>JALAZF010000497.1:3816666-4525000 GCA_022829125.1 Lathyrus tuberosus
TTTAGGCAAATTGGGCATATTTTGGCCTGGTTAATTGATTAACCATTTGCAGTGCAATTGTGTTAATCGATTAACACAGGCAGAATAGGCATAATTGGCGGCTTTTTCATGACAACACCTTTGCACACACTTTGGTCTTGGATTCTATAGTATTCTAGCAGCATGTGGAATATTCTAGACATCTCTAGACATTTCAAAGCTATTCAATTCATTCCAAGTGCATTTTTTCTAATGCTTCACTTCAAATAAAGTGCACCATGTTCCTTGTTTTCCAAGTAATGTGGATCTTTGGATGATGGAGTTCACCTTGGGATTGTTACCGAGTTGGTCCTAACTAACCGAGTTAACTGCCTTGACTCGGTGAGTCAAGTCCAACTAACTCCTAACCTAGTTCCAAACCCAAAGCTAAGTCCAAACCAAATTCCAAACCTCTCATACTCCAAACCTAAAGTCTATATAAACACACATTCACTCACATTTCAAAGGATCCACCATTTCATCCACCATTTCATTCACCATTTCATCCACCATTTCATCCACCATTTCATCCACAATTTCTCAACCATTCTACATATTTCACTCTCAATTCTCTCACATTCTCTCTGATTTTTTCTGCTACATCTTCATCTTCATCTCAATTCTCTTCCAAAACCTCACCAAAGCTCTTCATTCTCCATTGAAGAAAAAGCTACTTTCACCTTGAAAGTGCTTTTTTCTTGAGCTTAACCTTCATTGCAATTCCATTATACTGGTTTTTGTGGAGTTTTAATAGCTTTTGGATCCATCTCAAGTGATTGATTCAAGTTTCTTCGATGATAATTCTCATTTTTGAGTTTTCGTCGCAATTTGATCGGTTTCGATACGTTTCGGATAGAATTGAAGATTCCACTAGTTTTCTTTGATTATCTTCATCAAGATCACATTGCAACATTTACCAAAGCACATCTCGTCCTTGTAGGTTGGTGGATCTCATTCATTTTTCTGTTTCGATCGTTTTCTTATCGTTCGCGATGTAATTTCGATGTTTTTGCATGTGAATTGAGTATACCATTGCTTGATCCATGATCTTGATTGTTTAATTGATTCTATTATTGATCATTTGCTGCTTCTAAACTTGATTTTTTGTGCATAATTGTTTTCCCTAGCATTGGAGTGATTGCACTATCAAAAAGTTGGCCAAAAGCACTTTTCAAAACTGATTTTCTGCTCCCTGTCCAGTGTTAATCGATTAACACTTTGCAGTGCAATAGTGTTAATCGATTAACCAGTGTTTTTTTGCACTTTTTCAAGTGTTAATCAATTAACACTTTGTAGTGCAATTATGTTAATCGATTAAGACTGAACCAGAAGGCCATTTTCTTGCATTTTCAAGTATGTTTGCCATGCTTTCTTCATTTTAACTTCCATTGATTGTCATGCTTGATTTTATGGATGTTTTAAATGTCATTTAACTTCTGTTTGAAGCTTATTCATGAACTTTTGTTGTACATTTCCGATTATTCAAATTGTTCTTGTTTTGGTATCATGTGAATATAATCATTCTTGCATTTCTCTTTGATCACATAACATGACTTTGTGTTGCATATTTGTTGATCATTTGGTATTGTTTCGTATTCCCTTTCTTGGTTTTGCATTGAGTTCATTCTTAATGGATGAGCTTAATTTTGTATAATCAATAATTCACACCTTTTGCCTTAATGATTTTTCACTCTCTTTGGAAAATTGTTAGCATGGCATTTCCCATTGATTAATTGATCGAAACCATGTTTCGATTAGTTGATCTTCCCCTTTCCTCTCTTTAGGCTTACTTTAGAGCTTTCTCTCTCGATCCCCCGTGGAGTTGGAATTTCGCGCCATGCCCTACATCAGAGCATTATACAAATTGGAGTTGTTACGCTGTCCATTTTACCACGCGGGAGCACTGTACAACTGGGAGTTGTTGTGTCGTCCGGTTCAATTTCTGTATTACACCCTGTGTGTTAGAGAAGGAATGAGAAGGGAGAATTCCTACTCTCATTCTGACTACTTCAGGTAGGGGACGAATGAACCTGTGCTTGGCTTAGTCATCTCTATCTCCAGGCGGTAGTGTGCTTTCTTTCCCCAGTCGGGTCGATCCTTGATCACTCATTGCTCTTTCGATTTCTCTTTTGATCAATCACCTTCTTGGTTAAGATCCTTTGTCTCTTGGGTTAGCAAACTATCTTTGTTTCAATGCCCTTTTGATTTCCTTGCGGTCAATAATTGTTTTGATTCCCTTGAAGAGTCTCTTTCCTCTTTCTTCGGTTAAACACAGTCTTCATGTTAAATACCGAAACCCTTGCGGAGTTCGCAACCTTCTTTTGGTTCTTCTCCCTTTGTTGGTTAATCACTACCTGTCAGTTAAAACACCAATATTTGCACTCCTTCTCAGTTAACCACAATCCGTCTGTTAAAACACTGAGTTCCTTGGGTTAATCACCTATTCTTGGTTAATCACCCTTTTCTTCAGTTAACCACTGCCTGTTTGTTAAAATACTGAATCCCTTTTTGAGTTAATCACCTCCTCTTGGTTAATCACTCATTTTTCTCGGTTAATCACAGTAATCTGTTAAAAAACCGAACCCCAGCGGTTAGCAACCTCTTTTGGTTCAATACCCTTCTTCGTTGGTCAAGTGCTGTTTGTTCAGTCAATACACCCCTGTTGGGTTACGACCTTCGATCGGTCCTACACCCGTTCTTCTGGTTGATCACAGTCTGTCTATTAAAACCAATGCTTCTCTATCCCCACAGAGTTACAATCCTTGTTTCCTCAGTTAACCACTGTTTATCAGTTAACATACCGATGTCCCCTCAGAGTCAAACACCTTCCCTTGGTTCGACACTCTCTCTTTTGGTTTATCACAGTTCGTCTGTTAAAACCAATGCTTCCTTTATCCCCAGCGGAGTCCTTTCTATTCATTTTGCTCTTACTTTCTTGGTTTCGACACCAATTCTCTTTGTCATCCCCAGCGTAGTTTCTTTCATTCTTGGTTTTGACACCATTCTTTTTCTAGTCTCTTGTGCTATCGCTCTTACTGTGTGGTCTTCCCCAGTAGAGTTTTTTCTTTCACTCTTGCTCTTGGTTTTGACACCACTTCTTTTGTTTTCCTATTTCTTTCTTGTTTTGTTTTCCGTTTGGTTCCCCGAACTACGGAAGCTCTAATTTTGCATTTTTTTGAATGTATGATACGTAGGCACGAGATCGCAATGATCTTGGCGACCACACTTCCACCCTTCTTTCCTTCTCCCTTTCTTCCTTCCTCTCTGTCCCCTGGTTCCATAAACTAGGCGCTCTGATTTCCTCATTGCACTATGAGGGTACGTAGGCACGAGGGCCCCAATCCTCCGCGAGAACTTTCTTTCTTTTCTTTCTTTCTCCCTTCTCTTCTCTCTCCTTTTCTTTTAGCTAGAAGCCTTTAGATAGATAACCCATCCAAGCCTAGAAGCAAGTGAAATGGTTCCCGTCGAGTACGATGGATGCGTTAGGTGCTAGTACCTTCCTTTCGCATAACCGACCCTCGTTTCCATTTCTCTTCCCCTCGGGTTTTATCGATATTTTCCCTATCCTTTGGGACTAAATAAAGTTCGGTGGTGACTCTATGTTATCTTTGAGTGTGCGATTCACTCAGGATGTAAACCAGCCATCTTCAGCTGGCGACTCTGCTGGGGATTTCTTACTCTTGAGCTTCGCCTCACTTTGCTCTTTCCGGTTGGGGTCTCGCTTAGTTTTGTTTGCTTTTCTTGCTTGCTTGGGTGTTTAGCTTTCGTGCTTTACTTTACGCTTTATTTAGCTTTATGTTTATTTATCGCATTTCTTTACTGCTTTGAATATTCATATGCTTCATATTCGGGATATCTGCTATTTTCTGCTGTTGTTGGGATGGGTAGATATTATTGGAGAGAAAGGTCCTAACACCAGGCCTAGTATACACATAGGCTAGAACGTGGATAGTCGTGAGGCCTGCGTTTTGCGCGTTGGGATATCACAAGACCCACATCCCAGATCGTGATTCGTTTGAGAATACTTCCGTCCTGTGAGAATTCACTACGGCGGGGGATTTTCATTCTGAGTCCTATGGTTTAGGCGACCTTTCTAGGGACCACCTTGTTGTATCTAGATAACACCTGTGAGGGGGATGGGTTTTTTCAGGAAAACAAGCCACTTCATACCTTTGTTCTTTCACGCACGCCAAATTTCTTCACCGACACATCAGATTATGTTGCACTGACACAAAATTATATGCAGATATCCGGACTGTTCAGACTTGATTATTCGGACAGTGTTGGCTTCTTGTTGTTGTGTTGCATATCATTTCATCATGTAAATTAATTTTTGCAAGTGCGTTTCCAGGTTTTCGAGGACTTATTTTTTGTTGGCATTATCATAGAGATGAGTACTGGTTGTCGTGGCATCTTCAGTTACAAGTTTGTGGAGTCTAAGCTGGGTATTTTAAGAGGTTTGGCATCTTTGTTAGTTGGAGATCACAGAGAGGTTTTCATAGATACTTATGGTAATCTGTTGACCATCCTCAACACTGAAGTCAACATCACTGCTATTCACACTCTAGTTCAGTTCTACGACCCGCCGTATAGGTGCTTCACATTTCAGGATTATCAGCTAGCACCTACACCTGAGGAGTATGCTTATATTCTGGGGGTTGAGATCATGAAGTAGGTTCCTTATGTCTACACTAGCGGTTGTCCGAAGTTTCATCTTATTGCTGATGCGCTTTGCATTAGTAAGAAGGATGTGGAGGATAATCTCAAGACCAAAGGGAAGGGTATTCGTGAGTTCGCTTCAAAGTTCTTGGTTGACAAGGCCACTTCTTTTACTAAGGATGGACACTGGAAGGCTTACAACACCGTTCTTGCTTTGCTGATATATGGGATTGTTTTGTTTCCGAACATGGAGGATTTCGTAGACCAGGCTGCCATCAGTATCTTCTTGTCTAGGAACCCTGATCCGACACTTCTTGCTGATACCTACCATTATATTCATTCGAGGAATGAAAAGAAGAAAGGAACCATTGTCTGTTGCGCTCCTTTGTTATACCGATGGTTCATGTCTCACCTTCCACGGAAGGGTCCCTTTGTTGAGAATAAGGGCAATCTCAAGTGGTCTCAACAAATCATGTCCCTTACCGCTGATGACATTTCTTAGAATTCTCGAGTCTTTGTCGACATTCAGATCATTCTTCATTGTGGTAAATTCTCCAATGTGCCTCTCTTGGGTACAAAGGGTGGAATTAACTACAATTCGAGAATGGCCTTTCGACAGTTGGGATACCCTATGGTTGCCAAGCCTGATCCTGAGGTAGTGGAGGAGTTCATCTTTCATGAAGGGGTTGATGACATGGGTTTTTTAAAGAGCTTCAGTGCCGCTTGGACTCAGATTCATCTCGAAGGAAGAGCCGATTTGGGTAAGAAGAATTACGTAGCCAAGGAAGCTTACACACTTTGGGTCAAAGAACGCGTCAAAGAGATCTTGTTGCCATTCTCTCCTGAGCCTTCCATGAATGCCAAGCTTCCTGAACTTGCCATTGTTCCTCCATCTGAGGTCGATCAACTCAAGATGATTATTGAGAAGTTGAAGAAGGAGAATTCTAATCTTCGTCTCAACCTTGATAAAGTCACTTCCGAGAAGGATAACTTACAGGTTGAGCTCCATTAGAAGCGCGAGCGCATGCTCAAAGAGGTGGAGGTTAAACAAAATAAGCGTAGGAAGGTGGGTGATGCTTTGAAGAGCACCAATGAGGGACTTGTTTCAAAGAAGAGACAACTCGCCGATGCTCATTATCAAGCCTACAAAGAGGAGCTGAGCTACAACAAGCAACTTAAAGAGCTTCGAGGGAAGTTATCCGAGTTCAAGGCAAAGTGGCAAAGTGAACAAGACCGTGCTAATCAGTTAGCAAAGGACTTTTCTCAGTGTTAAGCTAAACTCGACAAAGTCTTCGGTGAGATTTAGAAGCTACGGGATCAAGCACATCAGAGCCAATAACAGATTAGTTAGCTCAACATAGAGAGCACTCATTGGGAGCATCAAATTCGTCATCTACAGAACCTCCTGGATCAAAAAGAGGCCTTTCTTCAGGACATGCTTCAGGGACCTAATCATTCTTTGTTGTGTAACCTCATGAAGGATGCGAAGTACTGGAGTGAGAGGCATGGTCGTCTAGCCAGATTTGCTGAGCATGCATTGGATGACCTAACTGGGTTGTTGAGAGATGCATATGCTGATGCATTGCCACACCAGCTTCCCTGGGCTGTTTTCCATTTCTTATCTGTGTGTAGGTTGGTATTTGATAGAATCCATGTGGATTTTGCTGTAGCCCAAAAGGCAGATATTTGACTTGTATTCGACTTATGCTTCTTTCCTTTATTGTTGAATGAATAAAGATTCTTGTTCACTCTATCTTTTGTGTCTTTACTTGTATGCTTTATGATTATTGTCAACAAAGATAAGTTTAAGAATTCCTGGAATTTAAAACTTTATTTTTGCATGCATATCATACATTCATTTGCACACATATGCATGTACATTCCTCCGAAACCGTTTCTCATCCTTGTTCTCCTTCCTTGTAGCAATACGACGACTCGACATCGGTATTTTACTCGCTCAAACAAATCCAGAATCATGGCTGACTTTGAAGCTGAGAACGCTGCTTACAAGGAAACTCTGGCTCAATTCCAAGGTCGGATGGATCAGTTCCAAATGAACATGGATGTCATTATGGAACTCCTTCGTGCTTAAAGGGACGCCGCTGCTGCTACCACTGTTGTTGCTACCCCTACTGATATAACTGTTGTCACTCCTGTTGTGACTGTTCCTCTTGTTGTTATGGCTACTCCTGCTATTGTTGTTCCTTCTCCTGCTATGGTTGAAGTACCAGTTGAGCCTGTAAATCAGCCTGCTATTCATCCGACAAATTCTCAATCCGGTTTAAACCAGATGGCCGCTGGGTTTCCTTGGGGCATGCCTCTTAATTACACTCGTCAGATTGCAAATAATGGTAGTGCCTTCATGCCATATCAGCCTTTTGTTGCGCCTATGCCTAATGGGAATGTTGTCGCATATCCATGGGTCATGCCTACTCCAGTCCTGCCTCCAGTGATGAATGATGATCTTGAGAATCTTCAGGTTCAAACTCATCAAACTGCCAAATTGGCTGACACTGAAATTTCTGATGAAGAAGAGCATGTGTATAGAGGTCCTCCTATTCATGTTCTGGTTTCATCTCAAGCTGCTCAAACTGTTGTCCAGAATGTTCATCCTGGAATGTTCTATCCTGGGGCATCTTCCTCAGCTGCTGTGGTACCTCATCCGTATTATCCATTTGGTGTTCAGATGGGTCAGAATACTGGTCAGATGGTTAACCAGGGTTTGGTATATCCTTCTCAGTTTTCTACTCTGCAAGTGCACGCTCCCGCCGCTTCCCAACTGCCAAATCCTCAGATTCTTGTTAGGCCCACTAATCAGAATAGACATGCTGACTACAAGTTGTTGAAAGACCGTATCAGAGCTATTGAAGGGTTTTCTGCTTTTGGCATGGAGACCAAAGATTTGTGTTTGGTTCCAAATGTTGTGCTGCCACAAAAATTCAAGATACCTGATTTGCCGAAATATAAAGGTTTAAGTTGCCCGCGTAGTCACATCACTATGTACTGCAGGAAGATGGCATCCCATATTGATAATGATGAATTGCTAGTTCATTGCTTTCAAGATAGTTTGTCTGGTGCTTCATTGGATTGGTACATGAGCCTGAGCATAGTAAAATTCGTACTTGGAGGGATCTATCTGAAGCGTTCGTGAAACAATACAAATATAACCTTGATTTGGCGCCTACTAGGTTACAATTGCAGAATCAGTCCCAGCGCTCAGCTGAAACATTCAAGGAGTATGCACAAAGATGGTGTGAGATGGCATCTTGTGTGTGACTGACTCTCTCTGACAATGAGTTGGTTGACATCTTTATGGGTACCTTACAAGGATCTTACTACGAGAAAATGGTGGGTAGTTCTTCATCGAACTTCGCTGATGTTGTAACGATTAGTGAACGGATTGAGAATTGTTTGAAGACTAGAAAGATTGCTGGAGCTGCTTCCCAACAACTGGCCACTAGAAAATCTCAGAACTGTCAGTCTAAGTAGAAGGAAGGTGAAGCCAACGCTGTGATAGCTCAAGTTTCTCCTCAGTATCAAGCTCCAATGCCATTTTATCTGTATCCGTACATTGTTGTTGCACAGTATCAACAACCTCCAAATCAGTATCATCCACAACAACCAGTTTAGAATGCTCAGAATCAGCAACATAATCGACAAAACAACAAAAGTCAGCAGAATCAAAATCGCCAGAACAACAACAATTAAGGAAACCGTAAGCGTCCGAATTTCGACAGAATTCTGGTGTCATACACCGAATTGTTTCCTTACTTGGTTAACCATGGGGTAATTATCCCCAAGCAGATTGCACCTGCAATTCCTCCATTTGGCCCGAAGCATAATCCAAATGCATCCTGTGCTTATCATGCTGGATACACAGGACATGCAACAGAGGATTGCTTTGTTTTCAAAACCAAGGTTCAGGAACTCATTGATAAGAAAGTTTTGACTTTCGCTGAGGAAGGACCTAACATTTAGAATAATCCGTTGTCGAATCACAATGGACCTGTGGTTAACATGATTGAGGATAGTTCAAGGGATGAATTGATCATGGATGCCGATGAGGTAAAGACCCTGATGACTGTGGTTTTCAAGAAATTGAATGAATACGGGCTGTTGAAAGGGTTGCACGGTAAGTGTCAGATTTGTGACGATAATCCCAACCAGTGTCGAAAGCTGAACGGTTGTGTCCAGATTTTAATGAACCGTGGTGAAGTGCAGTTTGCCAAGTCTAAACCTGTTGAGGAAGTTGCTGCTATCGAGCCATTCACCATCGTCTATAGGAAGGTTCCGGTGGAATCTCCTAAGCAGAAGAAGGTGCAACCCATCGTTGTTCATCCGCCAAAGTCGTTTCCGTATCAGAATTCCAAGGAGGTACCTTGGAAGTATGGGTCAACTGTGTTTTTTGGAGGTCAAGAGATAAGGTTCGCCGAATCTGAGATCGTAAATGTTATAGCCGGTGGAGGTATGACTCGTAGCGGGCGAGTGTTCGCTCTGAAGGTCACTACGAAGCCTCTGCAAATTCCAATTATTGCTTCTCCTAAGGAGACACCTACAACTGTAACCCCTGTTGTTCAACAAGGGGAATTTACTGCCATTCCAGTACCGACTGTCCCGTCGGAGGATGTTCCGAAGAACAAAGAGACCCTTGATGATCAAGAGTTCCTTAAGCTAATCAAGAAAAGTGACTTTAAAATTGTGGATCAGCTGGGTCAGACTCCCTCGAGGATCTCAATTTTGTCCTTACTTATGTGTTCACCTGCGCATAGATCAGCTTTGTTGAAAGTCTTGAACAATGCTCACGTTATGCATGATATATCTGTCGTCGAGTTTGATGATGTAGTGGCCAACATAACTATAAGTTGATATTTGGGCTTTAATGAATCAGAATTGCCTCCTGAAGAAACTACCCACAATAAAGCGCTGCACATATCTGTAACCTGCACAGACACCCTGTTATCTCGTGTTCTAGTGAATACCGATTCTTCCCTCAATGTGATGCCTAAGGGCACATTGAGTCAATTACCGGTGGAAGGAAACGAGATGAGACCAAGTGCCTTAGTTGTCAGAGCCTTTGACAGGTCTCGAAGACAAGTTATTGGGGAAGTGGACTTACCCATCAATATTGAACCGCATTTGTTCACCATTACCTTCCAGGTGATGGATATTAATCCTGCATACAGTTGCCTACTGGGTCGTCCGTGGATCCATGCTGCAGGGGCAGTTACCTCCACTTTGCATCATAAGTTGAAGTTCATGTTTGATGATCAGCTTGTCATCTTCTGTGCTGAAGAGGATTTGATTGTAAGTGAGTTATCATCTTTTCGATACATCGAGACCGAGGAAGGAATAACTGAGGTGCCGTTGTAGTGTCTCGAGTTCGAAGATGTTAGCTCTGCTTCAACTAGTCAAAGTAGATCACCACAATTGACTTTAGCGTCTGCTAAGAGTGCTAAGGAGACTATCTAGAAAGGTGCTCTGTCAGGCTGGGGGCATGTGATTGATGTGGTTGAGAAGCATAATCGTTTTGGATTGGGTTATCGTCCTGGTCAGCAATCTAACTCACTTGGGTCGAAGCAGTGCAATTTGATCAAGTTCAATAGCGCGGGTTTCTAGCAGGGTGACATCGTGGCAGCTCTTGATGATGCTGGTCCCAGCAATCAGACTTCAAGCTTTGTGCGCAAGTGTCCGCCAGGTTTCAAGCTCAACAATTGGACATCTACCGTGGTTCCTGTGGTTTTCCCATATAACATGTAATACATTTTGCTTTCTCATTCCCTCGTCCTCGCCCGAGACGAGTGGATACCTTGTAAAAGGCCTCACGCTTTTACGATATTATGCTATCAATAAATAAAAGTTTTGCATTCAAAATCATGCTCTATTTTCTTTCTTTATTTTACTTTTTCACAAATAAATGGCAAAAGTTTCTTTTATTTTTCACTTTTCAAAATACCTCATTCTATTCATAAACATGCAGAAATTATAAAAGCATTGATAACAACATGGCAAACATCCATTGTAATTCTGGAATTCCAATTAACCAAGCCGAAGAAGATGGTGAGGAAGATTGTGAATTACCGGCTGAACTAGCAAGGCTCCTTGAGCACGAGCATAGAGAGATTCAGCCACACAAAGAGCCAATGGAAGTTGTCAATCTTGGTACTGATGAGGTCAGAAGAGAAGTCAAGGTTGGCGCATCCCTCGCAAAGCATGTACACTCCGAGTTGGTCAAGTTGTTGAAAGAGTATGTTGATATCTTCGCCTAGTCCTATCAAGATATGCCTGGGTTGGATACCAACATAATTGAACATCAGTTACCACTCAAGCCCGGATGTCCTCCTGTCAAGCAGAAACTCATAAGGACTAGACCCGACATGGCACTCAAAATCAGAGAAGAGGTAAAGAAACAGCTTGATGCTGGGTTCCTAGCCACTTCCGAATATCCTGAATGGATTGCCAACATCGTCCCGGTTCCGAAGAAGGATGGTAAAGTCAGAATGTGTGTGGATTATCGAGATCTCAACAAGGAAATCCCGAAGGATGATTTTCCTTTGCCTCATATTGATGTCTTGGTAGATAACACAGCCCAGTTCTCTGTCTTTTCCTTCATGGATGGTTTTTCAGGATATAATCAGATCAAAATGTCCCCAGCTGATATGGAGAAGACTACTTTCATCACGCCATGGGGTACATATTGTTACAAGTTCATGCCATTCGGTCTAAAGAATGCAGGGGCAACATACCAACGTGCCATGACAACCCTCTTTCACGATATGATTCATAAAGAGATTGAGGTCTACGTGAACGATATGATTGCCAAGTCCAAAACTGAAGATGATCACCTGGTTCATCTGAAGAAACTGTTTGACAGACTCCGGAAGTTTAGATTGTCGTTGAATCCTGCAAAGTGCACCTTCAGAGTTCGATCTAGTAAACTGTTGGGTTTTATTGTGATTCAGAAGGGCATTGAAGTTGATCCTGATAAGGTTCGGGCAATTCAGAACATGCCGCCTCCCAAAACAGAAAAAGAAGTCTGTGGCTTTCTGGGCATACTCAATTACATTTCAAGGTTCATTTCCCATTTGAAGGCTACCTGTGAACCAATGTTCAAATTACTAAGGAAAAATCAATCGGGTGAATAGAATAATGATTGTCAGGAAGCATTTGACAAAATAAAACAATACTTGCAAGAACCACCGATCTTAGTACTGCCGGTTCCTGGTAGGCCTTTAATCATGTATCTCACCATTCTCGATGGATCAATGGGATGTGTATTGGGTCAACATGACGACACTGGCAGAAAAGAACATGCAATATACTATCTGAGCAAGAAGTTCATTGATTGTGAGACTAGATACTCACTCTTGGAGAAAACTTGTTGCGCTCTGGTCTGGGCTGCTCGACGCCTACGACAATACATGATTTGCCATACTACTTTGTAGATATCCAAAATGGATCTGATAAAGTACATATTTGAAAAGCCTGATGTCTCTGGAAGGATTGCTCGGTGGCAGATGCTGTTAACTGAGTATGATATCCAACATGTTACCCAGAAAGCAATTAAAGGGAGTGTCTTGTCTGACTACCTTGCCCATCAACCTGTAGAGGGTTATCAACAGATGAAGTTTGACTTTCCCGATGAGGATGTTCTATTCATCAGAGATTATGAGACTCCAGACCCTGACATAGGACCCGAACCATGGGCGCGATGGACGCTCGTATTCGATGGTGCCTCCAATTCCAAAGGTCGTGGAATCGGTGTTATCCTCATCTCTCCAATAGGTTTTCACCTTCCCTTCACTGCCATATTATGCTTTGCATGCACCAATAATATGGCTGAATACGAAGCATGTATCTACGGTATTGAAGCAGCTATTGACATGAGAATCAAGATTCTTGAGGTCTGTGGAGATTCTGCCTTGGTCATCGGTCAAGTCAGAGGGAACTTTGTGACCCGGGATTCCAAGTTGGTTCCGTACCAACAACACATTGCGAAGTTGATTCCTTACTTTGATGAAATTTCTTTTCATCATATCCCCAGAGAGGAAAATCAACTAGCTGATGCTCTTGCCACCTTAGCATCCATGTTCAAGGTCAAGTGGAAGAATGAAGCTCCTCATATCCGCATTGATCACTTGAACGAACCAGGACACTGTTTAGCAATCGAGGAAGAGTCTGATGACAGGCCTTGGTTCTAAGACATTAAAAGATATCTGGAAAAACAGGAATATCCCAAGGGTATCACTATCACTGACAAGAAAGCTCTTAGGCGGCTTTGCGCCAAATTCTTCTTAAGTGGTGGTATACTGTACAAGAGGAATTATGATTCTGTGTTGCTTAGATGCGTGGATAGACACGAAGCAAACACGATCATAAGGTCCATACATGAGGGCTGCGAGGGTGTACATGCTAAAGGTCCTACTATGGCCAAGAAGATCCTTCGGGCTGGGTATTACTGGACGACAATGGAGGTAGATTGTTACAACTTTGCCAAAAGATGTCACAAATGCCAAATCTACGGAGACAAGATCCATGTGCCTCCAACTCCATTGAATGTTTTGACTTCACCTTGGCCATTCTCCATGTGGGGTATATATATGATTGGAATAATCGAGCCGAAGGCTTCCAACGGTCATTGATTCATTCTGGTTACTATCGACTACTTCACTAAGTGGGTTGAAGCTGCTTCTTATGCAAACGTTACACGACAAGTGGTTGCCAGATTCATCAAGAAAGAGATAATCTGTCGTTATGGCATTCCTAGCAACATTATCACAGACAATGCAAGCAACCTGAACAACAATATGATGAAGGAGTTGTGTCAAGAATTTAAGATCGAGCACCACAACCCTTCACCATATCGGCCCAAGATGAGTGGCACCGTTGAAGCAGCAAGCAAAAACATCAAGAGGATTGTCCAGAAAATGGTCAAGACTTACAAAGATTGGCATGAAATGCTCCCCTTTGCACTGCATGGCTACAGAACTTCAGTTATCACTTCTACTGGGGCAACTCCGTACTCATTAGTGTATGGTATGGAGGTAGTTCTACCCGTTGAAGTCAAAATTCCTTCGCTCAGAGTCATTATGGAAGCAGGTCTTGATGAAGCTGAATGGGTTCAATCCAGATACGACCAGCTGAATCTCATCGAAGAGAAGCGCCTTACAGCCGTTTGTCATGGCCAGCTGTATCAGAGACGCCTTAAGCGAGCTTTTGACAAGAAAGTTCTTCCTTGAACATTTTGTGAAGGCGAGCTCGTGCTTAAGTGATATTCACCTGTTCACTCGGATCCATGAGGCAAATAGACTTCCAATTATGAAGGACCCTTTGTTGTCAAGAAGGCCTTCTCAGGTGGAGCCTTGATCCTCACCACAATGGATGGGGAGGAGTTGCCATCGCCCGTGAACTCTGATACTGTCAAAAAATATTATGCCTGAAAAAAATGGATAAAAGTCCGCTAGATTGACATCCGCAAGGACAATCTGGGCAAAAAAAGATGTCCCGATGGACCAAAAAAAGAGATGTCCATGCAAAAGTTAGGGACAATGAAAAAAAAAACAATAATAGGCCGCTAAGTGGAAAACCCAAAAGGGCGACTTAGGAAAAAATGGGCATCCCGGTGGACGAAAAAAAATGATGAAAACATGTCCAGGCAAAAATTAGGGATAAAGGCATTGACTGTGAACATTTGAGCCTCTTTTCGTCACGGCTAGACCTCAGACGGTAACAGAACATTCCAATCATCATCAACAGGCGCAAGGCGTTGGGACCTAGACTTACAGTGGATGGTAGCCAATGTTGTAATCGATGCAAAACATGATTTCCCTTTGCCATTTACATTTGTTTTTCAATTTTATTGCAAATTTCCTCATCAAGGATTTTGCATCCTGGTACACACTTTATGTACAAAAATTTTACATTCAATAAAATGCATTCTTTGTTATCTCAATTTGTTTCATTCCAGTATTTTGTTTGCAAAATAAACAATTATTTGCGATCACATAATACTAAAAAGCGTTGAGAACAATAAAAAGCAAAATCAATCAAGAAAGCATTATACATTGCATGTGTTACTGGTAACTCCTGCAGGATAATCAGCAATATCCATTGGTAAGCCTAACGACTGGCCGACAATGTGATGGTTCTGTGAAGAAGTTGTTGTTTCCTCAACAGTTCCTCAGCAGAGTCATCATTCTCCCCAGCAAGCGCCATTACGATTTGTCGAAAAGCTTGTTTGTTTACATATCTTTTCTCCGACAGATTTGTAATGTCTCTAGGCAGGTTGTCGAAATGTTCCCAGCAAAGACACTTTGCTCTCTATTCCCCAGCAAGGGTTGTACATCATCTCCAATAATTTGAAACCATCTATCCCCAGCAGCAGTGGTTTCTCCTCAGCAAAGTCAACAAGGTTTGGAAGGATGTTTTTCCCCACACAGAGCCAATCTTGGTAGGAAGGATTGATTTAATTCTTTCATCTCCAACAGAGACAGCCATGGTGACTTAGAAACCTGAGATGTTCTCGGTTTCTTTTCCCAGCAGAATCATCATCCTTTGTGAACTCTCCTCTCCAGTAGAGATTGTCTTTATTTGCGGGTCCTCTCCCCTACCGAGGGTGTCAAAGTCATTTTGCTACGATTTCTGCCTAACCGCTTCACACTATGCCTTATCTTGCGCCTTTGCATTGCATGATGTCAAGGATCATGTAGAAACGCATACATAGCATATGCATCGATCATACTCCCTCTCTTTTTGCCTGACTTATCTCTCAGCAGATTTTCAGCCAAACTTTGCACTTATCTATTCTTTCTTAACACTCTTCTTTTGTCGCCGTCGACCAAATTCTCGAGCTACTCTTTTATTTAATCCCCTTTCACCTTAAATCATCGAAAAGCTGGCGCAATTCGTACATTTAGGTCCAAGAGGATTAAATAGGGGCAGCTGTCGTAACCTGGAATTTTACCTCCCTCTTTTGCCTTTTGCATAAGCATGCGCATTCGCATCGTTAGCATACGCGTTTGCACTTTTCTTTTTATGTTTTGATTGCAGGAATATTCAGGTTTTCCAAACCCGATTAATCATATCCTCACAAGGTCATCACATCATTAAGACAAGCACAAAATGAGGGTTTTTATGCCTATTCATCAATACAAGAAGTGGAAAATCGAAGTCGGGACCACAACACCTTTTTTTAGGAAAATTGGGCATATTTTGGCCTGGTTAATCGATTAACCATTTGTAATGCAATTGTGTTAATCGATTAACACAGGCAGAATAGGCATAATTTGCTGCTTTTTCATGACATCACCTTTGCACACACTTTGGTCTTGGATTCTATAGTATTCTAGCAGTATGTGGAATATTCTAGACATCTCTAGACATTTCAAAGCTATTCAATTCATTCTAAGTGCATTTGTTCTAATGCTTCACTTCAAATTAAGTGCACCATGTTCCTTGTTTTCCAAGTAATGTGGATCTTTGGATGATGGAGTTCACCTTGGGATTGTTACCGAGTTGGTCCTAACTAACTGAGTTAACCGCCTTGACTCGGTGAGTCAAGTCCAACTAACTCCTAACCTAGTTCCAAACCCAAAGCTAAGTCCAAACCAAATTCCAAACCTCTCATACTCCAAACCTAAAGTCTATATAAACACACCTTCACTCACTTTTCAAAGGATCCACCATTTCATCCACAATTTCTCAACCATTCTACACATTTCACTCTCAATTCTCTCACATTCTCTCTGATTTTTTCTGCTACATCTTCATCTTCATCTCAATTCTCTTCCAAAACCTCACCAAAGCTCTTCATTCTCCATTGAAGAAAAAGCTACTTTCACCTTGAAAGTGCTTTTTTCTTGAGCTTAACCTTCATTGCCATTCCATTTTTATAGATTTTGGATCCATCTCAAGTGATTAATTCAAGTTTCTTCGGTGATAATTCTCATTTTTGAGTTTTCGTCGCAATTTGATTGGTTTCGATACGTTTCGGATAGAATTGAAGATTCCTCTGGTTTTCTTTGATTATCTTCATCAAGATCACATTGCGACATTTACCAAGGCACATCTCAGCCTTGTAGGTTGGTGGATCTCATTCATTTTTCTGTTTCGATCGTTTTCGTATCGTTCGCGATGTAATTTCGATGTTTTTGCATGTGAATTAATTATACCATTGCTTGATCCATGATCTTGATCGTTTAATTGATTATATTGTTGATCATTTGCTGCTTCTAAACTTGATTTTTCGTGCATAATTGTTTGCCCTAGCATTGGAGTGATTACACAATCAAAAAGTTGGCCAAAAGCACTTTTCAAAACTGATTTTCTGCTCCCTGTCCAGTGTTAATCGATTAACACTTTGCAGTGCAATAGTGTTAATCGATTAACCAGTGTTTTTCGCACTTTTTCAAGTGTTAATCAATTAACACTTTGCAGTGTAATTATGTTAATCGATTAACACTAAACCAGAAGGCCATTTTCTTGCATTTTCAAGTATGTTTGCCATGCTTTCTTTATTTTAACTTCCATTGATTATCTTGCTTGATTTTATGGATGTTTTAAATGTCATTTAACTTCTGTTTGAAGCTTATTCATAAACTTTTGTTGTACATTTCCGATTATTCAAATTGTTCATGTTTTAGTATCATGTGAATATAATCATTCTTGCATTTCTCTTAGATCACATAACATGACTTTGGGTTGCATATTTGTTGATCATTTGGTACTGTTTTGTATTCCCTTTCTTGGTTTTGCATTGAGTTCATTCTTCATGGATGAGCTTAATTTTGTATAATCAATAATTCACACCTTTTGCCTTAATGATTTTTCACTCTCTTTGGAAAATTGTTAGCATGGCATTTCCCATTGATTAATTGATCGAAACCATGTTTTGATTAGTTGATCTTCCCCTTTCCTCTCTTTAGGATTCCTTTAGAGCTTTCTCTCTCGATCCGCCGTGGAGTTGAAATTTCACGCCACACCCTACATCGGAGCACTGTACAAATTGGAGCTGTTACGCTGTCTGTTTTACCACGCGGGAGCATTGTACAACTGGGAGCTATTGTGCCGTCCGGTTCAATTTCTGCATTACACCCTGTGTGTTAGAGAAGGAATGAGAAGGGAGAATTCCTACTCTCATTCTGACTACTTCAGGTAGGGGACGAATGACCTTGTGCTTGGCTTAGTTATCTCTATCTCCAGGAGGTAGTGTATTTTCTTTCCCCAGTCGGGTCGATCCTTGATCACTCCTTGCTCTTTCAATTTCTCTTTTGATCAATCACCTTCTTGGTTAAGATCCTTTGTCTCTTGGGTTAGCAAACTATCTTTGTTTCAATACCCTTTTGCTTTTCTTGCGGTCAATCATTGTTTTGATTTCCCTGAAGAGTCTCTTTCCTCTTTCTTCGGTTAAACACAGTCTTCCTGTTAAATACCGAAACCCTTACGGAGTTCGCAACCTTCTTTTGGTTCTTCTCCCTTTGTTGGTTAATCACTGCATGTCAGTTAAAACACCAATATTTGCACTCCTTCTCAGTTAACCACAATCCGTCTGTTAAAACACTGAGTTCCTTGGGTTAATCACCTATTCTTGGTTAATCACCATTTTCTTCAGTTAACCACAGCCTGTCAGTTATAATACTGAATCCCTTTTTGAGTTAATCACCTCCTCTTGGTTAGTCACTCATTTTTCTCGGTTAATCACAGTAATCTGTTAAAAACCCGAACCCCAGCGGTTAGCAACCTCTTTTGGTTCAATACCCTTCTTCGTTGGTCAAGTGCTGTTTGTTCAGTCAATACCAACACCCCTATTGGGTTACGACCTTCGATCGGTCCTACACCCGTTTTTCTGGTTGATCAAAGTCCTTCTGTTAAAACCAATGCTTCTCTATCCCCACAGAGTTGCAATCCTTGTTTCCTCGTTTAACCACTATTTATCAGTTAACATACCGATGTCCCCTCAGAGTCAAACACCTTCCCTTTGTTCGACACTCTCTCTTTTGGTTTATCACAGTCCGTCTGTTAAAACCAATGCTTCCTTTATCCCCAGCGGAGTCCTTTCTATTCATTTTGCTCTTACTTTCTTGGTTTCGACACCAATTCTATTTGTCATCCCCAGCGTAGTTTCTTTCATTCTTAGTTTTGACACCATTCTTTTTCTAGTCTCTTGTGCAATCGCTCTTACTGTGTGGTCTTCCCCAGTAGAGTTTTTCTTTCACTCTTGCTCTTGGTTTTGACACCACTTCTTTTGATTTCTTGTTTCTTTTTTGTTTTGTTTTCCGTTTGGTTCCCCGAACTATGGAAGCTCTGATTCTGCATTCTTTTGAATGTATGATATGTAGGCACAAGATCGCAATGATCTTGGCGAGCACACTTCCACCCTTCTTTCCTTCTCCCTTTCTCCCTTCCTCTCTGTCCCCTGGTTCCATGAACTACGACGCTCTGATTTCCTCATTGCACTATGAGGGTACGTAGGCACGAGGGCCCCAATCCTCCGCGAGCGAAGCAAGCGAAATGGTTCCCGTCGAGTACGGCAGATGCATTAGGTGCTAGTACCTTCCTTTCGCATAACCGACCCCCGTTCCCGTTTCTCTTCCCCTCTGGTTTTATCAATATTTTCCTTGTCCTTTGGGACTAAATAAAGTTCGTTGGTGACTCTGTGTTATCTTTGAGTGTGCGATTCACTCAGGATTTAAACCAGCCATCTTCAGGAACCTAATAAACTGAGTACTTTAGTAACCTTTTACCCATTTGGCCATTTTAGGATGTAGTGCGGTTACTATCGGGAATAGTTGACACTCGATACTACACTCAAATGAGATTCATCATGGGGATATTACAGCTCTCATGAGTCAATCGGTTTGCTGGTAATATCCTAAAGAGGGGTCAGTGATTTTGGGAACCTTGTTAGAACCTGTTCTACAGGTACAAAATGAACCCCTAGTACATGCTGTCACACCCTAATTTTTGACCCTAAGATCCCCGCTTTGTTCTTTGCATAACATATTAGGTCAATCATTCGTGCATAACTAACCATTTTATCTAGTTTTATCTGTTTTTTTTAGGACAGGTGCTGCTGTAGAAGATTCAAGACCTGAAGGTTGTGTTGTGTATGTGATTGTGGAAGTTCTCTGGTCCTGTGAGATTGTACCCTTTCCTTTGATCCCTAAACCACTTACCAAGCCTCTTCATCCCTCAAGATTTCTAGAAAAAAACTTCCCCAAAGAGGATTACAGTTTTTTTTGTCTTTTGTCCAAGCATGGCTATTTGAGATTGGTGTTGAGTTGCACTGAATATGGTATCCTCACTCTCAAGGAGTCTCGTGGCATAGTTTTTTTTTGTCTTTTGTCCAAGCATGGCTATTTGAGATTGGTGTTGAGTAGCACTGAATATGGCTTTTGGCAATATTGTTTCACTTCAAATTTAAGTGCCAATTCTAAAGTGATGGGTGAGCCTCTTCAAGTGGACCTCTTGTTAGTTTTGGAATCTCGTACAGAGTCCCCTATTTGTACAATCTCGAGATATGGGTTCCCTCTCCCCAACTTGATATTCCTGGCCATGTAAATGATGCAGTTACATTTCTATACTAGTTGCTCCAAAGGACACTTGCTCTTGAACCTCTAGCTATTTAATGAAACTCCTGCAAAAATTCATTTTAAGATTAGAGAAGTGAGTCAAGTTCTCAACGAACCATACGTTAAGGCAATGAGCAAGAAATCGTGTTCACCAAATATTCCCAAAACGGCTCCAAAACTGAAAATATAAGAAATTCACCAATCCTAATATGCAACCAAAAGGAGTTGTATCTATGTTGAGATAAGGAGAAGAATAACGACGATATACCTAAATGATGCCTTGGTAAACTTCCACATGTCAAAGGAAGCAGCAAGAAGTTTGCACCGGGTCTTTTGTCGCTCACTCAACATATCAAAAGAACAATCTAGATGCACCATAGACTGTCACTAAGTCTAGCGGAATTGTTAATTGGAAGCTTCGACGGTGTTCTGCAAGAGCAAAGCATAGATGAAAGTTTTGAGCAAGAGTGTTACTCATGGACCTTGACAAAACATTTGGCTCACTGTCAAGATTAAATTATTAGAAGTGCCTTCTGTCAAAGCTTAAGTGTATGCAGGTCTCCCGCTTTCCCATTTGGTACAAAGGTGGAAGAAGGCACGTGCGGCATACCAACATGTTTATAACAGCCAACATGGTAAATCAAAGAGAAGTCATTAGTTTCTTTCCAAAAAAAACACACATGAAAGATTATGGTCAGACAAATTGAAAGTCACGAAGTGGATGTGAAGAGCATTTAATTCGCAGTAATAAGAATCATGACCCTGTTTTTTTCTAAACAAGATGGAATATGATTTCACGTACAAGGAAATAGTTCACCAGTATGCCTGAACCGAAGATAGAAGGTCATTAAATCAGATATTAGATTGTCAAGACCAAAAAGACAATTAGACCAACTTCATCCACTTCCCATAAACATAATCAAACAACATTAAATCTTCCCCAAACAAGATCAGACATGTTGAAGAAAGAATGGAAACTATTTCAAAATCTTTCCAAGCAATTAGACATGTTTATTTGAAAATCCCAACATCCATCAAAATCATCAATAGACTTTTTTTTTCTTTCAAAAACAGTTTCCGACAGGGATATCTCGCATTAAATTGCAAAGTTGAAATTTCAAATTCCATGGAGCTTATAAAAGGCACACGCAACTGCAGAGAGGGGAGATGAGATCATCACATAACCAAACATCATCACGTTATCACACAAACAACCTCAAACGCACCATAAACTTATCAATCTATCCACACCAAAACACTCAGAAAAATCCACCACATAAACAAGATAAGAAAACCCACGACAAGAATCATGTCACCACTGACTCAGTTTCATCAGCAAACATTACCAACCATCAAACGACTGTATACCAGTTTAAACCCTACCAACTATACCCCAAACACCAAATCGTACGCAAAACATAAACAAACAAATTTGGACCAAGTCACAATTCACAGGGTAACACAAAGTACATCACGCAAGACTAAAGAATTAAAGCAAACAACACACACACGACGGACATAAAGACAACGCAAGCAGAGAAGAAGGCCCATTTTTTACTTATCTGTGAGAAAGAGTCTCAAAGATCTGGTCCCACTGCATCGCTTCGCTCACATCCCTCCATTTCTCTGCCGCTTTTCTTTATCTTTGCATTTCGCCTTGTACAATGTAATCAAACTCATAGTGAATTGGGGTTTAGGGCTTGTTGGGGATTAGGGTAGATTTAGGGTTTTGTGATTTCTTTTATGCATGTTTTGTTTGGATTCTAGAGAGAATGAGAGGAATTGAGTGAGGAAGACGGTGATTTAGGGTTTCTGAACCCTTCTTCACGAGAGGACGAACGAGAGAATGGATTTCATTCCATTCTTTTGTGTTTGTTTCACTGCATAATCTGGTACACTTACACACATAGTATGCACTTGCACCTCCCTTTATCTCTGTTAGATTACAACGCACGCGAGTCAGACGGCCATAGTTTGAGGGTCCGCGATGGACCCTCTCTCCCTTGCAACCACTAGATCCCTCCGTCTCAGTTTTTTTTCTTTTTTAATTTAACTTTTCTTAAATCTAATTTTATTTCTTTTTAAAACATAATCTTGAGGCACTTGTAATTTTTTAATAAAACCTTTTCTCAATTTATAAAAACTTTTTAACATAATAACCTTTTACTAAAATATTAATTAAGTCTTTTTTATATAAAATAAAAACCTGTAACTTTTTTTAAATAACAAGTAATCTCTAAGATAATAATAAACTATTTATTTAAAATACCAAAATTATAAAAAAACTCTTTTTAGTTAAAACTCTTATTAACCTTTTTTTTATTAAACTTAATATTAAAATCTTTTATAATTAAAAATCTTTATCTTTTTAATATAACTTTAATTTAGTTTTTTTTCTTTTTAGATAATTTAAACCTTTTCTGAAATTAAATATAATATCTCTAATAATAATTAACTTTTCAATAATTAAAACTTAATTGAAACCTTTCTTTTTGTAATTAGTCAATAATCTTTAAGCAATGATTCTAACTAAAAAATAAACCTCTTATCATTAAATCAAAACTCTTTTCCTAATAATCAGTCCTTATCTTAAATCCCTCATCGCGCGCCTGAGTGAATCGTATGATATGTGTTATTTTGTGATTGATATCTTTTTGCTTAATATTGTGCTTAATGTATAAGCTTGTTTATTGTTTTCGAAACCCTTTTCAAAACATTAAAAATCCTCAATCCAACGTCGAGCCCATTTTCTGCCCATGTAAGTCGATCGCCTTAGGGCATCGCATTCAACCTTTTGGTCACTAGACACAAGACTAGCCCACTTTGCTAGAACCCTCGCCTAAATAACAATAACTTAATCACATTAATATCTAAGGGAAAATTCCATGCATGATAACCATGTTATTGTGCATGGTGCACATCATTTGCATCATAATCGACACCCTAAGATAAGTCAATTAGACAACATAGGATAGATTTCTTAGGTTAGTCCCCCCTTTCAATTTTGATTTAAAATCAAACTTTAGCCCACCAAATTCTCCACACAAGAGAATTAGATGTTAATCATCTCAAAGAAGGGACATACAATCCCATACCCCATAAAATACAAACATTTTCAAAGACTGTGGTGGTTTTCTTAGGATGATGACTCATCTTCTCTCCTAAACCTTTAAAACATTTAGTATCCTTAATAAGGAACTACAAGTGCTCTGATTCCCTCCTGACAGGATATGTAGGCACAAGATGCTATATCTTGTCGAGCACACTTAGGAATAATAATAATAAATCACCTACCCTTAAACCCTTAGCAAAACAAATAACAGATAACATAAAATAAAATCAAGAGGTTCCTGTAGAGTACTACAGATATCTAGGATGCTAACACCTTCCATAGGTATAACCAACTCCCGAACATAGAATCTTAGTGCATTTGCATTGCATTGTGGGGATTCGGTTTTTCTCCCTTCCCTTGGATAAAATCCAAGACCGGTGGTGACATTAAAAGAAACGCGATCCTAGTTAACAAATAACTATGGTATCCAATTTTCACCGCGACAGAAATGGCGACTTCACTGGGGAAAACTCATAAGAGGGTTCCCCCTAACTTGATCTTTTTTTATGTTATCTGTTATATATTTGTTTTGCTGTTTGGAGGGATTCTTGAGTGGTGAGAGTCCTAGACCCGGACTTGAGTGAATTATAGGAGATGATATGGTCAAGGGTACTTTGACAGAGTCGATTCCTGAAAAGTCGAATTGAGAAAATTATCGCTCAGTTTAGGTTCTTTTGAACTTAATATTGTTTGAACGAGTTCATTCGTGAAAACGGTATTAACTTCGACCAAGAACCCTTAAGACTGAGGACCGTAGCACCTTTAAACCCACTTGGCCTTTTAGAATGTAATGCGGTGACTATGCGGGAGTCTATTTCCAAATAGTTGTCACGCGATACTACACTCGGACGTGATCCTCTTGAGAATATTATTGAATACCAAGTGATTTGGGAAGTCGATAATATCCGAAAGATGGGTCGTAGACTCTGGGAACTTTTAAGAACCCGTTCGGCAGGTACATTTGAAACCATACTACCTTATGGGATGGGTAGACCTTGACTCCGTTCATGCTCCTTTGAACCTAGGACCCTTGTTTGTTTGTTTGCTTATGTGTGTTATGTGCTTTGTCTTTGTGTTTGCATCCATTAGCATCATATCATAAAGATTCGTGGAACTTAGTCTTGTTTGTAAACATCGTAAGGATATCATGGACTCTTGAAAAAAAAACGTTGAAGTGCACTTACAATAGTCATAACTTGGACGATCTAAGGAGATTGGAGACCTTGCGGATAGATAAAGAAAAATTTAAGACAAGATAAAAAGTTATTATCTCCATTCCATTGTAGCTTATCATTATTCCTGAGGACTAGTTGGTGACAACTCATGAAGAATATTCTTAGCTGACGGAGTTACTATTTCAAGACAAAGTTCATTTTCTATCTTCGATTCATATTCAAACCAAGATAACTACAAAAGGGGAATTTCTGAAAAAGCTACTTATTGCAAGAAACAGAAATCTCAAGACGTCCTATCCCATCTAGTCATCAGTCAACACTTTGTCGACAAGCTTATTCTAGAAGAAACTCAGTTGGAAGAAAGTTAAGGACTCAAACAAGACCGTTGGAAGAGTCTCCTTAGATATATCATTATTAGCTTTTATTTAGCTTTACATTATGACTGTTGTAAGGCGTACAAATGCATTTTAATTTTGTATTAAATCAATTTTTAGTATTCTAGTAATAATGATTGTAACCGCTTTTTCATGATTAAAAAGCGAGCCTGACGATATTCCTCAATGATTATAAATAGCCGAGTTCCATGAATCTTGTTGCATAGCATTCGAATTTGCATTTGTATTTCTTTGCGTTCCAGGTTCTTATTCATGTCTCTCTTCTCAGACTCTGAATCATCGATACAATACTCAAGCCGGTCGCAAGAAAAGAATGGATCAACTCGAGCAGGAAAATAGAGCACTTCGGGAAGAGGTTTCAACACTGAAAAGAAATATAGAGAAGATCAATGGGATGATGGAAACATTGACGGCCGCTCAGAATCAGTCATCACATAATGTGCCAGAGCAAGGAACTATAATGATATCTGCACCGATCCCAGTGGTTCCCACTACAAGTGAAGTTTAGTATTCTATGCCTTTTGGTTTCCCGTGGGGAATGCCTCCTAATTTCACTCTAGCAGGATACCACCCACCGGCGTCTCAGGTCCCTGTTACAACTGCTGTATTGACTGTGCCACCTCCCGTGGTCAATGTTACTCCTTTCCAGCTAAAAGAGCCTGTGTTCCATGCTACTCCTAGTGAAAGTATTGGAATGGAAGAACGAATGGATGATTTTCGAGACCAATTTCTAGAAATGAAGAAAGAAATCAGGCCCTTCGTGGGAAAGAGCTGTTTGGGAAGAGTGCCTCTGAGCTATGCTTGGTTCCTAATGTTAAGGTTCCTCCAAAGTTCAAACTCCCTGATTTGGAGAAGTATAAAAGAAATTCTTGCCCACATAGTCACATAGTTATGTATGCCCAGAAAATGTCTGTTCATTAGGATGATGACCCACTATTGATACATTATTTCCAGGATAGTTTGACTGGTGCAACCCTCAAGTGGTATATGGGACTAGATAGTTCAAAGGTCCGCAGTTTTAATGACCTCTGTGATGCTTTTATTAAGCAATACAAATATAATGTCGACATGGCACCAGATAGAGACCAGTTGAGAGCCATGGCCCAGAAAGAAAGAGAAAATTTTAAGGAGTACGCCCAACATTGGCGTGAACTAGCTGCTCAAGTTACTCCACCTCTGGAGGAGAAAGAGATGACCAGAATTTTTTTGAAAACACTGAGCCCATTTTTCTATGAGAGAATGGTAGCAAGCGCCCCTAGCGATTTCACTGAGATGGTAAATATGGGGATGCGTTTGGAAGAAGGAGCCCGCGAAGGAAGATTGGTTAAAGAAGGAAATGTTTCCCGCAATGCCAAGAAGTACGGAATTAATTTTGAAAAAAAGAGGGAACATGAAGTAAGTGTTGTGCATCAAGGACAACCAAAAAGAAGAAGGTATCAGCAACCTCAACATATCGCTGCTATATCTCCCATCACCAACGCTACTGCTCATCAACCACAAGCTCGTCTATCATTCAATAATCAAAACCGTGTTCAAAGACAGTTTGATCCGATCCCGATGACCTATGCGAAATTGTATCCGTTTTTGATACAAAGGAACATGGTGCAGACACGAGCTCCGCCAGCCATCCCGATGGATCTCCCGTGGTGGTATAAACCCGAGGCTCATTGTGCTTTCCATCAAAGTGCGCTCGGACACGACATCGAAGACTGTTTTCCTTTGAAACACGAAGTACAAAGACTAATGTGACAAGGTGTCTTGTCTTTTGAAAACTCTGGACCTAATGTGAAAACTATAAGCTCAGACTGAGACAGTCTCCTTAAAACTTTAGTTAATTTACTGCTTTTCGCATGTAATGCTTCTTATTTGTTAATGCATTTGTTTTGGCGTATAAGAACTTGTTTGTTTTGAATAAGTAATGCAATGAATAGTGTTTGTCTTGAAGAAATCCATTCATTTCACTCATTTTAAATGCTCTTTCTATTTTATAATGCCAATACTACCCCAATCTCTTGCCTTGGCAGAGAATTGGAAGGAGGGTGATGAAATCCCAAACGCAAGATCTCGTATTGCATGCTTTTGAATAAAACTCTGCTGGAGATATAAGGCATTATTTCAAAAATCCTAAACACCGGAGATATAAGGAGATAAACCCTCGTTAACCTCTTTGAACCTTTGAAGTATGAGTTTTCTTCTTCCAAATCAAAAAACCTTCATTCTTAACCTGGGGCAGGGTAATTTTAAAAAAAAAAGGAGTAAAATATCACGAAGATTGGGTGGGCACAAACAAACTTTGGGCTTTATATCCTTTGTTTCTTAAACTGTGAACTAATCCATAATACAACCCTTAAAAGTCCTAATTGAAGCAGGGTTTATTTCAAAAAGCATACTCATTGAGATATCATTTCCCGACTCCTATGAGCTATGCTCAAAAATTTGCGTTGGCATTGTAAAATCGCTAATTCAACCACCAAAATATTTTAAATAAAAAAATTCAAGACAAACATATGTTGCATTACCAATTTCAGAATTAACATTTTTCTGCTTGCTAACATTGCTTGACATCATAGAAGCTAGCATACGAGCATCAACAATGAACTCAATCCTTTGAGACCTGTGACTCTGATGAGTAAATGGCAGATTATTTCAAAAGGATGACCGTATTCAAGGGCACATTACCTGAAGGCTTCGCTGAGCAGGGGCAAGTTGTTTCTCAGCTATTAATCCACAGTCTGAAGAACAAATATGAAGACTCAGAATACAGTTAATCTAGGGCAGTTACGTCGAGATTTGATAAATCTCTCCAAGTTTGAAGACTCAGTTACAGAACACAGTCAATTTGGGCCAGTTACGTCGAGATTCGACGAATCTCTCCAAGAGTTTGAAAACATTGGAACGCTTTGGATACCAAGTTTTCTGTAAAATCCTCTTGGAATCGCTTCTTCTCAAAAAACCATACGACCTGGGGCATTTGAGAATTGAAGATTATTTCATCATTCACAGCAATTGTTGTTCAAAATGGCGACTACCATGCAATATCAATGCAGAATTACATCAGTCTCACGACTTTATTTACTCATACCTCAAAGGGTTTCTATCCTAAGTGATGTGATGACTCCCCAGTAAATTTCTAATTCAGGTAGTGATGGCTATTCCCCGGTAAATCTTTACTACAAGAAGTTATGACACATTTGATGCAGGGTTTCACCAGTCAGCAACCTAAGAATCCTCAGTGAATTTCTTTGGTTTCAACCTTCCCCAGTGAAGCGAGTGCTTATTTCACTCCTCATTGGATTCTATCACTATCTCAATCTTCTCCAGTAAAGGCGGATGTTTATTTCATCCCCTCGAAGTTTTATTTCTGACATTTCAACTATTGTCGATTCCAGCTTCCCCGATGAAGTGGATATTTATTTTATCCAGTTACAATGCTCATTCAGACTACTTCAGTTCGCAGTGGATATTTATTTTATGTCCATGAAGTTTCTTCAATCATGAGTTTGATTCGTTCATAGTGAATCTTTCTTATTCCCAACAGAATCACAAGGCTCATCTTGACAATCCTAAGTGAAGTCACGATGTTTATCCCAAGTGGAATGCTCTCTTTTCCCCAGAGAATTTTGAAGCTTGAAGTGGGACATGTTTCCATATTTGGCCTTCCATTCATCCCCAGTGATGCTTCTTATATTGCAAAGATTGGTCGAGTATCCGTATCGAGATGCTTGTTTTTAGTCTCCAGTTTGCTTCTTGTCGTTGTTTTGTCAGCATGAGCATAAGCATAGCGTGACATTCTTTCATGTAGATACATGGCATCTGTGAATTTTGCATTTTTGTGTTGCTTATTTGTTTGTACTGTCACTTTGGCCGTGTTTATCCCCAAGTGACTGGGTTTGTCTTCTCCCTCCAAGTAGAGTCATCATCCCTAGGCAGAAAAAGCACATACTTTCTAATTCCCCACTGAGCTCGATCCCCGTGGAAGATGGTTGCTTTAGTTTTCTTTTCCATTTTTGGATAAAGATAAACCCGTTGAGTTCAATTCTCAATGGATGGAGTCCTTGTTTGACCGTTTCCCTCCAGTTATTCTCTGGATCGAACTTTGGTCTCTGACAATCACAAATTTTGGATATCTCTGAGATGTTGAACCCGGACTAAGCGTGCATTTATTTTGCATTTTGTCTCCCCAAGAAGAGTTTACTTGAAGATCTCTATGGAAGAAGTTATTTATCCAACAGTTATTACAACATTCTCTCAGAATATATGCCATACAACAAGTAGCAGCTCTTTATTTGAGCAGTTTAGTTATTAAGACTTCTACGACAAATGGCAGTCTCCCCAAGACAGTTTATCTATCCCCAGCAGATGATTCTTTTTTCTCTGCTGACTACCCAGTAAATCGGTAGCAGATAATCTTTTTCGCTGACTACCCAGTAAATCGGTAGCAGATGATATTTTCTTTGCTGACTACCCAGTAAATCGGTAGCAAACAATCTTTTCTACCCAGTAAATCGGTAGCAAGTAATATTTTCCTACCCAATAAATCGGTAGTAGAACTTTCTTTGTGGACTACCCAGTAAATCGGTAGCAAACAATATTTTCTCTGTGGACTACCCAGTAAATCGGTAGAAGAATTACTTTTCGACTACCCAATAAATCGGTAGCAGATGTTTTATTTATTGACTACCCAGTAAATCGGTAGCAAGTAATATTTTCCTACCCAGTAAATCGGTAGCAGACAATATTTTCTACCCAGTAAATCGGTAGCATGTAATATTTTCCTACCGAGTAAACCGGTAGCGAGTAATATTTTCTTTATAGACTACCCATTAAATCGATAGCAGACAATCTTTTTCTTTGCTGACTACCCAATAAATCGGTAGTAGGTAATATTTTCTTTGAGGACTACCTAGTAAACTGGTAGTAAATATTTTATCCCCAAAGAAGGAACTGAGACCAGTCCGTGGCTTATGACCCGAGACGAGGGGAAGTTTATTTTTACCCTTTTCAAGTGAAATGCTTGATTAAAGAAGGAACTGAGACCAGTCAGTGGCTTATGACCCGAGACTATGGGAGGTTTATTTTTACCCTTTTCAAGTGAAATGCTTGATTAAAGAAGGAACTGAGACCAGTCCGTGGCTTATGACCCGAGACTAGGGGAGATTTATTTTTACCCTTTTCAAGTGAAATGCTTGATTAAAGAAGGAACTGAGACCAGTCTGTGGCTTATGACCCGAGAATAGGGGAGGTTTATTTTTACCCTTTTCAAGTGAAATGCTTGATTAAAGAAGAAACTGAGACCAATCTATGGCTTATGACCCGAGACTAGGGGAGGTTTATTTTTACCCTTTTCAAGTGAATTACTTGATTAAAGAAGAAACTGGGACCAGTCCGTGGCTTATGACCCGAGACTAGGGGAGGTTTATTTTTTTTAAGTGGATTTTGGCTCGAAGTAAACGACCTCCCAGCATACATTTCAAGATTTTGGCCCGAGGCTGACAACCTCGTAGCATTGTATTTCAAGACGTTGCAACATCCAGTTAATTAAGGAGCTTAACCATATCGGGAGACATGTTTTCTTATTATCTTTGCAATATACACTATTGTTTTCATTGGAGGACACCCTACTGCTCAAGACACTTTGTGACTGTCTGTTGGTAGTCCCTTTCCCCGTGGGGTCTTTCTTTACCAAGCCGTCTTTGTCGGGTCTTCCTTTCTTTAGCTATTTTTCGATGTTTCGATTGCAGTTATCCCCTGTGACATTATTCCTCACAGGATCCTGGTCTTGCATTTCATACCATAGCATGTGCATTCGGTGGCATCTTAGGGCCAAATATTGTGCATGTTTGTATTTAAGTCTCTCCTATCACGTCGAGACGAAGATTTCAATCTCCCTATCTCCGGATAGAAGAAACTTAAATAAGGGCATCTGTCACACCCTAATTTTTGACCCTAAGATCCCCGCCTTGTTCCTTGCATAACATATTAGGTCAATCATTCGTGCATAACTAACCGTTTTATCTAGTTTTGTCTGTTTTGTTTTTTCTAGGACAGGTGCTGCTGTAGAAGATTCAAAACCTGAAGGTTGTGTTGTGTATGTGATTGTGGAAGTTCTCTGGTCCTGCGAGATTGTACCCTTTCCTTTGATCCCTAAACCACTTACCAAGCCTCTTCTTCCCTCAAGATTTCTAGAAAAAACTTCCCCAAAGAGGATTACAATTTTTTTGTCTTTTATCCAAGCATGGCTATTTGAGATTGGTGTTGAGTTGCACTGAATGTGGTATCCTCACTCTCAAGGAGTCTCGTGGCATAGTTTGGTTCGTTCACGAAGTTGAGCCATCATTCGTCAAGAAGGAGAGTATGGGATTCTGGATGCTTATAAACCGTTTTGAGTCTAAGATAATAAGGGTGGAGGAAAGAACTTGGATTTGAGTTAGGCAGGTGGTTCTTAAAAGTGCAGCGCAAGTTGCATTCTTTACAAAAAGAACAAGTTCAAAAAATTTAATTTATTTATTCAAGTTTCAAGACTAAACTCATGACTCATATCTTCCAAGAAGTTCAAGTTTCAAATATTAAGTTCCATTACATCCATGTCCTTTCCAAGATTTTCATTCAAGAAGATTAATTTTCAAGGTTTCAGATATCAAAGCATTCTCATTACAAAAAGCTCATTTCAAGAAAATGCTCATATCTTACAGTCGGTCTCCCGAAAGAGAAGAAAACTAGATTTATCGTTGGGATTACAAAAGGATGGAGAGTTTAAAGGCTTTTGGTCGTTTGATTTAATTGAGGAAACGGGTGTTGTGCTTGCTTAGTGATTGTATGCTACAAACAATTTTTCAGCATTAGAATGAAGTCCATTATCCAAAAAGCCATTGTTCCAAAATCACAAGATTCCATTACAAAGATAATAAACACAAGTCCAAGCCATGATATACCATTCTCCAGGAATAACATTGATGAAATACAACATCCAAGCTGCTACATGTTGGAAGCCTTAGACTACATTTGATGAATACCCTAAAACAGAGCCAACATATGGCTTTTGGCAATATTGTTTCACTTCAAATTTACGTGCCAATTCTAAAGTGATGGGTGAGCCTCTTCAAGTGGACCTCTTGTTAGTTTTGTAATCTCGCACAGAGTCCCCTATTTGTACAATCTCGACATATGGGTTCCCTCTCCCCAACTTGATATTCCTGGCCGTGTAAATGAAGCAGTTACATTTCTGTACTAGTTGCTCCAAAGGACACTTGCTCTTGAACCTCCAGCTATTTAATGAAACTCCTGCAAAAATTCATTTTAAGATTAGAGAAGTGAGTCAAGTTCTCAGCGAACCATACGTTAAGGCAATGAGGAACAAATCGGGTTCACCAAATATTCCCAAAACGGCTCCAAAACTGAAAATATAAGAAGAAATTCACCAATCCTAATATGCTACCAAAAGGAGTTGTATCTATGTTGAGATAAGGAGAAGAATAACGGAGATATACCTAAATGATGCCTTGGTAAACTTCCACATGTCAAAGGAAGCAGCAAGAAGTTTGCACCGGGTCTTTTGTCGCTCACTCAACATATCAAAAGAATAATCTAGATGCACCATGGACTGTCACTAAGTCTAGAGGAATTGTTAATTGGAACCTTCGACGGTGTTCTGCAAGAGCAAAGCATAGATGAAAGTTTTGAGCAAGAGTGTTACTCATGGACCTTGACAAAACATTTGGCTCACTGTCAAGATTAAATTATTAGAAGTGCCTTCTGTCAAAGCTTAAGTGTATGCAGGTCTCCCGCTTTCCCATTTGGTACAAAGGTGGAAGAAGGCACGTGCGGCATACCAACATGTTTATAACAGCCAACATGGTAAATCAAAGAGAAGACATTAGTTTCTTTCCAAAAAAAAAACACACATGAAAGATTATGGTCAGACAAATTGAAAGTCACGCAGTGGATGCCAAGAGCATTTAATACGCAGTAATAAGAATCATGACCCTGTTTTTTTCTAAACAAGATGGAATATGATTTCACGTACAAGGAAATAGTTCACCAGTATGCCTGAACTGAAGATAGAAGGTCATTAAATCAGATATTACATTGTCAAGACCAAAAAGACAATTTGACCAACTTCATCCACTTCCCATAAACATAATCAAACAACATTAAACCTTCCCCAAACAAGATCAGACATGTTGAAGAAAGAATGGAAACTATTTCAAAATCTTTCCAAGCAATTAGACATGTTTATTTGAAAATCCCAACATCCATCAAAATCATCAATAGACTTTTTTTTTCTTTCCAAAACAGTTTCCGACAGGGATATCTCGCATTAAATTGCAAAGTTGAAATTTAAAATTCCATGGTGCCTATAAAAGGCACACGCAACTGCAGAGAGGGGAGATGAGTTCATCACATAACCAAACATCATCACGTTATCACACAACCGAACCTCAAACGCACCATAAACTTGTCAATCTATCCACACCAAAACACTCAGAAAAATCCACCACATAAACAAGATAAGAAAACCCATAACAAGAATCACATCACCACTGACTAAGTTTCATCAGCAAATATTATCAACCATCAAACAGCTGTATACCAGTTTAAACCCTACCAACTATACCCCAAACACCAAATCGTACGCAAAACGTACACAAACGAATTTGGACCAAGTCACAATTCAAAGGGTAACACAAAGTACATCACGCAAGACTAAGGAATTAAAGCAAACAACACACACACGGCGGACATAAAGACAACGCAAGCAGAGAAGAAGGCCCATTTTTTACTTATCTTTAAGAAAGAGTCTCGAAGATCTGGTCCCACTGCATCGCTTCGCTCACATCCCTCCATTTCTCCGCCGCTTTTCTTTATCTTTGCATTTCGCCTTGTATAATGTAATCAAACTCATAGTGAATTGGGGTTTAGGGCTTGTTGAGGATTAGGGTAGATTTAGGGTTTTGTGATTTTTTTGATGCATGTTTTGTTTGGATTCGAGACAGAATGAGAGGAATCGAGTGAGGAAGACAGTGATTTAGGGTTTCTGATCCCTTCTTCACGAGAGGACGAACGAGAGAATGGATTTCGTTCCATTCTTTTGTGTTTGTTTCACTGCATAATTCGGTACACTCACACACATAGTATGCACTTGCGCCTCCCTTTGTCTCTGTTAGATTACAACGCACGCGAGTCAGACGGCCATAGTTTGAGGGTCTGCGATGGACCCTCTCTCCCTTGCAACCACTAGATCCCTCCGTCTCAGTTTTTTTTTTCTTTTTTAATTTAACTTTTCTTAAATCTAATTTTATTTCTTTTTAAAACATAATCTTGAGGCACTTGTAATTTTTTAATAAAACCTTTTCTCAATTTATAAAAACTTTTTAACATAATAACCTTTTACTAAAATATTAATTAAGTCTTTTTGATATAAAATAAAAACCTGTAACTTTTTTTAAATAACAAGTAATCTCTAAGATAATAATAAACTATTTATTTAAAATACCAAAATTATAAAAAAAACTCTTTTTAGTTAAAACTCTTATTAACCTTTTTTTTATTAAACTTAATATTAAAATCTTTTATAATTAAAAATCTTTATCTTTTTAATATAACTTTAATTTAGTTTTTTTCTTTTTAGATAATTTAAACCTTTTCTGAAATTAAATATAATATCTCTAATAATAATTAACTTTTCAATAATTAAAACTTAATAGAAACCTTTCTTTTTGTAATTAGTCAATAATCTTTAGGCAATGATTCTAACTAAAAAATAAACCTCTTATCATTAAATCAAAACTCTTTTCCTAATAATCAGTCCTTATCTTAAATCCCTCATCGCGCGCCTGAGTGAATCGTATGATATGTGTTATTTTGTGATTGATATCTTTTTGCTTAATATTGTGCTTAATGTATAAGCTTGTTTATTGTTTTCGAAACCCTTTTCAAAACATTAAAAATCCTCGATCCAACGTCGAGCCCATTTTCTGCCCATGTAAGTCGATCGCCTTAGTGCATCGCATTCAACCTTTTGGTCACTAGACACAAGACTAGCCCACTTTGCTAGCACCCTCGCCTAAATAACAATAACTTAATCGCATTAATATCCAAGGGAAAATCCCATGCATGATAACCATGTTATTGTGCATGGTGCACATCATTTGCATCATAATCGACACCCTAAGATAAGTCAATTAGACAACTTAGGATAGATTTCTTAGGTTAGTCCCCCCTTTCAATTTTGATTTAAAATCAAACTTTAGCCCACCAAATTCTCCACACAAGAGAATTAGATGTTAATCATCTCAAAGAAGGGACATACAATCCCATACCCCATAAAATACAAACATTTTCAAAGACTGTGGTGGTTTTCTTAAGATGATGACTCATCTTCTCTCCTAAACCTTTAAAACATTTAGTATCCTTAATAAGGAACTATAAGTGCTCTGATTCCCTCCTGACAGGATATGTAGGCACAAGATGCGATATCTTGTCGAGCACACTTAGGAATAATAATAATAAATCAGCTACCCTTAAACCCTTAGCAAAACAAATAACAGATAACATAAAATAAAATCAAAAGGTTCCTGTAGAGTACTACAGATATCTAGGATGCTAACACCTTCCCTAGGTATAACCAACCCCCGAACTTAGAATCTTAGTGCATTTGCATTGCACTGTGGGAATTCGGTTTTTCTCCCTTCCCTTGGATAAAATCAAAGACCGGTGGTGACATTAAAAGAAACGCGATCCTAGTTAACAAATAACTATGGTATCCAATTTTCACCGTGACACATGCCTTTGGGATGGGTAGATCCATGGCTCCATACTCGTGACGATAAACCCTTAAACCCATATCTGTAAATATTTGTGTTTGTGCATACATACATTCATGCATTCATTAAAATGTTTTATAATTTTTCAAAATATTTCAAAAGGACTAAAAAATAGGTTGTTGCAAATATCAGAAATTGTGATATGGATTTTGGTAGAAGAAAAACTCAGAAGTGCACCTTCATAAATCCAAAACTTGAGGACCTGAAAAGATTGGGAAGATTGATTGCTAATCCTGAAGCTTTTAGAGCTAAGTATGGACGGATTTTGTCCCTTTTAAAAGTCAACATGGTGGAAGGAGTCCTATCTAAATTGGTTCAGTTCTATGACCTTGTGTAGCACTACTTCACATTTCTAGATTATCAGTTCACACCAACATTGGAAGAGTACTCTTAGTTGATTGATTTACCCAATTCTGATCAAGACCCTTTCTCTGGCTTGGAAGAGATTCCCAAAGATCAAACCATTGATAGAGCTACCTCCTTGGAAGTGTCTGATATCAAAGCTCACATGACCATCAAGGGAGGAATTCAAGGTCTACCAGCTATGTTTTTGGTGGAAAGAGCCCAATACTTTGCCAGTATGGGAAACCTGGTTGCTTTCGAGGATATCTTTGTCCTACTCATCTATGGATTATTCCTCTTTCCCAACATTGATAACTTTGTCGACGTCAACAACATCTTAAGATGATGCAAATGTTGTTTTCTTGTACTTGTGGGCGACTAGTTGTATTTTTCTCCTTAAAATGACAACTTGTCTTTACATTTAAAATCAAACTTAACAAACCATTTTTGTTATTTGTACCACGAACTACGAGGTTTTGATCCTATATTGCACTTTGTCGGTACGTAGGCATGAGGCTCAAGAAGTCTCTCCAAACACAAAAAATCTTTAAAAAAATATTTCTCTTCTCATCTCCCCAATCTCATTTCAAACAAACTTTTTCAAACCAAAAATCATAGATATTTCAAAGGGTTCCTATAGAGTACTATAGACGTTTTAGGTTCTAACACCTTCCCATCGCGTAACCAACCCCCTTACCCAGTCTCTGTTTATTTATTCTTGTTTAGAACTTGTTTAGGTTTTATTCTCTCTTTTTCCTTTCCTTTTGGATAAAATAAAAGTGCGGTGGTGACTTTTGCTTTATGAGTTAAGTTAATCAATAGCTTACACACAATTTTTACTGCTACACCTAGAAATAGGTTTTGTCGCTCGCACGCAAGGAGACTTATGCTTTATCCTGTTATGTGGTAGGATGGAAATAACGTGCCCTTTTTGAAAAGGCTTAAGTTTTCGCCATCAAGGAAAGATGTCACGTTTGATTTGTGATGATTGATTTCTAGGGGTGAAATAAGTCCTCGAATAGGAACCCCTGTGGGTAGTACCCAATTCTTTATCTCAAAAGATTTGCTTTGAAAATGGTGTGGCGAATATTGTTACGTCTTCGTATTGAAAGACGAGTATCGAGACCACACACTCATAAGTGAGCATCCTAATACTCAGAGAGGAAGAAGTCTTCACTCAATCCTCTCTTTTTAGTTCAATACAAGGAAAACATTATTAGTTCTATTTAAGAGGTATTTTACTTTGGATGGTAAGTGTTTTTGGACAGTGAACCCTAAAGGTAGTGTCAAACACTTGGGATAGAACAAGATGTTTTCCTAACCACTCCACTACCATCCAAGTTTATTTAGAAAAAGGTTTTGAAAATGCACTTGGTACAAGACCAAGGTTTTTGATTAGGAGGAGAACATGATGAAAGGGAATGAAATGAAAGAGAATGGAATGAAATGGTGATGATTAGATTAAGGTAGGTTGATGGAGATGCGCAAGGCAGGATAAACCCACACAGGGGGAGATACCTTAACTAAGGCATAAAGAATAAATGAGATGAACCATGAATGTTCAATAAAATGAACAAAATTCAAATTCCCAAGTGATGAATTCCCCTCAAAGATACCTCACAAAACAAAGTAACATGGTTAGCATATGAGATGAGAAAATGAATGTATGAGATGCACAAGATGAAAATCAAAGCATGAATATCAAAGGTGAATCATAAGATCAATGGAAAATAAACATAATCATCGATAAAATGCATATAAAGTATCAAGATGAATTCATATAGATAATACGATTCACACAAGTAATCACACAAGATGAAAGCTCAAGGAAACAAACATGAGGTATGAGATAAAATAAGTGATCCTAAACTAAGGTTAAATGGGAAGTTATCCTAATGTGATCATGAATAGATGAACATCCTAACATCTTTGATTCAATTTAATTAACTTAAATAAATCAATTAAATTGGACCAAATATCTCCCATGGGAACATCTGAAGGATAAGAAATCATAAAATCAAGTAAATGAAAGCAAACCATGAGCATTAATCAAATCCATGACCTAAACCATTTATCAATCAATAGTCATGCTTAACCATAATAAAAATGAAATGAAAATACAACTAAAAATCAACAACCATATTAAAATAATTTCCAACCAGAAAAATAATTAAATAAAATGAAAGGAAATAAAATTTAATGCAATTTGAAAAAAAGAAAATCAAGAAAAGCTTTAAAAATAAGAAAGATATGAATAAAAGAAATAAGAGGTGAAAGAGTGAAATGAAGGTTCAGTTAGAAATCTAGACCCAATAGCTACAAAAAACGTTAGCACACCAAAAACAAGGAGGTGCGCGCAGTAAAACGACACTAAGCCCATCAGATCTGAGCCCAATGCTATCACTTGGATCTTTTAAACAAAAAAAAGGTATATGGTATGCACCATACGCGCATGGACCTTAGATTCAGATCAAGTGGTACACATTAATAACTCATGATCAAATATCACCCATCAGATCTATATGATTAAACAAGTAAGCAAGATCTAAGCATGAGGAATTTGGATCCATGCATACGTACATCATATGAACACTAAATAATTAATCATATTTCATTAAACCAATAGTGAACAACATTATGACACGTGGACCAGTATTAATGCTAATTCAAAATTAAGTAAAACCAAAACCTTATCCATGAACATGAACACGAAGCTTCCAACTTCATCTTCCTCATTGTGCAAAAATTTGAAGTTCCATAACAGGAAAGGTAAATGCAAAGTAACACATGTTTCCAAAGAGAATTTTCATGAGGATTACGAATATTCACTTAGTTTTCTTTTATCTTAACTGGTTATGGAGATTTTCACACAAACTCATCAAGAACCCTAACTGGTTTTAAGCTCATGAAATGATGACCATGCGATGAAAATGCAAACTAAACTAAGATTTAGAATAAGGAGAGCAAGGTGATCATGCTAGCATCAAGAAATTTGGAATAAGATTCATGCACATACATGGCCTCTCGTGATCAAAACAGCCTGAAAGTGAGCTTCGTTCTTGCTCTACACTGCTCTATTTAGCTGGATCTTTGTTGAGTTCTCTTCCTTGGACTTCTTATTTGAGATCTGGGCAAAGAAATCTCACTGAGGTTGCTTAGATTGTGCTGATGAGATCCACTTTCAGAGGTGTTTGGGAAAGGTTATTTCAGAACTTCGTTGGCTTTCCAAGCTTATGAAATGCAATGTAATGGCTTGGTATTTATAGGGAAATGATGTAGAGTGAAGGAGAGTGAGATTTGGATCAGAATGAAGGAATGAAATGCTTGAGGTCACTCCCTCTAACAACTTTTTCCTGCTCACTATTCTCTCCCTTGGAATGAGAAATCACGTACTATTTTAAGTGGAAATGATAGTGGAACAATTTTCCAATGATTACCAAAGATGAGCTATCCTCAAATCAAAAAGATTATCCTTTTTGTCTTATCTGAATTTAATAGTGCAGGATGAGTTTTCGTGCACTTTGTGATGTGCTCATGTGATCAATTCTCCACCCTTTGATCTGATCTTGGATGTTTTGCAAATTGTTATGTGATGTAAATCAATACCAAGTGGAGTTATTTTGAATGGTTGCTTGAGTTGGAAGAAAAGTTGGCTTGAACATGGTGTGATGAGACTGCCATGAACCCGTGTCACACTTGTACCCAACATGAAAAAATTCACTTGCCATTGCATTGCTCATTCCATGACATGATTTTGAAGTGTTTTGGATGATGGATAATGTATTAGAACTTGTTTTGGTCATTGAATCAAAGAATGTGTGGTTATGGATTATGAACACACATGGATGATCATGGTTTGGACTTGAATGATTTTGAATAATCGTGAATCAAATGCATTTGAAGGTTTTGCATGAACTTTGAACATTTGCAAACCAATTAATGACCTATAATTCTAATCATGTGCACCAAATGTCATGAACCAACTTAATAACACTTATGATCCATGACCCAAAAACATGTCATTTTTCTAACTTTGGAAAGCCATAACTTGCAATGTAATTATCCAGATGATGCAATCTTGGTATCCTTGGAAATATCTTGTTACAATGTACAACTTTCATGTTGTGACCTTCTTGAAATGATGCTTGCATATTAAAAAACGATAGCATGAAGTTGGGCTACCACAACTGACTGACACTTAGAAAAAATTCTAAGTGATTGGGCATTTTGTACAATGTTGAACCTTTCACTTTAGCTTCAAATATCTCCCACTTGGGGAATGATTCTTGGACCAAATATTGCACCATGGTATATTACTAAATACCCTCTTCAATTCCATATCCCATGTGTCTTCATTGAGTGCTTGGATCAATCACAAGGTGCCTTGAAAGTCATGCATATGAACATACTTCAACACTTAGAAAATTTTCTAAGTTATTGGAATTTTGTACAAGAGTGAAACCTTAACTTTGGCACCAAATATCTCCCAATTGGAGGGAGCTTTTGAGTTCAAATCTTTTACTAAAATGTAGTATCAAATGAGATCTTCAATGGAATCCCTTGTTTGCCAAATTTAGATGTTTGAGTCAAACTCCACAACCTTGGAAAGTTGACTAGATGATTATGATTTTTGGGTACTTAGGAAATATTCAAAACTCAATTTTTACACTTTATTTGATTTTAATGATTCCTCTTGATTAAAATTGAATAAAACTCCATATTTCATGAATCTTGACTTGAAATGTTCATGGATGACCAAAAGACCCAAAAGTCAAACTTTGACTTTGACCCTTAGTTGACTTTTTGGCAGTTGAATCCAAATCTTCAATTATCAATACCTCAAGCTTCTCAAGCCAATGGAACCCTATGAATGGACCACAATGAAGTGTTTGGAACCCTTGAACCATGTGATCATGATATGGTCAATGCCCAGTTGACTTTGACCAACGACCATTCCTTGGGAGCTTGTGATGAAATAACACTTGATGATCTTGTATCCACATAAGCCACAACTTGTAGAAAAATGAAAAACCACTTGAGGTAATACCCTTGATCTAATGGTTTAAGAACCAATGCAAATGAATGGTTGAGGTTATGACCTAATTAAGATGTATATGAATGAGAAGCAGGAGCCAATTAGGGTTAGAAAAGGGGAGGAAAAATTTAAGGGTACAACACAAAGGAAAAGGTTTTTCCATTCATGCAAGAGCTATTATTGGGATGAATCAGTCATGTACAAGAAATGTGCTGATCAATTACTCAAAAGATGTGTTGACTACCCAGAGGCGTGACAGATCCTGACATCTTGCCACAATGCTCCTTATAGAGCTCACTTTGTTGGAACTAGGATAACAACTAAGGTGCTACAATAAGGTTATTTATGGCCATGTCTATTTAAGGATGCTAATGATTTAGTTAAGGCTTGTGACAGATTCCAACGGATGAGAAATATTTATATGGACAAGAGATACCCCTTACTAACATTTAGAAATCGAACTCTTTGATGTATGTGGTATAGATTTCATGAGACCTTTTCCCCAATACCTTAGATATTTGTATATTTTGGCAGTTGTTGATTATGTTTCCAAATGGATATAGGAAGTGGCAACCCCCACTAATGATGCAAAGGTTGTGACCAATTTTTTTGTCAAAAATATTTTTTCAAAGTATGGCACGCCAAAATCCATCATTAGAGATGAAGGAAGAAATTTTTGTAACAAATTTTTTTAAGATTTGTTGAGCAAATATGGGTTGAATCACAAGGTTGCCACAACCTACCATCCTCAAACAAGTGGGTAAGTTGAATTGTCTATTAGGGGGATCAAAATAATTTTAGAAAAGATGGTGAATGTTACAAGAAAAGATTGGTCCAGACATCTTGATGATGCTCTTTGGGCCAATAGAACTGATTTTAAAACACCAGTTGGAATGCCTCCCTATAAGCTTGTGTATGGAAAGATTTGTCACTTACCAATTGAATTGGAACATAAGGCTTTTTGGGCTATGAAAAGATTTAATTTCAACTTGCCATCTGTTGGGAAAGCAAGGAAGTTGCAACATAACAAGTTAGAATAGCACGTATTATTTTCCTATGAGAATGATGAACTATACAAAGAGAAAACCAAAAAATGGCACGACAGAAGGTGCCAAAAAAGGGAGTTATTGCAAGGATAGAAAATACTTTTGTTCAATTCCAATTTAAAACTATTTCCAGGAAAATTGAAATCAAGATGGTTAGGTCCCTTTAAACTTTTGAAAATCTATCCTTATGGGGTTGTGGATATCTTGAATGAACAAACTGGAAATGAGTTTAAAGTGAACGAACAAAGAGTCAAGGCTTACCATGGTGAACCCTCTAACAACACTAGGGTTACCATAAATTTTGATGATTAATTCTATGATTAAGTCAGGTTATAGGACTAAAAATAGCGCTACTGGGAGGCAGCCCATCTTAATGCAATTTTTGTTTGTAAATTTTCTTTGTTTCAGATGATTAGTGGAGAAGAAATAATTAAGGGAGTGTTGCGGTGAGAATCGGATGTCAAGCTATTAATAAACTTGAATCACAAAACTTAGAAATTCACCACCAAGCTTTGATTTATCCAAAGGAAAGGGTAAAGATAGAAAAAAAAACCTTTTGCGCCATGTGAAGACACAGCTAAGAGATCGAGGGTTCGGGGGTTGGTTATACTAAGGGAAGGTATTAGCACCTTAAGTATCTGTAGTACTCTACAAGAACCTCTTGTTTGTATGTGTGTTATGTTATGTTTGCTTGTTAAGGAAATCTGCTAAGGTAAGGTAAAGACCTAAAATGCTAAAGGTAAGGACCTAGGGGGTATATACTGAGTATGCTCGCCAAGACGTCGCATCTTGTGCCTACGTATCCTGACTAAAGAATCAGAGCAACCGTAGTTCACCTAACTAAGGGTGAGGAACCATTGACTATGCCCAAAGTTCCAAAGGGAATGAGTATGAGCTCATATAGAGTTAAAGAACTCTCTAAGTCTAAGTTGTAAGGGTAAGTGAATACTCATTGATGATGAGTGTTGCGGTGAAAATCGGATAACAAGCTATTAATTAACTTGCATCATATTTCTTTTACAACCGACTTTGATTTATCCAAAGGAAAGGTTCAAGATCGTTTAAAAACCTAAAGGGGGAGATCTAAGTTTCGGGGGTTGGTTATACTAAGGGAAGGTATTAGCACCCCAAGTATCTGTAGTACTCTACAGGAACCTCTTGTTAGTATTGTGTTATGTTAAAGTTTGTTTGCTAAGAGAAATGTGCGAAAGTAAAGAAAGACCTAGGGGTATATACACTAAGTATGCTCGCCAAGACATCGCATCTCGTGCCTACGTATCCTGACGGGGATGGAATCAGAGCATTCGTAGTTCCCCTCAATGGGGTAAAAGGGGTGGAAAGCTTGAAAGCAAAGCTTGTAAGTATGGATTGGTTAGGAGAAAGAGATTAATGGCTATCTCTTGAAAGGATTGTGAAAGGTTGGACCGTCTTAAAGGAGAAGAGATTAATAGCTATCTCTTTGGGAAGGTCAGGTCAGAAGGGAGAAGAGATTAATGGCTATCTCTTGTGAAATAGTTTGAGGTTAACAGGGTATTTGAGCTATCTATGACATGAAGTCAATAGAGATACTTTTCCTTTGGAAGGAGGGGAAAGCAACAGAGAAACAACGAGGAGGAAACCTCGGGTATCAAAAGTAAAATGCACAACAACATATACGGTAAGTGTAGCAAGAATTAAAAAAAAAATGAAAACCAAGAATTAGCTAGAATGAAAATGAGGGTAGTCAAGATCAAAATTAGAAATTGAATAAAAATCTAAATAGATAAAGTCTAACTGAAGTTAATATGGATAAAAATTAATTAAAAGCTAATTAACTAAAAACTTAATAAACTAATCCTAACTTAAAATCAATTAACTAAATCTAAATAAATTAAAATTTAATTGAAAGCTAATTAACTAATTCTAGTAAAAACTAATTCTAAAAAACTAAATCTAATTTTAAATAGATAAAAGAAAGTAAATGAACTAATTCTAATTAATATAAATATCTTACACCAATTACTAATTATATATTATAAACATAACGTTCACGTCACACACACTCACACTTTCATATCAAGTACAGAATCACTTTAGAACATACAATATACACTAACAATTATTTTACTACAATTAGAATTAATTCAATACAAACGTAATACACATAACACTACATAGATACAACACACTTAAGGTAAATAATAAATTTAACATCTGAACGCATAGCTACAACATACTAACAAACATCACACTATTCAACATTAGCAAACTAAATGATGATCACTATAACACCTTAACTTGGCAACACACCATACAATATTCGCATTGAACACAACTAAAAATACTATAACACAACATATTATCAAATTATACAACAAGAATTTAATTAAACATGAACAAATACACACTACAGGTAACACATTATAGAAACAACACGCACAAATCACAAAGTAGTACACAAACTAACACAATAACATCACAAAACTTAATCACATTTACTTTACTACCACACAAACAAATCTACAATGAACACAACTAAAAAGAAAAAGATAAATCGAAATATACCACTCGGATATGACGTAAAGGGGCACTTCGAATCTCCAACGACGCTGGCGGCGATACCGTGGCGGCGTTCAGGTTTTCGTAACGGCGGAGGTTTTGTTAAATTATCACTTCTCGCGTCGGTCTCGCAACCTCTTTTGAATAGCTTCCTCTCCGTTCTTGTGTGCAGCGGTAGCAGAAGGAAAAGAGATGAGCTGAAATGGTTTCGAACGGTTTTTGTTGTTTAGAAAAAGTGGTGGAAAATGATGGTTGGTGGTGTAATGGAAGCAAAAGGTTAAACGATTTATGGTTGGAACGGAGAACAATGGGTTGAGAGGAAGATTTATGGTGGTGTAATGGATCTGTGAAGGGAAAGAGGTGAGTAAAATATGGTTTTAAGGTGAGGTTGTGAGGAGGTTTATGGTTGTTAAAGGGTAGCGTGAAGGAATGGTTTTGTGTTACTGTAAGTGTTTTCCGCAGAAAAATCTGAGAGAGGAAGGGAAAGGTTTTTGGGGTTGTGGGCAACGGTTTGTCGTTATGTTCTTCTTCTCCTCTCTTTTTAAATTCAAAGCTAGCTTATCGATTAAGTCTCTGAGTCTGTCTTGTTACTTTCAAATGATGCAGGTTGTGTTTGTTTTGTATTGCAGAATTTTCTTGGAAGTGGCATTGTGGTCCAGCTGCTTATTGACTTGTTGCTGTTGCTTGCTGCTTTGTTTTGGAACAAGATGTGTACAGGTTTTGGCTTTTGTTTGGAATGAGGCTTGTGCTGTATGGTTTTGGTTTAGGAAGGAAAAGCAAAAACCATTTTGGTGCAAGCTCTGTGTCTGGGCAGCAGATGTGTAGCAGCAGGAAGTGGGGTTTTGGTCTTAGGATGATGGTCAAAGGCGCAGGGGTTTGCAGGTCTTTGTTGTGAATTTTGATGTGTAAGCATGGTACGGTGAAGCATGGCAGATGAGGGTGGATTTTGGTCAAAGTTGTAGAAGAGTCGTTGTTTTTTTCTTTTTGAATCGTATACTTTGTAAAATAAAACAACTAAATGAACTTTTTGGCCTTTTTTGTGATTGTCATTTTTTGTAAGACTATGAAACCTAATTAAATAACTGATTTAAATTAAACTAATTAAATTAGGCTAAAATTAAACTTAATTAAAATTATTCTAATTAATACTAATCTAAAATAAAGAATAAAAGCCAAACTATAATTAAAATTAAATTAAGTTAAAAGTATAACTATAATTAAAAATAAACCAAATAAAGTATAAAATAAATTAATTATCTACATAAAATAATTAAAAAAACAAAGAAGTATGGAATGATAAAGAAACGACTAAAAATGCACGACCAATGAGATATCTACTAAAAATGCGAAAACAGAGACCGACTTAAAATGATATGAAATGATCAGAATCTGAGGGTAAAATTTGGGGTACAACAGTTGCCCCTATTTAAATAGCTTTACCGGATGGCACGAGGGACAGAAATCCTCGAGAGATCAAGGTGAAAGATATTTAAATATAGCAAACCGAAAATTTTGCCCTTAGATGGAATGCAGATGCTAAGGACAAGCAACAGTCATGCAAATGCTGACATGCCATGAACTCTAATATGATGAAAATGATGGAATGCTAAATGCAAAATGTAAACGAAGACGAAAGCAGACAGGGACAAAGTCCACACAATGAGCAATCCCTCACTGGGGATGACAACAACACTGGGGAAGCTGAAACAAAACTGGGGAAGACTAAAGTGATAGAACAACTGGTTCAAGCGTGACCGACTGACACTGGGGAAATGAAAGTACACTCTTTACTGGGCATGGAACCAGAAAGAAGATATGATCTCCACTGGGGATTAATTTGAAATAAAAGGATAGACACCAACAAAATATTTTCTGGGATTTTCTTATACTGAAGAGTTCAAACGGGATCTTCAAGAAAAAGCCAGAAAAGACAGAGAAAGGCACATCCGGAAAAACATCAGATGGCAAAAGAAACCAGTCATCCAATAATGGCTTTGAATGAAAGGTACAAGTCACAATATCTAATAATGGCTTAAGATGAAAGTGAACAAGGCAAAGAAACTAGACATCCATTAATGGTTTTGAATGAAAGGTACGATCACAATATCTGATAACGGCTTTAGATAAAGTGAACAAAGGTATTATCAGAAAGAGATGAAACCAAACAACCAATCAAGGTTTTGAATGAAATGCACAATCACAACATCTAATCAAGGTTTTAGATGAAAATGAACAAAGACTCGGTCTGGAAAGGCATCAGAAAGAGAGAAACCAAACATCCAATCAAGGTTTTGAATGAGAGGCACAATCACAACATCTAATCAAGGTTTTAGATGAAAGTGAATAAAGACTCGATCTGGAAAGGCATCAGAAAGAGAGAAAACAAACATCCAATCAAGGTTTTGAATGAGAGGCACAATCACAACATCTAATCAAGGATTTAGATGAAAGTGAATAAAGACTCGATCTGGAAAGGCATCAGAAAGAGAGAAACCAAACATCCAATCAAGGTTTTGAATGAAAGGCACAATCACAATATCTAATCAAGGTTTTAGATGAAAGTGAATAAAGACTCGATCTGGAAATTATCAGAAAGAGAGAAAACCAAACATCCAATCAAGGTTTTGAATGAAAGGCACAATCACAATATCTAATCAAGGTTTTAGATGAAAGTGAACAAAGTAAAGAAACCAGACATCCAATAATAGCTTTGAATGAAAGGTACAATCACAACATCTAATCAAGGTTTTAGACGAAAGTGATCAAAGATTCGATCTGAAAATTATCAGAAAGAGAGAAAACCAAAGATCCAATCAAGGTTTTGAATGAAAGGCACAATCACAATATCTAATCAAGGTTTTAGATGAAAGTGAACAAAGTAAAGAAACCAGACATCCAATAATAGCTTTGAATGAAAGGCACAATCACAATATCTAATCAAGGTTTTAGACGAAAGTGATCAAAGATTCGATCTGAAAATTATCAGAAAGAGAGAAAACCAAACATCCAATCAAGGTTTTGAATGAAAGGCACAATCACAATATCTAATCAAGGTTTTAGATGAAAGTGAACAAAGTAAAGAAACCAGACATCCAATAATAGCTTTGAATGAAAGGCACAATCACAATATCTAATCAAGGTTTTAGACGAATGTGAACAAAGATTCGATCTGAAAATTATCAGAAAGAGACAACCAAGAATGGTACTGGAGTGGAAGAATGTAAAAAAAAATTCCAGGGATAGCACTGGAATGGAATGGACAGGTAATGTTTTGGTAGGCGCCAAGTAAGTTGGACTTTGACCACAAGGTAAGATGTGGATAACAACACGACCTCGGGAGAAATGCAAATGAGGATGAAACACTCATGTTATGCATATGTATATGAATTATGCAGATGATATGATCAAATGCAAACATGAATGTAATGTCGACGACGCAGCTAGACTCCTTTGGTAAGAAGACAAGACTGGAAGGTTGATTCCTCTACACGGAGATCACTGTCATTCTGCTTGGGACTAGAGATGCTAATGTTGAACACATCATCTGCCACATTGGTAAACTGCATCAAGTGATGGTCCTTGTAGAAATGATGAAGAGTTGTTTGGGGGTTCTTCAAGTAAACTGCCCCAGACTAGCTGATTGTTGTAGATGAGCTGATCACTGCTTCAGCTTGTCTGATTCTGAAAATGATTGTTTCACTGTGCGCTTGGAAAGTTTGCCCCAGTCTGAGTCTTGAAAGATGATTATTTCACTGGACACTGGGAAAGCTTGCCCCAGCCTGAGTCTTGCAAACTCTTCTGTATAAACCAATTCTGAGAAGTCGCCATTAAACCAAAAATCTTGAGCTGATTCTCAACAGGATATGGAAGGAACTTTCCCCTGATTGGATCACCGACCAAGCTTCTTAACTGTTTGAAAATTCCTTAAGAAGAAAGTTAGTTTGCAAACAAAAGTACTTGTACAAACATGGTAAATGCAAAGTTCATGCAACTTTTGAAATCAAAATCATTTTGAAAGAGGTGCAAAGTATCTGAGTCATTGGTCAGAATACGGTGGTTCAAGACATTAAAGTGAAAAGTTTAAGCAAATGGTGTAATGCCCAAAATAGATGATCTGCAAAGATCTTTTGGAGTCAGTTTACGCAACCTTGCTGTAGTATGCTTTCAAAATAACCTTGCTTCAATTAGGTCTTTTGAGGGTTATAACGTGGCTTGGTTCACGGTGTAAGAAACAAAGGATAAAGGCTCAAAATTTATTTGTGACCCACCCAATCTACGTGATGGACTTCAGTCCTATGCTCATCTAATTTGAACTATACACTCAGGTTTCCACATGCTGGAAATTGCCCTGATGATAACAATGATGATGGTTCAAAAGTTTAAAGGACTTGAGATGGCAGTCACTGCTTCCTTATAACTTTTGGTTGTTTTTGATGAGGGCCTTAGTCAACTCGTTTTGTCTTTGAGGATTTTGGTAATTTCTTGATTGATTCTTTTTTGTTATCCCTAACTTTTGCCTGAACTGTGTTATTTGAGCTTACAGTCAGCGGGATGCCCCAATTTTTGCCTAAGTCCCCTTCATAGGTTTTGACTTAGTGGGCTTTTATTTTGATTTTTTTCACTCTCTTTTTTTTAGTGACTGCCTGGCTTAATGATTACAGTGAACCATCATTGGCGTTTGACTTGAAAGACATCTTCGACACTTGCTTGCTGTGTGCGAAGGAACATTTGTGAACTTTGTTGAAAGGCGTCTTGAATACTACTCTTATATTTGAATGCACAATCAAGCTAACTGAGAACTACCCTGCCCCAGGTTAAGATTGCGGGTTTTTATTTGCAAAGAAAAGAAACTCCTACTTCAAGGCTCGAAGGGGTAAAAGAGGGGTTATCTTCCTTATGTCTCCGGTGTTTGGGAGTTGAAACAATGCCTTACATCGTCAGCAAAGTTTTGATTTGAAAGCATACCAACAGCAATTATGAGTATAACGTTTTCATCATCCTCCCTCCAATCTTTGCATAATCAAAAGGAAAGTGGAAAAGAGATCAAGTATTTTAAAAAAGAAAGCATAAAGATGTAAATAGCAAACATAAATGAATTGACTCAAAAAGTTGCAATGCTCATTTCATTAATTGTGAAAGTACAAACATAATTGAAAGCAAACAGCCATTACAAAATAAGGAAAATGCAAACAATAAGAAACAAGGCCTAGTGACTAATCAACACAAGGATGAGCTGTCCTGTCTGAAACACTGGCTTTTAGGGGGATAATCTGCTGAAGTCGACTGAAGCTTCACTTGGCGTGCCCTGGCAGAGGATTGTTCTGAACATTGGGATTGTGCTTAAAGGAGAGGATTTTGTTCCTCATCAGCTCTTGTACTCTAGCCTTCAATGCAAAGCAATTTTTCAAGTCATGACCTACACCACCTTGATGGTATTCACAATGGAGATCAGCCCTGTAGCCGACTGGAAGAGGATTTGGAGGAGGAGGCAAAGGCCTTGTGGTAATCAAACCTTGCTCAACCAGACCGGGATAAAGCTTAGTGTATGTCATGGGAATAGGGTCAAAATGATTATTACGGTACTGAGTTTGTCCAACAAATGAACGTTGAGGAGCTTGAGCTGGTTGTGGAGCAGTAACCACGGGAGTAACAGCAGCAATAGTAGGGTGAACAGCATACCGAGGTTGAGGACGAGACCTTCTTACTTCAAACATTACAGCATTAGTCTGTTCTTCCTTCTTCTTCTGAAAGTTCCCAAAGGATTTCTTTACAGCATTGGAAGATTCAGCAACCTTGGATATTTTTCCTTTCTTAAGACCTTCCTCGAGCCTCTGGCCAATAGTAACCAAATCAGTGAAGTTGGAGGAAACACTTCCAATCATCTTCTCCCAATAAAATGGAGTCAATGTATCCATAAATAAACCAGTTAATTCTTTTTCGCCTAAAGGAGGTTCAACTTGAGAAGCGAGCTCTCTCCAGCGCTGAGCATATTCTTTAAAATATTCTTCCTCATGTTGACTCATATTTTGCAGCTGACGGCGATCAGGAGCCATGTCAAGGTTATACTTGTATTGCTTCATGAAGGCGTTGATGAGATCTTGGAAGCTGTGGATAGAGCTTTGCTCAAGACCCATGTACCATTTGAGCGATGCTCCGCTCAAGCTGTCTTGAAAACAATGGATTAGCAATTTCTGGTCCTTGGCATGAGCAGTCATCCTACGGAGATACATGACCACATGAGCTCTTGGGCAAGAGTGACCCTTGTACTTCACAAAATCTGGAGTTGTAAACTTAGGAGGTATAACAAGGTCAGACATTAAGCACATATTATCCGCATCCACATTAAAGAAGTCATTACCCTCAACAGCTTTGAGTCTCTTCTCTATGCTCTGAAACTGCTCTCGAACAACTTCAGGTTCAACAAAGTCTTCATGGTCTTCACCTTGAGCACTTGCAGCATTGTACTCATAAAGGGGATTCTCGAAAGAAGCTCGAACAGTCTGTGGAACAGCATGAACCACAGGTCTGGGCTGGGTGAAAACAGGAGCTTGAAACACTGGCATAACATTCTGACCAACCATAGCAGTAGATGCAAGAGGTGGAGAATAGTTGTGTGGCAAACCAAACTCTGGCCAAGTTGAAGGTGGCACTTGAACTGGTGGAGGATCAGCACTTGAAACTTCCTGGATGACTGTCCTTTGGGGAGGCTCCCCTCTAGCAAGCAAAACTTGAAGCATCTCAATGAGTTTAGTCATGCTCGACTTAAGTTCATCGATCTCCATTCGGACCTCAACATTGTGTATCTCTTGCTCTGACATTCTTCGTCTGTAGTTAGCTCTAGTCCGGTATCAGTGTCGAGGAATCAGCTTGACGACTCACAGATGATACTGGAAGATAGAGACAATTGGTAATGAGTAACTGGACAAACTGATGCATGCAATGAATTATGCAAAGATGCAAATGATATGCAATGCAATGCAAACAGGATGCAAAACACACATAGCAGAAACAAGGGTTCGAGATCACAGCATGGAGTTTGGCTAGAGAACCAACCACAGGGTGTGTACTAGGGTTTATCAACTGTAGAACAGGGTTCTAAAAGGTTCCCAGAGTCTACGTAAATCCTTCGGATATTATCGGCCTACGTGACTACTCACGTGGGTTAATAATATTCTCAAGATAAACTCGTCTGAGTGTAGTATCGCGTGACAACTACTCGGGACTGGCTCCCTCATAGTCACCGCACTACGCTATAAAGGCCAGGTGGGTAAAGGTAACTACGGTCCTCAGAATCCCTGGCACTCAATTGAAAAAGTAATATCAATGTGACTGCTCACATCAGACATCAACAATCCCAAAGGGCCTCATCTGAGTGTGGTCATCATATGCCATAAATTATTGGTACTACTGCCAACAACCGACTATTGATTACACCACAATCCTATCATAAGTGCTCTCAAGTCCGGGTTAGGACTTATCTCACCACTCAAAGTAACAACCCTGCACACAGAAAAACTCAAGCACAACAGGTATATATACAGATATAAATATGCAAATGTACAAGCAAGTAAACATATAAATAACATAAATACAAACAAGATAGGCTTAACCCTCTTAGGGATTCCCCAGTGAAGTCGCCATTTCTGTTGCGGTGAAAATCGGATAACAAGCTATTAATTAACTTGCATCATATTTCTTTTACAACCGACTTTGATTTATCCAAAGGAAAGGTTCAAGATCGTTTAAAAACCTAAAGGGGGAGATCTAAGTTTCGGGGGTTGGTTATACTAAGGGAAGGTATTAGCACCCCAAGTATCTGTAGTACTCTACAGGAACCTCTTGTTAGTATTGTGTTATGTTAAAGTTTGCTTGCTAAGAGAAATGTGCGAAAGTAAAGAAAGACCTAGGGGTATATACACTAAGTATGCTCGCCAAGACATCGCATCTCGTGCCTACGTATCCTGACGGGGATGGAATCAGAGCATTCGTAGTTCCCCTCAATGGGGTAAAAGGGGTGGAAAGCTTGAAAGCAAAGCTTGTAAGTATGGATTGGTTAGGAGAAAGAGATTAATGGCTATCTCTTGAAAGGATTGTGAAAGGTTGGACCGTCTTAAAGGAGAAGAGATTAATAGCTATCTCTTTGGGAAGGTCAGGTCAGAAGGGAGAAGAGATTAATGGCTATCTCTTGTGAAATAGTTTGAGGTTAACAGGGTATTTGAGCTATCTATGACATGAAGTCAATAGAGATACTTTTCCTTTGGAAGGAGGGGAAAGCAACAGAGAAACAACGAGGAGGAAACCTCGGGTATCAAAAGTAAAATGCACAACAACATATACAGTAAGTGTAGCAAGAATTAAAAAAAAAATGAAAACCAAGAATTAGCTAGAATGAAAATGAGGGTAGTCAAGATCAAAATTAGAAATTGAATAAAAATCTAAATAGATAAAGTCTAACTGAAGTTAATATGGATAAAAATTAATTAAAAGCTAATTAACTAAAAACTTAATAAACTAATCCTAACTTAAAATCAATTAACTAAATCTAAATAAATTAAAATTTAATTGAAAGCTAATTAACTAATTCTAGTAAAAACTAATTCTAAAAAACTAAATCTAATTTTAAATAGATAAAAGAAAGTAAATGAACTAATTCTAATTAATATAAATATCTTACACCAATTACTAATTATATATTATAAACATAACGTTCACGTCACACACACTCACACTTTCATATCAAGTACAGAATCACTTTAGAACATACAATATACACTAACAATTATTTTACTACAATTAGAATTAATTCAATACAAACGTAATACACATAACACTACATAGATACAACACACTTAAGGTAAATAATAAATTTAACATCTGAACGCATAGCTACAACATACTAACAAACATCACACTATTCAACATTAGCAAACTAAATGATGATCACTATAACACCTTAACTTGGCAACACACCATACAATATTCGCATTGAACACAACTAAAAATACTATAACACAACATATTATCAAATTATACAACAAGAATTTAATTAAACATGAACAAATACACACTACAGGTAACACATTATAGAAACAACACGCACAAATCACAAAGTAGTACACAAACTAACACAATAACATCACAAAACTTAATCACATTTACTTTACTACCACACAAACAAATCTACAATGAACACAACTAAAAAGAAAAAGATAAATCGAAATATACCACTCGGATATGACGTAAAGGGGCACTTCGAATCTCCAACGACGCTGGCGGCGATACCGTGGCGGCGTTCAGGTTTTCGTAACGGCGGAGGTTTTGTTAAATTATCACTTCTCGCGTCGGTCTCGCAACCTCTTTTGAATAGCTTCCTCTCCGTTCTTGTGTGCAGCGGTAGCAGAAGGAAAAGAGATGAGCTGAAATGGTTTCGAACGGTTTTTGTTGTTTAGAAAAAGTGGTGGAAAATGATGGTTGGTGGTGTAATGGAAGCAAAAGGTTAAACGATTTATGGTTGGAACGGAGAACAATGGGTTGAGAGGAAGATTTATGGTGGTGTAATGGATCTGTGAAGGGAAAGAGGTGAGTAAAATATGGTTTTAAGGTGAGGTTGTGAGGAGGTTTATGGTTGTTAAAGGGTAGCGTGAAGGAATGGTTTTGTGTTACTGTAAGTGTTTTCCGCAGAAAAATCTGAGAGAGGAAGGGAAAGGTTTTTGGGGTTGTGGGCAACGGTTTGTCGTTATGTTCTTCTTCTCCTCTCTTTTTAAATTCAAAGCTAGCTTATCGATTAAGTCTCTGAGTCTGTCTTGTTACTTTCAAATGATGCAGGTTGTGTTTGTTTTGTATTGCAGAATTTTCTTGGAAGTGGCATTGTGGTCCAGCTGCTTATTGACTTGTTGCTGTTGCTTGCTGCTTTGTTTTGGAACAAGATGTGTACAGGTTTTGGCTTTTGTTTGGAATGAGGCTTGTGCTGTATGGTTTTGGTTTAGGAAGGAAAAGCAAAAACCATTTTGGTGCAAGCTCTGTGTCTGGGCAGCAGATGTGTAGCAGCAGGAAGTGGGGTTTTGGTCTTAGGATGATGGTCAAAGGCGCAGGGGTTTGCAGGTCTTTGTTGTGAATTTTGATGTGTAAGCATGGTACGGTGAAGCATGGCAGATGAGGGTGGATTTTGGTCAAAGTTGTAGAAGAGTCGTTGTTTTTTTCTTTTTGAATCGTATACTTTGTAAAATAAAACAACTAAATGAACTTTTTGGCCTTTTTTGTGATTGTCATTTTTTGTAAGACTATGAAACCTAATTAAATAACTGATTTAAATTAAACTAATTAAATTAGGCTAAAATTAAACTTAATTAAAATTATTCTAATTAATACTAATCTAAAATAAAGAATAAAAGCCAAACTATAATTAAAATTAAATTAAGTTAAAAGTATAACTATAATTAAAAATAAACCAAATAAAGTATAAAATAAATTAATTATCTACATAAAATAATTAAAAAAACAAAGAAGTATGGAATGATAAAGAAACGACTAAAAATGCACGACCAATGAGATATCTACTAAAAATGCGAAAACAGAGACCGACTTAAAATGATATGAAATGATCAGAATCTGAGGGTAAAATTTGGGGTACAACAGTTGCCCCTATTTAAATAGCTTTACCGGATGGCACGAGGGACAGAAATCCTCGAGAGATCAAGGTGAAAGATATTTAAATATAGCAAACCGAAAATTTTGCCCTTAGATGGAATGCAGATGCTAAGGACAAGCAACAGTCATGCAAATGCTGACATGCCATGAACTCTAATATGATGAAAATGATGGAATGCTAAATGCAAAATGTAAACGAAGACGAAAGCAGACAGGGACAAAGTCCACACAATGAGCAATCCCTCACTGGGGATGACAACAACACTGGGGAAGCTGAAACAAAACTGGGGAAGACTAAAGTGATAGAACAACTGGTTCAAGCGTGACCGACTGACACTGGGGAAATGAAAGTACACTCTTTACTGGGCATGGAACCAGAAAGAAGATATGATCTCCACTGGGGATTAATTTGAAATAAAAGGATAGACACCAACAAAATATTTTCTGGGATTTTCTTATACTGAAGAGTTCAAACGGGATCTTCAAGAAAAAGCCAGAAAAGACAGAGAAAGGCACATCCGGAAAAACATCAGATGGCAAAAGAAACCAGTCATCCAATAATGGCTTTGAATGAAAGGTACAAGTCACAATATCTAATAATGGCTTAAGATGAAAGTGAACAAGGCAAAGAAACTAGACATCCATTAATGGTTTTGAATGAAAGGTACGATCACAATATCTGATAACGGCTTTAGATAAAGTGAACAAAGGTATTATCAGAAAGAGATGAAACCAAACAACCAATCAAGGTTTTGAATGAAATGCACAATCACAACATCTAATCAAGGTTTTAGATGAAAATGAACAAAGACTCGGTCTGGAAAGGCATCAGAAAGAGAGAAACCAAACATCCAATCAAGGTTTTGAATGAGAGGCACAATCACAACATCTAATCAAGGTTTTAGATGAAAGTGAATAAAGACTCGATCTGGAAAGGCATCAGAAAGAGAGAAAACAAACATCCAATCAAGGTTTTGAATGAGAGGCACAATCACAACATCTAATCAAGGATTTAGATGAAAGTGAATAAAGACTCGATCTGGAAAGGCATCAGAAAGAGAGAAACCAAACATCCAATCAAGGTTTTGAATGAAAGGCACAATCACAATATCTAATCAAGGTTTTAGATGAAAGTGAATAAAGACTCGATCTGGAAATTATCAGAAAGAGAGAAAACCAAACATCCAATCAAGGTTTTGAATGAAAGGCACAATCACAATATCTAATCAAGGTTTTAGATGAAAGTGAACAAAGTAAAGAAACCAGACATCCAATAATAGCTTTGAATGAAAGGTACAATCACAACATCTAATCAAGGTTTTAGACGAAAGTGATCAAAGATTCGATCTGAAAATTATCAGAAAGAGAGAAAACCAAAGATCCAATCAAGGTTTTGAATGAAAGGCACAATCACAATATCTAATCAAGGTTTTAGATGAAAGTGAACAAAGTAAAGAAACCAGACATCCAATAATAGCTTTGAATGAAAGGCACAATCACAATATCTAATCAAGGTTTTAGACGAAAGTGATCAAAGATTCGATCTGAAAATTATCAGAAAGAGAGAAAACCAAACATCCAATCAAGGTTTTGAATGAAAGGCACAATCACAATATCTAATCAAGGTTTTAGATGAAAGTGAACAAAGTAAAGAAACCAGACATCCAATAATAGCTTTGAATGAAAGGCACAATCACAATATCTAATCAAGGTTTTAGACGAATGTGAACAAAGATTCGATCTGAAAATTATCAGAAAGAGACAACCAAGAATGGTACTGGAGTGGAAGAATGTAAAAAAAAATTCCAGGGATAGCACTGGAATGGAATGGACAGGTAATGTTTTGGTAGGCGCCAAGTAAGTTGGACTTTGACCACAAGGTAAGATGTGGATAACAACACGACCTCGGGAGAAATGCAAATGAGGATGAAACACTCATGTTATGCATATGTATATGAATTATGCAGATGATATGATCAAATGCAAACATGAATGTAATGTCGACGACGCAGCTAGACTCCTTTGGTAAGAAGACAAGACTGGAAGGTTGATTCCTCTACACGGAGATCACTGTCATTCTGCTTGGGACTAGAGATGCTAATGTTGAACACATCATCTGCCACATTGGTAAACTGCATCAAGTGATGGTCCTTGTAGAAATGATGAAGAGTTGTTTGGGGGTTCTTCAAGTAAACTGCCCCAGACTAGCTGATTGTTGTAGATGAGCTGATCACTGCTTCAGCTTGTCTGATTCTGAAAATGATTGTTTCACTGTGCGCTTGGAAAGTTTGCCCCAGTCTGAGTCTTGAAAGATGATTATTTCACTGGACACTGGGAAAGCTTGCCCCAGCCTGAGTCTTGCAAACTCTTCTGTATAAACCAATTCTGAGAAGTCGCCATTAAACCAAAAATCTTGAGCTGATTCTCAACAGGATATGGAAGGAACTTTCCCCTGATTGGATCACCGACCAAGCTTCTTAACTGTTTGAAAATTCCTTAAGAAGAAAGTTAGTTTGCAAACAAAAGTACTTGTACAAACATGGTAAATGCAAAGTTCATGCAACTTTTGAAATCAAAATCATTTTGAAAGAGGTGCAAAGTATCTGAGTCATTGGTCAGAATACGGTGGTTCAAGACATTAAAGTGAAAAGTTTAAGCAAATGGTGTAATGCCCAAAATAGATGATCTGCAAAGATCTTTTGGAGTCAGTTTACGCAACCTTGCTGTAGTATGCTTTCAAAATAACCTTGCTTCAATTAGGTCTTTTGAGGGTTATAACGTGGCTTGGTTCACGGTGTAAGAAACAAAGGATAAAGGCTCAAAATTTATTTGTGACCCACCCAATCTACGTGATGGACTTCAGTCCTATGCTCATCTAATTTGAACTATACACTCAGGTTTCCACATGCTGGAAATTGCCCTGATGATAACAATGATGATGGTTCAAAAGTTTAAAGGACTTGAGATGGCAGTCACTGCTTCCTTATAACTTTTGGTTGTTTTTGATGAGGGCCTTAGTCAACTCGTTTTGTCTTTGAGGATTTTGGTAATTTCTTGATTGATTCTTTTTTGTTATCCCTAACTTTTGCCTGAACTGTGTTATTTGAGCTTACAGTCAGCGGGATGCCCCAATTTTTGCCTAAGTCCCCTTCATAGGTTTTGACTTAGTGGGCTTTTATTTTGATTTTTTTCACTCTCTTTTTTTTAGTGACTGCCTGGCTTAATGATTACAGTGAACCATCATTGGCGTTTGACTTGAAAGACATCTTCGACACTTGCTTGCTGTGTGCGAAGGAACATTTGTGAACTTTGTTGAAAGGCGTCTTGAATACTACTCTTATATTTGAATGCACAATCAAGCTAACTGAGAACTACCCTGCCCCAGGTTAAGATTGCGGGTTTTTATTTGCAAAGAAAAGAAACTCCTACTTCAAGGCTCGAAGGGGTAAAAGAGGGGTTATCTTCCTTATGTCTCCGGTGTTTGGGAGTTGAAACAATGCCTTACATCGTCAGCAAAGTTTTGATTTGAAAGCATACCAACAGCAATTATGAGTATAACGTTTTCATCATCCTCCCTCCAATCTTTGCATAATCAAAAGGAAAGTGGAAAAGAGATCAAGTATTTTAAAAAAGAAAGCATAAAGATGTAAATAGCAAACATAAATGAATTGACTCAAAAAGTTGCAATGCTCATTTCATTAATTGTGAAAGTACAAACATAATTGAAAGCAAACAGCCATTACAAAATAAGGAAAATGCAAACAATAAGAAACAAGGCCTAGTGACTAATCAACACAAGGATGAGCTGTCCTGTCTGAAACACTGGCTTTTAGGGGGATAATCTGCTGAAGTCGACTGAAGCTTCACTTGGCGTGCCCTGGCAGAGGATTGTTCTGAACATTGGGATTGTGCTTAAAGGAGAGGATTTTGTTCCTCATCAGCTCTTGTACTCTAGCCTTCAATGCAAAGCAATTTTTCAAGTCATGACCTACACCACCTTGATGGTATTCACAATGGAGATCAGCCCTGTAGCCGACTGGAAGAGGATTTGGAGGAGGAGGCAAAGGCCTTGTGGTAATCAAACCTTGCTCAACCAGACCGGGATAAAGCTTAGTGTATGTCATGGGAATAGGGTCAAAATGATTATTACGGTACTGAGTTTGTCCAACAAATGAACGTTGAGGAGCTTGAGCTGGTTGTGGAGCAGTAACCACGGGAGTAACAGCAGCAATAGTAGGGTGAACAGCATACCGAGGTTGAGGACGAGACCTTCTTACTTCAAACATTACAGCATTAGTCTGTTCTTCCTTCTTCTTCTGAAAGTTCCCAAAGGATTTCTTTACAGCATTGGAAGATTCAGCAACCTTGGATATTTTTCCTTTCTTAAGACCTTCCTCGAGCCTCTGGCCAATAGTAACCAAATCAGTGAAGTTGGAGGAAACACTTCCAATCATCTTCTCCCAATAAAATGGAGTCAATGTATCCATAAATAAACCAGTTAATTCTTTTTCGCCTAAAGGAGGTTCAACTTGAGAAGCGAGCTCTCTCCAGCGCTGAGCATATTCTTTAAAATATTCTTCCTCATGTTGACTCATATTTTGCAGCTGACGGCGATCAGGAGCCATGTCAAGGTTATACTTGTATTGCTTCATGAAGGCGTTGATGAGATCTTGGAAGCTGTGGATAGAGCTTTGCTCAAGACCCATGTACCATTTGAGCGATGCTCCGCTCAAGCTGTCTTGAAAACAATGGATTAGCAATTTCTGGTCCTTGGCATGAGCAGTCATCCTACGGAGATACATGACCACATGAGCTCTTGGGCAAGAGTGACCCTTGTACTTCACAAAATCTGGAGTTGTAAACTTAGGAGGTATAACAAGGTCAGACATTAAGCACATATTATCCGCATCCACATTAAAGAAGTCATTACCCTCAACAGCTTTGAGTCTCTTCTCTATGCTCTGAAACTGCTCTCGAACAACTTCAGGTTCAACAAAGTCTTCATGGTCTTCACCTTGAGCACTTGCAGCATTGTACTCATAAAGGGGATTCTCGAAAGAAGCTCGAACAGTCTGTGGAACAGCATGAACCACAGGTCTGGGCTGGGTGAAAACAGGAGCTTGAAACACTGGCATAACATTCTGACCAACCATAGCAGTAGATGCAAGAGGTGGAGAATAGTTGTGTGGCAAACCAAACTCTGGCCAAGTTGAAGGTGGCACTTGAACTGGTGGAGGATCAGCACTTGAAACTTCCTGGATGACTGTCCTTTGGGGAGGCTCCCCTCTAGCAAGCAAAACTTGAAGCATCTCAGTGAGTTTAGTCATGCTCGACTTAAGTTCATCGATCTCCATTCGGACCTCAACATTGTGTATCTCTTGCTCTGACATTCTTCGTCTGTAGTTAGCTCTAGTCCGGTATCAGTGTCGAGGAATCAGCTTGACGACTCACAGATGATACTGGAAGATAGAGACAATTGGTAATGAGTAACTGGACAAACTGATGCATGCAATGAATTATGCAAAGATGCAAATGATATGCAATGCAATGCAAACAGGATGCAAAACACACATAGCAGAAACAAGGGTTCGAGATCACAGCATGGAGTTTGGCTAGAGAACCAACCACAGGGTGTGTACTAGGGTTTATCAACTGTAGAACAGGGTTCTAAAAGGTTCCCAGAGTCTACGTAAATCCTTCGGATATTATCGGCCTACGTGACTACTCACGTGGGTTAATAATATTCTCAAGATAAACTCGTCTGAGTGTAGTATCGCGTGACAACTACTCGGGACTGGCTCCCTCATAGTCACCGCACTACGCTATAAAGGCCAGGTGGGTAAAGGTAACTACGGTCCTCAGAATCCCTGGCACTCAATTGAAAAAGTAATATCAATGTGACTGCTCACATCAGACATCAACAATCCCAAAGGGCCTCATCTGAGTGTGGTCATCATATGCCATAAATTATTGGTACTACTGCCAACAACCGACTATTGATTACACCACAATCCTATCATAAGTGCTCTCAAGTCCGGGTTAGGACTTATCTCACCACTCAAAGTAACAACCCTGCACACAGAAAAACTCAAGCACAACAGGTATATATACAGATATAAATATGCAAATGTACAAGCAAGTAAACATATAAATAACATAAATACAAACAAGATAGGCTTAACCCTCTTAGGGATTCCCCAGTGAAGTCGCCATTTCTGTTGCGGTGAAAATCGGATAACAAGCTATTAATTAACTTGCATCATATTTCTTTTACAACCGACTTTGATTTATCCAAAGGAAAGGTTCAAGATCGTTTAAAAACCTAAAGGGGGAGATCTAAGTTTCGGGGGTTGGTTATACTAAGGGAAGGTATTAGCACCCCAAGTATCTGTAGTACTCTACAGGAACCTCTTGTTAGTATTGTGTTATGTTAAAGTTTGCTTGCTAAGAGAAATGTGCGAAAGTAAAGAAAGACCTAGGGGTATATACACTAAGTATGCTCGCCAAGACATCGCATCTCGTGCCTACGTATCCTGACGGGGATGGAATCAGAGCATTCGTAGTTCCCCTCAATGGGGTAAAAGGGGTGGAAAGCTTGAAAGCAAAGCTTGTAAGTATGGATTGGTTAGGAGAAAGAGATTAATGGCTATCTCTTGAAAGGATTGTGAAAGGTTGGACCGTCTTAAAGGAGAAGAGATTAATAGCTATCTCTTTGGGAAGGTCAGGTCAGAAGGGAGAAGAGATTAATGGCTATCTCTTGTGAAATAGTTTGAGGTTAACAGGGTATTTGAGCTATCTATGACATGAAGTCAATAGAGATACTTTTCCTTTGGAAGGAGGGGAAAGCAACAGAGAAACAACGAGGAGGAAACCTCGGGTATCAAAAGTAAAATGCACAACAACATATACGGTAAGTGTAGCAAGAATTAAAAAAAAAATGAAAACCAAGAATTAGCTAGAATGAAAATGAGGGTAGTCAAGATCAAAATTAGAAATTGAATAAAAATCTAAATAGATAAAGTCTAACTGAAGTTAATATGGATAAAAATTAATTAAAAGCTAATTAACTAAAAACTTAATAAACTAATCCTAACTTAAAATCAATTAACTAAATCTAAATAAATTAAAATTTAATTGAAAGCTAATTAACTAATTCTAGTAAAAACTAATTCTAAAAAACTAAATCTAATTTTAAATAGATAAAAGAAAGTAAATGAACTAATTCTAATTAATATAAATATCTTACACCAATTACTAATTATATATTATAAACATAACGTTCACGTCACACACACTCACACTTTCATATCAAGTACAGAATCACTTTAGAACATACAATATACACTAACAATTATTTTACTACAATTAGAATTAATTCAATACAAACGTAATACACATAACACTACATAGATACAACACACTTAAGGTAAATAATAAATTTAACATCTGAACGCATAGCTACAACATACTAACAAACATCACACTATTCAACATTAGCAAACTAAATGATGATCACTATAACACCTTAACTTGGCAACACACCATACAATATTCGCATTGAACACAACTAAAAATACTATAACACAACATATTATCAAATTATACAACAAGAATTTAATTAAACATGAACAAATACACACTACAGGTAACACATTATAGAAACAACACGCACAAATCACAAAGTAGTACACAAACTAACACAATAACATCACAAAACTTAATCACATTTACTTTACTACCACACAAACAAATCTACAATGAACACAACTAAAAAGAAAAAGATAAATCGAAATATACCACTCGGATATGACGTAAAGGGGCACTTCGAATCTCCAACGACGCTGGCGGCGATACCGTGGCGGCGTTCAGGTTTTCGTAACGGCGGAGGTTTTGTTAAATTATCACTTCTCGCGTCGGTCTCGCAACCTCTTTTGAATAGCTTCCTCTCCGTTCTTGTGTGCAGCGGTAGCAGAAGGAAAAGAGATGAGCTGAAATGGTTTCGAACGGTTTTTGTTGTTTAGAAAAAGTGGTGGAAAATGATGGTTGGTGGTGTAATGGAAGCAAAAGGTTAAACGATTTATGGTTGGAACGGAGAACAATGGGTTGAGAGGAAGATTTATGGTGGTGTAATGGATCTGTGAAGGGAAAGAGGTGAGTAAAATATGGTTTTAAGGTGAGGTTGTGAGGAGGTTTATGGTTGTTAAAGGGTAGCGTGAAGGAATGGTTTTGTGTTACTGTAAGTGTTTTCCGCAGAAAAATCTGAGAGAGGAAGGGAAAGGTTTTTGGGGTTGTGGGCAACGGTTTGTCGTTATGTTCTTCTTCTCCTCTCTTTTTAAATTCAAAGCTAGCTTATCGATTAAGTCTCTGAGTCTGTCTTGTTACTTTCAAATGATGCAGGTTGTGTTTGTTTTGTATTGCAGAATTTTCTTGGAAGTGGCATTGTGGTCCAGCTGCTTATTGACTTGTTGCTGTTGCTTGCTGCTTTGTTTTGGAACAAGATGTGTACAGGTTTTGGCTTTTGTTTGGAATGAGGCTTGTGCTGTATGGTTTTGGTTTAGGAAGGAAAAGCAAAAACCATTTTGGTGCAAGCTCTGTGTCTGGGCAGCAGATGTGTAGCAGCAGGAAGTGGGGTTTTGGTCTTAGGATGATGGTCAAAGGCGCAGGGGTTTGCAGGTCTTTGTTGTGAATTTTGATGTGTAAGCATGGTACGGTGAAGCATGGCAGATGAGGGTGGATTTTGGTCAAAGTTGTAGAAGAGTCGTTGTTTTTTTCTTTTTGAATCGTATACTTTGTAAAATAAAACAACTAAATGAACTTTTTGGCCTTTTTTGTGATTGTCATTTTTTGTAAGACTATGAAACCTAATTAAATAACTGATTTAAATTAAACTAATTAAATTAGGCTAAAATTAAACTTAATTAAAATTATTCTAATTAATACTAATCTAAAATAAAGAATAAAAGCCAAACTATAATTAAAATTAAATTAAGTTAAAAGTATAACTATAATTAAAAATAAACCAAATAAAGTATAAAATAAATTAATTATCTACATAAAATAATTAAAAAAACAAAGAAGTATGGAATGATAAAGAAACGACTAAAAATGCACGACCAATGAGATATCTACTAAAAATGCGAAAACAGAGACCGACTTAAAATGATATGAAATGATCAGAATCTGAGGGTAAAATTTGGGGTACAACAGTTGCCCCTATTTAAATAGCTTTACCAGATGGCACGAGGGACAGAAATCCTCGAGAGATCAAGGTGAAAAATATTTAAATATAGCAAACCGAAAATTTTGCCCTTAGATGGAATGCAGATGCTAAGGACAAGCAACAGTCATGCAAATGCTGACATGCCATGAACTCTAATATGATGAAAGTGAATAAAGACTCGATCTGGAAAGGCATCAGAAAGAGAGAAAATAAACATCCAATCAAGGTTTTGAATGAGAGGCACAATCACAACATCTAATCAAGGTTTTAGATGAAAGTGAATAAAGACTCGATCTGGAAAGGCATCAGAAAGAGAGAAAACAAACATCCAATCAAGGTTTTGAATGAAAGGCACAATCACAATATCTAATCAAGGTTTTAGATGAAAGTGAATAAAGACTCGATCTGGAAATTATCAGAAAGAGAGAAAACCAAACATCCAATCAAGGTTTTGAATGAAAGGCACAATCACAATATCTAATCAAGGTTTTAGATGAAAGTGAACAAAGTAAAGAAACCAGACATCCAATAATAGCTTTGAATGAAAGGCACAATCACAATATCTAATCAAGGTTTTAGACGAAAGTGATCAAAGATTCGATCTGAAAATTATCAGAAAGAGAGAAAACCAAACATCCAATCAAGGTTTTGAATGAAAGGCACAATCACAATATCTTATCAAGGTTTTAGATGAAAGTGAACAAAGTAAAGATACCAGACATCCAATAATAGCTTTGAATGAAAGGCACAATCACAATATCTAATCAAGGTTTTAGACGAAAGTGATCAAAGATTCGATCTGAAAATTATCAGAAAGAGAGAAAACCAAACATCCAATCAAGGTTTTGAATGAAAGGCACAATCACAATATCTAATCAAGGTTTTGGATGAAAGTGAACAAAGTAAAGAAACCTGACATCCAATAATAGCTTTGAATGAAAGGCACAATCACAATATCTAATCAAGGTTTTAGACGAATGTGAACAAAGATTCGATCTGAAAATTATCAGAAAGAGACAACCAAGAATGGTACTGGAGTGGAAGAATGTAAAAAAAAATTCCAGGGATAGCACTGGAATGGAATGGACAGGTAATGTTTTGGTAGGCGCCAAGTAAGTTGGACTTTGACCACAAGGTAAGATGTGGATAACAACACGACCTCGGGAGAAATGCAAATGAGGATGAAACACTCATGTTATGCATATGTATATGAATTATGCAGATGATATGATCAAATGCAAACGTGAATGTAATGTCGACGACGCAGCTAGACTCCTTTGGTAAGAAGACGAGACTGAAAGGTTGATTCCTCTACACGGAGATCACTGTCATTCTGCTTGGGACTAGAGATGCTAATGTTGAACACATCATCTGCCACATTGGTAAACTGCATCAAGTGATGGTCCTTGTAGAAATGATGAAGAGCTGTTTGGGGGTTCTTCAAGTAAACTGCCCCAGACTAGCTGATTGTTGTAGATTAGCTGATCACTGCTTCAGCTTGTCTGATTCTGAAAATGATTGTTTCACTGTGCGCTTGGAAAGCTTGCCCCAGTCTGAGTCTTGAAAGATGATTATTTCACTGGACACTGGGAAAGCTTGCCCCAGCCTGAGTCTTGCAAACTCTTCTGTATAAACCAATTCTGAGAAGTCGCCATTAAACCAAAAATCTTGAACTGATTCTCAACAGGATATGGAAGGAACTTTCCCCTGATTGGATCACCGACCAAGCTTCTTAACTGTTTGAAAATTCCTTAAGAAGAAAGTTAGTTTGCAAACAAAAGTACTTGTACAAACATGGTAAATGCAAAGTTCATGCAACTTTTGAAATCAAAATCATTTTGAAAGAGGTGCAAAGTATCTGAGTCATTGGTCAGAATACGGTGGTTCAAGACATTAAAGTGAAAAGTTTAAGCAAATGGTGTAATGCCCAAAATAGATGATCTGCAAAGATCTTTTGGAGTCAGTTTACGCAACCTTGCTGTAGTATGCTTTCAAAATAACCTTGCTTCAATTAGGTCTTTTGAGGGTTATAACGTGGCTTGGTTCACGGTGTAAGAAACAAAGGATAAAGGCTCAAAATTTATTTGTGACCCACCCAATCTACGTGATGGACTTCAGTCCTATGCTCATCTAATTTGAACTATACACTCAGGTTTCCACATGCTGGAAATTGCCCTGATGATAACAATGATGATGGTTCAAAAGTTTAAAGGACTTGAGATGGCAGTCACTGCTTCCTTATAACTTTTGGTTGTTTTTGATGAGGACCTTAGTCAACTCGTTTTGTCTTTGAGGATTTTGGTAATTTCTTGATTGATTCTTTTTTGTTATCCCTAACTTTTGCCTGAACTGTGTTATTTGAGCTTACAGTCAGCGGGATGCCCCAATTTTTGCCTAAGTCCCCTTCATAGGTTTTGACTTAGTGGGCTTTTATTTTGATTTTTTTCACTCTCTTTTTTTTAGTGACTGCCTGGCTTAATGATTACAGTGAACCATCATTGGCGTTTGACTTGAAAGACATCTTCGACACTTGCTTGCTGTGTGCGAAGGAACATTTGTGAACTTTGTTGAAAGGCGTCTTGAATACTACTCTTGTATTTGAATGCACAATCAAGCTAACTGAGAACTACCCTGCCCCAGGTTAAGATTGCGGGTTTTTATTTGCAAAGAAAAGAAACTCCTACTTCAAGGCTCGAAGGGGTAAAAGAGGGGTTATCTTCCTTATGTCTCCGGTGTTTGGGAGTTGAAACAATGCCTTACATCGTCAGCAAAGTTTTGATTTGAAAGCATACCAACAGCAATTATGAGTATAACGTTTTCATCATCCTCCCTCCAATCTTTGCATAATCAAAAGGAAAGTGGAAAAGAGATCAAGTATTTTAAAAAAGAAAGCATAAAGATGTAAATAGCAAACATAAATGAATTGACTCAAAAAGTTGCAATGCTCATTTCATTAATTGTGAAAGTACAAACATAATTGAAAGCAAACAGCCATTACAAAATAAGGAAAATGCAAACAATAAGAAACAAGGCCTAGTGACTAATCAACACAAGGATGAGCTGTCCTGTCTGAAACACTGGCTTTTAGGGGGATAATCTGCTGAAGTCGACTGAAGCTTCACTTGGCGTGCCCTGGAAGAGGATTGTTCTGAACATTGGGATTGTCCTTAAAGGAGAGGATTTTGTTCCTCATCAGCTCTTGTACTCTAGCCTTCAATGCAAAGCAATTTTCCAAGTCATGACCTACACCACCTTGATGGTATTCACAATGGAGATCAGCCCTGTAGCCGACTGGAAGAGGATTTGGAGGAGAAGGGCAAGGGTGAATCCTTATTAGTATAGGGAATGTCTCTAAGGGGGCCAAGATGGTATATGAGCTATCTATGACTTAAAAGTCAATAGAGAGTCTTTCCTTTGGAAGGAGGAGAATGATGAGGGTTAAGGAGGGGAAGCTAAAGAGCTTGCCTTACTTGTTGAAGACTTAATAAAGTTATAAGATAACAAAACATCATAAACAAGATGAACATGTGGGCATGATGATAACCAAAACACTTCAAGGGGAGAACATGTGGAAATGTTTTAACAAACATAAGTGGTATAGGTAAACCAAAAGAATGTGACAACATCTTAAAGTTCAAGTAATCAAAAGTGATAATCCAAGGCATACAAGCACTCAAAAATGGTTCCAAACATGGCATTCAAGTTTCAAGACATAAACATGTCACATATTTGATCAAACAAGCTCATGTTATAAGGCAAATGATCTAAAGAGATCTCATGGTATTTCAAAGGATATTTTCATGTAAAAACACATTAAACATCAAGGAAATAAGGTGAAACAAAACATACAAAGTCACCACATCAAGTAGGGTTCAAGGTAGCATACCTTAGGTCTCATTTAATCAATATAAACAAGGAAACATGGCAAAGAAATCAAGAGAAATCAAGATGTTCTTATGAAACCCTAAAAAAAGGCCTTTCACTTTCAACATTGACAAATGTTTCAAAAATAATTATTTTTACCAATTTATTTTTACAATCAGAAAATAGACATCTTAAGGAACATTTTGCAAAAAGAATGGATCAAAAAGAGTGAAAAATGAGCAAGTTATGAATGTTTGAAAACAAGGTACAAACCATAAAAAATATAACATGAACAAGTGATAAAAAAATAGGAAATGTCTCACATGGGACTTGAACTCACGCTGTGGGAATCACAGCACAAAACCCTTGCCAACTGGACTGAGCGCGTAGTATGAAAACAAAAGGCAAGCATGAAATAAAATATCAAGGCAAGTGAAAAAGATGGGAAAACAAATAAAAAGGAAAAGGTCTGGGGCAAGGGGGATTCGAACCCCAGACCCTTCGCTTGCCAATACCTACAAACTCCTCCATGGACCAGCGGTGCTATGCTCTCATCCAAACATTATACACTTCAAATTATTTTTATTTTAAAACAACCCCTAAACGGCCACCTCAGCGCCACATGGGATTGACTGGGGGCCACACTTTCTTCTTCCTCGTTCTCATTCTCTTTTCTCTCGAAACCTAAAACATCAAACATGGCCAAATTTTCTAGCCATCATATCTCCCTCGTCCCTCAACCAAATCAAGTGAAATAAACATCAAAGTTGGAGTAAAAACTCCCAGGAATACAAACATGCCCTTAGTTTTCATTAACAACCATTACATGGTTCACAACATCTCAGTCAACAGTGCAACAACATAAAGTTTCAACATGTTATATCATGCAACATTTCAACCAAACATGGCAAGCTTTTATTCAGAATCACAAAGCTATAAACACACTACATTTTTACATTCAAAAAGCAACAAAATAATGCATGAATATGTGAGTTTCAGAGATGGAAACCCTACCTCTTGGAGAAACTCCAAGGCCTCTTCTATAGCACTTGTAAATAAAAAAAATCAACTTCTGGGAACTTGTCGATCCTAGTAGAGAAGATGCAGATGCTTAGAAGCTTTGGAAAATGTCTGAATAATGCAACCTGATCCCTTGTGCAAGTTAAAGCTCAAAAATGGCAGATGATGGTAGGGGTGTTACAGTTAGGGTTTATGTGTTTAAAGCTTCTCTATTCAATGCTTAGAGAAGATTTGTGGAGTTAGAGAGGAAACACACGAGTGAAATGAGTGTTTGGGGAGTTCTTGCAGATTTGCAAGAACATGTGAATGGGAGAGTGGAGTGACCAATCAGCCTCTTCTTAGGATGATTCTGGTGTGTTTTTAAGAGTAGAACAAAGCCCTATTTATAGGAAAAGCTGAGGGTTCAAGGCATGGTCAGAAATGGAAGCTTGCCAAGTTTGCCCTTTTAAGAAGTTTCCTTCGTGTGAGCTGGCTTGGCTGATTCAAGGGTCTTCAAAGCCCTAGCCCTAGGCTCAGTTGTAATGTGGACTGATTGGATTGGGTCAGAACCCAAGTTACAAGGAGAAAAATGAGTTTCCATGCTTTGTTGAAAAGTTTCTCTCACCTTATGTCAACTTGATCAACTTGCATAATACTTCAATATTTTAATGTCTCAGCTTGGCAAAATCATGGAAGAGGTTCAAATGTGGTTAGGCTGGTCTCTAATCATCAGAAAAGTGAAGGTTTTAGTGATTAAAAAGAGTAATGCATCATTATGCATAAGTTGGTAACTTGAAAATCAAGAAATGGACCCCAAACTTCAACCAATCGAATCTCTCAGGTCACTCAATGGATTGAGGAGTTCTTGTACTTTTTGGAAAGCCCCAAATTTCCTCTAAAACTTTCATGTTCAATCCAAATTCTGAATCACAAGGGATCTTGGTGAAAAGTAGAGATGAAGTCAGCTGGTTTTTAAGGCAAAAAGTAGTGAAATTTCACTAAGTCTTTAAGTGTTTTGAACTTCCAAGCCTTGTAACTTGAAAACCAAGCCTTAACATGAGAAATTTCCTCTAATATGTTTTGAAGTTCATGATGAGAGATTCAATTTGAGCTTTGAGTCGCCAAATTTGGATGTGTGGTTTGAAAGTTATGACTTTCCCAATTTTGCACAAGAAGTGAATTCTTCCTTAGAAAATGTTAAGAACAAAACCTTGCCCTTCTTGCAAGAAATATTTCAAATGGTGGTCTCCCATGTTCTAATTCAAGGATTGAACATGTTAAGGTAGAAGGTGACTTGAACACTTCATATTGGGCAAATAACAACCAAAGTCAGAGGCTTGACTTGTCAGTCAAAACCCTAATTTCCTCAGGAATTCCACAGGATGATCTTTGAGGATCTTGCTTCTTCAGTCTCTTCCAAGGTCCATAGATGGCCTCCAAGGATGTTTATGAACATAAGGAACCATGTCTCAAGGTTTGAGAACATGTCTTGATCAAAATCAAAGGCAAGTTAGCTTTCTTGACAAACCCCTAGTTTGAGGTATGGTGAGCTTGTGGCTCAAGGTACTTGTGATGAAAGCCAGATGATCTTGATTTCTTGTTGAACAAGACCTTTTGAATGTAGGTAAGTTCAATTGGTTGATGAACCAATCAAACCTTGACTGATCATGACAAACTTCTTCAGTGGTCCTTCAGGTTAAAACCCTAATTCCTCAACTTTGGCCTGATAGTCCCCTTGTTAACTTGATTTGATCCAAAGTATTGAGATTCCAAACTGGTGTATGGGAGCTAGAGAATAGTCTTAAAAGACCTTGAAACACATGAGAACTTGCTCAATTGCTCTTGTCTTCCTTCTTGTGTCAATCCTGATTTTCACAAAAGAAATAAACTATCAAAGGTATGGGTTAGTTAACAATGCATAGATGATTGATCCCTAAATGTTAGTGCAAGATGTTATGACATCTAAGGGGTAAAATTTGGGGTATAACAGGGAGGATCTGACCAGCTCTGTCACGACTGTGACAAGTCTTAAAAAGTGAGTTGAATGCAATTACATGAAAAAGGGAAAAAAGATTGATGGAAAATTTGAATTTGAATTGGTTTGGCCAAGAAAGGAAAGGGCGAAGAGAGAGATGATGAGTAGGCGTGCAGAAGACAATTATCCTTGATCTATGTGCATGCTATGCCCATGTCTGACGCAATCATGACACGTCAGCAAAGCAGTTACTGCACAACGTCTGAAGCAAGTTACCTAATCATTATTGTTTAGGCTTCTCACATTTTAACCTAGCAGTTACCCTTTTTCCCAACCCTATAAACCGATTTTGAATTTTCTTTTAGTCATAACAATCACATTTTATGATAGCTGTTGGATGAGGAAGATGAAGTGGAGGAAGAAATCCTAGTCAAGAAGATGGGTAATAAAAAGAAAAAGAGTCAATCCAAGGCGCACCCAGAGTCCAGCACTGTCGTGCCTGAGAAGAAGAAGTCCAAAAAGAAGAAATATACCAAGAAATCAACCCACTAGGTGAGCCCTAAAAAGAGAGATGAGCCAACCATTGATGAACTTGGGAATAGTGAACCAGAAGACAACCCCGCCATAATTGATTTGATGAAGAAGCCTACTTAACAGCCTAAAGAAGTAGTGATTGTAAGTTCCATGTTTTTGGGATTGACAGCAAATTTGTTAAAACAAGTATCACATCAAGATGTTGAGCAAGATGTCTTGACATGTTGGTCAGACATCACTGATGGTCAGCTCGATGTCGTGACATGATGTCATGACATGTTATACCAAAAGATTGGGGTTTTGCATTTTGGAAGATTTGGTTTTATTAGTGAAGATTCTTTGAAGATTTGATTCCAACATATTACACTCCAAGAAGGGTATTTTAGGATCTACTGTTCTTCTCTAGATGTGCATTTGTTTCATAAAAAAAGACTTTAAGACATTTAAGGAAACAAGAGATTTGATGAGATTTGTTCCCGCAGAAGATTTGATTTAAACCTGATCTTTAGGAAATAATATATTATGGATCTGCATTTAATAATATATTATTTCCATAATATTATGGAATTTAATAATTTATTATTTTCCAAAATATTATGGATGTGCTATTTAATTTAGCTCGATTTGCTCATCAAGTCCAAATTTTTAGAAGGCTATTTAAGGGCTATTCTAAAGCTAAAATAAGCAACTAAGCCGTGCATGTGCAAGGAGGTTTTAGGGTTTGGCGTGTTCTTTGTTATTTGTGATCACTCTTATATCACGTTGATATTAGAGTTAGATTGTGTTATGTGTGAGCCAATCATGTATCTCTTAAGATACTTGAATTGGACTGTGTTTTGAGTTGTAATTGTAAATCACTCATAAGCTTTTAAGCAAGAGTGGATTTTGTGTCATTGGAAGTGTGTCTTTCTCTTTGATTGTATTTGTTGTTATCACTGTTGTGTGATTGAGGGTGTGCGAGAGGGGTCTCATATCTAGGAGTTCGTAGATAGAAATAACACGGGTAGTGATTAGGTGCGAAGTTTGTAAAACCAGAGGTTGTTTAGAACTTCAAACTAATACTATTATAGCGGATTTCCTTCTTGGCTTGGTAGCCCCCAGATGTAGGTGATGTTGCACCGAACTGGGTTAACAACTTCCTTGTGTTATTTACTTCCTGCAATTTTGTTTAAATTGTTCATTGTCAATTCTGCTATTACTATGTCTTGATATTGCATTCGACATCTTGGTATCCTAACATCGTATACGACATCTGTCCTCTTAGTGCTAGAATTTCAATTGGCATCAGAGCAGATACCCTGTTTTGTTTTGGGGTGAGCTCCAGGGAGATATTTTCTGGTACTATGGATAAGGAAGGAGGAGGAAATGTTAACAGACCCCCCATCTTAGATGGCACCAACTATGAGTGTTGGAAGGCACGTATGGTGGCTTTCCTAAAATATATGGATAACAAAACCTGGAAATTTATCATTAAGGGTTGAGAACATCCTATTGTTAAGGATAAATATGGGAATGAGACTTTGAAGCCAGAAGAGGATTGTTCTAAGGAAGAAGATGAAACTGCATTTGGAAACTCCAAAGCTTTGAATGCCCTATTCAATGGAGTTGACAAACATGTTTAGATTAATAAATACCTGTATTGCGGCCAAATATGCTTGGGAAATTCTCAAAACCACTCATGAAGGCACATCTAAGGTGAAAATGTCTAGACTTCAGTTGCTCACTATTAGATTTGAAAATTTAAAGATGAAAGATGATGAAAGCATTCATGACTTTTGTCATACCCCAAATTTTGACCACTAAGATTTCCCATCATTGGGTAAATCATCACCGCAATATGGGTAAACCATCATACCTCATTAATCTCCCCAAAGATGGGTGAGCATTCACTACTATAAAAGATTAGGGTTTCTAGCCCTCTCAGAGCCTTTAGACAAAGGATCAATCAAGAAATGACATGATCTTCAACTTGTCTAACCTCTCAAACATCCACAATGGATCAAGAGGACTCACACTTCAAGGATTAAGCACAAGGCTTCTACCTTCTAGGTGGATTAAGCCTCAAGATCGCCAGGGTCACCAAATTAGGGTTTTGGTCGACCAGGGCCTCCAGATGGAAATTTTCCTCTGGGCATGAGCTAATTCTTCAAAGCATAACCTAATATACTCTTGGAACATCATGGACCCAATCATCAAGTCAATCTAGCCTCAGGGGATGCATTCATCAAAAATCAAGAATTAGGGTTTCTTGACCTAATTCACCCCTAAGTTGACTTTTGGGACAAAACATAAGCCAAGGCCTCAAGAGAGGATTTTAGGGTCTCTAACACACCACATTGATCCATTTCCAACAATGGATTGGTCTAAGAAGCTTGGGCAACAAGTTTCAATTTCATCAGAACCACAATTAGGGGTTTCGCGGGAAAAGTCAACTGTACCTTTGACTTTTGACCAAGACATGCTCCCAAACCCCGGGACATGATTCAATACACCCTATGACACCTATGAAATTAATCCATCAAGTTTGATTTAGGTCAAGGACTTGATTTCATAGAGGATCGCACAGTTTGAAATCCATCTAACAAAAAGTCAACTGTGCACAAAAGTCAACTTTGACTTTTTGAGATTTTTCACAATTATGGTTCTTTAACCCTAAAATGATGTTAATGTGTGATTTGGATCATCATTCATCAAGAAAAATCAAGAAAAGTGGGATAACTTGTAAAAGGGGTAACCATAAAAACTTAGAATTTTCTAAGTTATGGAATAAAGTGGCAAGGGTACAAACTTTGGAGGATCATAACTCCTAAACCACAAGGCCATTTTTCCCAATTCAAAGCTGGATTTGTAGCTCTCATGGCCCTCTACAAAAGCTTCAAACACAACTCATTCCAATTCATCATGGATTTTAAGTTATGGAATGCTCAAAATCACAAAAAGTGAAAATGTCACTTTTTTCCAACACTTAGTGAAATTTTCACTAAGTCAGAATCTGCCTTCACTTTTTTCCAAATGTAGGGGCATTTTTAACTTGGATCCAAAAGGTATCAAAACCAACTATGATCAAATAGTTGTTGTGTCATATGAGGGATTTCCAAAATGGCCAAGAACTCCATCAAAGTCCACTTGAGCCATGAGATATGACAATACCAATATGCCTTGCTACAACTGTCATGGCAAGGCAGATTTGGGAGTTTTTCTCGATTTGCTCAAATTTTGCAAAGGGCAAACAAATATATCCATCTGAACACTTCAAGGGGGACCAAAGAGGGACAAACCCTGATCCATCAGCCTCCCAAGTCTTTGGAACCAAAAGTAGCATGCCAAACCTAGAAATGCCTAAAAGAGGGACAAGACTCCAATTTTGGATTGGAGCATTTAATGGATGCACCAAGGTGGCATGGACTGAGCCATTTTCAACTGAATTCAGTCAAGACTTATCCAAGACCAAGGGAACCAGCAGCCTATGCCCTAACCTCTAGTCAATGGCTAGAGGAGACTTGGATTCTCATTGCTCAACATTGGTCAAACCTCTACTGCAGTTGTCATTCACTATTGCAGCCAAAACAAACTTGCTCTAATATAAATAGAGCTCAATTGTGTTCAGTTTGAGTACACCAAAGCACTACAACACTTGCTTTCCTCAAAATCTCTTCCTCTAGGCAAAAATGCCTTCTTTAGTAAGGTAACTCTGAGTTTTTGAGTTAGAGAGCAATTCCACCATAGCTCATGATCCAAACATATCCAATATGTCATATCTAAGCTGTCCAAACTCTCACAAGTGACCTGTAACACCAAAATCTCAAAGTCCCCTCCCAAAACCTCAAAATAGGACTTTTATGCATTTTTCAAGCCATGTCTTGATTCAGTCACTTTCCAAACCAGATAAAACCTCAAACACACTCCAAATATCACCCTTGAACTGTCCCAAATGGTTTCACACATCTGGAACACCATTTGAGGGAGTTGCTATTTTGGTCACTTTTGCCCCTTTTGCAAGAAAGAGCTCAAACTTGTTCCTGAGATTTCCAGCTGATTCCAACCATCCTAAAAGCTTCTAAGAGATCATTTGAGGGTGTCCAAAGCATCAAATCATTTCTGGAACAAAGCCCTTGGCAGATTGCACAAAAGCTCCAAAAAGAGGTAAGCATCACAACTTGGATTCTTTGAATCATGCTTTCTTTTTATGTCCACTGATCATGCATCTCTTATACATGTTATATGTGTTGTGTTTGTACCAATTTATCATGTAATTCATGCTTGTACCAAGAGATGGCACATAAAATGCATATCATGGCCTATTTCAAAACCACTATAGGGTTTTTCAATAGGAGCATGATCTGAAAAAAAACACCACCACCATTGGATTCCTTGTGAAATTCTAGGCAGGATAGACCTAAAATTTGTCCCAATCCATGAAGAAATGAGAAATTTATGGCCTTCACGTTTTCAACCAAAATCTTGCCTTGCCTTGCCTTGGGCCAGGCCAAAAACAAGGCAAGCCTTGTATATTTGTGGTTGTGTTTCAATCAACGAATGTATCACCACCCCAGTGGTAAGGCGCGCGCCCTATACACAAGAGGTCTGGGGTTCGAATCCCCCTCGCCCCCAGACCCTCTTTTTGCTATTTTATCCACTTTTTATTATTTTTCATATTACTTTTAATGATTTGAAAAATTAATAACTCTCTCAATTTTAATTATTTTTTATTGGTTGTTTTTGCAAAAAATCACAAAAATATTGAAATATTATATTCCACAAAAAAATCAGATTTATATTATTTATTTAATATAATTAGTATTTTTGCGAATAAATTCATTTTTAATTGTTTTTAAACATTTAAAAGTGAATATTTACTTTGAAAATCAAAATCAAATGAGTTTTAATTCATCTTTTGATTAAAACTTCATTTTTTAAACCTTAAATAAAAATTACAAGTGGTTTATTCAAACTTATTTGGTATTTTTATCATTTTTTATTTGATTTTCTTTAAATATTTACTTTTAAAGGAAAACAAAATTAGGGTTCTTTGATTTTCACCCTCACAAATCATTTTCAAACACTCATGGGCCTCTATTAGAGTGTAAGACCCAACCCCTTTGTAAATACACCACTTTTTTGGGCCTCAGTCATTGTATAAGTCCCACTGTATTTTCAAAAACAACGGCGCGATCGTCGCCTTTTTTTTAGCAAAAACCAAATGGGCCTACCCTTGTGTAATAAGCCTCATATCTTTTCTTTGGGCCTCTAATAGAGTGTAAGACCCAACCCCTTTGAAAACCAAAACCTTTTTTAGGCCTCAGTCATTGTATAAGACCCATTGCGTTTTCGAAAATCTCGGCGCGATCGCCATTTCAAAACAAAACCATCCGGGCCTCTCCTCGAGCTGTAAGCCACACTACTTGCATAAAAATAAACCTTTGGGCCTCTTGAGAGAGTGTAAGACCCTTCCCTTTGTACAGAAAACCTTTTTGGGCCTCAGTCACTTGTATAAGTCCCTGTAAAAATTCAAAACAACAGTGCAATCACTGATAAAACCCTGGGCCTCTCCTTGAGCTGTAAGCCCCAACAATATTTTCAAAGCACTTTCTTCTTTAATTTAGAATATAATATTGTTATCAAATCTTTCTTTGTTGAACAACTAACAACACAACATGGAAGCTCTACAACCGATTAAGAGTTTACCCACTTTCTTTATCCGCTTTCATATATATAACTGTATTGTGGGGCTACTCACTGTAAGTCTTCCTTCACAAACTTTTATATACTTGTCAAATATCAACTGTGTAATACTAGTATAGTTATTTAGAGTTTTTCCCGGCAACTACGTCTAGCACTAGGTAAACCCTTAAATACAAACAAAACTAGATCCCCATAGGATTACCAGACACAGTCTTCCCTCCTCTTGGGGTTAAACAATATGGAAACGTGAAAGGCAGCATTCTCGGTGAACCCTTTCTCAGACTGTCACTCTTAGAAATTGTCAAAGAAACTCTACTCCCCAGAGTTGATCTATTCTCCGTGAATAGCATCTCTTGAGTTTCTTCCAAATTCTCGGACTTTCCTGGTTTGATCTATTCTCGGTGAATAGTATGTCTTGAACTTCTCAGGGTTTGGGGACCCACAGGCTTCCTAAAAGCATCCCCGCCTCCTCTTGGGCATTGTACAAGGACCCTTCGGCTTCTTAAAAGCTCTCATGCCTTCTCTTGGGCTTATTACAAGGACCAAGAGACCTCTACAAGTATAGGAACAGAACTTAGCATCAATTTGCTAGAGCTGTCTTTCTGAGTCAAGTGTCAAACCAGTTAATGGGTTGACCTTCATCGCTTAACATACCAGCTTTCTCTTGGGCATCATATAAAGATCATTCACTATCTGAGAATCGATTTCTCAAAAACCAGTAGACTTGGACAGTCCCAATACCCTTTGGATTTCCCATTTCCTTAAAGAACAGGAAATAACCCTGATCCTCTGATCAGTACCAAGGCACAACCTTACCTTTAATCGTTCCCTTTATAAGAACTGATTTTCTCTTTTATCCAACATATTGGACCTGTCACTAAACTGAAACAGTCGCCAACGGATAACCTCCTCTTGGGCTTTGTACAATGATTCTCCCCAGCGGAGCTAACCTTTTAGCCTCCATCTCAGGCTTCGTACGAGATACAAAAACACTCTCTTGTTGAGTATAAAAGACTCTCTTGTTGAGTCAATCACCTTTTAGCCACCATCTCGGGCTTCGTACGAGATACAAAAACACTCTCTTGTTTAGTATAAAAGACTCTCTTGTTGAGTCAATCACCTTTTAGCCTCCGTCTTGGGCTTCGTACAAGACACATAAAAACACTCTCTTGTTGAGTATAATAGCACTCTCTTGTTGAGTCAACCCTTTTAGCCTCTGTCTCGGGCTTCATACGAGACAGATAAAAAGCACCCTCTTGTTGGGTCACTAGCCTCCTCTTAGGCTTTGTATAAGGAAACCCCGGTTGAGTAAATCAACCTTTTAGTATTAATCTGTGCCTTGCTCACAGCATACAAACATCAACAAATCCTTTTCCTTCATCTAATTGCTGTAAGCGGCAAGCCTCCGGATTATTTACATCCACGCCAATGTCCCTCTTTTAGCATGAAAAATTCCTAAGGAAAGATGGCATTGCTCTACACTGAGTTAAAGTCTTCTCCTTCGAGTTAAAATCCCCTATAAAGGAAATTATGGCATTGCTGGATTCATATATCCCAGTTAAGGTAATTCTCCTTTTATAATCAGTCACCCAACAGTCGTGACAAACAAACCAAATACCCTTCTTTAGGGATGACAAATTCTCTCTAAAGTCAAAACCCTTCAGCTTCACATCTTGGGCTTCGAACAAGATACAAATAGACCCTTCAGCTTCACATCTTGGGCTTTGAACAAGATACAAATCACCTTTAGCTTCACGTCTTGGGCTTTGAACAAGACACCAAAACAACCTTTTTCCTCCCATAGAATAGGAGGAACTACGATCGCTCTGATTTCCCTGTTTCGTCAAACGGGAATACGTAGGCATAAGATTGAAAAATATTAGCGAGCACATTAATCAAAAACCCAAAATCCAGTATCTCCACCAAATCAACCCAAAAGCATCAAATCTAAACACAGTATCAAAAACCTCACCAATAATCTAAACATCGTGTTCTCAAGCGAAATAACCGAAGATGGGGCCCTACCTCCACATAGCATCTGTAACCTAACAGACCGCTGTTCAAACTCAGTATGCAAGCAGGGTTAATTGGAGACATCTATTTCCCTTCCTTAGTCAGCTCAATAGGATAAAAAATGAATCGAACTGTAGTACCCGTGCGATCGTGACTCAGGACCACAAAAATCGTGCTACAGAAAAAATGGATCCCACCGTGAGTTCTCAAAGTGTCACAGAAATGGCGACTCTGTTGGGGAGCCATTGTCTGTATAGGATCATAAGACTAGAGGTCTAGGATGATTAAGATAAATATATATACTGCTTTTCCTAATTGATATCTATGTTTATTTTTCTGCTAATGGGAATGCGTGTGATGCCGCATGTGGAAAGATTGAGTATACACCTAAGATAGGTGATGGCAATGCGGGTAATCTTACTGGGAGTGAGTTCCAGTTAAGAGCCCCCGATCGACCATCAAACTCAGTGGAGACTCCCTTTGCAGATACATTGCCTATACGACTTCGGTTGTTGAAAGTAGTGTGGTCGACTAGGTTATCTGAGAAGCTGAGGTTTTTAGTAGACTTAAGCCATTTTGTAGTGCAGGAGCTGTCGAAAATAGTTGTCTCGCGATACTACCCTCATCTAAGATCACTGTAGGATGCATCAGCTCGCTGGAGATCCGCTTGCTGTTGTTATCCCAAGAGGGGTCAATGATTTTATGGACAGGTACAAAAAATCACCAGTATAAACCTTTAGGGGGGGGGGGGGGGTAGAGCCTTGACTTCATGACACCGACCCTTTGACCCCATGTCTTTTCTATGTTTTTGTGTGTTGCATTCATACATTCATTTAAAAACATTTAAACAAAGAAAAAATCTTCTCTTCTAGTCTCTCTTTTTCAAATTAAAATAAGACAATGATTGCAAATGTCAGAGAAAGGAGATTGCGCTAATGGATTTCAATAGAAGGAAAACTCATAAGTACACCTTCAAGGTTCTAAAGTTAGAAGATTTGAGAGGTTTAGCGAGAATGATCACCAACCACGAGGCTTTCAGAGCTAAGTATGGGGGACTCCTGTCTCTATTAAGGGTCCATGTAATCGAAGGAATCCTGTCCACACTAATCCAGTTCTACGATCCGGTCTATCACTGTTTCACATTCCCGAATTATCAGTTAGCACCAACGGTGGAGGAGTATTCTCACCTGACTGATCTGCATATCACTGATCAGGCTCCCTTTTCTGGACTGGAAGAGATTTCAAAGGATCAAACCATTGCAAGAGCAATTTATTTGGACGAGTCAGAAGTCAGGACTCACATGACCACTAAGGGTGGTATCCAAGGTTTGCCAGCCCAATTCTTGATAAAGAAAGCCCTGTATTTTTCCAGTATAAGGAACGTGGCCGCTTTCGAGAGCATCTTTCTTTTGCTCACCTACAGGTTATTTTTGTTTCCCAACATCGATAACTTTGTAGATATCAATGCCATTAAGATATGTCTGATTGGAAACCCTGTGCCGACTTTACTCGCAGATGCGTATCATTCGGTACATTTAAGGAATTTATACAGTGGAGGAATGATCACGTGCTATGTGCCCCTGCTGTACAAATGGTTCACTTCTCATTTACCCAAGTCTGCTGCATTTTGGGATCAAAAGAATACTTTACGTTGGTCATAGAGAGTCATGTCTCTTACGAACTCTGACATCGATTGGTACAATCGAATCTACGATGGGATCAGAATCATTGTCCGTTGTGGAAATTTCCCAAATGTACCCCTTATAGGAACTAAGGAAGGAATCAATTATCATTCGGTATTAGTTCGTTGTCAATTTGGATACCCAATGAGGCATGTCCAGCGTAATGCTCATCTGGAAGGTCTTTTCTTCAAGGAAGGAGAAAATGACAGGGCACTAAAGACAGAAATAGTGCATGTTTGGAAACACATTCATAGGAAAGGACGAGAGTCTCTAGGAAAACCGGACTGTGTCTCGATGTAGCCTTATCTCCACTGGGTACAAACTAGAGCTCTCAAGCTGAGGATGCCTTACCCTTGTCAGGAAGTTCTTCCATTAAGGGACTCTGCCCTTTATTTTATGTCTGAGACGGAAAAGCTTCAGGTTACTCTCAGCAAAGTTCAGCAGGAGAAGAGTTCTTGGAGGAACAGGTATCGTATTCTCAATGTGGAGTGCAGGAAAATACAGCAGCTATTAAGAGAAAAAGATGCTCTGATTGAAATTTTAGAGCAACATACTGTAGAAAATTAGGATGACCAAAGGAATTTGCTCCCTCCTTTCACTTGGCAAAGGAATGACAACCCGACAACGGCTCAAGATCCCCGGTCAAAGAAAAGGAAAGTACCAGAACCAACACCTAAGCTCTCTTCAGAGAGGACTCAGGACCCATTAGTTTAGGTTTCCTTTTTTAGCACTATGTAAATTACTGTATTTCCATTTCCGCAATGCTTTGAATTCAATAAAACGGGGTTTCCCCCACTGTTTGATATTTGCAATCTAATTGTCGAAGTTTACTTTGAATAAACAAAAACATATATAATCATTGCATATCATTCATCATTCTCGCATCACGCATTCTTCTTACCTACGAATCTTACGTTTGCGTCTCGATTTTAGAATCAAACTGTCTCATTCGTACAATACTTAGGCCAATCGTCAGAAAAAGATGGATGATCTCGAGGAAGAGAACAGAGAGTTGAGAGAAGAGATTGACACTCTGAAAGAAGATCTGAGAAAGCTTCATAACGACATGCAGGCTCTAGTAGAAGCTCAAATGCAACAACAAAGGACTGTGATCTCAGAGATCACATCAACGCCCATAGTGGAGAAGTCTGATCCTAGGTACAAAATTCTGAAAGATCGTCCCTGGGGCATGCCACTTAACTATATCCCGAAAGGATATGTTCCGTCGATCGCTGAGGATCAAGGAACCGCAGCAGGAACCGCTGGGCCTGAAGGTACAAACTTCGGGAAAGCGAAGATGCCAGGGGCATGACAGCAACTCCTGAAGGTTAAAAACTTTAGGAGGCATCGAGAGTCTCGACCATAATGACTATACCACCACCCATGGTACACACTGTCCCGGAAAGACAGATTCCACAGTTACCTTCTGGTGGAAATGACAGCATGTTCGACAGAATGAATGAGTTCCAAGAACAATTCCTAGAGATGCAGAAAGAGTTGCAAGCCCTTCGCGGTTAGGATTTATTTGGAAAGGACGTAGCAGACCTTTGTTTGGTCCCCAATGTAAAAGTTCCGCACAAGTTCCAAGTGCCCGATTTTGAAAAGTACAAGGGTAACTCTTGCCCTCAAAGTCATTTAGTGATGTACGCTCAGCGAATGTCAGCTCAGACAAAGAACCTGGAGCTACTGATTCACTACTTTCAGGATAGTTTAACCGGTGCTGCATTAAAATGGTACATGGGTTTAAACTGCGCCACGATCGGTACATTCAGAGATCTTGGCGCTGCCTTCGTTCAACAATATAAGTACAATTTGGACATGGCACCGGACAGAGATCAACTCAGATCGATGTCACAAAAGGACAAGGAAACCTTTAAAGAATATGCTCAGAGATGGCGTGAAATTGTCGCTCAGATTTCTCCACCTCTGGAGGAAAAGGAGATGACAAAGATCTTCTTAAAGACCTTGAGCTCATTTTACTACGACAGAATGGTTGCCAGTGCGCCCAGTGACTTTACCGAAATGGTAGGCACGGGAGTTCGTCTTGAGGAATCAGTCCGAGAAGGACGTTTAGTTAAAGATGCTGGATCATCGAGTAGTACAAAACGATACAGTAGTGCTGTCCCTAAGAAAAAAGAGCAGGATATTGGGAATATCTCTCTCGGAAAGCAAAGGCGACGTTACCAACTAGTAGCAGCTGTAACTCCTGCTATTAACCCTGTGCCTGTTCCTACGTATCAACCTCAGGTTGTACAGAGCCAACCTAATCAACAGCAATATCAACAAAGGACACAACAACCTCTTCAGCAGACTCGTCCTCAGTACAACAACAACCGTACAACGCGACCACCAGGGTTCGACCCTATACCCATGTTGTACGCGAAATTGCTTCCATTATTACTGGTCAAGGGGCACGTCCAAACAAAGTCTCCTCTTACAGTACCAGAAAATCCGCCTTTTTGGTTCAAGGCGGATCAGACTTGCCCTTACCATCAAGGAGGACCAGAGCATAACATAGAAAACTGTCTCAGTTTCAAATCCGATGTTCAAAAGCTTATTAGGAGCGGGGTCTTATCTTTCAAAGATACGAATCCAAACGTTCTCACAAATCCGTTGCCTCAACACGAGAAAGCTACGGTCAATTTGATAGAGGGAGAGTTTAACGACAACTATCAAATTCATGATGTACTCTTATTGAGGACAAATATAGTCAAGATGCATCGCAGACAGAATGGGTATGGGCATATACTACCTCATAACTATCACCAGTGTGATATCTGCTCTAAGAATAATCAGGGATGTTCTGTGGTGCAAACAGCTCTGCAGGAACAAATTCGATCTCGGATGGATCCAAGAGCATCGAGTTCGTGGAGTCAACATGACCTATACGAATTCCGACATCATTCAGAACAACGACATCCATGCAATGAATGTCAACTTGGTGGCGATGCACTCAAGGCAAAGCCAGTACCATAATCTGCCACGGCACGATTACAATTCCTGTCTGACTTGCTCGGTAAACAAACAGGGATGCTCTTTCGTACAAGAGGCCCTCCAGCGTCAGATAGGTCTTGGGTGGATTTAGGACTACCATGATAGAAATTCTTATCAGATCAACATGATTCAAATCTTTGATATTCGTATAATGAATACCAGCTTGGTGGAGTTACACGCCAAGCAAGTTCAACTTGGTTTTCTCACTTCTCACAATTATCTGAACTGTAAAGTATGCAGTGAGAGTAACCAAGGGTGTGCTCTCGTTCAAAGAACTTTACAACACTTGTTAAACCACTGGTGGCTTCCAATCTATCTGGATGAAGACACGCAATAAATCAGTGTGCTTAATGGAAACCCTACTCAGCGTCAAAGTCAGGATGTCCAATCTATGGAAACTGACCTAGTGAGGTTACACTGTATTCAAAGCAGACGTGGCCAGGTGCCACCACATAACTATGAACGCTGTAGAGTCTGCTCGGAAAATAACCAAGGATGTTACCTCGTGCGAGCAGCCCTTCAAGGTCAGTTGGACCGCAAAGAGATTCAACAATATTCAATTTCGGGGTCCATCAATTGGACGCCAGACTACTTCGCTGATCAAATCAAAGATGTGGTTGTAATCTCTGATCATTAACAGAACAAGGATGTTTGTACCATCATCCCTCTACTGGACGGATCAAAAGTTCTTAGCCAGGAACTGATTGAAGTTACTTACGACAGTAAAAAAAATCAGAAGGCTCCTATAGTTATCTATTTGCCGGGACCATTACCGTATGAGTCTGCTAAGGCGATCCCTTACAAATACGGTGCAAAAATAATTGAGAATGGAAAGGAAATTATGTTACCCTCCATCGTGAATATTGCAGACATCAGTCGAGTAACACGGAGCGGTCGAATCTTCAACTGAGGAGTTGGAGAACCTAACAAAGAAAAGGAACTTCAGACCGAAGCTCCTAATCCACCAGTCGGTCAATCCAGTAATCCCGACCTTTCAAAGAATGATGATGAGATGCTGAAGCTCATCCAAAGGAATGAATACAACATTGTTGATCAGCTGTTACAAACTCCTTCAAAGATCTATGTTCTATCACTTTTACTCAGTTCTGAAGCCCACAGAGAGGCTCTATAGAAAGTATGAGAGCAGGCCTTTGTGGAACAGGATGTGTCAATAAAACAGTTCGATAGTATCGTCTCTAACATCACTTCCTGCAACAACTTAGGATTCAGTGATGAGGATTTGCCAGAGAAGGGCAAACGCCACAACATGACGCTCAATATCACAGCCAACTGCCAGGACGATGCTTTAGCCAACGTACTGGTAGACACATGATCGGCCATCAACGTTATGCCGAAGTCCACTTTAATGCGACTATCATTCAAAGGATCCCTGATGAGGGGCAGTGAGGTTATCGTCAAAGCATTTGACGGGTCTCAGAAAGCAGTTATCGGCGAAGTCGACCTTCCCATAACTATCAGTCCTCACACTTTCCTAATCACTTTCCAGGTAATGGACATCCGCGCAACATACAGTTGTTTATTAGGAAGACCTTGGATACACCAGGTTGAGGCAGTCACTTCGACACTGCACCAGAAACTGAAGTTCGTCAAGAACGATCAACACGTCACAGTCTGTGGAGAACAAGCCTTGCTCGCGAGTAACTTGTCATTATATACTTATGTAGAGCAGGTGGAGGTTGTTGGAACTCAGTTCCAAGCACTGTCGATGAGCAATGAGAATCAATCAGAGCAAGGAACCTCGATTTCCTCGTACAAAATGCTCTCGAGGCAATTGAAAGTAATAATACGAAAGGATGAGGACAGCTTGTCATTCCTACCGATAACAAAACAAGGAATGGTCTTGGTTTTTCTGCAACCTGCACCCAGACAACTGTTAATGATGAAAGGTTTCATCCCATTCAGGACTTCTTCCACAGTGGAGGTTTCCTTCACCATGTTCCTCAAGCATTCCATACCATCAACGAGGGATATTCCTCTGATACAGAGGAGGAATGGAGTCCTATCTTAACAAGGACGGCTATATGTCTCAAGAAGAAGTGCCTACGCCGTTTTGCTATCCCGCACAGAGTCCAAGATTTATACCCAGGTCAGATGTCAAAATGATATATGGAGGTTGTGATCCGGAAGGAGGCCGTGCTCTGCCAAATTCATTAGAGGAAGACACTCTGATGAAGGAAAACTTTGACCACGAATATTATGGCCCAATGGATGGTCTGCCTATTTGGCAGCCGTACCCAGGAAACTCAGGGCAAGAAAATCAGCCGAACAATGAAAGTCAACTGAGCATCATTGAACAGAATACCTGCATCCTCACCATGTCATGGGATCAACACTCAGGTCATTCAGAAAACGTCCAGAGCGATGATGAATTCGCCAAGTTTGCGGGACTAGAATTCATTAACTATGATTTCCCGAGGTCAACGTCATCGAGAGGGATGACTTCTTCAGTTCCAAAGAAGTGTGGGACACCTTGGGACAACCCAGTGGAAAATTTGAGTTCATGGTCAAGTACACCGCTCCTGAAAGCTCTTGTATCAGACTCGAAGACATTCAGCCGACTGGATGGGGAGATTTGTCTGAGAGCACAAATACTATGCAAAATACAACTGAGGAATCCTCCTACGACAACTCTGCATGGGAGACAGATTCCAATGATCCTGCTCCACTAGAAATCGGCATTATTTCTGAAGACAAATCAAGGAAGGTACCAGACTTTGTGATTCACCGAGGAGTTCGCCACCAATGGATTGATGTCGATGTTCTGAAGATTGTTCATAAGTCGAAGTAATTGTCGTCTTTAACCTTTCACCCTGCCCAGGTGAAACTGATGTTGTGATAGGGCTCACTTTCTGTAAATATCCCTCTTCGCTTCACCCAAAGCGATAGAGTTTTGTTTTATAGGGCTGTAGTTTCATGAATCGACCAGTTCATAAATAAAATAACGTCGTTATGTAATTTCCGCATTAATTGCTGTTTTCTCTCTTGTTAGGTCACTAGCCTCCTCTTAGGCTTTGTATAAGGAAACCCCGGTTGAGTCAATCAACCTTTTAGTATCAATCTGTGCCTTGCTCACAGCATATAAACATCAACAACTCCTTTTCCTTCATCTAATTGCTGTAAGCGGCAAGCCTCTGGATTATTTACATCCACGCCAATGTCCCTCTTTTAGCATGAGAAATTCCTAAGGAAAGATGGCATTGCTCTACACTGAGTTAAAGTTTTCTCCTTCGGGTTAAAATCCCCTATAAAGGAAATTATGCCATTGCTGGATTCACATATCCCAGTTAAATTAATTCTCCTTTTATAATCAGTCACCCAACAGTCGTGACAAACAGACCAAATACCCTTCTTTAGAGATGACAAATTCTCTCTAAAGTCAAAACCCTTCAGCTTCACATCTTAGGCTTTGAACAAGATACAAATAGACCCTTCAGCTTCACATCTTGGGCTTTGAACAAGATACAAATCACCTTTAGCTTCACGTCTTAGGCTTTGAACAAGATACCAAAACAACCTTTTTCCTCCCATATAATAGGAGGAACTACGATCGCTCTGATTTCCCTGTTTCGTCAAACGGGAATATGTAGGCATAAAATTGAAAAATCTTAGCGAGCACACTAATCACAAACCCAAAATCTAGTATCTCCACCAAATCAAGCAAAAAGCATCAAATTTAAACATAGTATCAAAAACCTCACCAATAGTCTAAACACCGTGTTCTCAGGCGAAATAACCGAAGACGGGGCCCCACCTACACATAACATCTGTAACCTAACAGACCGCTGTTCAAACTCAGTATGCAAGCAGGGTTAATTGGAGACATCTATTTTCCTTCCTTAGTCCGCTCAATAGGATAAAAAATGAATCGAATTGTAGTACTTGTGCGATCGTGACTCAGGACCACAAAAATTGCACTACAACTTTCACATGAATGTTCTTGAAATAGAAAATTTTTTTAGTGCCTTAGGAGAAAAGTTTTCTGAAGAAAATTTGGTTAGAAAAATTATCAGGTCTCTACCTAAGATATTTGACATGAAGGTCTGTTGAAGCTAGAATAGCAGCAAACAAAAATTTATAAGTAACCCAGTTTTGTCGTTCTCCACAGGGATCAGTGCGAGGGAAAGAATGTCATTCGACGGTATCTATATTTCTAAGCTCATGGTTCAAAAGTTTTGGTTTTAAGAAGGAACCAAGATAAATTGCATAAAATGTAAAGACGGAAAATATAAAATAAAGACTGAATTATAAACGAAGCCTTGTTGGAATTGGATCTCATCAATTGATAATACATGCATTCTTCTAATCATATTATACATAAATCAATCATTCGCCTAATATCCTCACATATCACCCACGACAGAGATTATGTCTAACGCAACGTCGAGAGAACGACCGTATTACCTCGTTGGTGATGTCTCATGCAACAAAAACCAACACAGAGCATTAAGAGTTGATACTCACGCAAATGTTAAGCCTAAATCTATTTCTAGAGTTTAGAACAAAACAGATAATAATCTTAGATCCAGATCTGAAGAGTATATGTCTATAGCAGTTCAAATCAAAGATAAACAGGTAAACAAAGATGACACCAAAATCAGATAAATGACTGCTTCATATACAATGCCAACGATCAGAATACGTACATACCTTTTGTAACGCCCCAGTTTTGTCAGTTTTTATTTAATCGAGTCGTTTTGATTATTTTATTATTATATTATTTTATTTCCGACTTTTATCTGAAAATATGTTATTTTTTGTCGTGATTATATTTTGTCGCGTTTTGGGAACGTTTGCGAGATATTTGAGTGTGGGGGTATTTTGGTATTTTCATTTATTTTTCCTAAGTTAGTATGAATAGAAATAGAAACAGAGAAAAATAGTAAGAAGAGAAGAAAAGAGGAGAAGAGAAAGAGAAGAGGAAAAAGGAGAAAAAGAGAGAAATCTTGGAAATCAAGAAAATCGATCAACCGACTTTTCTAAACAAGATTAAATCAGGTAAGGGTGCGAAACTCGATTATCTTATCATTGTGTATGATTATGTAAATGTGTATTTACATGTTATCTTGCCTTTTTTCATAGTTTTTCAGTTATAGGTAGAAAATGCGTAAACGAGTAGAAATCGATGTTTTCACGGACGGAAATCGATACGAATCTTGTAGTGTGATCATGTGATATGTATGAACAATTGTTGAGGTTTGTGTTGCTGTTGGAAATGGTTTGGTTGAGGAAAATGGGGTTTTTGGGGTTATGGAACAGTGTAACACGAAGCAGAATTTTTCTGCATCTGGTGTAAAGCGCCGGGCGGTTCTCTGATTTCGCCGGGCGGTTCGGGATTTAGCCGGGCGTTTTTGAGAGGTGCAGCCTTTACATGATTCTGACTCTATTGAGTCATTGGGGAGAAATGGTGACGCCTCTGCTTCGCCGGGCGAAGTAGCGGTGAAGGGATTTCGCCGGGCGGTTTTTGGGTTTCGCCGGGCGGTCCTGGGGAAATTTCACATTTTTATTTTCTTCTAAATTCCGTAACTTGTGTTCCGTTTATCGGTTTTGTGTGTTCTTTGTACCATTGGAAAACTTATGAAATGTTCTTCATTATTATAATGGTTTTGAGATTATTGACCGGTTTAATTATGTCGGGAATTTGAAATAGTGTCGTTTTGTCGACTTTTGTCGTTGTAATTGTGTGCATTTGATGTGTATAATGCACTGTGCTGTTGATATGGATATTGTATGACTTGTGTGCTGTTGTGTTATGAAAATGCTTGTGATTAAATGTTGTGATGATGGTTTGTGGCCTAAGGGCAAGTAAATGCAAGTGTTGTGGTTGATTATGTACGCATGGTTATGCTTGCATATATGTGTACATTTAAATGTCATGAGTCATTGTATGCCAAGCATCATGATATGCATTCTTGAGATGTCGTGTGCCCTAGTGGGTGTGAGCGACGAATCGATTCTAGAGGGAATCCACTATAACATCGTGTGCCTTATACAAAGAGGTGTGAGCGATGATTATGGATGATCGTGTGCCTTATACAAAGAGGTGTGAGCGATCGGGTCGTGTGCCTTATACAAAGAGGTGTGAGCGATCTATAAACATCGTGTGCCTTATACAAAGAGGTGTGAGCGACGAGGAACATCGTTTGCCCGATGGGAGTTACATTAAGTAACAAGCGATGGTCCCAATAGTTCCTAAGTGAACTAGTGTTGAGATGATGGATGGATGGTACCGCATATGCATTGCATAGAGTCGTTGTGTCGGTCTCTGTGTATTTGCATAATTCATGAATTGATTGATTTTGTGTGGAATTGTGATTGGAATTGATGAGTTGAGATATGTATTGTGTGGTGTTGTATTTGGATTCTGTTGTACGTTGTGGTGAGAATATTTTACGTGTGTAATGTTGTGTTATTATATAATTATATGCAATTATATTATGATTGTGTTTCTCAACCTTCTGCTGTTTTAATGCTCTATGAGGCATTGCAGATTAGATGCAGGAGGTCTTTTGTGGAGATTAGGTCTTCATTCTTTTGTCGGTCGACTCTGATATGTAGCGTCGGGTAGTCGGGGAGATCGAGTGTGATTATTCTGTATTATGTGTATATGTATATTTTGGATTGTACATGTATGATGTTGTATTCGACAGACAAACTTTTCATGATATATGTATGAGATTCGGTACACATTTTCTGCTTTTATTCTGTACCTGAATTTGTGGGTGTGAGGAACTAAGTTCCTCTGTTATGTGCTACCAGAATTGTTGCATATCTATTTGAGCAGGTTTATGTGTATTTGTTTCAATTGATGTGACCCCTCGGTCTATGCCGTGAATGTTTTAATTATACTCTGATGAAATTTTTAATTTTATTTATCGCTTTGTTTGTTGGGGGTATAGATTGGGGGTGTTACAGTAAGTGGTATCAGGGCCAGTTCGTGTCAGTTTGTGTCAGTCCTTGTCGGTCTTGGTGTTTGGATGAGCTATTTGTTTGACCATAGTTGCTGTTATTGGAAATGAACAGAATATGGCTGGTAGGAATGACGCTGTTTTGGCTGCTGCTATGCAAGCTATGGCTCAGGCTGTGCAGGGTGCACCTAATGCTGCAGGTAATGATGAGTTCAGGAAGAACAAACCGCCTGTCTTCAAAGGAAGATATGATCCTGATGGTGCTTAGATTTGGCTAAAAGAGATTGAAAGAATCTTCTGAGTGATGGATTGTGCTGAGGATCAGAAGGTGAGACTGGGTACTCACATGTTGCTGGAAGAAGCTGATGATTGGTGGGTTAGTACACATCATGTGTTGGAACCTGTAGAAGAAGAGATCACTTGGGCTGTGTTTAGCATTGAGTTTCTGAGGAAGTATTTTCCCGAGGATGTTAGAGGAAAGAAGGAAATTGAGTTCTTGGAATTGAAATAAGGTAGTATGTCTGTTGTTGATTATACTGCTAAGTTTGTGGAACTTGTGCAGTTTTATCCTCATTATGCTGAAGCTACTGCAGAATTTTCTAAGTGTGTAAAGTTTGAGAACGGATTGCGTCCTGAGATAAAACAGGCAATCGGTTACCAAAGGATTAGAAGGTTTTCTGATTTGGTAGATTGCTGTAGGATTTTTGAAGAAGATAGCAAAGCTCGTTCTACTCACTATAAGAGTGTGAACGAGAGGAAAGGGAAGCAACTATTTTGCAGTGGTCTTTATGTAACACCAGCTGATAAGGGTAAACAAAGGGGGAATTTTGATAAAAGGCCAAGTGGGGGAGGAATGTCTAATCGTCCGAGATGTTATAGGTGTGGTGACCTAGAACATCGGCAGTTTGAATGCAGGAAAGATATGAGGAACTGTTCCAATTGTGGAGGTTTAGGACATATTGCAGCTGATTGTAAGAGGAACGTGGTGAAGTGTTTCAATTATGGTGAACCTGGGCATGTTAGTACAAAGTGTCCGAAACCAAAGCAAGCTCAAGCTGGTGGGAAGGTTTTTGCATAGGCAGGAACTCAGACTTCAAATGCAGATCGTCTGATCAGAGGTACTTGTTTTATTAATAGTACGCCTTTAGTTGCTATTATTGATACTGGAGCGACTCATTCGTTTATTTCGTCTGAGTGCGTGAAGCGTTTGAATCTTGTGTTGTCTTCGATGGGTGGTGAGATGGTTATTGATACTCCAGTGATGGGGTCAGTAACTACTTCTTTGGTTTGTTTAAGTTGTCTTTTGACCATTTATGGTAAAGACTTTGAGATGGATTTGGTGTGTTTACCGTTGGAGGGTTTAGATGTGGTTCTGGGAATGAATTGGTTGCAGTTCAATAGGGTTCATATTGATTGTTATCATAAGTTAGTGAGTTTTCCTTTTCTTGAGGAAGACGAAGACTCGAGTTTCTTATATACCAAAGAGTTGAAGAAACTTTTGGCGGATGAAGCTCAGTTGTTTGGTTTGTTTGCATCATTGACTGTGGAGAGTCAAGTTTCACTTGATGTGTTTCCTGTTGTGTGTGATTTTCCAGAAGTGTTTCCTGAGGATATTTCATATGTGCCGCCAGAGAGAGAGGTGGAGTTTTCTATAGATATAGTTACTGGTACTAGACCTGTATATATGGCACCTTATCGTATGTCGGCATTTGAGTTGATGGAGTTAAAGAAGCAATTGAACGAATTGTTGGAGAAGAGGTTTGTAAGACCTAGTGTGTCGCCTTGGGGTGCTCCAGTTTTGTTGGTGAAAAAGAAAGATGGAAGTATGCGATTGTGTATTGATTATCGCCAGTTGAATAAGGTGACGATTAAGAATAAGTATCCTCTTCCGAGAATTGATGATCTAATGGACCAGTTGGTTGGTGCGTGTGTGTTTAGTAAGATTGACTTGAGGTCGGGGTATCATCAGATTAGGGTGAAAGAGGAAGATATTTAGAAGACGGCTTTTAGGACACGTTACGGTCATTATGAATATTCTGTGATGCCGTTCGGGGTTTCTAATGTGCCAGGTGTGTTTATGGAGTACATGAATCGTATTTTCCACGAGCATTTGGATCATTTTGTGGTTGTGTTTATTGATGATATCTTGATTTATTCTAAGTCTCAGGAGGAGCACGCGGAGAATTTGCGTATTGTTTTGCAGGTTTTGAAAGAAAGAAAGCTTTTTGCTAAATTGTCCAAGTGTGAGTTCTGGTTCTTTGAGGTGAGTTTTCTTGGGCACGTGATTTCAGGTAATGGTATTGTTGTGGATCCATCTAAAGTAGAAGCAATTCTACAATGGGAGGCTCCTAGACCTGTTACGGAAATTCGAAGCTTTTTGGGTTTGGCTGGATATTATCGTAGGTTCATTGAAGGTTTTTCTAAGCTAGCACTACCTTTGACCCAGTTGACTTGTAAAGGGCAAACGTTCATTTAGGATATTTGGTGTGAGGAAAGTTTCAGTGAGCTGAAGAGAAGATTGACGACAGCTCCGATTTTGATTTTGTCGAATCCTACTGAACCATTTGTGGTGTATTGTGATGCGTCTTTGATTGGGCTAGGTGGAGTGTTAATGCAAGAAGGTAAGGTCGTGGCTTATGCTTCGAGGCAGTTGAGAGTGCATGAGAAAAATTACCCTACTCATGATTTGGAATTAGCGGCTGTGGTGTTTGTATTGAAGATTTGGAGGCATTATCTCTTTGGTACTAGATTTGAAGTCTTTAGCGATCAAAAAAGTTTGAAATACTTGTTTTATCAGAAAGAGTTAAATATGAGGCAACGGAGATGGTTGGAATTTTTGAAGGACTACGACTTTGGCTTGAATTACCATCCTGGTAAAGCGCATGTGGTAGCCGATGCGTTGAGTCATACATCGTTACATATGTCCGCTTTAATGGTTAAGGAGTGGGAGCTTTTGGAAGCTTTTAGAGACTTGAGTTTGGTGTGTGAGGTGACGTCCGACAGCGTGAGGCTAGGTATGCTAAAGGTTACTAATGATTTTCTGATGACTATTAGTGAGAAACAGAAGCTGGATGTGAAATTTGTGGAGAAAAATATGCGAATAGTGATTTTAAAGTAGATGTTAATGGTGTTTTGAGGTTCCGTGGTCGAATTTTTATTCCGGGTGATTCGGATTTGAAAAGGATGATTTTAGAGGAAGGACACCGGAGTAGTTTGAGTATACATCCGGGAGCGAATAAGATGTATCAGGATTTGAAAAAGATTTTCTGGTGGTCTGGATTGAAAAGAGATGTGGCTCAGTTTGTGTATGCGTGTTTGACATGCCAAAATTCAAAAGTGGAACATCAGAGACCTAGTGATTTGTTGCAACCGTTGGATATTCCTGAGTGGAAATGGGACAGCATTTCTATGGATTTTGTGACAGGGTTGCCGAATACACTGAGGGGGCATAATGCTATTTGTGTGGTGGTGGACAGACTGACTAAATCGGCGCATTTTATTCCGATTGACATCAGTTTTTCTTTGGAGAGGTTAGCTGAGATTTATATCAGTGTGATTGTGAAGCAGCATGGTGTTCCGTTGAGTATTGTTGCGGATCGAGATCCGAGGTTTACCTCGAGATTTTGGGAAAGTTTACAGAAGGTGTTGGGTTCTAAGTTGAGGTTGAGTTCTGCATATCATCCTCAGACGGATGGACAGACGGAGAGAACGATTCAGTCGTTGGAAGATTTGTTGAGGGCTTGTGTTCTTGAACAAGGTGGTGCGTGGGATAGTTATCTTGCGTTAGTGGAATTCACGTATAATAACAGTTTCCATTCGAGTATTGGAATGGCACCATTTGAAGCGTTATATGGACGAAGATGTCGAACACCGTTGTGTTGGCACGAATCTGGTGAGAGTTCGGTGGTTGGACCAGAGTTGGTGCAACATACTACGGAAAAAGTGAAGCTTATTCATGAGAAAATGAAGGCTTCTCAGAGTAGGCAAAAGAGTTATCATGATCGAAGGAGGAAAGATCTTGAGTTTCAAGAGGGCGATCATGTATTTTTGAGAGTTACGCCGGTGACGGGTGTTGGTCGTGCATTGAAATCGAAGAAACTTACTTCTCGGTTTATTGGTCCTTACCAGATATCCGCGAGAGTGGGTGCTGTGGCTTACAGGGTGGCGTTGCCGCCGAGTCTGTCAAATTTGCACGATGTGTTCCATGTTTCACAGCTTCGGAAGTATGTTCCAGATCCGTCGCATGTGATTCCGATGGACGAGGTCGAGGTAAGGGAGAACCTTACGGTTGAGGCATTACCGGTTAGGATTTTGGATCGCGAGTTGAAGAAGTTAAGGGGAAAGGATATTGCACTTGTGAAAGTAGCGTGGGGAGGCACTGCTGAGGGCAATTTGACTTGGGAGTTGGAAAGTCGGATGCGGGAGTCGTATCCAGAGTTGTTCGTCTCAGGTATATTTTCGAGGACGAAAATTTCTAAGTGGGGGAGAGTTGTAACGCCCCAGTTTTGTTAGTTTTTATTTAATCGAGTCGTTTTGATTATTTTATTATTATATTATTTTATTTCAGACTTTTATCTGAAAATATGTTATTTTTTGTCGTGATTATATTTTGTCGCGTTTTGGGAACGTTTGCGAGATATTTGAGTGTGGGGGGTATTTTGGTCTTTTCATTTATTTTTCCTAAGTTAGTATGAATAGAAATAGAAAGAGAGAAAAATAGTAAGAAGAGAAGAAAAGAGGAGAAAAGAAAGAGAAGAGGAAAAAGGAGAAAAAGAGAGAAATCTTGGAAATCAAGAAAATCGATCAACCGACTTTTCTAAACACGATTAAATCAGGTAAGGGTGCGAAACTCGATTATCTTATCATTGTGTATGATTATGTAAGTGTGTATTTGCATGTTATCTTGCCTTTTTCCATAGTTTTTCGGTTATAGGTCGAAAATACGTAAACGAGTAGAAATCGATGTTTTCACGGACGGAAATCGATACGAATCTTGTAGTATGATCATGTGATATGTATGAACAATTGCTGAGGTTTGTGTTGCTGTTGGAAATGGTTTGGTTGGGGAAAATGGGGTTTTTGGGGTTATGGAACAGTGTAACACGAAGCAGAATTTTTCTGCATCTGGTGTAAAGCGCCGGGCGGTTCTCTGATTTCGCCGGGCGGTTCGGGATTTAGCCGGGCGTTTTTGAGAGGTGCAGCCTTTACACGATTCTGACTCTATTGAGTTATTGGAGAGAAATGGTGGCGCCTCTGCTTCGTCAGGCGAAGTAGCGGCGAAGGGATTTCGCCGGCGGTTTTTGGGTTTCGCCGGGCGGTCCTGGGGAAATTTCACATTTTTATTTTCTTCACAATTCCGTAACTTATGTTCCGTTTATCGGTTTTGTGTGTTCTTTGTACCATTGGAAAGCTTATGAAATGTTCTTCATTATTATAATGGTTTTGAGATTATTGACCGATTTAATTATGTCAGGAATTTGAAATAGTGTCGTTTTGTCGACTTTTGTCGTTGTAATTGTGTGCAATTGATGTGTATAATGCACTGTGCTGTTGATATGGATATTGTATGACTTGTGTGCTGTTGTGTTATGAAAATGCTTGTGATTAAATGTTGTGATGATGGTTTGTGGCCTAAGGGCAAGTAAATGCAAGTGTTGTGGTTGATTATGTACGCATGGTTATGGTTGCATATATGTGTACATTTGAATGTCATGAGTCATTGTATGTCAAGCATCATGATATGCATTCTTGAGATGTCGTGTGCCCTAGTGGGTGTGAGCGACGAATCGATTCCAGAGGGAATTCACTATAACATCGTGTGCCTTATATAAAGAGGTGTGAGTGATGATTATGGACGATCGTGTGCCTTATACAAAGAGGTGTGAGCGATCGGATCGTGTTCCTTATACAAAGAGGTGTGAGCGATCCATAAATGTCGTGTGCCTTATACAAAGAGGTGTAAGCGACGGGGAACATCGTTTTCCCGACGGGGAGTTACATTAAGTAACAAGCGATGGTTCCAATAGTTCCTGAGTGAACTAGTGTTGAGATGATGGATGGATGATACCGCATATGCATTGCATAGAGTCGTTGTGTCGGTCTCTGTTCATTTGCATAATTCATGAATTGGTTGATTTTGTGTGGAATTGTGATTGGAATTGATGAGTTGAGATATGTATTGTATGGTGTTGTATTTGGATTCTGTTGTACGTTGTGGTGAGAATATTTTACGTGTGTAATGTTGTGTTATTATATAATTATATGCAATTATATTATGATTGTGTTTCTCACCCTTCTGCTGTTTTAATACTCTATGAGGCATTGCAGATTAGATGCTGGAGGTCTTTTGTGGAGATTAGGTCTTCATTCTTTTGTCGGTCGACTCTGATATGTAGCACCGGGTAGTCGGGGAGATCGAGTGTGATTATTCTGTATTATGTGTATATGTATATTTTGGATTGTACACATGCATGATGTTGTATTCGACAGACAAACTTTTCATGATATATGTATGAGATTCGGTACAGATTTTTTGCTTTTATTCTGTACCTGAATTTGTGGGTGTGAGGAACTAAGTTCCTCTATTATGTGCTACCTGAATTGTTGCATATCTATTTGAGCAGGTTTATGTGTATTTGTTTCAATTGATGTGACCCCTCGGTCTATGCTATGAATGTTTTAATTATACTCTGATAAAATTTTTACTTTTATTTATCGCTTTGTTTGTTGGGGGTATAGATTGGGGGCGTTACACCTTTAACCCTTTTTACATGTATTCAACTAATTTGCCAAATGAATGTGAATACCATTCTTCATCACTATCATCACACATCCTCGCAATACCGTATCGATCTTACTCATGTAGCCATGCTACTTAATCAACACAATACAACAAAAGATAAAATGAATATCAACTCACAAAACCATGTCAAAAGTTTGTTCATTGATAGATGATAATCTAATATCAAGGATTTGTAAAGGTTTTGTCAAGACCACAAATAATCAATCAAAGACAACAAACAATAGAGAATAAAAACATATTCACAAACATACATTAGATGAAATACATAAGGTATCAAGAGATTACATCCAATACCAACAAGAAATCAAAACTCTTACCTTCTCTCCCTTGAAAATGAAGACATGCAAAGTTTCTCTCTAAAAAATATCTAAATCTAATAAAACTATATCTAAAAAGTGTGAAAATTCTATTTATACATATTAAGGAATTTTTATGTTCGCTAGGCTAACCACTTCATTCGCACAGCGAATGGCAAAAATAGGCACTTCAGGTGCCTCTAAATAGTTAAACCGCCCCAGAAATTCTGGTGAGTTCGCAATGCGAAGGAATGTTCGCAAAGCGAACACTCGCTTTCAATCTCCTAAAGCGAATTTTAGCTCCTTTTTCCTATGTCCAAATCTGGGACCATTTGCTGGGGACCTCGCTAGCCTTCGCACAGCGAACCTTCGCTGGCAATTCGCCAGAGTTCGCAAAGCGAACCTTCTGCTATTTTCCTCTTTTCTTTGGCAGCTTGCATCAATTCTTGTGTCTTATAACTTTTGATCAATTAGTGCCTTTTCCTGCACAATAACACACACATTACAAGCACCAAAGTTATATTCTCAAGAACAGCAACAATCATGGATAAAAACCATGAAAACATGAGAAAATAGTAGAAAAAGTACAAAGAAAGATATGCCATTTTTAGGTCAAATTCGCACCTAACAACTCTCCCCAACTAGATTTTTGCTTGTCCTCAAGCAAAGTATGCCCCTCATGAAAACAAGCGGATTTGCTCAAGCATAAGATTCAACCATGAAAAGATGAGAATGCGCACAAGCAACGTTCACCACTCAATAGAATCGAACAATGACAAAGAATTAAGTTCTTAAACAAATATCATAATGGTTCAAAGAACAACTAAATTTTTATACTTGAATCACTCTAACACTCCTCTTCAGAATAAGAATGAAGAAATTGACGTGTTTGCAACCGCGGGGAAATTTCACTCACCTGACAAACAATGTCAATAGCAATCCAATTCATACAACATCTAACAATCAAAAATGAAAACATGGTAGCAACAAGATCACTAAGGAATTTAAAGGTTGTAGCTTGGTCGAGTTCACAACAAAGGGACATTTCTAAAGGCCATTGAATTGAAATTGCAGATGCAAAAAGAAACATTCACTATATATGGTATTTACACATCACAACTTCATTCACCATTTTCATTCCTTTATCACAAACCTTCTCAACTTTCTTATGCACAATTATTTCATCTCTATTTTTCTCATTCAAGCAAGCATACTTTTTCTTTTGTTTTTCACATTCATATGCACACTTTTTTCTTTTCATGCTTGTTTGAACATTTTCAAAAGTTTCAGCATCCTACCAATCTTCTTTTTCATTCTGCCTAACTTAAATTCAACCAAACCTCAAGTGAATTCTCCTTGCTTTTTAAGGCAAGGAAATCAAATTAAAACAATGTTCAAAGGTTCAAGAAGAAATTTTTAGAACCTCACACAATTCAATGATGAACTTCACTTTCAAATTATGTACATAAACCAAGTTCATCACTAAAATGAGATCTAACCTGTTTAGGCTCAAAGGGGTTAACGAATTCACATTACTCACGGGTAAGATACTTTTGGATACAGTTGTGCTCAATATAAACAAATTCCTTAAACATTTCTAATGCTTCCACAAAATCACAATAATCAAAAGATAAAGCATGAATCAAACGAATTAAACAAAGTTATCAGTCATCCTAGCATATAGTAAAAAATGGAGGTTTCTCACAATTTGTGGCTTTTGGACCTAAGTGAAGCAAGCATTCAAAAAAGTTGCAACATAAAACAAAAATACACATTTGCACAAAGCACAAAATTCTTAAATCATTCTAACATTCTATAAAGCAGTACAATTTACCTCGCATACATTCCACGCTCAACATCCAGACTCGGTCGAAGCTTCATTGAATACTTTTATACAAATAGCAATCAATCTAGGAGTTCTCATCATTCCTAATCACACTAGAGAAAACATAAAAGAAAACAAAGATATACAATATAAACAAATGTACAAAGCTAAAAAATATAGAAACTATCGCGATGCGACTCAATATATAAACATCAATCCCCGGCAACGGCGCCATTTTGTTGAAGCTAGAATAACAGTAAGCAAAAATTTATAAGTAACCCAGTTTTGTCGTTCTCCACAGGGATCAGTGCGATGGAAAGAATGCCATTCGACAGTATCTACATTTCTAAGCTCATGGTTCAAAAGTTTTGGTTTTAAGAAGGAACCAAGATAAATTACATAAAATGTAAACACGGAAAATACAAAATAAAGACTGAATTATAAACGGAGCCTTGTTGGTATTGGATCTCATCCATTGATAACACATGCATTCTTCTAATCATATTATACATAAATCAATCATTCGCCTAATATCCTCACATATCACTCACGACAGAGGTTATGTCTAACGCAACGTCGAGAGAGCGACCGTATTTCCTCGTTGGTGATGTCTCACACAACAAAAACCAACATAGAGCATTAAGAGTTGATACTCACGCAAGAGTTAAGCCTAAATCTATTTATAGAGTTTAGAAGAAAACAAATAATCATCTTAGATCCAGATCTGAAGAGTATGTGTCTATAGCGGTTCAAATCAAAGATAAACAGGTAACCAAAGATGACACCAAAATCAGATAAATGACTGCTTCATATACAATGCCAATGATCAGAATGTGTACATACGTTTAACCCTTTTTACACGTATTCAACTAATTTGCCAAATGAATGTGAATACCATTCTTCATCACTATTATCACGCATCCGCTCAATACCGTATCAATCCTACTCATGCTAGCCATGCTACTTAATCAACACAATACAACAAAAGATAAAATGAATATCAACTCACAAAACCATGTCAAAAGTTTTTTCATTGATAGATGATAATCTAAGATCAAGGATTTGTAAAGATTTTGCCAAACCACAAAGAATCAATCAAAGACAACAAACAATAGAGAATCAAAACATATTCACAAATATACATTAGATGAAATACATAAGGTATCAAGAGAGTACATCCAACACCAACAAGAAATCAAAGCTCTTACCATCTTTCCCTTGAAAATGAAGAGATGCAAAGTTTCTCTCTGAAAAATATATAAATCTAAAAAAACTATATCTAAAAAGTGTGAAAAATCTATTTATACACATTAAGGAATGTCCATGTACGCTACGCGAACCACTTCACTCGCACAATGGCAAAAATAGGCACTTCAGGTGCCTCTAAATAGTTAAACCGCCCCAGAAATTCTCGTGAGTTCATAATGCAAAGGAATGTTCGCAAAGCGAACACTCGCTTTCAAGCTCGCAAAGCGAATTTTAGCTTATTTTTCCTATGTCCAAATCTGGGACCATTCACTGGGGACCTCACTAGCCTTCGCACAGCGAACCTTTGCTGGCAATTCGCCAGAGTTCGCAAAGTGAACCTTCTGCTATTTTCCTCTTTTCTTTGGCAGCTTGCATCAATTCTTTTGTCTTACAACTTTTTATCAATTAGTTCCTTTTCCTGCACAATAACACATAAATTACAAGCACCAAAGGTATATTCTCAAGAACAACAACAATAATGGATAAAAATCATGAAAACATGAGAAAAGAGTAGAAAAAGTGCAAAGAAAGATATGTCATTTTTAGGTCAAATTCGCACCTAATAACTCTCCCCAACTAGATTTTTTCTTGTCCTCAAGCAAAGTATGCCCCTCATGAAAACAAGAGGATTTGCCCAAGCATAAGATTCAACCAAGAAAAGATGAGAATGCGCACAAGCAATGTTCACCACTCAATAAAATCGAAAAATGACAAAGAATTAAGTTCTTAAACAAATATCATAATGGTTCAAAGAAAAACTAAATTTGATACTTGAATCACACTAACACTCCTCTTCAGAATAAGAATGAAGAAATTGACGCGTTTGCAACCGCGGGGAAATTTCACTCACCCGACAAACAATGTCAATAGCAATCCAATTCATACAACATCTAACAATCAAAAATGAAAACATGGAAGCAACAAGATCACTAAGGGATTTAAAGGTTGTAGCTTGGTCGGGTTCACAACAAAGGGACATTTCTAAGGGCCATTGAATTGAAATTGCCGATGCAAAAAGAAACATTCACTATACATGGTATTTACACATCACAACTTCATTCACCATTTTCATTCCTTTATCACAAACCTTCTCAAACTTCCTTATGCACAATTATTTCATCTCTATTTTTCTCATTCAAGCAAGCATACTTTTTCTTTTGTTTTTCACATTCATATGCACACTTTTTTCTTTTCATGCTTGTTTGAACTTTTTCAAAAGTTTCAGTATCCTACCAATCTTCTTTTTCATTCTGCCTAACTTAAATTTAACCAAACCTCAAGTGAATGCTCCTTGCTTTTTAAGGCAAGGAAATCAAATTAAAACAATGTTCAAAGGTTCTAGAAGAAATTTTTAGAACCTCACAAAATTCAATGATGAACTACACTTTCAAATTATGTACATAAACCACGTTCATCACTAAAATGAGATCTAACTTGTTTAGGCTCAAAGGGGTTAACAAATTCACACTACTCACGGGTAAGATACTTTTTGATACAGTTGTGCTAAATATAAACAAATTCCTTTATCATTTCTAATGCTTCCACAAAATCACAATAATTAAAAGATAAAGCATGAATTAAACGAATTAAACAAAGTTATCAGTCATCCTAGCATATAGTAAACAATGGAGGTTTCTCACAATTTGTGGCTTTTGGACCTAAGTGAAGCAAGCATTCAAACAAGTTGCAACATGAAAAAAAAATACACATTTGCCCAAAGCACAAAATTCTTAAATCATTCTAACATTCTATAAAGCAGTACAATTTACCTCCTCGCATACATTCAACGCTCAACATCGAGACTCGGTCGAAGCTTCATTGAATACTTTTATACAAATAGCAATCAATCTAGAAGTTCTCATCATTCCTGATCACACTAGAGAAAACATAAAAGAAAACAAAGATATACAATATAAACAAATGTACAAAGCTAAAAAATATAGAAACTATCACGATGCGACTCAATATTTAAACACCGATCCCCGGCAATGGCACCATTTTGTTGAAGCTAGAATAGCAGTAAGCAAAAATTTATAAGTAACCCAGTTTTGTCGTTCTCCACAAGGATCAATGCGAGGGAAAGAATGCCATTCGACGGTATCTATATTTCTAAGCTCATGGTTCAAAAGTTTTGGTTTAAAGAAGGAACCAATATAAATTGCATAAATGTAAAGACAGGAAATATAAAATAAAGATTGAATTATAAACGGAGCCTTGTTGGAATTGGATCTCATCAATTGATAACACATGCATTCTTCTAATCATATTATACATAAATCAATCATTCGCCTAATATCCTCACATATCACCCACGACAGAGGTTATGTTTAACGCAACGTCGAGAGAGCGACCGTATTTCCTCGTTGGTGATGTCTCATGCAACAAAAAACAACACAGAGCATTAAGAGCTGATACTCACGCAAGTGTTAAACCTAAATCTATTTCTAGAGTTTAGAAAAAAACAGATAATCATCTTAGATCTAGATCTGAAGAGTATATGTCTATAGCGGTTCAAATCAAAGATAAACAGGTAAACAAAGATGACACCAAAATCAGATAAATGACTGCTTCATATACAATGCCAACTATCAGAATACGTACATACGTTTAACCCTTTTTACATGTATTCAACTAATTTGCCAAACGAATGTGAATACCATTCTTCATCACTATTATCACGCATCCTCGAAATACTGTATCGATCCTACTCATGCTAGCCATGCTACTTAATCAACACAATACAACAAACGATAAAATGAATATCAACTCACAAAACCATGTCAAAAGTTTGTTCATTGATAGATGATAATCTAAGATCAAGGATGTGTAAAGGTTTTGTCAAGACCACAAATAATCAATCAAAGACAACAAACAATAGAGAATCAAAAGATATTCACAAACATACATTAGATGAAATACATAAGGTATCAAGAGATTACATCCAACACCAACAAGAAATCAAAGCTCTTACCTTCCCTCCCTTGAAAATGAAGAGATGCAAAGTTTCTCTCTGAAAAATATCTAAATCTAATAAAACTATATCTAAAAAGTGTGAAAATTCTATTTATACACATTCAGGAATTTTCATGTTCGCTAGGTAAACCACTTCATTCGCACAACGAATGGCAAAAATAGGCACTTCAGGTGCCTCTAAATTAGGGATGGCAATGGGCAGGGTATGGTTAGGGTACTATAGTACCCGTCCCCATACCCGCAGTTGAAAAAAATCCCCGTACCCTAGCCCATACCCGTTTGGGTATCAAAATTGGCACCCGTCCCCGTACCCTATGGGTATATAAGTACCCGTACTCGTACCCGTTACCCGCATTTATAATAAAAATAAATATATCAACTATAAAATATCATAATATTTTAAGTTTTTAAAAATATTAAAAAAAATTTAAAAAAATTTATTGTTGAATTATGAAATAAATGATCACGTATATTAAATACTCCCTCCGTCCCATATTATAAGAGAAATTTACTTTTTAGATTCATTGAATAATTAATGTATCTGGTCTATATATAAATCAGATACATTAATTATTTAATGAATCTAAAAAGTGAATTTCTCTTATAATATGGGACAGAGGGAGTATGTAGTAGTTTAAAATTGATGTTTTTTTTTTAAATTTTATAAACATTTATTTTTATATAATAATATAAATTAAAATATATAAATATATATTGTGCGGGTATGGGGCAAGATGGGTACTAAGGTATCCATCCCCGCACCCATCCCCGCTTATTTAAGTGGGTAATTACCCGAGCCCGTACCCGTACCCATTTTTGTGGGTTTTTACCCTATCCGTTATGGGTAATTTTCTGGGAACCCACTGGGGATGGGCCAAATTGCCATCCCTACTCTAAATAGTTAAACCGCCCTAGAAATTCTCGTGAGTTTGCAATGCGAAGGAATGTTCGTAAAGCGAACACTCGCTTTCAAGCTTGCAAAGCGAATTTTAGCTCCTTTTTCCTCTGTCCAAATCTGGGACCATTCACTGAGGACCTCGTTAGCCTTCGCACAGCGAACCTTCGCTGGCAATTCGCCATAGTTTGTAAAGCGAACCTTCTGCTATTTTCCTCTTTCCTTTGGAAGCTTGCATCAATTCTTGTGTCTTACAACTTTTGATCAATTAGTGCCTTTTCCTGCACAATAACACACACATTACAAGCACCAAAGGTATATTCTCAAGGTTAGAAGAACAACAACAATCATGGATAAAAACCATGAAAACATGAGAAAAGAGTAGAAAAAGTGCAAAGAAATATATGTCATTTTTAGGTCAAATCCGCACCTAACAAGGTCATATCCATTGAAGAAGCCCAATAAATAAGCAAACTGAGAGTGAATGAACTTGTTGGGTCACTTCAAACTTTTGAATTGGCTATCAATGAAAGATCTGAAAATAAGAACAAGAGCATAGCTTTTATCTCTAACACTAATGATGTGGAGGTTCAATGTGACATGGAGACTGATGAAGGAATTTCTAATGCTATTGTGCTTCTCGGGAGGCAATCCAACAAGGTGCTAAAGAGTATGGATAGGAAGTCATGTCGAGAACATGTCGTTTGACATCAGGAAGAACAATAATTTTTAGAGAAAAGTAAGAACAGAGGAGAAGCCAAATAAAGGAAAAGGTATTCAGTGTCATGAATATGAGGGTTTTGGTCACGTTAGATCATAATGTCCCACGTACCTCAAGAAACAAAAGAAGGGCTTACCTGATAATGATTCCGAAAGTGAACCTGATGTTGAAACTGCTAAGCATGTTACAGCCCTCACTGGCAGATATGAATCTGATGAAGATTCTTGTGATAAAGAGGTCTCGTATGAAGAATTAACTGCTTCCTACAAGGAATTGTGTATCACAAGTGAAGAGGTTTGCAATATAGGAGAAAAGCAGAAGAGTCTTATAACTCAATTGTATGATGAAAAAGATAAATTGTTATCTACTATCTCTGGTCTTCAAGATGAGGTAGCCCTATTAAATTCTAAACTTGAAAACATGACCAAATCAGTAAGAATGTTGAATAGTGGGTCTGATATGCTAGATGAAATTCCCCAAGTTGGAAAAGAGGCTGGAAACTTAGCAGGTATAGGTTTTGATTACCAATCTCAAAATTAACAAGGAAACACTCCTGTGACAAAATTTATCTCTGCTGATAGGAAGTTTGAGCGTACAATGTCTGACCAAATGTTTCGACATCCTGCCAGACATCAGGAAACTCAAACTAAATCCAATTTCTTGTTGTGTAAGTGTCATTATTGTGGTAAATATGGTCATATCAAACGTTTATGTTACAGACTATATGGTTATCCTGGACATCCTAAGCAACCTAAGACTAATCATGTGATGACTAAAACTAAAAAGGAGTGAAACCTAAGGTGGTTAATGTTGGTTTTACAACCCACACTTCCTTTAGAGCTTCATCTAGAAAAGAATGGTACTTTGACAGTGGGTGTTCTGGACTTATGACTAGGGTCAAGAAGTGTTTAATGGACATCAAGTCTTATTCCATATGTTTTGACACATTTGGTGATGGTGCTAGAGGTGAAATTAAGGGAGTGGAAAGGTTAGCTTGTACTGCACTTCCTAGTATAGATGATGTACTTCTTGTTAAAGAACTGACTGCCAGTCTAATCAGTATTAGTCAGTTATGTGATCAAGGTTTAAAAGTGAATTTCACCAAGTCTGAATGCTTGGTTACAAATGAGAAGAATAATATTCTGATGAAGGGAGTTAGGACTAAAGACAATTGCTATTCGTGGGTTCCTCAAGAAACTACATGCTCTTCCACTTGCTTAGTTCTCAAGAAAGATAAAGTCAAGGTATGGTCTCAGAATCTTGGATAACTGAATCTCAAAGGTATAAAAATAATTGTGTTTGAAGAGGCCTTTGGAGGTATTCTTATGATCAAAATAGAAGAGGAATAATATGTGTTGAGTGTCAAATTGGGAAGCAAACCAAGATATCACACTCAATGGCGCAACATCAGACTACGTCTAGAGTTCTAGAACTTCTTCATATGGACTTAATGGGGCCAATACAGGTTAAAAGCCTGGGTGGAAAGATGTATGCTTGTGTGGGTGTTGTTGATACTTCAGGTTTGAATGTTTCAAATGTTTTAAATGTCGTTACCTCTAAAACGGTGAGTCTAGATAACCCTAAAGTGGAAGAAACCTTAAGTCAAATAGTTTGAATGTTGCTGTTAATGAAAATGTTGATACAAGTGTTCATATGTCTCTCTGTAAGATCTTAGTTACTGATCCTGAGTCTGATGTTGTGTCGGATGTCACAACATCCTTGGCCCGACCTGATCATCCTATTTAAACCACACAAGAAAACACTCATAGTGAGACTCCTGAAAAATCTCTAGAGAATGTGGCTGAAGATGATTATGTTAGTGGTAAAAGAGATAATTCTAATGATAATAGTATGTCTGCTAAAAAGGAGAAAGATATGTCTGACAATGAAGATAAAGAAAAGAGTGTTGATGTGAAGAAGGATCAGTCTACTGACCTTGTGAATGTAGATGATATAGATTCTAATGATGAGCTTATAAGAAAGAAATTAGCTCCTTGTATTGCTAAAAGATTGAGGAACAGAAAAAAGAAGGTTGTTGTGTCTACAATAAAGCTTTCTAATGCATCCCAAAAAAGTACTAAGGTTGGACCTGACAAACTATGGAATAAAGTTGTGGCCCCTGCTACCAAGAAAAAGTCATTGAGTGGCTCTTAGTATGATGTTAAACAAGATGTTCAAGACATGATGCCTTCTGCTAAGGAAAAAGGTGTTGATATAGATCAAAGTTTATACAGGAGTATGATTGGTAGTCTTCTATATCTTACAACTAGCAGACTAGACATCACTTTTGTTGTAGGAGTTTGTGCTAGATATCAGGCTCTGCCTAAAATGAGCCACATTAATCAAGTGAAGAAGATCTTGAAATGCGTCAATGGTACTAGTGATTATGGAATAATGTATTCTCATAGTCCAAATTCCATGCTTGTAATGTATTATGATGCAGACTGGGCAGCTGAGGTTAAGTATATTCTTGCAGGAAGTAGTTGCTCTCAATTGGTTTGGATGAAATAAATTCTAAAGGAATATAATGTCAAACAAGATGTCATGACATTCTATTGCGACAATATGAGTGTAATCAATTTATCCAAGAATCCCATCCAACATAGCAGGACAAAGCATATTGATATTCATCATCATTTTATTAGGGATCTTGTTGAGGACAAAATTGTTACTCTTGAGTATGTGGCCACTGAGAAGCAACTGGAAAATATATTTACTAAGGCTTTGGATGCAAATCAGTTTGAGAAGTTAAGGGGTGAATTGGGAATTAGCATATTTGAGGAGTTATAGCAATTACAAGTGTGGAGGAGTGCAAAGAATACTTCTCTTCCCTCCATTTGGTGGTGAATCTTATTGAGGATGTTGGTTTGATGAAGAGTTTTTCTGGTGTTGGTGACTGTTATGGGATGCTGGTGAAGAAATTCATTATACACAGTTCTGAGGACTGTAACAGTAATATGAGCAAAGAGTATAGGAAGGTTTATGACAGAGGTTAATGTGTGAAGTTTTCTCCTAAAATTATCAACGGGTTTATGGGTAGGAGCGAGGAGGAGCAAGCTAAGGTGGAAGTGATTAATAATGGTGTTATTCTCAGTCAGTACCCTTGTATTTTGGTAAGCTCTGATGTTGCATGTAAGAGGTAATCTCCTCTTTCTTTGCACTATAGGTTGTTTGTAGAGACACATGTCTCAGACACTGTTGTGACATCTGGTGAGGTGGTGATAAAGATGAGGAAACAGATAGCAGTGCTGACATCGGTTGCGCCCTATTTTTTTATTGTGTTTGTATCTGCTACAAAGGTTGTTTTTTTCCTGGTGAATGTCTGGTTGTTTTGACTAATTTGTGGCTAAAAAGGGGGATAATTAGTAGTCTTAGTATGTTTGCTTGGTAGATGTTTGATGCCCTGAGTTTTACTTGAGGGGGAGTAGTAGTTTTTGCTCCTAATCTGGTGTTTAAAGGGAGCATGATGTTTTTGATGCTGGAATGATTGGATATGATTATGTGGTTGAATCATAATGAATTGGAATGAGGTGTAGTTGACACTTTTGTAGAGGGCCATGAGGGCTACAAATCCAGTTTTGGATGGGGAAAAATGGCCTTGTGGTTTAGGAGTTATGGTCCTCCAAAGTTGGTACCCTAGCCACTTTATTCCATAACTTAGAAAATTTTCTAAGTTTTTATGGTTACCCCTTTTACAAGTTATCCCACTTTTCTTGATTTTTCTTGATGAATGATGATTCAAACCACACATTAACATTATTTTAGGGTTAAAAACCCATTTTTGTGAAAAATCTCAAAAAGTCAAAGTTGACTTTTGTGCACAGTTGACTTTTTGTCAGATGAATTCCAAACTATGTGATCCTCTATGAAATCAAGTCCTTGACATAAATCAAACTTGATGGATTAATTTCATAGGTGTTATAGGGTGTATTGAATCATGTCCTAGGGTTTGGGAGCATGTCCTGGTCAAAAGTCAAAGCTATAGTTGACTTTTCTCGCGAAACCCTAACTATGGTTCAGATGAAATTGAAACTTGTTGCTCAAGCTTCTTGGATTAATTCATTGTTGCAAATGGATCAATGTAGTGTGTTAGAGACCCTCAAATTCTTTCTTGAGGTCTTGGCTCATGTTCTGTCCCAAAAGCCAACTTTGGGGTGAATTAGGTCAAGAAACCCTAATTCCTGGTTATTGATTAATGCATCCCTTGAGGTCAAAATTAACTTGATGACTGGGTCCATGTGGTTCCATGGAGCATATTAGGATATGCTTTGAAGCATTGGCTCATGCCCAGAGGAAAAATTCCATCTGGAGGCCCTGGTCAACCAAACCCTAATTTGGTGACATTGGCGATCTTGAGGCTTAATCCACTTAGAAGAGAGTAGCCTTATGCTTAATCCTTGAAGTGGGAGTCCTTTTGATCCATTGTGGATGTTTGAGAGGTTCAGACAAGTTGAAGATCATGTCATCCCTTGATTGATCCTTTGTCTAAGCACTCAGAGAGGGCTTGAAACCCTAATTATTGTTTGTAGTGAGTGCTCACCCATCTTTGGGGAGAATGATGGGAAATATTAGTGGTCAAAATTTGGGGTATGACAACGGTCACCTTTTTCTTCCTCGTTACCGCGCCATGGCTGATTTGCAAAACCTCACTTTTCTCTCTAATTACTCAATGGTTTTGACTTTTGTAAACATAAATCTCACTCGTTTTAGAACAAGGATTTCAATGGTACCCATTAATTGCATTTATATTAAGTGTGGAGTGAGAAATCAAGTGATGAACACATGAACCCTAATTTCTGCAAGAACACTATGAAATCCTAAACACGATAGCTACAAAGCAATTTATTGAGGGGAAACACTCTACATAAGTGCAGAAACATGTTTGTAACTTGAAAACACATTTATGATGCATGAATCATAGAGTTTGAAAGTTCAGGCTTACCTCTTGCAAGAAGAAATTGAATTGTGTGTTAGAGGTGTTACAGATGTTGTTTGATGACCAGGACAGCTTCAATGGACCTTATGTAAGGTGTTTGGAACCTTAGAATGGATTGAAACAACCTGGAACTCTTTGTGGTACCTCAACTGCAAATTGGCTTGAGTTTGATTTGGATCTTTGTGATTCTGAGGTTACAGATTTGTGAGAAGTGTTTAGATAGCTCACATATGATGTATATGATGTGTCTACAACATTGGTTTTGATAGAATTGCTCTCTATTTGAAAATTCGATAGTTACTTGAAAAAGAAGCAAAATCTAGTTTTGGAGAGTGAAAGGAAGAAAAGCATGAGTTGTTATGCTTTGGTGTACTCAAACTGATCAGAAAGAACCTCTATTTATAGTAAAGCAAGTTTGTTTTTGGAGCAATAGTGATTAGGGGTTGGATCACTCCATTAACCATTGGAATTTATTATGTAGCCAAAGTCTCCTCTAGCCATTGACTTGAGTCAATCTTGCAGGCTATGAGCCTTTTGTTGCAGGGATAAGGCATGACTCCTTTAGTGATCAATAACTCAGTCCATGCCACCTCAATGTATCTCTTGAATGCTTTAAAACAAAATTGAAGTTTTGGAAAGTCATCTTTAAATATCACATGCCTAAGTGATAGGCTTCTTGACTTGTGAGGCTTTGTGATCAGATTCTTCATCATTCATGTTGAATTTGGACAGAAATGAAATGATGCAAGTGTCCAAAATTGGCTCAAGAAATCTTGGAATTCAAGTTAAGTACCAATGTTGTTGTGTAGGTGTTGTAACCCGAAATTTAACCTTCCCTTTTTTCTTTTTGCATGAGCATGTGCATTTGCATTGTTGGCATACATATTCGCACTTTTTCTCTGTGGGTTTTGTTGCAGGAATATTTATGTTTTCTAAGCCCAATTAATTATATCCTCATAAAATCACCACATCATCAAAACAAGCACAAAACAAGGGTTTCCATGCCTATTCATCAAGGCAAGAGCTGGAAAATTGAAATCGGGGATCCAGCATTTATTCCTAAGCAATTTGGGCAAATTTTTTCTAGGGTAATCGATTACCCTGTGTAAATTTGCAGTTTTTGCTGCATTTTCAGGACAGCAACTTTGCACTCTCTATTCACTTGTGTTCTGCTTGGTTCTAGCATTGTGTGGAACATTCTAGACAGTTCAAGACTATTCAAGACACTCCACTTACATTTATTCCAATGCATCACTTTGGATTAAGTGTACCATGTTCTTTAATTTCCAAGTATGTGAGCCTTTGATTTGGATTTACATTGGGATTGCTCCACCGAGTTAACTAACTAACTAACCGAGTCAACTTCCGACTCAGTGAGTCAAGTGTAACTAACTCCCAAGCTAGCTCCAAAGCTAACTCCAAAGCACATTCCAAACCTATCAACTCCAAACCAAAACTCTATATAAACAAATCTCCACCATTTCACAAAGTACCTTCAACCACTTTTCAATCATTTCTCACTCTCTTCGCTCTCAATTCTCTCAGCTTGTAGGTTGGTCAATTCTTACTGAACTTACTCTTTCGATCACTTTCGCGCGTTTACGATGTAGTTTCGATTTTCGGTTCTACGAAACATGTGATTGTTGGATATTTTATCTCCATGTTTAATGCTTTCAATTTGTGTTTAAATGCTCATACATGATGTAATTTTCGTGCACAAATTCATACCATAGCATGTGGTAGTTTGAATAAGTGATTAGGTGCTGAAATTACATTTTGAAAAGCTGTTTTTTGCCAGTGTTACAGTGGTAATCGATTACTCATATGAGGGTAATCGATTTTTCTGCTCAAATTTTCACTAATTATGCTATTTTCAAGCAGGTAATCGATTACCAGCATTGTGGTAATCGATTACCACTGTAACAGAATACCATTTTTGAGTTTTTCCAAGCTTGTTTGACATTATTTTCTCCTCTAACTTCCATGGCTTGATATGCTTGATATTTGTGGATGTTTTAGGTGCTGTTTAGCCTCTGTTTGAAGCATGCTTGCAATAATTCGATGCACGATTTATCGATTACGTAATTGCTTGCATTTTGGAATTACTTTGGTCATGATCATTCTTGCACATATTTTGTTCACATGTTAACATGATTTGTGATGCATGCTAATTGACATTTGGTACTGCCTTTGTAATTAAATCTTTGATCATATTAAGTTTGTTCTTTATTGAGCAAATTTAATATTGTATAATCAATAATCCACACTTTTGCTTTAATGATTTTTCCTCCCTTTGGGAAAATTGTTAGCACATTAATTCCCTTTGATTGATTAATCGAAACCTTGTTTCAATTAGTTGATTATCCCTTTTTCCTCTCTTTAGGATCTTTTTTAGAGTTTTGTTCTCTTGATCCCCTGCTGGGTCGGAAGTCCGCACGACGCACTGGAGCAGTGTACAAATTAGCGATGTTATGCTATCTGTTTCAATTTTCCGCACTATACTTTGGTGTTAGAGAAGGGATGAGAGTGGATAATTCCTACACTCATCTTGATTACTTTGGGTAGGGGATGAATGACCATGTGCCTGGAATAATCCTCTCTATCTCCAAGTTGTAGTGTCTCTCAACCCTTAGTCGAGTCGATCCTTGATCACTCTTTCTCTTTTTAAATCTCTCCTTGATCAATCACTATTCTCTTGGTTAAAGATCATTGTCTCTTGGGCTAACACCCATCTCTTGTCTCAATATCCTTTTCTTGTGGTCAATCATGGCTTATTGATTCCCCAGAAGAGTCTCAGTCCTTTTCTTCGGTTAAATACAGTTTTCCTATTAAACACCAAAACCATAGCGGAGTTCGCAAGCTTCTCTTGGTTCCTCTCAATTTTAATTGGTTAACCACTGCCTGTCAGTTAAAACACCAATTTGCACATCTTCTCAGTTAACCACAGTCTATCTGTTAACATACTGAGTTCTGCTTGGGTTAATCACCTTCTCTTGGTTAATCACCCGTTCTTTGTTTAATCACAGCCCGTCTGTTAAAACCAACCTTCTTTGGGTTAATCATCTTCTCTTGGTTAATCACCCATTTGTCAGTTAACCACAACCCGTCTATTAATATACTGAGCTCCTTTCAAGTTAATCACCTTCTCTCGGTTAACCACTCATTCTCTTTGGTTAATCATAGTCCGTCTGTTAAAACTAATACCTCTGTGAGTTAGTAACCTTCTCTTGGTTCGTATATTCACACCCTTGGGTTAGTAACCTTCTTTTGGTTCAAATACCCTTTCTTCGGTCAAATACTGCTTGTTCATTCAGTGTACCGAACTCCTTTGGGTCACAACCTTCGCTTGGTTCCACACCCGTCCTTTGGGGTCACAACCTTCGCTTAGTTCTACACCCGATTTCTTGGTTGATCACAGTCTATCTGTTAAAACCTTTCTCCCTGCGAAGTTGCAATCTTTTCTTTCTTCCGGTTAATCACTGTATATCAGTTAATATACCGAAGTCCCCTCACTGTCAAACACCTTCTCTTGGTTCAGTACTCTCTCCTTTTGGTTTATCAAAGCCTACCTGTTGACAATAAACCCTTTTTCCCCACAGAGTCTCGATCTCTTTCTTTGGTAAACCACTGCCATTCAATTAACATACCAAATCTCTACTCCCTTGGTTTTGACACCATTTCTTCGTCTGATCCCCGGCATAGTCATTTTGTTCTCTTACTCTCCAGTGGAGTCTCTGTTATCCTTTTGCTCCTTTATATTCTTAGTTTCCACACCACTCTTACACTTTATCCTCAGCACAGTTACTACTCTTTTCCTTTGCCTTTCTTTCTTGGTTTTGACACCAATTCTTTTGCATCCCTGGCGGATTTTTTTCTCTATCTCTTTTTGCTCTTGGTTTTGACACCATTTTTTTTCCTGTCTTTGTTCTCTGATCTACGTAGGCTCTGAATTCCTCATTGCAATCTAAGGATGCGTAGGCAGAAGATTGCGATGATCTTGGCGAGCACGCTTCCACCTTCTATGCTTCTTCCTCTTTCTTTTCCCTGGTTCCATGAACTACGGCGCTCTGATTTCCTCATTGCACTATGAGGGTACGTAGGCACGAGGGCCCTAATCCTCCACGAGCACTTTCTTTCTTTTTTTTCTTTTTCTCTTCTCTCTCCTTCTTCTTTTATCTAGAAGCCTTTAGATAGATAACCCATCCAAGCCTAGAAGCAAGCAAAATGGTTCTCGTCGAGTACGACGGATGCGGAAGGTGCTAGTACCTTCCTTTCGCATAATCGACCCCCTTACCTGTTTCTCTTCCCCCTGGGTTTTATCGATATTTTCCCTGTCATTTGGGACTAATAAAGTTCGGTGGCGACTCAGTTGTATCTTTGCGTGTGCGATTCACTCAGGTATAATCCCGCTAGCTTCAGTAGGCAGGATGAAAAATGCCATTTTTGAAGGCTTATAACTCCTTGCTCATGTTGAATCATGGGAGGCTCTTGTACTTTTTGGAAAGCCCCTATAAAATACTTCAACTTTGATGTTTAACTTTGGTCATGATTCATCTTGAATCATAATGAAAAATGGCCTCAAAGTTGGTGAAAATACAAAATAGATTCTGTCCAAAATTTCACTAAGTGTTGAAAAACTGTCCATTTTCCATTTTTTGTGATTTTGATCAATCCATAACTCAAAATTCATGAGGATTTGGAATATGTTGTAGTTGACAATCTTGAAGTATCTAATGAGAGTTTTCATTTGAGCTTTGGATGGAAGAAAAATGTTGCTTGGATTACAAGTTATGGTCTTGCAAAGTTGGGTAAAAATCACTTTTTTTCATGACTTAGTGAAAATTCAAGTTTCTTAAGGTTGCCCCTTTTGCAAGTAATCCCACTTTTCTTGATTTTTCTTGATTTATGATGATCCAAACCATAAATTAGCATGGTTTTTGACTTAGAGAAGCCATGTTTGTCAAGAAATCCAAAAGGTCAAACTTGATTTTTGGGCACAGTTGACTTTTTTGTCAGATGAATTTCAAACTTTGTGATCCTCTAGGAAATCAAGTTCTTTTCCTAATACAAACCTAATGGATGGATTCCATAGGTGTTTTGGAGTGTTTTGAATCATGTCCCAAAGTTTGAGATGATGTCTTGGTCAAAAGTCAAAGGTATGGTTGACTTTTCCTCAGAAACCCTAGTTTGGGGTCCAGATGAATTTGAATCTTCATATTGCTCATGAACCAAGTTCTTTATGTCTATTTAAACTTGTAAGAGGATCAATATAAGATATTTTAGGTCTTCAAAACATTTCTTGAGGGCTTGGCTCATGCATTGCTCCAAAAGTCAACTTAGGGGTGAATTAGGTCAAGAAACCCTAATTCTTGATTTTTGATGACTGCATCCCCTGAGGCTATTTTGAACTTGTGATTAGGTCAATGATGTCCCTTTGAGCTTCTTGGATCATGTTTTGAAGAATTAGCCAATGCCCAGATGAAAATTTCTCTCTGGAGGCAATGGTCGACCAAAACCCTAATTTGGTGACACTGATGATCTCGAGGCTTGATCAACTTGAGATGTTGCATTTCCATGCTTGATTCTTGATGTGGGAGACCTCTTAATCCTTCATGGATGTTTTAGAGGCTTGACAAGTTGAGGACTATGTCCATTCTTGAATGATCCTTTGTCTGAGTACTCTGAGTGGGCTCAAAACCCTAATTCTTGATTGTAGTGAATGCTCAACAATCTTTGAGAGGATTGATGAGGCATGAAGGTACATCCATATTATGATGATAATTTGCACAATGAGCTAATACTTCAAAAAATGATCCAATAAGCTTAAAGGGACCTCATGGACCCAATCAAAAGTTCCAAATAACCTCAGGGGATGCATTCATCAAAAATCAAGAATTAGGGCTTCTTGACCTAATTCACCCCTAAGTTGACTTTTGGAGCAAGGAATGAGCCAAGACCTCAAGAAGTGTTTTGAAGACCTCCAATACATAATATTGATCCATTTACAAGATTAGATTGATTCAAAGTACTTGATTCATAAGCAGTACAAGGATTCAAACTCATCTGGACCAATTAGGGTTTCCTGATGAAAAGTCAACTGTGTCTTTGACTTTTGACCAAGACATGATCCCAAACCTTGGGACATGATTCAAAACACTCTATAACACCTATGGAATCCATCCATTAGGTTTGAATTAGGTCAAGGACTTGAATTCATAGAGGATCACAAAGTTTAAAATTCATCTGATAAAAAGTCAACTGTACCAAAAACCAAGTATGACTTTTTGAATTTCTTGACAAACAAGGCTTCCTTGAGTCAAAAACAATGTTAACTTATGGTTCGGATCATCATCCATCAGGAAAAATCAAGAAAAGTGGGGTTACTTGCAAAAGGGGCAACCATAAGAAACTTGAAATTTCACTAAGTTATGAAAAAAAGTGATTTGATACCCAACTTTGTAAGGCCATAACTTGTGATCCAAGCAACCTTTTTCTTCCATCCAAAGCTCAAATGAAAGCTCTCATTACATAATTCAAGATTGTCAACTACATCAGATTCCAAATCCTCATGGATTTTGAGTTATGGATTGATCAAAATCACAAAAATATGAAAATGACCATTTTTCCAACACTTAGTGAAATTTTGGACAGAATCTGTTTTGGATTTTCACCAACTTTGAGGCCATTTTTCATTATGATCCAAGATGATTCAAGACCAATGTTGGACATCAAAGTTGAAGTATGTTATTGGGGCTTTCCAAAAAGTACAAGAGCCTCACATGGTTCAACTTGAGCAAGGAGTTATAAGCCTCCAAAAATGGCATTTTTCACCCTGCCCACACAAAGGCATTGATACATAACTTGGTTCCCACGATTTCTTGAGCCAATTTTGGACACTTGTATCATTTCATTTCTGTCCAAAACAACTTGAATGATGAAGAATCTGATCACAAGGCCACCAAGTCCAAAATCCAATCCTTTAAGCATGTGACATTCAAAGTTCAAATCCAAAAACTTCAAACTTGTCATGAGGCATTGAATGGATGCATAGAGTTGGCATGTATCAGTCCACAACATTGCAAATGAGTCAAGATAAACTCAAGCATCAGAAGACAATAGGCATGCAAGATTGATCCAACTCAATGGCTAAAGGAGACTTTGGCTACATGATGAAGTTCAATGGATATTGAAGTGATCCAGCCTCCAATCACTATTGCTCCCAAAACAAAGTTGCTCTACTATAAATAGAGGTTCTTTCTGATCAATTCAAGTACACCAAAGCATAGAAATACATGCTTTCCTCCAAATCACATTCCAAAACCCAAATTTTGCTTCTTCTTGAAGTAACTATCGAATTTTCAAATAGGGGTCAATTCCATTAAAACCAACCATGCCAACACCTCACATATATCATATATAAATAATCCATAACCTCAAAACACATCTGGAACACCAGAATCACAAAGTCACCCCCCATTTGCTCAGGCTTTTTTGCCTACTTGCAATTGAGGTGCCACAATAAGAACCAGGTGCATTCAATTCATTCCAAGCTTCCAAACACCTTATATTAGGTCCATTGAAGATGTCCAGATCGTCACACAACATATGTAACACCTACAACTGAGGATTCGATTTCCTCTTGTAGAGGTAAGCCTGACACTCTCAAACTCTATGATCCATGCATCATAAATGTGTTTTCAAGTTAAAAACATGTTTCTGCACTTATGTAGAGTGATTCCCCTCAATCAATTGCTTTGTAGCTTTCGTGTATAGGATTTCATAGTGTTCTTGCAGAAATTAGGGTTCTTGAGTTCATCTTCTGATTTCTCACTCCACACTTAATATAAATGTAATTAATTTATATCATTGGAATCCTTGTTCAAAAAGACACAATTTTCGTGTTTACAAAAGTCAAAACCATTACGTATTGAGAGAGATATGTGAGGTTTTGCAAAATGGCCATGACAGGTACACACGAGGAAGAAGAAGATGGCCTTGGCACCATTTTCAAATTTTTGAATTTTTGAATATTTGATATTTTTATTAAATGATTTCAAAAATTAATTTCCCTCTCAATTTTTATAATTTTTTATTGGTTCAAATTCACAAAAATGTTGAAATATTTTATTCTACAAAAAAATCAAATTTATATTATTTATTTGATATAGTTTGAATTTTTGTAAATAATTTCATTTTTATTTGTTTTTAAACATTTTAAATGAAATTTCCACCTTGAATTTTCAAATTTAATTGAATTTCAAACTTTCATGTGATTAAACATGATTTTTCAAAATATTTTTCAAAGTTAGCAATTTGTTTTTGAATATATTTGATATTTTATATAATTTTTTATTTAATTTCCTTTGAAAATTATATTTTCAAATTCAAATTAGGGTTTTCTCTAAATTTTGATTTTTCAAACTTCACATAAATACTTTTGGGCCTCTAATAGAGTGTAAGACCCATCCCTTGTCACACATAAATAATTTTGGGCTTCAGTCATTGTATAAGTCCCACCGTGTTTTCTGAAACCGTGGCGCGATTGTCGACTTTTAAACAAAAATCATTTGGGCTTCCCCTTGAGTTGTAAGTCCCGTCTTTCTTCTTTTCAACACTTTTGGGCCTCTAATAGAGTGTAAGACCCATCCCCTTTGTAAATACCAAATTTTTGGGCCTCAATCATTGTATATGTCCCAATACGATTTTCAAAATAAATTGTGCGATTGTTGTTTTTCGTCTGGGCATCTCCTTGAGTCATAAGCCTCATCTCTTGTATAAAAATAAACTTTTGGGCCTCTATTAGAGTGTAAGACCCATTCCTTCTTGTACGTAAATAATTTTGGGCCTCAGTCATTGTATAAGTCCCTTTGTGGTTCTTAAGAACACGGCGCGATCGCCGCCTTTTCAAATAAATCATCTGGGCCTCTCCTGGAGTATAAGCCCCATTTTTATTTTTTCACAAACACCTTTGGGCCTCTAATAGAGTATAATACATAACCTCTCTTTGTACAAAAAACATTTTTTGGGCTTCTGCTATAGTATAAGTCCCACAACGTCTTTCGGTATCGCAATGCAATCAATGTTTTCAAATAAGTCATATGGGCCTCAGTCATTGTATAAGCCCCAAACAATCTTCTATTTTAAACAACTTTATTTTAACAAAAATTCAAATTCAATATTTGTTTTTCAAAACTTTCTTCAATTTCTTGAAACCCTAAAAGAGGGAATACAGTTGTAGTAAATACAACAGATCACAATATGCTTGGGCTTCTTCTCAGAAGGTAAGTCTCCATATCTTTTTCAATGCATATTTTTTATGTATATCTGTTAATATAATTATCTGTATATACTTGTGCAATCTTGCTTAGAGTCTTCACAACAGTTAGGTCTATGTTTAGGTCAAACCAGAGGTTACTTTACAACATAGTCAAAACTAGTCCCTCATAGGAAATCCCCTATACAGTCTTGCATCCTCTTGGGCTTATACAATATGGAAAAGAGAAAAGCATTATTCCCAGTGAAACTTTTCTCAAAGACTGTCAAACTTAGAAATATATTTGTATAAGAAATTAATTTCCCCAGAGAGGATTAATTCCCAGTGAAGCCTTTTTTGAATTTCTTCAAACCTTAGAACTGTTCAGCAGAGAAAGGACTTATTCCCGGTGAAACCTTTCTTGAACTTTTATTTGGCTTGGACCCACAGGCTTCCTAAAAGCATCCCCAGCCTCCTCTTGGGCTTAGTCTAAGGACTAACAGGCTTCCTAAAAGCATCCATAGCCTCCTCTTGGGCTTAGTACAAGGACCAACAGGCTTCTTAGAAGTTCCTCAGCCTTCTCTTGGGCTTAATACAAGGACCCAAAGGCCTCCTACAAGTATAGGATAGAAATTAGTCATCTCTACTAGTTCAATCCTTAGGAGAGTCAAAAATTCCAGAACATCAGACCATCATAGGGTTGATTTTCATCCCTTAAAACCAACAGTCTCCTCTTGGGCATCATACAAAGATCTTTCTCTACACTAGAACCTACCATATCTTGAGAGACTTGGAAAGTCTTAGCCTCCTCTTGGGCTTCATTCAAGAAGCTGAAGTTCGTCAAAAATGACAAATTAGTCACGGTATATGGAGAGAAAGCCTTAATCATGAGCAAATTATCATCATTCTATTATGTAGAACCAAAGGAGGTTGTTGGAACTCAGTTCCAAGCACTCTCGATGAGAAATGAGAATCAATAAGAAAGAGGGACGTCGATTTTCTCATACAAAGACGCTCTCAAAATGATCGGGAGTAGTGACATAAAAGGATGGGGAAAGATTGTAATTCCTACTGATAACAAGACAAGAAAAGGTCTTGGTTTCTCTCCAACTTGTACCCAGACTACTAAGAAGGACGAATGTTTTCATCCCATTCAGGATTTCTTCCACAACAGAGATTTCCTCCATCAGTATCTCAAGAAGTCCACATCATCGATAGAAACGACTCCTCCGATACGGATGAGGAGTGGAAGTCTTATCTCAACGATGAAGGTTATATATCTCAAGGAGAAACGCACATGCCATTCTGTTTCCCAAAGCAGACCCCAAGATATATACCAAGATCAGACGTCAGAATGATCTATGGAGATTGTGATCCCGATGGATGTCATGCTCCACCCAACTCATTAGAGGAAGACAATCTGATGAAAGATAACTTCGACTACGATTATTATGATCCCCTGGATGACTTGCCTATCTTGAAGCCATACACGGAAGACTCGGGGCAAAAGAGTCAGTCGGACAATTCCTATCAGTTGAGTAATCTTGAAGAGAACACCCATGTTCCCACAGAGTCATGGAATCATTACTCAGGACATTCTGAAAATGTCCAACACCATGGTGATGAATATGCAAAGATTGTAGGACAAAAATTCATTAACTAGGCATTTCGTGAGGTCAACGTCATTGAGGAAGATGACTCATCTATGCCCGCAGAAACCTGGGATACCTTGGGACAGCCAAGCGGCAAGTATGACTTTCTAGTCAAATACACCACTCCAGAAAGCTTTCGCATCAAATACGAGGACATCCAGCCAACTGGATGGGTAGATCCTCTCGAGAGTGAAAACACTATGGAAAATGGAAAATGCGACAGAAGTGTCCTCTTATGATAACTCGGCATGGGAAGAAGACTCCAACGATCCTACTCCGCCAAAAATCAGTGTCATTTCTGAAAACAAACCAAGAAGAGAAGTACCAGACTTTGTGATTCACAGAGGAGTTCGTCACCATTGGGTTGCAGTCGATGTCCCGAAAGCCATCCATAAGTCGAAGTAATTACCATCTTTGTTTTAACCTTTCACCTTGCCCGGGTGAAATGGATGTTTTATAGGGCTTACTTTTCTGTAAATGTCCTTCTTCGCTTCGCCCAAAGCAACAGAGTTTTGTTTTATTGGGTTGTGTTTCAAGAATCGACAAATCATGAATAAATAATGTCATTCTGAATTCCCGCATATTAGTGTTGTTTTCACGTTTCGTTTTTCAGAAAATGGTAATCCTAAAAAACAACCCAAAATAAAAACAAGCGTTTTCAGAAAATACACTGCACACACTCTTGCATTATCTCTGTCTTTTCTAAAAAAGGAATCATCACGTCATGCAGATTGCTTGTTTTAAACCCCATTTAAACATATGATCCAATTCCTTCTCCCAACTTTGAATTCCCGGTATTTGAAGCTGAAGAAGAAGAGGACGAAGAAATTCCATAAGAGATCTTTCGATTACTCAGACAAGAGGAAAGGTCCATTGAGCCTCACAAAGAGTCATTGGAAATGGTCAATTTGGATTCAGAAGAAGAAAAAAAGAAGTTAAGTTAGGGGCAGTGCTCAGCTCAACCGTCAGAGAAGGCTTGATAAAACTTCTCAAAGAGTTTCAGATGTATTTGCTTGGTCCTATCAGGACATGCCAGGGTTGGATACCAGCATCGTGGAAATCACTTACCACTGAAAACAGAATGTCCTCCAGTAAAACAAAGACTGAGAATGACTCATCTAGATATGCCCATCAAAATTAAGGAGGAAGTGCAGAAGCAGATCGACCCAGGTTTCCTCGCCACCTCAGAATATCCTCAATGGTTAGCCAACATAGTGCCAGTTTCGAAAAAGGACGGAAAAGTCATAATGTGTGTAGACTACAGGGATCTGAACATAGCAAGTTCAAAGGATGACTTCCCCCTACCACACATTGACATGCTGATAGACAGCACAACAAAATTCAAAGTCTTCTCCTTCATGGATGGATTCTCGGGCTATAATTAAATCAAAATGGCTCTAGAAGATATGGAGAAAACTTCATTCATCACCCCATGGGGCACCTTTTGTTACAAGGTAAAGTCATTCGGTCTAAAGAACGCATGGGCAATCTATCAAAGGGCCATGACAACTCTGTTTCACGACATGACGCACAAAGAAATTGAAGTGTGTGTCGATGACATGAATGCCAAATCTAAAACAGAAGAAGAGCATGTGGAACACCTATCAAAGTTATTCGAGTGTCTGAGAAAATACAAACTTCGCTTGAATCCTAATAAGTGCATATTCGGTGTTCGCTCAGGAAAACTCTTAGGATACATCGTCATCCAGAAAGGAATTGAGGTCGATCCTGACAAGGTTAAGGCCATTCAAGAAATGCCTTCACCAAAGACTGAAAAACAGGTCAGAGGATTTTTGGGATGTCTGAATTACATCTCAAGATTCATATCCCTCATGACCGCGACATGCGAGCCGATCTTCAAACTACTCAGAAAGAACCAAAGTTGTGCATGGACAGAAGATTGTAAAAAAGTATTCGACAACATCAAAGAATATCTGTTGAATCCACTGATTCTGTCTCCTCCAGTGGAAGGAAGACCCGTGATCATTTACCTAACAGTCTTGGAAGACTCCATGGGTAGTGTGTTTGGCCAACAAGACGAGACAAAAAGAAAAGAGTCTGCCATTTATTACTTAAGCAAGAAGTTCACAGACTGTGAAACTCGGTACACTATGCTCGAGAAAACTTGTTGTGCTCTGGCTTGGGAAGCCAAACGTCTTCGCCAGTACATGATTTGTCACACTACTTGGTTAATCTCCGAAATGGATTCGATCAAGTACGTCTTTGAAAAGCCTGCTCTCACGGAAAGGATTGCCCGTTGGTAGATGTTGTTATCAGAATACGACATCGAGTACCATGCTCACAAATCCGTCAAAGGAAGTATTTTAGTCGATCATTTGGCTTATCATCCGATTGACGATCAGGAATCAGTTGAATTTGACTTCCCAGACAAAGATGACATGTACTTGAAAATGAAAGATTGCGATGAACCACTACCCAGTGAAGGGCCAGAACCAGGTTCCAAATGGGGACTAATTTTTGACAGAGTCGTCAATACTTATGGAAACGGAATTGGGGCAATCATCGTAACACCTCAGGGTACCCATATTCCTTCCACTGCGAGATTGGTGTTCAAATGCACAAACAATGAGGCTGAATACGAAGCTTGTATCATGGGTCTCGAAGAAGCAATTGACTTAAGGATGAAGAACTTGGATATGTATGGAGACTCAGCCCTAGTTATAAATCAGATTAAAGGAGATTGGAAAACATACCAATCAGGATTGATTCCTTACAAAAACTATGCGAGAAGGTTGTTACCATTCTTCAACAGAATTGAGTTTCATCATATCCCTCGTGAAGAAAATCACATGGCTGATGCATTAGCCACCATATCCTCCATGGTTAGTGTAAGTCAATGAATGATGTACCTAAGATTGACATAATGTGCCTTGAAAGGCCAGCTTACATCTTCACAATTGAAGCAGTCATAGACGACAAACCCTGGTATCATGATATCAAGTGCTTCATTCAAAGACAAGAGTACCCACCTGGGGCATCCAGAAAGGATAGGAAGAATCTCAGGAGACTGGATGGAAACTTCTTCCTGAACAATGATATACTCTACAAGAGAAACTTCGACACGGTTTTACTCAAATGTGTAGATAGACAAGAAATAAACATGTTAATGAAAGAGATTCACGAAGGATCCTTTGGCACTCATGCCAATGGACATATAATGGCAAGAAAAATTTTGAGAGCAGGATATTATTGGCTGACAATGGAATCCGATTGCTACAAGTACATGAGGAGGTGTCACAAGTGTCAAATATACGCTGACAAAATTCATGTACCACCAACGCATCTCAAAGTACTTTCTTCTCCGTGGCCTTTTTCTATATGGGGAATTGACATGATTGGTATGATTGAACCCAAAGCTTCAAAAGGACATGGGTTCATCCAGGTAGCCATTGACTACTTCACCAAGTGGGTCAAAGCAGTGTCATACACCAATGTAACCTGACAAGTGGTGGTCCAATTTATCAAGAACAATCTCATCTTTCGTTATGGTGTTCCAAGCCAAATCATTACGGATAATGGATCCAACTTGAACAACAAGATGATGAAAGAGTTGTGTGCTGAGTTCAAGATCGAACACCATAACTCATCTCCCTGCCAACCTAGAATGAATGGAGTGGTAGAAGCGCCTAACAAGAATATCAAGAAGATCATTCAAAAGATGGTTGTGACCTATAAAGATTGGCATGAGATGCTACCATTTTCTCTTCACGGTTATCGCACATATGTCCGTACTTCAACAAGGACAACCCCTTTCTCTCTAGTATTTGGCATGGAAGCAGTGCTCCCCATAGAAGTAGAGATCCCATCAATGAGAGTATTGATGGAAGCCAAGCTAACAGAATCTGAATGGTGTCAAAATAGACATAATTAACTGAGGATTAAGGTTGTTACAAGGAAATTCACACATTGTACCCTAGCATGCTTCTCATATTTGTTTAGAACTCAATTCTTTTATTCTGTTTTATTTACCTTTGGCAAAATTACTATTTTCCAAACAATTACCAAATCCCCAATTACTTTTTGTTCAATTGAATTATTATAGAACATGTATTTCCCATGCAGTCCTCGAGATCGATACTGGGGATAAAACCCCTATTATTACTACATCGGCTAAAATAGTACACTTGCTATTTTCCAATCAAGTTTTTGGCGCCGTTGTCGGGGACTTCCAAAATATAAGTTTTTAATTTTAATTCAATTGAAATTTTGTTGCTCTGCGACCAAAATTTTATTTTCTGTTATTTTAATAATTTTTTATTATTACTAATAATTGTCTAATCTATGTATGCGAGGAAAGCCCTCAGTTGAATTTCTTTTTCACGCAGAACCAGAAAGATCATTGCGTGCTAGACTCCAAGAAGCTAAATGAGAAAGACTGGCAGCGTCAGGTTCAGAACCGGTAATTTCAGAACCGGACAAAGAGGAAGAAGTTTATGTCCATTCTGAGAATACTGACTCAGGAGACGATACAGACACAGAGACACAACCAGAGATTGTGATCATGGCTACAAATTAACCAGAAGAGAGACTTCTGGGTGACTATGGTGGAGCGAATTCTCCAACTGGGCGGTTGACCATAGTGAATCAACCGTTTAATGTAGCACACTTTCAGTTGCACCCAACTACGATCAGGCAGCTTAAAAAGAGACCGTTCACCGAAAAAATAAATGAAGATGCAAACAAACATTTGCAACAGTTTCTTACAATGAGCACAACCTTGAAGATCGAGGGGAACTCAGGAGATGCGAAGAAGCTAAGGATGTTTCCATTCACATCAGCGGAAGATGCTGAAGAGTGGTTCTACTCCCTACCTACGGGAAGTATAACTACTTGGGAAAAAATGGAGACAACATTCTTGAATGAGTATTTTCCTGCTTCTGTTTACATTCGCAAGCGATACGACATTGTTAATTTTAAACAGAAGGAGGGAGAATCACTTGGGGATGCATATAAAAGGTTCAAAAGGTTATTGGTCGCTTTCCCGACTCACAACATGGATCCTACTGAACAGATGTAGACGCTCATGAATGGGCTGAGGATGAAGACCAAACAACTGATTGACACAGCTGCTAATGGCTCATCAAACTTTACAACAGCCACTGGTATAAAGAGGATTATATAAGCTATAGCAGCAAATGAGCATTTGGATCTGAATGACCGTAGTGTAAGTAAACCAGAAGGGATCGTTGATTTAAAGCTAGCGGATAAGGTGGTAAAAATGGAAGATCAGATTACTGCTGAGGTAGAAAGAATATTGAAAGCGATGAATGTGAATACTCAGCTTGTCGCTCAAGTTCAAACTAGTCAAGCTGTAAGTTGTGAGATTTGTAATGGACCCCATTTCACGGGACATTGCGTTTCGATTGCGCAACAAATTAAGGAGATTAAATTCCTGAAGCAGAATAATCCCTATTCTAACACTTATAACCCAGGTTGGAAAAATCATCCAAATTTCTCCTGGAAAGATCAACAAGGGAATGTTTAAAGACAGGGTCCCCCACAGTATCAGAACCAACCACGGCAGCAAGTACCTCAGAAAGCAGAGTGGGAGATAGCTGTTGAAAAGATGGCTGCCCACAATATGAAATTCCAGGAAGTAACTTGAAACTATCAAAGAAACACTACAGGATCTATAAAAAATCTTGAAGTTCAGGTGAGTCAGTTAGCCCAGCAACTTACCACTATCCCAACACCAGGTGCCTTACCGAGTGCAACTGTGTCAAATCCAAGAGAGATCTGAATGTGAATGCCATTATGACCAGAAGTGATAAGTCAATTAGGAATTCTAAAGAAGAAGGAAAAGAAGAGGAAGGCTTGTTGGAGGTGGAATTGGAAATCAAGGACCATCAGAAAAAACAGGAAGAAGTCAGGTCACCGGTAAAACCCACTGAAGAAAAAGTTGAAAAGAAAGCAAAACTAGTGATTAAGTTGCCGTATCCTCTGAGAGAGAATAAGAAGGATCAAAAAGAGAATAAATTTGAGAGATTCAGTACAATGTTCAAGAAGTTGGAGGTCAATATGTCATTCTTTGAAGCACTTGAGAAAATGCCAGTGTATCAGAAATTCATGAAAGATGTTCTCAACAAGAAAAGACCTATTGGAGATGAGCAAGTTGTCCTGAAGGAAAAATGCAACATTGACTCACCAAATAAGAGAATCCCAATCAATCAGAAGGATCCTGGGCCGGTAGCAATACCGTGCACTATAAAAGGCACATCATTCAAGAAGGTCCTCATTGATTCGGGTGCTAGTGTGAGCCTCATGCCACTATCCATTATAAAAAGTTGGGTGTTGGAAAGGTGAGTGATGCAGGAACAAAGTTGAAATTTGTTGATCACATAACTAAGCAATCATATGGGTTAGGGGAAGATGTGTTGGTGACAGTGGATAAATTTATTTTTTTCGTGGATTTTGAAATAATGGATATTCCCGAATACGAAGAAACACCTATTATTCTTGGTTGACCGTTTTTGCTTACTAGTCGGTGCAATGTTGATATTGAAAAAGGCACTCTGACGTTAAAATATTTTGATGAGGAAGTAACTCTGAAGGTGTTGGATAACAAGGAGCAAGGTGAAGGTGAAGACAACCAACCTTCGGTTAGAATGATTAAAACCGTGGAAGGAAGCAAGAGTTCAAAACCACCTCTTGAAAAAGTCTCAGGGATAAGCTTCAAGGGTACAGGGTACCATTCATCTACGGCATTGAGCCAAACTCTGAAGTGCAATCAAGAAGCAGGGAAAAGAAAGAAAAAAGAGCACCAAGGAAGAGGAAGTAACCAGATTAATGATGTTCGACTTACAGGCTAAGTTGGACGACCGTTGAGCCATGCGACGTTAAACGAAGCGCTTCGTGGGAGGCAACCCATGCATTTTATTTCTTATCATTTCAGTTGTTTTGTTTTTATTTCTTTAGTAGGCACAGAATCCTTCATCGGAGAGCAGAGGAATCACAATAATATTGAGATTTTTGAGAAGGCATCAATAGAGACTAATGTACATTTGAAAAAGCGGAGAAAAGTTGAAAAAACGGCAAATTTGTGGAAATACAGGGGCCCTACACGGCCTCCCGTGTCATCGGACACGGCCCGTGTCAGGCATGCACATACCTTAAAATTTTTGAATTTCCTTTGATGTTGGTGGTCCCCACACGATCTTAAACCCCGATCAACACATAATAAACCTCATTGAATCCTCTTAAACACATATTTTCACTTTCTCTCTCTCACTTTTCACCTTCTACCTTCATCATTCTCCATCTTTCTCTAAAACCTCCATAACCACCACCACACAAAGCTTCAATTTTCGACCTCTACACTCACCCCAACCACCATCCACATTCACAAAACTTGTCTCATTTTCCGCCCTCTACCTTTATATGGTAGCTTTTTTCTTGTAACTCAGTATTTTGTTTTTCTCTGTTTTGTAGGTACACACAATGCCGTCGGGAAGAGTTTCAAAAGGCAAACAACCCGCCGCTGAGACACCCCAAATGAGAAAACTGAGTAGTCGGATACCAAATGCTCACGACATTATTTTTGCCACGCTGGAACAAGAACGAAGATATTCTTTCCATGTCAAGCGTAAGATTACCCCGACGAGGTATATTTGTGATAAAACTCTCACTGAACTAGGTTTAATGGTAGAAGTTCATAGGATGTTTCATGTTGTCGGTATGCTAGAATTCATGCAATATGAAGCACCAACATATGAGCTTATAACCCTTGAATTTTTTAGTACTGTTGAGTTTCAGCTTAAAAAGCGGTGGACAGGTACGACAAAATATTATTATGGTACCTTACAATTTCGCCTGTTTAACACTGACCACGAGCTGCCCGTAGAGGATTTATGAGGTATCCTCAACCTCCCATTGTATGGTCCCGGAGTCGTTCCGGATGATTTTGATGCGGGGACCTTCTGGACTGCTATAACTGGTAAGACCGAGTACGTCGCAAAAGCGGCAAAGGCCTCGGGGATCCTGAACCCGTGTTTCAGGTATGCTCAAAAGGGCTTAGCTTTTACACTTTTTGGTAGGGGAGATAGCACGAGAGTGGCTACTCATAGGGAATTTTTTTTCCTTTATGAGATGGCTAATTTGGTGTCTGTGAGTGTTGTCATGTTTGCGGCCGACTATTTGAGAATAGTGGGTCGAGTGACCCAATGTGGGATCTCTGTCGGGGGTATGATTACCCAGATAGCCTAGCATTTTGGCTATGGTCCCATTTTGGAGAGTGAGACCCCAGTTGCGGGTAAAACTAAGATAGATATGGACGCTCTGATTCAGCAGGGCATGATTGTTATTGCTGCTAATTTTTATTCTGTTGAAAACCATAACAGGTTTGTTATTGCCCTCCCTAATCCTGATAAAATCTGTATCAATGACTCTAATAATTGGTTATATGAGAGTACCATCCTCGATTTAGAGGATGAGTACGACGTTGAGTATGTCGGTGCAGGTATGGAGGAAGACGAACAGGAACAGGAGCAAGAGCAGTTTGTCCCTCCTCCCTCGAGGTCATATCCACAAGGTGCAGAGTCATCATCCATGACTCCATATCAAGGGTCTTGTATACGATCCGAATTAGGAGACCTCCGCTAGGAGCAGACCAAGCAGGGGGAGGAACAAGCTCATCAAGGGGTTGTCCTTGATGAGATGAACCTGATGATGCAGCGGTTGATGTTGCAATTCCCACCTTCGCCTCCGCAGTAATGTTCTGTGTGTCCCCTCTCTATCTTGGATTTAAACATTGAGGTCAATGTTTAGTTCAAGTGTGTGAGGGGTATTTTTTTTTGTGTGCATTTCTGTTATGTCCTTTATGTTCAATTTTCTTTTATTTCGTTGTTTTGGTTTCTGTTGCTGTTGTAAAGCCCACATATATAATACATGCATCAAATCATATATTATACATGATAAGTACGTTTGGTACTGAAATATACAATAAGTCCCTAGTTAACACATTATATACATAAATGCCACTAAAACAAAAACACTTAAGACTAAGGCATTACATATACAAGATGTTCCAAAATGATAAAAACTAAGAACTAGATCAAAACAATGATCTCAAAACGTAAACGCCATAGCGGAAGCCATGCCATCTCAAAAGCTACGATCCGTAAGGAAAGTCAAATAACCTTATCCTTACCCTTCGCGGAACCTGCAGAACCTGTGATGTAAACAACAACAGTGGGGTGAGATACATCAAATCTCAGTGAGTTCCCTATCTTAAATTCCTCTCGGCTTTACAAGGTTCTAACAAAATCCTAACTCATGTCCAAGGGGAAAGGGAAAAGACCATGAGTACACACGCACAAGTAACCATCACGGTGAGCCTGTAAACTCAAGGATTCACAAAGTACCGAAATAGCTCTTGAGCCTGTAAACTCAAGGATTCACAATCAATAACCAATACCAAGGCATCCCCTTTTCCCGTCCGCTTCTACGTCTAGAAGACGACCCGAGTCATGGATCCTTGTAGCTACTTGGCATACGAATTGGATTCGGGATCACCGGTTTGTACACCGTGATCCGTCACTTCTCACGGCCCGTACACCGTCACAAGTCTCTTTACCCGTAGGCTCCAATCGTACTTAACACGGGACTCAAACCTGCCAAGTAGTTGTGCATAACGTTTCAGAGGAGGTGCTCGAGTCTCATGAAACTACACCACAAGAAACAGTGGTTATGATTGAACTGCACACGCCTCGACCTTTCATGCACGAGCGTTGCCACACATGGAACAATTCACACTTCCGACACAGTTTTGGTAATAATCCTCACTCTGCCTATTCCATATTTTAACATGCATACATTATCAACAACAATTACACACATTTAACAGATAAAAGTCGACAAAATGACACTATTTCAGAAATTCCGACATAATTAAATCGGCCGACAATCTTAAAACCATTGTAATAAGAAAGTACATTTTATTATCTTTCCAACGATACCAAAATTGTTCAAATCCGAGTTACGTACAAAAAGTTACGGCATTTGAAACAATCGATCGGAAAAATAATCACAACAGCAGAATTTCTGCAACTCTCCTGGCCGTACGCGTATTGCCCAAGGCCATACGCCTATTGCCCAAAATTCTCGCCCAGCCATACGCGTATTGCCCAAGGCCGTACGCGTATTGCTCAAAATCCTCGGCCATCCATACGCGTATTGCCCAAAGCCGTACGCGTATGGGCAGAGACGTTTTTCCTTGAAAAATTCCTTTTAAAATTGCCATACACGTAACACCCTTGTCGTACGCGTAATGACAAGCCCCATACGCGTATTGACATGCCCCATACGCGTATGGGCAGAGAAAAATGCAGAAAAACCTGCAGAATTTCCTGTTTACGGGTTGATCCAAAATTACCCCAAAATCCCATTTTTGATCAAGCACAAAGCATCAAAACATGTTATAACATCACAACCAGTATAACATACAATCAAACATTGAATTTTACAGTTAGATTCATGATTTTATACCAAAAATACCCATTTTTCACAATTCTAATCTAACTCTAAACTCAAAATAAACTCTACTCTAAAGGGTCTAACTAGAACCCACCTGGACAACAAGATGAGGAGATTGATACTGAGATGAAGAGATGAAGCTTGATGATCATCTTGAGCTCTTGAGAAATTTTCCTCCTTTTCCTTCCTTCACTTTTCCTTTCTTCCCTTTTCCCTTTTCTTTCTAACTTTCTAACTTTTGTTTGTTTCCAAGGAAATGAAAAGAAAATAGATAGTAAAGAAAATTACCATTTATTAGTAATACCACTAAATGTCCAAATTAGCTCAAATACATCAAATTATAAAAACTCAACGTTAAATACTATTAATTTAATCGACTCTGAGTTCGTCAGTTTACTCTAATTATTCTTTCAAATAATTACTCAGAGTACTCCGGAACCCAGTTGATCATAATAATATTCACCAGAGCGTTCATAAATTTACGGGGTATTACATCCTCCCCCCCCCCTTAAATAGAAATTCGTCCTCGAATTTAGAATATTACCTGAACAGATGTGGATAAGAATCTCGCATTTCCGATTCTAGTTCCCAAGTAGCATCACCCGGATGCGTCACATCCCATTGCACCTTAACAAGTGGAATATCTTTGTTCCTTAACACTTTTGTTTCTCTTCCTACTATACAACTCGGTTGTGGTTCAAAGGTCAAATCCGCTTCTATCTCTACGGATTCTGGTAGAATTGGCTGAAGAGGATCAGGAACAAACTTACGGAGCTGAGATACGTGAAAAACATCATGCATTTCAGATAGAGAGGGTGGTAAGGCTAATCTGTAAGCAACTTCACCAATCCTTTCTAAAATCTGATACGGTCCCACGTATCTCGGACTTAATTTACGTGACTTAAACGGTCCTTTCAATCTCAATCTCGGAGTAACTTTCAGAAATACATGATCACCTTCCTCAAATTCCAAAGGTCTCCTACGGTTGTCCGCATAACTCTTTTGACGATCTTGTGCTTGTTTAACTTTCTCACGGATCATTCGAATCTTTTCCGTAGTTTCTTGAATAATCTCGGGTCCCAAAATTCTATCTTCGCCAATTTCAGCCCAACACAAAGGTGTTCTACACTTCCTCCCATACAATGCTTCATAAGGAGCCATACCGATGCTCGCATGGTAACTATTGTTATAGGAAAACTCAATTAACGGTAAAAGTTCTTTCCAATTCCCTCTACTCTCTAGCACACAAGCTCTTAACATATCCTCCATCGTCTGTATTGTTCGCTCAGTCTGGCCATCCGTCTGAGGATGATTCAACGTGCTCAAACGCAATTTCGTACCCATCGCTTGTTGGAACACCTTCCAAAACCTCGTAGTAAACTTCGGATCTCTATCCGACACAATACTGGAAGGAATACCATGCAGTCTCACAATCTCAGCAATAAACAACCTTGCAAGATGACTTGCCTTATAAGTAGTCTTCACGGCTAAGAAATGTGCAGATTTCGTTAGTCGATCTACAATTACCCAAATAGAATCATACCCACCTTGCGTACTGGGTAAACCCACTGCAAAATCCATAGACATACTATCCCACTTCCAAACTGGAATATCCAAAGGTTGCAACAGACCGCCCGGTCTTTGGTGTTCAATCTTCACCTGTTGGCACACCGCACATTCTGACACATATTCCGCTATATCCTTTTTCATCCCAGACCACCAATAATCCTTCTTTAAATCCTGATACATCTTCGAAGAACCAGGATGTATCGTAAAAGTGCCTTTATGAGCTTCATCTAAAATCTTCCTTTTTAATGCCTCATCCTTCGGGACACAAATCCTTTGATTAAACAGAACAATCCCATCAGTTGCTCGTGTAAAACCCGATTAAAGTAACAATTCTTATAACTCCTCCTATAACAATTGTGCTTGTTGAATCTCAACCCTTAAAGTAGAATTGACATTCAAATTTCCCATAATTACACCATTCGGAGTCCACACAAACTGGAGATTAAGATCTCTAAACTTTTCCAACAACGAATACTCCAAAATTATCAATTCTGCACTATGAACCACTTTCCGACTTAAAGCATCCGCTACTTTATTCGCTTTTCCTGGATGATACTTCAATTCTAAGTCATAATCCTTTAAGTACTCCATCCATCTTCTTTGTCGCATATTCAACTCCTTTTGGTCAAACAAATACTTCAAACTCTTGTGGTCACTGAACATTTCAAAACGTACACCATACAAATAATGACGCCACACCTTCAGTGCAAACACCACTGCAGCTAGTTCCAAATCATGAGTTGGATAATTCTTCTCATGAACTTTCAACTATCGAGAAGCATAAGCTACCACTTGACCGCCTTGCATCAAAACACCTCCTAATCCCCTCTTAGAAGCATCACAGAATACTTCATAAGAGTTGTTAGGATCAGGAATAATTAATACTGGAGCACTCGTCAAACTTTCCTTCAATTTCATAAAACTTTGCTCACAACCCGAATCCCACTCAAAAGCAAAATCTTTCCGAGTAAGTTTCGTCATTGGCAATGCCAATTGAGAAAATCCTTTGATGAACCTTCTATAGTAACCTGCCAATCCCAAGAAACTTCTAACCTCTGAAACATTTCTCGGTCTCTCCCAATTAATCACTGCTTCTACTTTCGATGGATCCACTGCCACACCACCTTAAGATATAACATGTCCAAGAAAATTAACTTCCGACATCCAAAACTCACACTTGCTCAACTTAGCAAACAATTGCTTCTCTTGCAATACCGATAAGACAATTCTCAGATGTTCTCCGTGCTCTTGTGGAGTACGAGAATAAATAAGAATGTCGTCAATAAAGATTACCACAAATTGGTCCAAGTAAGACTGAAATATACGGTTCATGTAATCCATAAAGACAGCTGGAGCATTAGTCACACCGAAAGGCATTACTAAGAATTCGTAATGACCATAACGTGTCCTAAATGCCTTCTTTGGCACATCGGAACTCTTCACTCGGATCTGATGATAACCCGACCGTAAATCAATCTTCGAGAACACACAGGCTCCCTTCAACTGATCTAACAAGTCGTCTATCCTGGGTAAGGGGTACTTGTTCTTAATGGTGACTTTATTCAACTTACGATAATCAATGCACAACCGCATTCCCTCATCTTTCTTCTTTACCAACAACACTGGAGCTCCCCACGGTGAAACACTAGGTCTAACAAAATGCTTAGACATCAAGTCCTCCAATTGGTCCTTTAATTCTCTTAATTCAAGCGGTGCCATCCGATACGGAGAAACGGATATAGGAGCCGTTCCCGGTACCAGGTCAATAGAGAACTCAACTTCTCTCTCTGGAGGAAGAGAAGAAACATCCTCTGGAAACACTTCAGGAAATTCACACACTATTGGAATACTCAGAACTTTCTGTTCACTACCTCCTTCCTTAGTAAGAACCAATAAAACAGATTTCTCCTTCTCAAACAAGAAATTTACCATTCCCACCGTACCTTCTAAAATCGTTGATAACACATCTTTCGAAGTAGCCTCAGCAGATGGAATAATAATTAACTTCTCTTCACAACCGATAAAAACCGAATTAGCTGAAAGTCAGTCCATTCCCAAAACAACATCCACTTTCTTAAGCGGCAGACAAATAAGATCAATCTGGAAGACTCTTTCGTTCACCGACAACACACAATTTTCACACATCAGCGGTGTTTCAACCAATTCATCCATGGCAGTAGTAACCACCATAGGAGGAAACAAAGGAATAGTTTGCAACCCAAGTCGCTTCACACAACGCGTGGACACAAAAGAATGCGTTGCCCCACAATCAAATAAAATAAAACAAGGATGTCCATTTACGAAACACGTACCTGCAATCAAGGAGTTGTCACCCTTTGCTTTCCTTGCATCCAAGGTATACACTCGGCCAGTCGTCTTCCCTTGTGCCTGATTCCTTCCCTGAGGACAATCTCTCGCTACATGACCCATCTTGTTACACTGATAACACCGTATTCCATCCGAATTGCACCTACCAAAATGATTCCTTCCACAAGTACGACATACCGGAGGTACACTAGTTCTAGAAATCTGCACTTGCTTCCCTTTGGAAGACTGTTGCCTTTGCCTAAACTGTTGATTCGACCTTCCACGGTCACTTTGAGTTGCTCTGTTCAAATCCACTTCCATTTGTACCTTTTTCAAACTATTTTCCGCCACATAACATTGTCTTAACATTTCAGCATAAGTAGCAAATTCCCGTTGAGACACGCTATGTGAAATTTCAGCCCTCAAACCAAACAAAAACTGATCAATCTTCCACCTCTCATCAGGAGCATACATGGCCTGCCTAGAATAGTCAGCCATGATCTCAAACTTTTCCGCATAGGAAGCCACTGACAAATTGCCCTGTCTCAACTGTTGGAACTCAAACTCCTTCTGAGACCTTAAAGAACTCGGAAAATATTTCTCCATAAAAATTACCTTAAACTGCTCCCACACTTTCGGTACCTCTTGGATTATCATCAAGGCTGAAGCACTCTCCCACCACCTCATGGCAGGACCCTTCAGCAAGTGATAAGCAAAGACCACTTTATTTTCCTCACTACAATGCACTATCAAGAAAATTCGTTCCATACCTGCTATCCATTCATGCGCCTTCACCGGATCCAACCCTCCCTGAAACTCTGGAGGATTCATACGAATGAATTCTCTATAGGTTCCCCCTGCAACTTCAGGAACAACCACTGGAGGATGTAGACCATCAGCCATTTGCTGTACCATTCCTTGTATGAACTGGTTTTGCTGCTGCTGCATCTGTTGCATGAATTGATACAAAGGGGCGTTCCCTTCAGCACCCTGTGGAACCGTCCCAGCTGGAGTAGTCCTCGGAGTCCTTGGTCTTCCACGGTTGTTTCTATGTCTGTCGGCCATGTTCCTGAATGTCATACAAATAGGATTAAGTTGATCAGGCTCAATACTATACATATAACACGTAAGACCAACGGCAACACCACGTATCTGAAACGGAAAGAATTACTTATTCTATTTCATGGCTAGGTCGAGGATACGACCTGCTCTGATACCAACTGTAAAGCCCACATATATAATACATGCATCAAATCATATATTATACATGATAAGTACGTTTGGTACTGAAATATACAATAAGTCCCTAGTTAACACATTATATACATAAATGCCTCTAAAACAAAAACACTTAAGACTAAGGCATTACATATACAAGATGTTCCAAAATGATAAAAACTAAGAACTAGATCAAAACAATGATCTCAAAACGTAAACGTCATAGCGGAAGCCATGCCATCTCAAAAGCTACGATCCGTAAGGAAAGTTAAATAACCTTATCCTTACCCTTCGCGGAACCTGCAGAACCTGTGATGTAAACAACAACAGTGGGGTAAGATACATCAAATCTCAGTGAGTTCCCTATCTTAAAGTCCTCTCGGCTTTACAAGGTTCTAACAAAATCCTAACTCATGTCCAAGGGGAAAGGGGAAAGACCATGAGTACACACGCACAAGTAACCATCACGGTGAGCCTGTAACTCACTCTAGTACCGAAGTACCTCCTGAGCCTGAAAACTCAAGGATTCACAAAGTACCGAAGTACCTCTTGAGCCTGTAAACTCAAGGATTCACAATCAATAACCAATACCAAGGCATCCCCTTTTCCCGCCCGCTTCTACGTCTAGAAGACGACCCGAGTCATGGATCCTTGTAGCTACTTGGCATACGAATTGGATTCGGGATCAACGGTCCGTACACCGTGATCCGTCACTTCTCACAGCCCGTACACCGTCACAAGTCTCTTTACCCGTAGGCTCCAATCGTACTTAACACGGGACTCAAACCTGCCAAGTAGTTGTGCATAACGTTTCAGAGGAGGTGCTCGAGTCTCATGAAACTACACCGCAAGAAACAGTGGTTATGATTGAACATGCACGAGCGTTGCCACACATGGAACAATTCACACTTCCGACACAGTTTTGGTAATAATCCTCACTCTGCCTATTCCATATTTTAACATGCATACATTATCAACAACAATTACACACATTTAACAGATAAAAGTCGACAAAACGACACTATTTCAGAAATTCCGACATAATTAAATCGGCCGACAATCTTAAAACCATTGTAATAAGAAAGTACATTTTATTATCTTTCCAACGATACCAAAATTGTTCAAATCCGAGTTACGTACAAAAAGTTACGGCATTTGAAACAATCGATCGGAAAAATAATCACAACAGCAGAATTTCTGTAACTCTCCTGGCCGTACGCGTATTGCCCAAGGCCATACGCGTATTGCCTAAAATTCTCGCCCAGCCATACGCGTATTGCCCAAGGCCGTACGCGTATTGCTCAAAATCCTCGGCCATCCATACGCGTATTGCCCAAAGCCGTACGCGTATGGGCAGAGACGTTTTTCCTTGAAAAATTCCTTTTAAAATTGCCATACGCGTAACACCCTTTCCGTACGCGTAATGACAAGCCCCATACGCGTATTGACATGCCCCATACGCGTATGGGCAGAGAAAAATGCAGAAAAACCTGCAGAATTTCCTGTTTACGGGTTGATCCAAAATCACCCCAAAATCCCATTTTTGATCAAGCACAAAGCATCAAAACATGTTATAACATCACAACCAGTATAACATACAATCAAACATTGAATTTTACAGTTAGATTCATGATTTTATACCAAAAATACCCATTTTTCACAATTCCAATCTAACTCTAAACTCAAAATAAACTCTACTCTAAAGGGTCTAACTAGAACCCACCTGGACAACAAGATGAGGAGATTGATACTGAGATGAAGAGATGAAGCTTGATGATCATCTTGAGCTCTTGAGAAATTTTCCTCCTTTTCCTTCCTTCACTTTTCCTTTCTTCCCTTTTCCCTTTTCTTTCTAACTTTCTAACTTTTGTTTGTTTCCAAGGAAATGAAAAGAAAATAGATAGTAAAGAAAATTACCATTTATTAGTAATACCACTAAATGTCCAAATTAGCTCAAATACATCAAATTATAAAAACTAAACATTAAATACTATTAATTTAATCGACTCTAAGTTCGTCAGTTTACTCTAATTATTCTTTCAAATAATTACTCAGAGTACTCCGGAACCCAGTTGATCATAATAATATTCACCAGAGCGTTCATAAATTTACGGGGTATTACATATGTATTATAGATGTATGGACTTTAGTGTCTAATGAGTGACGAGACTGGTACTAGTGGATGAAAGATTCAACTCTTGCTTGCTATTCTGGAAGCCCCCAAAAGTTGATACCGCTGAAGATGATGATTGGATGCAACTTTCTAACACTGGACTAATATTGGAGTACTGTACACCCGAGCGGATAGAAGCTGCACCACACGAGGAGAACTTCGAAACCTGTTAAGATTGACCAACCATGGTGAGGGATAAAAGCCAAATAATTAGTCATCATGAGAGTTGTTCAGGTATGTCTCTATCACTCCGAGCTTGCGTATTGTCTGTTGGATTTTGACTGCACACTTATACACACTGAGGCACTTGTTTTTGTTTAACCCCGAGCCTTTCTAGCCACCCTTTGTAAGTTATCCGTTGTTAACCCAATTTGAGCCATTTTCCCTTTGTTTGTTTATAACCACATCGTGTAAACCGTAAGCCTAAACACTTCCCTACCCGCTCAGATAGGTGTTGATAGTTTTTGGATCTTTGTAAAAATTCTAAGTTTGGGGTTGAGACCCCAATAACAACTAGGTAAGTGCAAGAAAAAAAAAGAAATCATGCTCAAAAGAAATAATTGAGTGGAGGCTAGAAAATCCTGATGAAAAAAGTGTCTGATACCCCGATGTTGAGTAGTGCAAACAACATAGTGAAAAGAATAATGACACTGACTCTGAGCCAAAACCACTTGTTTGCCCATTTTCTTGTGTATCCCGCCTTTAACCCTAAGCCTCGTTACAACCTGTAAAGTCCTCAAAAAGTATGTGTGGTGTGTATGTGAAAGTAAAATAGATGGTATTCAAGTTTATGAGTTGATTTTGCGTACTCTGATTGTTGACGTAAACTCTTTAACCTGGAGAGATTTTGGTGAGAGTGAGAATGAGCTGACAGGTAAAGAACGTGTTGTGATGTGGAAGTGTAGCAGACTGTTCAAATCAAGGAAGCAGGAAATTGTGTTGGTACAGTGAAAAGAGAGTTACGAAAGATATCAGCAGTATTGTGGTAAGTTGATAGTTGGTAATTTGGGGGTGACCTTTCTGTTGTCTCGAGCATTGCTTGAGAACAAGCAACGAGATAAGTTTGGGGTTGTGATCGCTCACCATTTCTACTACGTTTCCGTCACTTATTCGGTACGTTATCCATGAATCAGTAATCTTTTCTTTAGTCTTTTCGTTGTTTTTTCAAGTTAATTTTACATTTCTTATTTATTCTAGCTTTTTTTTTTTCACTTTTGTTGCATTTTATGCGTTTGTTTGGTAGTTAGTATGCTTTCAGGTATGTACGGAAAAGCCCAAAGGACGCGTGCGAAGAAAATGGGATTTTCGGAAGTTCAAACGAGTTTTTGGAAGAGTTCCAGTGGCCTGACACGGCCACCCGTGTTACCTGACACGGGTTGTATCAGGAAGGTACCCAAAGCATGAAGATTTAAGAAGAGACAGAGGGTTGACACGGTTGCCCGTGTCAGCTGACACGACCCGTGTCAGCAAGTCTGGATCATTGTTAAGTTGTTATCAGAGAAACAGAGGGCTGACACGGCCCGTGTTGGCTAAGGCGTGTCATCAGCTGATTTTCTTGATTTTGTGTTTTTGGGATCCTTGAGGGTACTTTGGGTATTTCCTTATTACTGAAATTGACTGGAGAGTATTTTAGACGTGTTTTTAGAAGAAGAAAGGGACTTTTTGACCTTTGAACTTTTGAGAGAGAGAAGAATATACGATCGAGATTGGAGAGATCAAGGCGATCGGGGAACGGGAGGTTTTTATGTGCGGAAGCCATTGAAGCTCGAAGGAATCCGATTATCTTGTAATGTCTCAATTTTATTTTGTATTTTCTCTTAACATTAAGAGTAGCTAAGCCTCTCATTGCTATGGGGTGTCCCTGAATTGCTTATTGTAATGATCTTGGTTTTCTTTATCCAATGACATAAGTGCTTATTTTATAACCATTTTTACCGTACAACGTTCTTAATGCTTTTTCTATCGGACAAATAGGATTTGATTTACGGTTAACCTTAGGTCGGAAAAACCATTGTTAACGCTTTTGTACGATAATATTATAGTAGATATCACCTAGGATTAGGGATACCCTGTAGTACTTGGAACATTATTGACATTATTATTCATAATGCTTGGTTTCAAACTAATTGTCTATGGACATAGTAATTAGGTTATGGAATCAAAGGTTTTCTTACTAAGGACTTAGGAGGAAACAATTTACAGTCAAGAAATTGATATATCTAAGCCATGTCTTTGAAAAAAGGATTAAGATTGTTACAAGGCAATTCATACACTGTACCCTAGCATGCTTCTCATATTTGTTCAAAACTCAATTCTTTTACTCTGTTTTATTTTCGTTTGGTAAAATTACTATTTTCCAAACAATTACCAAACCCCCCAATTACTTTTTGTTCAATTGAATTATTATAAAACTTGTATTTCCCACGCAGTCCTCGAGATCGATACTGGGGATAAAACCCCTATTATTACTAAATCGGCTAAAATAGTACACTTGCTATTTTCCGATCAGCAATTTAATCTTTTGTGGATTTTGTCATTCCAATATACTTACTTTCATTCCATTGCAAAAGACAATTTCAAATGGAAAATTCAAATCCCCAATTCAAATTCCAAATGTCAAAATTATTCCAAGTTGCTAAATTCATGGTACACTCCAATTTCAAATATTGAATTCCATATCAAATTCAACTTCATTCAAATTCCAAATATCTTTTTCAAATTCATTCTAAAACTTTGAATGCCATATCAAATTACAATTTCATTCAATTCCAAAATTTAAATCAAATTCATGACAAGATTGCCAATTTCAAATTCGTTCCAAGGTTGTGAACTCATTCAAAATTCATTCCAAATTCAATGTCAAAATTCCAAGTTTCATTCAAGATTCAAATTTCAAATTTCATTCAAGATCCAAATTCAATCTCATTCCAAATATCAATCTACTATCTACTATCAACCCTTCAAAATCTTATTGCATGATCTTCCAAATTTACCCTTCCACCAAAATATAATTACACTACATTATGTACAATATAGTAATCAACAAATGTTATAATTAAAACACTCTCAAACCTTTCTTTACATGACATGTGTCATTTTCTATTTCACATTTTATCTTCTTTTCCCACACTTTTGTCTCTCACTCCCGTTTTCTCTCATCTCTCCTTCTCCTCAAAACCCTATGCAGTCGCCGCCCCTTTCTCCCTCATCTTCGATTCTCCTTACTTTCCAAACGTCCTCTTGCTTCCACTATGAAAAAGGTAGTCATGTTTGGAAAATATACATTGGAGTAGTTGATCTATGAATCATAAAGGGATGTAGGGAACAACAACATTTCATGTCTTCTTCTCATATTTCCCCCAACCCAGAAATAAACAAACTTTATCTTCCCTGGTAACTGGTAAAGAATGTGGAATTACATTCATCTTCTTCACGTGTTATTCTCTTAATCTCCTTGTCTTCTTCTCTAAATTTCTTTCTTTTTGTTATATTTTATTATTTTATTTTTCCTTTGGATTTTGCCAACAGGAATATGATCTGAGACAAAATGCAAAAGCACAAGTTCGACTGATGTAGATCGAGCCTTAACGGGGACTTGGTCCTCATGAAGGTTTCGCTCATGTTCATCCTCAAATGTTGGGGCTTTTGAAATGTACTTTGATAATTAGCTTTATGTTTACTAGATTGTTGACTTGAGTTATTCCTATATGGTTTTTATATCTTATTGTTACAGTATTGTTGAGTGCAATGTGTTTTGAGTACGTGATGATGTTGAATTGTGTGTTTATCCAGTCTTGGAAATTCATATTGTATTTGGAAATCTGAGTTGTTTTGCGTTTCAGGGAACACCTGTTTTTGCTGCATAATTATCTCTTGCAATTTTTTTCCTCCCCCTTTCGAACTGCAAGTTGTTGGCGTGTTGTTCTGGATTTAAATTTCTAGAGAAACTTGTGCTTCTTTTGTGAAGCAGAGCTGGTGGAAGACTTTATTTTAGATTCTCTTCAAGAGCTTGTCATGGCTTGGGGTTCTTACACCATAGTTCTAAGTAATTATCTTCTCTGTTGTTATCATTACTAGATAAAACTATAGTCTTAAAATATGTTGCTTGGTTTAATTTAAATTTTTCATTCTATTCCTGTAATTTTTACTCTGTTATGACTCAATTCTGAACTCCTCAGCTATTTTATGACTCAATTTAACATGAATTTTTACTCTGTATAGAACATACTTCCACCATCATTATTGTTAGAACATCACTGCTTGAATCAAACAATCCATAATTGATTAATTAAATAATTAATTTAACAATCTCCCACTTGGATGACAATAATTAATTATTAAAAAATATTGATTTTAATATTAGAATATCAATAATGGTCAAAACACTAATCAATCAAAAGAGAAGTAAGTTTCAACGCTGCAGAAATTGTATCCGATAGGGAAGACAAATCATACATGTTAAAACCCACAACTTTATGTAAGAATGATGAATTTAGAGTAACATATTTAAGTTAAGAATAATATGTTATAAAGAATGGCCCAAGCATATGAAAATGCTAATGATAAACTCCCAGTAACCCAGAATATCTTAAGACTTACTCATGTATATAAGTCTATGGTTAGTGATTATACTAATGAGTTTTAAATTATAAGTCATAGAATATCCACATAGGTCTAAGAATAGTAATTACATATAGGGATACCCTATTACGAGAGTAATCATAAGTACCTTCACAATACAATATCATACTCGATAGGAGTAATGATATTTACTTGTACTTTTATATTATGACCTGGTAAATGTGGATTATTGAAGATAGAATAACACAATATTATTGCATGCTAAAGAATTATTGTGTCTTTTCAATATCGACCTAAACATCAAATTATGATGTTTTCTGAGATTAAGAGAATAATATATACATCTCAGTATAATAGAATAAGACTTCTTAGAGTTATTATATTTTTGAAGTCTTCTTGAAATATGTCATATATTAAATAAATGATATTTTATTCTCATTATATAAAATTGACATGTTAAATTCTCCCACTTGATAGAGAATAATAGTTGAGCTATTAATTCAAGAGTTTTAAAAAATATTTAAACAAATACTCAAATATTTTTTCTATCACACAATGATCATGTGAAATAACGTCAAACCGATAGGGTATGTCCATCACTTACATAATACATAGAGAATTGAAATCCATTGAAATACTAAAAGAAAGATTTAAAATAAATTATTGGATTTCATTTAATTAAAATAACTTTACATGTCTTTAAAAGAAAATTTCATTTATCTCCTAAATGATAAGATCAATAGTAATTAATAAACAGTATAACAACAATGTACAAATAGTATGTCACCAAAAAATTCTAATACCGATAGAGTACTCGAACCATAATTTACATAATCATAAATTACAAGTACATTGAACAAAAATTATATTAATAATAACACACCGATAGGGTATAACTATTATTAATATAATATTTATTATAATTAAAATAAATTTAATTATTTATTAGACAAAATTTGTATAATTGAACACCAGGCTCTAATACCAATTGATAGATCTAATTGAATCAATAGATACAAATTATGGCATATTATAATATTATTAATTAATTATATTGTGGTCTATTGTTATTAAACACTAAATAGATGAATTGTTTGATTGGGTTTTGTGCCTGAATGGACCGTTATGGGTTGGACCATTCAGTTAAGCTCAATGAGAGGTCCCTACCCTCAGCCGTTTAGCTATTTAAGTGTCTCTCCATTAGACAATTAATATACTCTGAAAATCCTAAACGGCAATGAAGGTAGTAATCCTTTCATAATCACTCTTACCGTCGACAACTTCTCTAATTCTACAAGGTACACCGTTCCTATTATTCTTGATTATTCTCGATATTATAATATGTTATAATTTGTATTTATCATTATTAAATTAAATCCTTCAATTGGTATCAGAGTCTGGTTTCTATAATATATCAGGATTAGAGTTTTACAAACTCAACCACATATTTTGCACGTAAATAGAATATGTCATAATTTCACATGAAAGAGTATGATGATCATATAAAAGGTTTCCCATCACTTGAGTGAGATCAAATTCCTATAATTTTAAATAGAGTATAGGATTTTATACAATATATTAATAAATCACTCAAAACTCAAATGATACAAATATAATTACACACATTTGAGAAATATATTACGTTATACGCAGCGGAAAAATATGAGACTTTAATTAAATCTAATGTAAAGGATATAACACAAGTAATCATAAATTTTCATCAATAGCACAAGACTAAAATATCCTCAATATAAGTCTCTATAAAATAATACTATATTAAATAAATAATATTTGTTTCTCATTTCTATATAATTGACATGTGAAATTCTCCCACTTGATAGAGAATAATAATTGAATTATTAATATAAGAGTTTTAAAATATTTAAATAAATATTCAATTATTTTCTCTATCACAAAATAATCATGTCAAGTAACGTCACACCGATAGGGTCTGTCCATCACTTACATAATACATAGAGAATTGAAATCCAATAAAAATATTAAAATAAATTATTAGATTTCATAGAGTATTACATGTCATTAAAATAATTTCTTATTTCTCAAATAAAACTTTCAACAATATTAAATAAGAAACATAATAATGTACAAATATTATGTCATCGAAAAAATTCTAATACCAATAAGGTACTCAAATAATAATTTACATAATTATAAATCATAAGTGCATTTAACAAAAATAACATACCTTTAAAATGAATCTCATTAGCAATGAAACAAGGTATATGATCCGTTGAATATCATGGAAAATTAAAATTAATTAACGAATGACAATATTTATATAATAGCTATAACATGTATTTAAGCTGATACCAATTGGATACTAATATTAAACAAAAGTATTTAAAAGTATATTGAATAAAATAACCAATTTGTAATTGTATATCAGAGAATTTAATATTGACATTTTTAATTGTATAATTGTATCTACGATAGGTGAGTTACAATCACACGAATTAAGAATGCTTATATTTTATTCAAAATAGAAAAATTTATATAATTGTATCCACGATAGGTGAAATTACAATTATACAAATTAATGGTTATTATTATTTTCTCAGAATAAAACTCTCAAGATAATAAAATTTCTATTATACACAGAGAATTAAACTTTTATTTATTTATTTGAGTATATATCAAGAAATCAATTTATGAACATAAATAGATTTTTAATTTTACAATATTTTGAAAAATTATTCAATTCATTTTGTATAATTTCACTCTTTATACTTTTTTTCTTTTGGAATATAGAATTTAAAATATTATAAAATTATTATGTGAATTAATCACCAAATATTATTAATAATTATTAAAATTAATATAATATAATTATAATATCTTGCCAATTCATAATTAATAATTAATTATGTCAATACATAATTGATTAATTAAATAATTAATCTAACATATTTTTGTTAGATTATTCATTGTATCTGATTCTTGATTTTCCAGGCTAGACACCGGTTTTGTATTAATCATTTTCTAGATGCTTTGTAGTTCACATGTTGTGTGGTTATTTGTTGTCCATCACGGTGAAATTGAATGTCGAGAATTAATGAGATACTACATAAGTTTAATAACAAAACATTATGATAAAATAGTGAAATATAATTGAACTTTTGTACTAAACCTATTTACATTGTCGGTGTAGCTACTTTTTTTTTTCTTAACGCTAATGGAATTAAAAAGAGAACACGAACAGTGTTCAAAGACAAATTACACAGACAAAAAGGAACAGAATGAGATTTCCAACCAACTCTATCCTAGCTACCCTCTTAGAGGGTCCATACAAAAAGCTAAAAAATTGGAGTTGGTATTACAAATTTCACCCCCTTAAACCAGTTCCAAACCCTCATTTTAATGTCCCAACATAAGTTGTCCAAATTGAATTTCTCATTCTCGAAGATGATACGGTTTCTACAGTACCAAATGCTCGAAACTGTAATTAACCAAATCACTCCCAGCTTCAAATTTCCTGCAGAAGAATTGCCGACACCACACCAATCCAAAAAGAAGTCAATAGTATTTCCCTCATAAAAACTCCCATGACCACACCAATCACCAATTCTTTCCCAAACTGCAAGCACAGGGGCACAAGCAAAGCAAAGATGACCAACTTCTTCATCTTCCAAACCACAAATGACACAGTTAGTGCTTAAAGAAACTCCTCTCCTAATGAGTTCAAATTTAACCGGTATCCTACCCCAAAGAACTCTCAATCCAAAGAAAATCACTTTAGGAGCAGCATTTAGCTTCCAAAGCGTTTGGAAAGCTAGAGAAGAAGAAAGGGTAGAAGAAGGGTAAACTGAATTCGAGGAATTCACCAGAGAGTTATAAACCTGCTTAGAAGAAAAACTCTTAGCCTCTACGTCAATCCAACTAACAGAATCAAATGTACCTTCCAGTATTTGAGTCCTATCGCCAATGAAACTCTGAAGCTCTAGGATACGAGGGGAGTTCTCCATCTGAGCAGTTATAGACAGGCCAACAGACTGCCAATTCCATCCTTGAGAGTCTGCCATCATCAGTTCTTTGACTGAAACGTCCTTGATCAGACTAGTGTTATAAAGAACTGGAAATTCATTGGATAAAATCTTTCCATTCCTCCACTTCGCGGACCAGAAAGGAATATTTGTGCCGTCTCCAAGATGAAACTGAACTTTATCTGCAAAAAGAAAATTTTTGTTAGATAAAAACTTCCCACTGTTTATGAGGTCTTTCCACCATTGTGGAGATGAGTATGAAGACTTCAGAGAATCATACAAAACGCAATGTTGAATTGCTCTGTATCTCGCCTTCAAAACGTCCTTCCAAAGGTTAGGTTTATCTGCAACGATCCTCCACTTCCATTTAGTAAGCAATGCGTAGTTGAACTCTTCCATTTTCTGATGCCAAGGCCACCTTTAGCTTTAGGAGAGCAGCAAATTTCCCAACTGAGCCAATGGATTTTGTTCTTCTCCTCCGTCCCTCCCCATAAAAAGTGACTTCTATTAGAATCAATCTTCTTAAGAACTGCCTTAGGTGTCTTGTAAAAAGAGAACCAGTACGTGGGAAGGCTAGAGAGCACCGAATTAATAAGCGTAGCCCTGCCAGCCAGAGACAGATATCTAGCTTCTGAACTTGAGATATATAGGAATATGTTATCTCTTGGATTATATTTTCTTTTTGTGCTGGTAACTTTTGAATATCCATTTGACTTTGGAATCTAGACAACTATTTTTTTCTAAGATCTATTTTATTTTAATTAATAATTTAATAATTGTCTTTATAATTACTGTTGCAAAAATATAATTCTTTTGATAATAATTAAGATAGTAGTCATATGTTGTCAACTTTACAACTATTTTTTAGAATACAAAGCCATTCTTTTGTCTTATAATTTCTATTTTATTTTAACATTATACAAATATATTAAAATAATTTATCTCTATTATTACTAGTTAATTTTACCCGTGCAGTAGCATGGGTATTTGACTAGTTCATGTCAAAAATTCAATTTCATCCCAATTTTAATATCAAAGTTACAAATTCATGCCAAAATACAAGTCCAAGGGCAAGTCAAGGTTACAAATAAATGGCAAATACAAAACTTGAAACTATATTTTTTTACAAGAGATTCTAGACATGTTCTTGACCTAAACTAATGCATCCAACTCCATTTTGCCAATTCATCTTCATGATAGAACTTTATGCTTATTCTTCCACTCCAAGCCTTGCCAATCATCAAACTTTCAGCTCATCTACAAAGCAAATACATTAAGTTAAGAGAAAATGAAATCAAGAGCATAAGTTGATTCATAAGCACATATCAAAACAACCGCAATTTCAATCCATTACAATATATATCTATTCAATTCAATTCACCACATTCAACATAACTCAAGCTTCAAATTCAATTCATTCAAACATACATATCACATATCAATGCATATCATCATCGTATAAATTCATTTACATTCATTTGTCAAGATTCAAAGTTATCAAATTCATACACACATATCATGTTCAATCCATTCAAAATATACAAGCAAGTTCAAGCCTATTCATCATGTTATAATCCATTAAAATCCATCACATTCATCACATCCAAACATAATTCAAGCAAGTTCACAAATTCAAACTCATTCAAATTCATTCATCACATTCAAAACAATCAAGTTTCAATTTCAATTCAATCCAACATTCAATTCACCATATCATGCGCATTACATCTCATCATCCCAAACTCATAGCAAATTTCAAATTCATCAATCCAAATCATTCATACCAGAATTATTCAAGCATATATAAACATGTCAATTCATTACCATTCACACAGCAGAATATACAATCACTATAGACGAAATTTTCAAAAGAGCAATTTATGTATCCATACCTACGCGTATCTCCACTTAGGATGGTGCCTCACCACTGATTTGGTTCGTACAGACACATTCCAACGGATTATTCCTTCTCATCTCACACACAAAAACCCTAAATTAAGTCCTATATATATTGTTATTATTCACTCACGAAGAAAGAGAGGAATACAAAGAGAACAACAAAGCAACTACAATATCCGAAGCAGAGAATTTTCTAACCCTAATCTAAATCGAAGGAACAATAATACAGCAGCAACACAGAGACACTCGGGAATCAAAAAAAGAAGAAGGAGCATGTTAAATTCAAAAGAGAGGAGAAGCAATTCACCGAAGATTTGGATATTTTAGTGTTTGAAAGGGGGGAGAGAGAGAGAGAGAGAGTTTAGAAACGAGGGAGGAAAAGGATAAAAGAAGATTACTTTTTGATGTCTTGTTGTTGTGTCTTTTTTTTACTCGTTTCTTTTACCTTTTTGCCTGCGTGTGTGGTATTTAGTTTGGTGGCGGCTATAAACGGTGACAGGTGTCACCGTTTTTGACACATCACTACTTTGTGATTTCACTTGTTGGATCCTCTACATATACCTCCCTGAGGTATACTGCACCCTTGCTCCTCACCCATATGATCTTTGACCAAGGGAACTTTGTCCACACTGGAAACCCTGCAGCGTGTTGGGCCTCTCCTTGGTGGGCCTTGTGGTTTCGCTACTTACCCGCCCCTATTTCAATTATCTTCCAAGCCACTTTGTCTAAAATTCTTTTTTTTTCTTATTTATTTTTTTGTTCTTTTAAAATTTTAATTTGTTTTACTTAGTTTCTTTTTTATTTTATTTATTGTTTGGATTATTTCTAAAAAATGCAAAAAAAAATTATTATTAATTTTTTTTATTTTTTATTTTTAACTTAATTAATTATATTTTTAAGTTATTCCTATTTAAGTGGATTTATTTATTTTTAGGTGATGATGGTGTGCTTGTTAATTTCTATTGACTCGCTATTTTCTCATGATGTGTTTATGCTTAATGATATATCTTGATCTTAATCTCAATTACACATTTAAACTATTTTCAAAATAATTCTCGATTTAATAATCGAGTCATTTTTCACCCTTGTAAGTCGATTGCCTTGTGCATCGCCATTGACCTCATATTCACAGGTGCACACATTCATAGCTTACTTTTGATCTTTCTTACAATGAGACTGTAGCTCCGGTTTTGTGACGCGATCACTACCGCTTTTAACGCTACTTTCTGATTTATGTATTTATCCTATGAAGCTTAAAAGGAATGGGAAGATATCTTAAACTAACCATGCGTGCAAGTGTTTTCTTTAACAAATGTGAAGAGATCGGGGATCGGGGTTTGGTTATACAAAGGGAAGCTATTAACACTCGAAGTATCTATAGTAATCTATAGAAACCTTCATTTACATACATTTTCTTACTATTTGAAATGCTTTCTTAAATCTACCTGCGGTTAATTGGGGAAGGTTTCTCCTTTGTGAGAGCTGAGGGAATGTTTTTGTTGTTTTTGGGTTTTCTATTATTTTTGGGAAGGTGCTTGATCTAAGATTTTTGATTTGTGTGCTCGCTAAGACTTTGCAATCTTATGCCTACGTATTCCGGTAAAGAGATCTGGGAAATCAGGGTAATCGTAGTTCCTCCTATTCTATGGGAGGAATAAAAACATTGGTGTCTTGTTCAAAGCCCAAGATTGAAGCTAAAAAAGATATTTGTGTCTTGTTCAAAGCCCAAGATTGAAGCTAAATGAGTTGTTTATGTCTTGTTCAAAGCCCAAGATTGAAGCTAAAAGAGTGTTCTGACTGGGAGAGAATTTGTCATCTCTAAAGGGAGATATCTCACCTATTCATCACAAATGTTGAGTAATTGGTTATAAGGGAAGTTACTTTAACTGGGATGTGTGGAATCCAGCAATGTCATATCTTCCTTTATAAATCTTTGCATACTAAGAGATGGACATTGGCTTGGATGTGTGGAATCCAGAGGCTTGCCACTTACACCACTTAGATGAAAGATAAATTTTAGCCATGATAAATGAGGGACTCCAGCTTGGATTTTGAATCAACAAGTGTGCCACTTACATCAATTATCTGTTAAAAAGTTTTTATTGTTTGTTTTGATATGTTTAATTGTGTGCCTTGATCAAAGCCCAAGGTTGAAGTTGAAAAAGTTGAAAACTGACTCAACTGGGGAAGTATTATATGTCTTGTACAAAGCCCAAGATTGAGGCTAACGGGGAAAATTATTATATGAAGCCTAAGAGAAGGCTGAGTCTTACTGAGGATTATTTAAATCCAGGAGAAAGTCTAAAGTATTTTGAGGAATCAAAAGGGAAACTACTCTTGCTGGGGATTGGAAAAGAGTTGAATTTACCAGATGCCCTGAAGTTCTGCTACTTTTGGGGATTTGTTGATGGTATCATGGTTCTGGCTGGGGATTTTTAAGGTGAAAGTCAAACCTTGTTGGCGGCCAGAAGGGATTTAAATATAGGTTTGAGTGCCTTAGAGGTTTTAACTCTCCTGGGAATTAATGTATTGGTAAAGATGATTAGGATTTATCCTATGCTTTTAGGAAGCCTGAAGGTCCTTATATGAAGTCCAAGAGGATACTATGGGGGTGAGACTTTCCAAGTCTACTTGTATGAAGCCCAAGAGGAGGCTGAGGGTTCTAGAGATGAAGATCAACTAATGAATGATTGGATGTTCTAGGGTTTTTGACTTTCATGAGGATTGAACTAGTGGAGATGACTAAATTCTATCCTATGTTTTTAGAAAACCTGTGGGTCCTTGTACTAAGCCCAAGAGGAGGCTGATATGCTTCTAAGAAGCCTGTGGGTCCTTGTACTAAGCCCAGGAGGTGGATGTGATGCTTCTAGGAAGCCTGTGGGTCCAAGCCTAAGAAAACTTCAAGAAAGGGTTCACCGGGAAATAATCCTTTCTTTGTTAAACAGTTCTAAGGTTTGAAGAAATTCAAAAGAGGTTTCACCGGGAATTAATCCTCTCTAGGGACATGAATTTCTTTGTATAGGAATAAACTAGTTGATTAAACTGAATTATAAGTATTCTACTGTTTGACCTAAGTGTGAACTGAGGATGACCTAATTGCTAAGGGGAACCCTAAACAGACATGCACAGGTATATATACAGGTATATAAACAAGCATATAAACAAGAATGAATTGAAAAAGTGGTGGGTCTTATTCTTTGGATAGATGCCCAAGTGTATTGTGATTGGTTGTATTGATTATCATTGTATGATTAGGCTTTTGAGAATTTGAAGAAAGTTTTGAGAAAACTTTGGATTTGAATTTGAATTAAAAGAATGTTTTTTATTTGAATGAATTGAATGAAATTTTGGGGCTTATAACTCAAAGAGAGGCCTAAGTGGTCTAAGAGCAGTTTCACCGGGAATAATGCTCATCTTAGTACCAGTGTAATTTGAATCTTCTTTTTATTATAAAAAAAAAAGGAAAAGGATGGGAATTACACTCTATTAAGAGGCCCAAGTTAAGGTATTTTGAATGAAAGAATGAAAGAATAGTATTGGGTCTTATACTCGGGGAGAGGCTCGGGTATTTTCAAACAATTTTAAACAGACAGATGATTTTGAAAACAGAGGTATGGGGCTTACAGCTCAGGGAGAGGCCCATGGAGGTTGTTTATTGTTAAAATAAAGTTTATGTACAAAAGTTTGGGGCTTATACTCAAGGAGAGGCCCAGATGATTTATTTGAAAATAGTGATCGCACCGCGATACCGAAAGACGTTTGTGGGACTTATACTATAGCAGAGGCCCAAAAAGTTATTTATGTACATAGGGGGTTGGGTCTTACACTCTAATAGAAGCCCAAGTGTGTTTGAAATGAAGTTTTGAAAGATTGAATCAAAGAAAACCCTCATTTCTATTTTTTAAGATATTTTTCTAAGAAAAATCAATTAAAAATGATAAAAAATACCAAAAAATAAAATAAACATGTTATGAATTATGATTAAGGTTTAGAAAATGAGGTTTTATTCACATGATGATTTAAAACCCAATTAGTTTAGAAAAATCAAGAAAAATAAATTATTTAAAATGTTTAAAACAAATTAAAATAAAATTCTTTAAAATATTTAAAAATATATCAAATAAAAAAAAATTATTTTTTTTGTGGAATAAAATATTTAAACATATGAAGGATTTATGTTTAAAAAATCATTTGAAAATGATTAAAATTGAGAGAGAAATTAAGTTTTGAAAATAATTAAGAAAATAATTCAAAATTCAAAATTTTGAATTAAATTTGAAAAAAAAGGCGCCAACGGTCATCTTCTTCCTCGCACGTGTCCTCCATGGCAGTTTTACAAAACCTCTCATACCTCCCTCAATACGTAATGATTTTGCACGATGTAAACATGAAAGTTGTTTGTTTTTTAACAAGGATTTCAATGATATCAATTAATTGCGTTTCTTTTAAGTGTAGAATGAGATATCATGGGAAGAACAGATGAACCCTAATTTTTGCAAGAACACTATGAAATCCTATACACGATTGATACATAGCAATTGATTGAGGGAAAACTGTCTACACGATTGATACATGTTGGTAACTTGAAAATACATTTATGATGCATGGATCATAGAGTTTGAGAAGTTCAGGCTTGTTTGTGCAAGAGGAAATCGAATCCTCAGTTGTAGGTGTTAGAGAAGTGTTTTGATGATCTGGGCAGCTTCCTTGGACCTCAAGTAGTGTGTTGAGATGCCTGGAATGGATTAAAAACCTATAGATTGGTGGGCACGACTCAAATTACAGATGGCTTTGGGTTGAGGTATGAACATGATGAATCTGGTGTTACAGATGTTGCTCAAGTGTTTAGATCACTCATATATGATGTATGTGAGGTGTTAGGACCATTGGTTTGAGTTGAATTGCTCTCTATTTCAAAATACGATTCTCACTTATTTGGAAATGGATTTTTGATGCCCAAGAGGGAAATGGAGGAAAACATATGTTGTGATGTTTAGGGGTGGTTTGATCAACCAGAAATGACCTCTATTTATAGTAGAGGAATGTTGTTTTGTAAAGAATAGTGAATGTGGCCTGGATCACCCTATTGTCCAATGGATATGGCTATGTGTTCAAAGTCTCCTCTAGCCATTGACTTGAGTTATACTTTGCAGGTTTAGGTCTTCTGATTCTTGGCTAAGGCTTGACTCATTTGGACTGATATGGCTTGGTTCATGACACCTTAATGCATCCTTTCAATGCCATATGACAAAATTGAATTTTGGATTTACAACATTGATGGTCACATGCCAAAGGGATAGGATTCTTGACTTATTGGCCTTATGGTTCAGATTCTTCATCATTTATATTGATATTGGACAAAAATCCAATGATTCAAGTGTCCAAAATTGGCTCAAGAAATTTTGGGATAAAAGTTATGTGACAATGCTGTCAAAAAACCAGTTTGCATCAAGGCATGTTGTGAAGTTCATAACTCCTTGCTCAATTTGAATCAATGGATGTTCTTGTACTCTTTGGAAAGCTTGTATATCATACTTCAACTTTGATGTTTACATTTGGTCTTGATCCCTCTTGGATCATAATGAAAAATGCCTCTAAAGTTTGACAAAACATGAGACAGATTCTGCCTAAAATGCCTCTTATGAAATCCTAACTTTATGGCCTTATAACTCAAAATCCATGCATTTTTTTACCATGGATCAATAGGACACTTTTGTAGTATGTAATATGAGCTATCATTTGAGCTTTGGATGGAAGAAAATGGTTGCTTGGATCACAAGTTATGGTCTGGTAAAGTTGGGTAAAAATCAAGTTTTTCCATAACTTAGTGAAAATTCTAAGTTTTCTAAGGTGCCCTATTTACAAGTTATCCCACTTTTCTTGATTTTTCTTGATTAATCATGATCCAAATCACAAGTTAACATTGTTTTTGGCTTAAATAAGCCATGTTTGTCAAAAAATTCAAAAAGTCAAACTTGGTTTTGATCACAGTTGACTTTTGTATCAGATGAATTTTGAACTTTGTGATCCTTTATGAAATCAAGTCCTTGGGATAAATTGAACCTCATGGATGGATTCCATATGTGTTTTTGAGTGTCTTGAATCATGTCCCAAGGTTTGAGATCATGTTATGGTTAAAAGTCAAAGGTATGGTTGACTTTTTTTCAAAAACCCTAGTTTGTGGCCCAGACGAATTTGAATCCTTGCATTGCTTATGAACCAAGTTCTTTGAATCAATCCAATCTTGTGAATGGATAAATATGATGGTTTTGAGGTCCTTGAAACATATATTGATGTCTTGGCTTATGCCTTGCTCAAAAAGTCAACTTAGGGATTGAATTAGGTCAAAACCCTAATTCCTGATTTTTTATAAGTGCATACCCTGAGGCTATTTTGAACTTATGAGTGGACTCATGAGGGTTTTTTGAGCTTCTTGAATCATACATTGAGGAATTGGCTCATGCCCAGATGAAAATTTCTCTCTGGAGGCCTTGGTCGACCAAAACCCTAATTTGGTGACACTGGTGATCTTGAGGCTTGATTAACTTGAAATGTTGCATTCTTTTGTTAGATTCCTGATGTGGGGGGACTCTTGATCCTTTATGGATGTTTGAGAGGTTTTCCAAGTTGAAGATCGTGTCAATTCTTGATAGATCCTTTGCTTGGATGCTCTGAGAGGGCTCAGAAACCCTAATCCTTGGTTGAGGTGGATACTCAACAATCTCTGAAGGAATTGGTGAGATATGAAAATAACCTATATTGTGGTGATAATTTGCACAATGATGTGAAATCTTGTTGTCAAAATTTAGGGTATGACAGATGCCCCTATTTTATCTTCTTGGACCTGAAGGTGTGAATAGCAAAGATATTCAGGCGTTCATGGTAAAAGAGAATTAAATATTAGAATACCCGAAATTTTGATTGTGGTTGCGAATGGTAGCCAATTCCCAATTTTGCTGATCCATCTTCTTTTACTAAGTAATCTTACCTAGAAAAGGGTAAAACTTCCCCTCGATCCTGGTCTTCAGCCATGGAACTGGTTTTAGTTTTCTTTGAAATAAACTTCCCCTCGATCCTGGTCTTCAGCCATGGAACTGCTCTCAGTTTTCTTTGAAATAAACTTCCCCTTGATCCTGGTCTTCACCCACGGAACTGGTCTCAGTTTCTTTTGAAATAAACCTCCCTTCGATCCTAGTCTTCAACCATGGAACTGGTCTCAGTTTCTTTTTAAATAAACTTCCCCTCGATCCTGGTCTTCAGCCACAAAACTGGTCTCAGTCTCTTCTTGCCGAGTTCTTCTCTTGACAAGGAATGCTATCTGGGAGGGTTTTTATCAAACTTCTCGCCGAGATTTACTGGGTAGATTCCATTAGATGGAAAAAGATTTGATGTCAGACTTGCTGGGGAGAACCATATGTCTGAACTACAGAGGTATGCAAACTTCTCAGTCAGAGATGCCATTTGCTGGAGAGGTTACATCATACTTCCCTTCGAGACTTCTTCGGAGAGATACCATGTGATGTAATCCAATTTTGAGGCACTGATGACTTCCTTGAAAGCAGGGTAAACTTCTCGGAGAGAGTCTATCATTTGTCGGCTTATTCGAATTTATGGGGCAAAAAAAAAACTTCTTTGTTTGCCAATTGGTAGAAATTTCTTGGAGGGGGTGACGTCCATATTACCAAGAGTCTTTTGTTGAGAAGCTTCCACGGGGGGATTTTCTTTAATCCGGGAAAGCAAAATATCATCTTCAATGATGAAGAGTTAATTTTCAAAGGTGTATAACCTAATGTCTTTTCGTCTTCCAGAGGTTCAAGTTATCAAAGTGGTCCATGATCGATTTCAATCCAGGAATGAACTGGAGAGAGATCGTCTAAACAAGACATTTCCTAATAAAGAAAGAACTCAAAATGGGGTGTCGTCCTATCCAAATGTGGAAAGGAAACTTAAGAAAAGTCTTCCACAAAGACCAAACTCAGTGGGGATTTAGAAAAAAAAAGTACATCCCTTCTGCCTAAGGTTGACGACCCTAACTGAGAGAGGAAGTTTATCACCACCAGAGTGAATGACGTAACTTATGCATTATGAATATGAATATAAATCAAATATGCATGATGTATGTATTAGGGGTGGCAAAATGGATGGATTGGATGGATATGGATTGGATTGTTAATGGATGGATCAAAACAATCCATTAGTCCATTAACAATCCACTAAAATTTTCTTAAAATTATCCAATCTAATCCATCCGTTAAGAATAAAATTCATCATATCCACCCATTAACATATTTTTAATGGATGGATATCCATCCATCCATTTTTTTTTTTTTTGAAAAAACAAACGTAGTTTTTTTATTTAAAAAAACGGTTTTTTTACTGAAAAAAATAAAGTCGTTTTTTTTTGGAAAAATTTGACTTTTTGTATTTTCCAAAAAATCGATATTTTAATTTTTAAAAAAAATCGATTTTTTTGGGGGGAAAATTTTGGTTTTTTTTCGGAAAAAAAAAAACGTTTTTTTTAAGAAAAAAAATCGGTTTTTTTGGAAAAAAATGGTTTTTTTTATTCCCAAAAAAATTGTTCTTTTTCAGAAAAAAAATCGTTTTTTTTGGGAAAAAAATCGGTTTTTTTTTTTGAAAAAAATTCAGTTTTTTTTGGAAAAAAATAAATTCTTTTTTTTAAAAAATCCATTTTTTAATTATTTTTTTTTAAATAAATCTAACGAAAATAAAAATAATCCATTGGATCCTTAAAATATGTTGGATGGATTGAACCAATCTATGCATATAAATGGATGGATTTAATTCAATCCATTAACTTACTTTTTATGTGGTGGATGGATTGGATGGATTTTGTCTTAATGGATCCAATTGCCACCCCTAGTATGTAGGAATGAATGCATATGCTGACAAGACAGACATGACATATGGAATGGTGGTGATCACAATTGGATACTTGGTCACTGCGGGGGATAAAAAGTATCAATGGTGAAATATATTTAGGGACACAAAGTTCTTTAGCTGGTCTTTAACTACTCTTGGTAGTAACAAGATGCGACTCCTGAGGAGCGGAAACTTTTACCAGTGTTTTTTGAAGGTAGCAGCTTGTCGGAGGAAGGAAATCTTGTTCCTATCTTTATTCTTAGGGATAGAAACCCTACTGGGGATGACAGGTAGGACACTACATCTGAAGTAATTGATCCTTCATTCGGGGTATACTGATCACAAGGAATATTTTGATTCTGCATTTTGAAGTTTGATTACTTCCACAGAAGCCGTCGATGTTCCTTTTTGTGTTCATTAATCAAAAGGAAATTGTCGTCTTTATTTTAAAAGCAGAAGTAAAAATCAAAATTCATGTTTTGAAAATAGAAGTAAATTCATTTTTATGTTTCAAGAATGTTAATCAAATAAACATGTCATTTTGCAAAGTAGAATAAACGAGAATTGCAAACAAAAGGCACAAGGGCTCAAATTTTATTGATAGAATGATAATCAGCCTAATGCATGATTCCATGGAGCATTACAAAGTTTTAGAAAATGGTAATTTTATAGGGGAAGGGGCTACATTGAAACATAATGACCACTGTCATTCCACCAACTTTGAATTCTGGATATTCTTGAGCTTCTGTTGAAGGTGGCCTCTGATTGAGGATTTCTCGACAGATGACGTCACTTCTGATGAGCCAATCTGGTCGGATGCAGTTACTTGCCATAAATCCCTAACTTTTGCCTAGATCACTTTTTCAGGTTTTCAATTTGTCGGAATGATTATTGTTTATGTCTCTAATTTTTGCCTGGACCGCCCTTTCGGGTTTTTCAGTCCACCGAGATGCTCTTTTTTGCCTAAGTCGCCCTTTTAGGTTTTCAACTTAGCGAGCTATTTTTTTTATTTAGGTGAATTATTTCTTGACTGCATCAATATTTGTGGGTTAAGTAAACTCCTCTCCACCCATGGTTGTGAGTTTTAAGGCACCGCATGAGAAGGCTTTCTTAACAACATATGGGGTAATCGTAATTTGGAGTCCCATTGCCCCTCGAATCAGTGAGAAACAATTGTATCTTCTTGAGCACGAGGTCTCCTTCTCTGAAGACACGAGGTCAGACCTTTTTGTCAAATGTTTTCTTCATTCTTTACTGATATAACTGACCATGGCATAAAGCCGTCATTCTTTTTTCTTCGATTAGATCCAGTTCATCGTATCTACTTTAACATCATTCACCTTCTGTTAGCTTGGCTTCCATCAATACTCTCATTGATGGGATTTCTACTTCAATGGGGAGCACTGCTTCCATGCCATATACTAGAGATAAAGGGGTTTCCCCTGTTGAAGTACGGACGGATGTGCGATAACCGTGAAGTGCAAATGGTAGCATCTCATGTCAATCTTTGTAGGTCACAACCATCTTCTGAATGATTTTCTTAATGTTTTTATTTGCTGCTTTTACCGCTCCATTCATTTTAGGTCGGAAGGAAGATGAGTTATGGTGTTCAATCTTTAACTCAGCACACAACTCTTTCATCATCTTGTTATTTAGGTTCGATTCAATATCAGTAATGATCTGGCTCAGAACACCATAACGGCAGATGAGATTGTTCTTGATAAACTGGACCACCACTTTCCTGGTCACATTGGTGTATGATACCGCTTCAACCTATTTGGTGAAGTAAACAATGGTTACCAAGATGAACCGATGTCTGTTTGAAGCTTTGGGTTCAATCATGCCAATCATGTCGATTCCCCATTTAGAAAAAGGCCATAGAGAAGAAAGAATTTTGAGATGCGTTGGCGGTACATGGATTTTGTCGGCGTATATCTGACACTTATGACACTTCCTCATGTACTTGTAGCAATAGGATTCCATTGTCAACAAATAATATCCTGATCTCAGAATTTTTCTTACCATTGTGTGTCCATTGGCATAAGTACCAAAGGAGCCTTCATGAATCACTTTCATTAGCATGGTTGCTTCGTGTCCGTCCATGCATCTGAGCAAAACCATGTCGAAGTTTCTCTTGTAGAGAACATCATTGTTTAGGAAGAAGTTTCCAGCTAGTCTTCTGAGAGTCTTCTTATCTTTTCTTGATGCCCCAGACGGGTATTCTTGTCTTTGAAGGAAGCACTTGATATCATGATACCATGGATTATCGTCAATGACTGCTTAATATGTAAGCGGGACTATCAAGGCGCATTATATCAATCTTGGGTACGTCATTCCACCGACTCACACTAATCATGGAGGATAAGGTAGCTAGTGCATCGGCCATGTGGTTTTCTTCACAATGGATGTGATGAAACTCAATCTTGTTGAAGAAGGGTAATAACCTTCTTGTGTAGTCTTTGTAAGGAATTAATCCCAATTGACATATGCTCCACTCTCCTTTAATCTGATTTATAACCAGGGTTGAGTCTCCATACACATCCAAGTTCTTTATCCTTAAGCCGATAGCTTCTTCGAGGCCCATGATGCAAGCTTCATATTCGGCCTCATTGTTTGTACATTTGAATGTTAATATGGCGGTGAAAGGAATATGGGTACCCTAAGGTGTAACAATGATTTCCCCAATTCCATTTCCATAAGCGTTGACAGCTCTGTCGAATAGTAGTCCCCATTGGCACCCTGGCTCTAGCCCTTCATTTGGTAGCGGTTCATCACAATCTTTCATTTTCAGGTACATCACATCTTCGTCTAGGAAGTCAAATTTTATTGATTCCTGATCGTCAATTGGTTGGTGAGCCAAGTGATCGGCTTAAACACTTCCTTTGACGGCTTTCTGAACATGGTATTCGATGTCGTATTCTGATAACAACATCTGCCAACGGGTAATCCTCCCTGTTAAAGCAGGCTTTTCAAAGACTTACTTGATCGGATCCATTTTGGAATTAACTAAGTAGTGTGACAAATCATGTACTGGCGAAGACGTTTAGTTGTCCAAGCTAGAGCGTAGCAAGTTTTCTCGAGCATGGTGTATCGAGTTTCACAGTCCGTGAATTTCTTGCTTAAGTAATAAACGACAGACTCTTTTCTTTATGTTTCGTCTTGCTGGCCAAGTACACAGCCCATGGAGTCTTCCAAGACTGTTAAGTAGATGATCAGTGGTATTTCTTCCACTGGAAGAGACAGAATAGGTGGATTCAGGATATATCCTTTGATGCTGTCGAAAGCCATTTGGCACTCTTCTGTCCATATACAACTTTGACTCTTTCTGAGTAGTTTGAAGATTGGCGCGCATGTCGCGGCCATGAGGGATATTAATCTTGAGATGTAATTCAGACGTCCCAAAAATCCTCTTATTTGTTTTTCAGTCTTTAGAGTAGACATTTCTTGAATGGCCTTGACTTTTTCGGGATCAACCTCAATTCCTTTTTGCCTGATAATAAATCCCAAGAGCTTTCCTGAACGAACACCGATTGCACACTTGTTGGGATTCAAGCGGAGTTTGTATTTTTTCAGACGCTCGAATAGTTTTTACAAATTTTCCACATGTTCTTCTTCTGTTTTAGATTTGGCAATCATGTCATCGACGTACACTTCGATTTCTTTGTGCATCATGTCGTGAAACAGATTTGTCATAGCCCTTTGATAAGCCGCTCCTGCGTTCTTTAGACCGAACGGTATTACTTTGTAACAAAAGGTGCCCCATGGGGTGATGAATGAAGTTTTTTTCATGTCTCCTAGCGCCATTTTGATTTGATTATAGCCCGAGAACCCATCCATGAAGGAGAATACTTTGAATTTTGTTGTGCTGTCAATTAGCATGTCAATGTGTGGTAGGGGAAATCATCCTTTAGACTTGCTTTGTTTAAATCCCTATAGTCTGCATACATTCTGACTTTTCTGTCTTTCTTAGGAACTGGCACTATGTTGGCTAGCCATTGAGGATATTATGAAGTGGCAAGGAAACCTGCGTCGATCTATTTCTGCACCTCTTCCATAATTTTTATGGCCATATCAGGGTGACTCCTTTTCAAATTTTGTTTAACCGGAGGACATTCTGGCTTCAGTGGCAAATGATGCTCCACGATGTCGGTATCCAACCCTGGCATGTCTTGGTAAGACCAAGCAAACACATTTGGAAACTCTTTGAGCAGTTCTACAAGCCTTTTTTGACAATTAGACTGGGTAGTGCTCCGATTTTAACTTCTTTTCTATCTTCTTCTGAACCCAAATTGACAGTTTCCAACGGTTCTTTGTAAGGTTGAATGGATTGTTTCTCATGTCTGAGTAGTCGAGAGATCTCATCTGGAATTTCTTCGTCCTCTTTTTCTTCGGCTCCAAATACCTAGAACTCAAAGTTGGGAGAAGGCATTGGATCGTGTATTTCAATGGGGTTTAAAATAAATAATCTGCATAACGTGATGATTCTTTTCAGAAAAGACAGAGAGAATGCAAAAGTGTGTGCAGTGTATTTTTTTTTAAAACGCTTGTTTTTTTTTAGGATTACCATTTTCTGAAAAACGAAAAGTGAAAATAGCAATAAAATGCAGGAATTCAAAATGACATCCTTTATTTATGATTTGTCGATTCTTGAAACACAACCCTATAAAACAAAACTCTTTCACTTTGGGTGAAGCGAAGAGGGACATTTACAGAAAAACAAACCCTATAAAACATCCTTTTCACCCGGGCGAAGTGAAGGGTTAAAACAAAGACGAGATAATTACTTTGATTTATGAACGATATTCGGGACATCGACCGCGACCCAATGACGACGAACTCCTCTATGGATCACGAAGTCCGGTATTTTTCTTATAGGATTGCCTTCAGTAATGACATTGATCCCTGACGGAGTTGGATCACTAGAGTCTTCTTCCCAGGCAGCGTTATCATAAGAGGACTCTTTTGTTGCATCTTCAATGATACTTTCATTCTCAAGAGGATCTCCCCATCCAGTTGGCTAGATGTCCTCACATCTGATGCGAGGGATTTCGGGAGCAGTGCACTTTACTAGAAAGTCGTTCTTGCCGCTTGGCTGCCCCAAAGTATCCCAAGTTTCTGAGGGGATAGATGGGTCATCTTCTTCAATGAAATTGACCTCAGGAAATGCAAAGTTAGTAAATTCTTGTCATGCGATCCTTGCAACCTCATCAACATGGCATTTGACATCTTTGGAATATTCTGGGTAAGGATTCTATGATTTGGTGAGAACAAGTGGATTTTTCTCAAGGTCATTTAGCATATATGGATTCTCTGGCTGACTCTTTTTCCATGAATCTTCCATGTAAGGTTTCCAGATGGGCAAATCATCCATGGGATCATATGAGTTGTAATCAAAATTGTCCTTCATCAGAGTATCTTCTTCCAATGAGTTGGGTGGAGCACGACATCCTTCGAGATCGCAATCTCCGTAGATCATTCTGAAATTTGATCTTGGTATATATCTGGGACTTTGCTTCGGAGAGAAAAATGGCATGTATGTTTCTTCATGAGATATGAATCCTTCATCGTTGAAATAGGATTTCCACTCTTCATCTGGATCAGAGGAACTATTCTCCTCGATGGTGTGGACTTCTTGAGATATTGGGTGTAGGAAGCCTCCGATGTGGAAGAAATCTTGAATGGGACGAATGCTCTCATCCTTTTATGTAGCCTTGGTAAGTGCTGGAAAAAAACCAAGACCTTTTCTTGTCTTGTTATCAGCAGGAATCAAAACTTTCCCCCGTCCTTTTATGTCACCGCTTCCCCATTACTTTGAGAGTGTCTTTGTACGAGGAAATTGACGTTCCTTTTTCTTGGTGATTCTCATTGCTCACCGAGAGTGCTTGAAATTGAGTTCCAATAACCTCCTCTGTTTCTAAATATGAAAATGATGATAGGTTACTGTTGGTTGCAGAATAGGGCAAGCAGGAAAAATATTTATTTTTGGAAGAATTACCTCCGGGATTTATGTCGTGTCCACAGAGATCGTTTCGAGGGAAAGAATGTCGTTTGACAGTCTCTTGCGTCAATGAGTTTGGGTTTAAATGGGTTTCAAACAAGAAAACAGAAAATTAAATATCAACATAAAAAGAATTCATTCTTCAAAGAAAATAAACTTATCAGGCATACATATAATCCACTCGTCACAAACATAAATTTACCGACCAATTATACTCAACCTACAATACTCCTCAATATCACCCAGCATCGCTCACTACAGTGTCCATCTCTAACACACTGACCTGAGAGAACAATCGTGCTACCATCGTCGACACTCTCGCACTCGACTCAAGACACGTAGGCATTAAGCTTCGACGCCAATTGAAGATTGTTAGCTCTAAATCTATCTCTAGCATCCTGAAACTAACAGACAATCATCCCTAATCGAAGTTCGCGATGTTTATCTCTAACACAACTCAAACCCCACGCATAAAGCAAAAATCAGAGACAATCACCAATAAAGATTTATAAAGAAAGTTTTATACAACGCCGTGGGCGAAAAATATACATGAGATTATAGTCAATACATATACAAAACCCATCAAAGAAGAAAAACACAAAGAAGAAGAGAAATGAACCAAACATCTCACGGATTGTCAGAGTCGATCGACGATCAATCCACCCCGGTTCATCCGTGTGCAAGCTTCCATGTTGTTTTCAAGCTACCTCTACCAAAGAATGGGTTGATGAAGTTGGGAGACCAAAAATCACTCCCAAACATCATAACCTAACAAATGAACTAAAAATAAGTTATATACAAAAAGCTATCACGACGCCACCGCCCAGCACTAGCTTTAATTACACTCATGCCAGCTGTACAAAAGACCAGCCTGACAACAAATATCTCGTACCTCCCGACGCTAGAAGTACCGCCCGGTGCTAGCCAAAAACATGGAACGCTACTAAAACTTACTTATTTCAATTCTCTTCCGCCGCAGCACCGCCCGGCGCTCAAAATGTACCACCCGGCCCTGCTGACAGTAGACAGCAAAAATCCAATATTGTTTTATTCGTAACTTTTGAACCGTAACTCCATTTTTCCCTCGGTTTGAAGCGCTGGAAAGCTTATTCAATGCTCTATACAAAAATGGCAAGATATCCTTAATTTAATACCTGAAAAAATAAATGTAAATCAATTAAACTCAATTATATTTACACGATACACAATATATACACTAAAATGTAAAGTAAACGTATTTACAAACGAAGCGGGGTTTATTCGAACGTTATCAATAAAAAGTATCGATAAGTGCAACAAAACTTATATACAAAAATAGCTATAATTTGCACTTATCAGTTACTCACAATTAAAGTCTGTTCTCTGCATACTGTGACCAACTTGTCGTTCTTGACAAACTTCAGCTTCTGGTGAAGTGTCGAAGTGACTGCCTCTGCTTCATGTATCCAAGGTCTTCCTAAAATAGTTGTATGCTGCTCGGATGTCCATGACTTGGAAAGTGTGAGAACAAATGGTTATGGGAAGGTCGACTTCGCCGATAACTATTTTCCTAGATCCATCAAAAGCTTTGACTATGATCTCACTGCCTCTCATCGGCGTACCTTGAAAATATAATCGTACCAGATTTGACCTTGGCATGACGTTCAAGGATGAACCTGTGTCTACCAGTACACTGGCTAAAGCATCGTCTTGGTAACTGAGTGTAATATTGAGTGCCATGTTATGATCCTTGCCTTCCTCAGGAAGTTCTTCATCACTGAAACCCAAATTGTTGCAGGAAATGATGTTGGAAATAAGGTTGTCAAACTGACCCACTGTCACATCTTGTTCTACAAAGGCCTGCTCCAAGACTTTCTGTAGAGCTTCTCTGTGAGCTTCTGAACTTAGCAAGAGAGATAAAATGGATATCTGAGAGGGAGTTTGTAATAATTGATCCACAATGTTGTACTCACTTCTCTAGATGAGTTTTAATATTTCATCGTTATTTTTCACATGCTCCGTGCTGTTGGATTGACCAATTTGTTGATCAGGAACTTCATCTTGAGGTTCCTTTTCTTTTGCAAGTTCTCCAACTCCTCTGTTGAAGATTCGGCCACTTCGGGTGACTCGATTGATATCAGCAAAGTTGACAACAGATGGCAGTGGAATTTCTTTTCCATCTTCTATTATAGTTGCACCGTACTTGTACGGAATAGCTTTCTCTGACTTATATGGCATTGGTCTCGGCAAGTAGATGACCACAGAGGTTATTTGGGTCTTTTGACCGTCATAAGTAACCTCAATTGGTTCCAGATTGGGAATGTTGGAAACTTTTCTACTGTCGAGAGGGATTTCCACGCGCTTTGGTTCCTTGAGCAAAGTAATTATGGTGAAAACATCCTTGTTAATTCCATAATTAACAGGCTCTCTTTCATTGGAAACTGTGATAGTTCTTTTGTTCAGTAGTCCTTGAATCTCGTTTTGGTCAAGGAGGCAACCTTGCACCATGTTGGTTGACTGAGAATTCAGGCGTAGTAGGGTTTCACCTTGGTCTACTGATGCTGGAGAGCTGCTCGAACGAGGTAGCATCCTTGGCTATTTTCTAAATATATTCCACAGCGTTCATAATTGTGAGGTGGCACCCGGCCGTACCCACTCTGTATGCAGTGCATCTTTACCAAATTTGTTTCCAACAAGTATAGGTCACAGCTTTGGTGTCTGCCTGGATTTTCGTTGGTTATGCTAACTTGTTGTGTGTCTTCATCCTGGTAGACTGGGAGCCACCAGTGGTCCAACAGATGTTGAAGAGTTCTTTGTACAAGTGCGCAACCTTGATCGTTTTCAGAGCAATCTTTGCAGTCCTGATAATTATATGAGGATAGAAAACCGAGTCTGACTTGCTTGGCATGCAATTCTACTAGACTGGTATTCATTAAACGAATGTCGAAGATTTGAATCATGTAGACCTGGTGATCATTCCTTTCATGGTAGTCTTGGATCCATCCAAGATCCATTTGATGATAGAGGGCCTCTTGCACAAAAGAGCATCTCTGATTGTCTTTTGAGCAAATCGGACAAGCGTTGTAGTCGTGCAGTGGCAAATTGTAATATTGACTTTGTCTTGAATGCATTGCAACTAGATTGACATTCATTACACGGATGTCATGATTTTGAACAATGTTTGGATGTTCATAGGCCATATTTTCTTCACAAATCCTGTGATCCTGAATCCAGCCTAGATCCATCTGCTCTTGAAGAGTTGCTTATACAATGACACACCCTTGATTGTTCTTGGAATAGATATCACATTGATGATAGTTGTGAGATGGTACATAGCCATACCCGCTTTGCCTGCAATGCATTTTTACCATATTTGTTCCTAGAAGATGTATATCGTGAATTTGATAACTGTTGTCGGGTTCTCCTTCTATCAAGTTTACTGAAGTTTTTTCATGTTGCGGTAACGGACTTGTTTGAACATTCGGATTCGTATCTTTGAAAGAAAAAATTCCGTTTTTGACGAGCTTTTGTATGTCAGATTTGAAGCTAAGGCAATTTTCAATGTTATGCCCCGGTCCTCCTTAATGGTAAGGGCAAGATTGATCGGCTTTGAACCAAAAAGGAAAATTGTCCGGTACTGTAAGAGGAGTCCTGGTTTAAACGTGCCCCTTGGTTAGCTAAAGTGGAAATAATTCTACATATAACATTGGTATGAGGTCAAACTCTGGCAATCGTGTGATACGATTGATGTTATGGTATTGCGGGCGAGCCTACTAAAGAGGTTGTTGCTGCCTTTACTGATACTGTTGTTGATTTGGCTGGCTCTGAGCAATCTGTGGTTGATATGTCGGAGCTGGCACTGGGTTGATAGCGGGAGCTAATGCTGCTACCTGCGGAGGTTGATACCTTAGTCTTTGGTTACCCTGAGAGATATTACTGATATCTTGCTCTTTCTTCTTTTGGAAAGCACTCTCGTATCTTTTAGTACTGTTGGATGGCTCTGCATCTTTGACTAACCGGCCTTCTCGGACTGTTTCCTCAAGGCGTACCCACATGTTCACCATTTCAGTGAAGTCACTAGGCGCACTGGCAACCATTCGGTCATAATAAAATAAGCTTAATGTTTTCAAGAAGATCTTTGTCATTTCTTTCTCTTCGAGAGGTGGACAGATCTGGGCGGCGATTTTACGCCATCTTTGAGCATACTCCTTGAAGGTCTCTTTATCTTTCTGGGACATTGCTATGAGTTGGTCCCTATCTGGCGCCATGTCCAAATTGTATTTATACTGCTGAACAAAAGCTGCCCTAAGATCTCTGAAAGTGGTGATCTTTGTACAGTTTAAACCCATGTGCCATTTGAGTGCGGCACCGGTTAAACTGTCTTGGAAGTAGTGGATTAGTAGCTGTTGGTTTTCTGTCTGGGTAGACATTTTCCGGGCATACATTACCAAGTGACTTTGAGGGCAAGAGTTACCTTTGTATTTTTCAAAGTCAGACACCTTGAATTTGTACGGTATCTTTACTTTAGGGACTAAACAAAGGTCAACGGCGTCCTTGCCAAACAAGTCTTGTCCGCGAATGGCATGCAAGTCTTTCTGCATTTCCAAGAACTGTTCTTGGAATTCATTCATCCTTTCATATACTTCTTCATTTCTGCCAGAAGTGGCCCACAAAATCTGTTCCTCTGGGATAGTATGTATCACAGGTTGTGGTATAGACATTACTGCAGTAACTTTTGGCGCTTCAGTGACCTGAAGTTTGTAACCTTCAGGTCTGGAGGTTCCTGATATGGCTTCTAGGTCTTCAGTGACCGGTGGTATATATCCTTCAGGCACAAAATTGAAAGGCATGCCCCAGGGAAAACCTTTAGGCATGTTGTACTGAGGATAACTGTCGAGCGTCTCAAATGCTAGTGTAGACATAATCTCTGAAATCGTAGTCCTTTGAGGTGGTTGATCCTGAGCTGCTGCCAGGGATTCAATCGTATTGTGGAGTTTCTCCAAACTCTCCTTCAGAGCGTTGATTCTTCTATTAGATATTTGTTCTCCTTCTCGATATCGTCCATTTTCTTTTGCCGATTGGCCCAAGTATTGTACGAATGAGACAGTTTGACTCTAAAGTGCGACACATGTGTGAGACTCGATGACAAAGATGTGTAATGCAAAGATGATGAATGATATGCAAAGAATGAGATTTTTTTTTGTTTTCAAAAGAAATTTTAACATTTATGTTGCAAATATCATACAGTGGTGGAAACCTTTTTATTAAATTCAAAGGATTGCAGTATCTTACAGGGAAAAGTGCATTATTTTACAAAGTGCGAGAAGGAAAACTAGGCCTATGGATCCTAAGGTATTCCTGAAGAAAGTCCAAAAGCTGGTTGCTGAATTTTTCTCTTCTTCGATCGGGCCCCTTCAACCGTTGTCGGGTCGATAATCCTTTGCCATGTGAAAGGAGAGAGTAAACTTTTTCGTTCCTCTTGACTTTCTATAGCATGTTGTTCTAATATCTCAATCAGAGCATCCTTTTCTATTAATAGCTCTTGGATCTTTGTGCATTCTAAGCAGATAATCTGGTACTTGTTCTTCCAAGAGTTCTTCTCGCGTTGGACTTTGTTGAAAGCGACCTAAAGTTTTTCCGTGTCATTCATGAAGTAAGGAATAGAATCTTTCAGGGGAAAAACTTCCTGACGAGGGTAAGGCAATTTTAATTTGATGGCTCTAGTTTGCACCCATCGGAGGTAAGGCTCTGCAGAGATACCGTTGGGCCTTCCTAAGGACTCTCTTCCTTTCCTATGAACATGTTGCCAGGCATGCAAAATTTCTTTCTTTAGTGCTCTGTCATTTTCTCCTTCCTTGAAGAAAATACCTTCTAGATGAATGTTATGTGGTACATTCTTCATCGGGTATCCAAGTTGACGACGAGCTAAAATTGGATGATAGTTGATCCCTCCTTTAGTACCAATGAGGGGTACATTGGGGAAACTTCCACATTTGTCAATGATTTTTATTCTGTCATAGATCTGATTGTACCAATCTATGTCAGAATGAGTGAGAGACATAATCTTCTGCCACCATCGCATACCACTTTTGAGATCCCAAAAAGCATCAGATTTTGGTAAGTGGGAAATAAACCATTTGTAGAGTAATGGTACACAACACGTGTTCATCCCTCCATTGTACAAATTTCTTAAATGTACTGAATGATAAGCATCCGCGAGCAAAGTTGGGACTGGATTTCTAATTGCGAATATCTTGAAAGCGTTAATATCGACGAAGTTGTCAATGTTGGGAAAGAGGAATAACCCATATATGACCAGAACAAAGACATCCTCGAAAGCAGTTATGTTTCCTATGCTGGCAAAGTATAGGTCTTTTTCAATCAGGAATTTAGATGGTAAACCCTGGATTTCTTCCTTGGTGCTCATGTGAGTTTTGATATCTAACTCTTCCAAAGAGGTAGCTCTAGCAATGGCCTGATCTTTGGGAATTTCTTCCAGTCCAGAAAATGGATCTTGATCAGTGATAGGTAAATCAATCAGATGAGAGTACTCTTCTAGTGTCGGTGTGGGATGATAATCTGGAAATGTGAAGCAGTGGTATACTGGATCATAGAACTGAACCAATGTAGATAGGACTTCTTCCACCATGTTGACCTTCAAAAGAGACAACAGTCCTCCGTGCTTAGCTCTGAAATCTTCGAGATTAGTAATCATCCTTCCCAATTTTCTTAGGTTTTCCAGTTTTGGAATTTTGAAGGTGTACTTGTGCGTTTTTCTTCTACCGAAATTCATAGCACGACTTCTGATATTTGCAACGATTGTTTTAGTTCTTTTAGAAAAATATTTTTTTTTAATTTAATAAAATTTTTCTTTAATGAATGAAATGCATGGATGCATGAATGCAGTAAACAAAAACATTTGAAAACATGGGTTTAGGGGTTCATCGTCACGAGCATGGAGTCATGGATCTACCCATCCCCAAGGTGTGTACTAGGGTCCAATTTTTGTACCTGTAGAACGGGTTCTAACAAAGGTTCCCAAAATCATTGACCCCTCTCAAGAATATCAACAGCAAACCGACTGACTCATGAGAGATGTAATATCCCCAAGATGAATCTCTTTTGAGTGTAGTATCGGGTATCAACTATTCCCGTTATTCACCGCACTACGTCCTAACAATGGTCAGGTGGTTAAACGTCTACTAATCCTCAGTTTCAAGGGTGCCCATTGGAAAAAGTAATGTTTTCACGACTTGATCGTTCAACATCAGTAATTCCAAAAGGGTACATCCACTGATTCGATGGACTTTTAAGTTAGTTTGGTCAGGACTCACTCCCTATAAGCCTTCCTGAGTCTGCCACCACTTATCTTAAAATGTGCTCTCGGACTCACCACATGTGTATTAATCACATTCCCAGATAACAGTAATTTAAACAAGTATAGAAGATAAACAGATAGTATGACAGCAAATGATATAGAATGAGAAAGCAATTAAAACAGCAGAAAAATAAAATAACTGCAAGGCTTAAACCTCTTAGGGAATATAAGAGTCACCAGCAGAGTCGTCATTTTTCTGTAGCTCCGGTTTTGTGACACGACCACTACCGCTTTTAATGATACTTTTTGATTTCTGTATTTATCCTATGAAGCTTAAAAGGAAGTGGAAGATATCTTAAAATAACCTCGCGTGCAAGTGTTTTATTTAACAAATGCGAAGAGATCAGGGATCGGGGTTTGGTTATACAAAGGGAAGCTATTAACACCTGCAGTGTCTATAGTAATCTATAGGAACCTTCATTTACATACATTTGCTTACTATTTCAAATGCTTTCTTAAGTATATATGCGGTTAATTGGGGAAAGTTTCTCCTTTATGAGAGCTGAGAGAATATTTTTGTTGTATTTGGGTTTTCTATTGTTTTGGGGAAGGTACTTGACCTAAGATTTATGATTTGTGTGCTCGCTAAGATTTCGCAATCTTATGCCTACGTATTCTTGTAAAGAGATCTGGGAAATCAGAGCAATTGTAGTTCCTCCTATTCTATGGGAGGAAAAAAAACACTGGTGTCTTGTTCAAAGCCTAAGATTGAAGCTAAAAAAGGTATTTGTGTCTTGTTCAAAGCCCAAGATTGAAGCTAAAAGAGTTGTTTATGTCTTGTTCAAAGCCCAAGATTGAAGCTAAAGGAGTGGTTTGACTGGGAGAGAATTTGTCATCTCTAAAGGGAGATATCTCACCTATTCATCACAAATGTTGAATAATTTGTTATAAGGGAAGTTACTTTAACTGGGATGTGTGGAATCCAGTAATGACATATCTTCCTTTATAAATCTTTGCATACTAAGAGAGGGACATTGGCTTGGATGTGTGGAATCCAGAGGCTTGCCACTTACATCAGTTAGATGAAAAATAAATTTTAGCCATGATAAAGGAGGGACTCCAGCTTGGATTTTGAATCAACAAGTGTGCCACTTACATCAATTATCTAGAAAAAAGTTTTAATTTTTTTTTATATGTGATGAATAGAGGAAATGTCCTCCTACAGAGAGGACTTATGGTCTCACCTGAGGGGATGTTTAATTGTGTGCCTTGATCAAAGCCCAAGGTTAAAGTTGAAAAAGTTGAAAACTGACTCAACTGGGGAAGTATTATATATGTCTTGTACAAAGCCCAAGATTGAGGCTGACTGGGAAAATCATTATATGAAGCCTAAGAGGAGGCTGAGTCTTACTGAGGATTATTTAAATCCAGGAGAAAGTCTAAACTATTTTGAGGAATCAAAAGGGAAACTACTCTTGCTGGGGATTGGAAAAGAGTTGAATTTACCAGATGCCCTGAAGTTCTGATACTTTTGGGGATTTATCGATGGTATCATGGTTCTAGCTGGGGATTTTTAAGGTGAAAGTCAAGCCTTATTGGGGGCCAGAAGGGATTTAAAGACGGGTTTGAATGCCTTAGAGGTTTTAACTCTCCTGGGAATTGATGTATTGGTAAATATGATTAGGATTTATCCTATGCTTTTAGGAAACCTGAGGGTCCTTATATGAAGTCCAAGAGGAGACTATGGGGGTGAGACTTTCCAAGTCTACTTGTATGAAGCCCAAGAGGAGGTTGATGGTTCTTGAGATGAAGATCAGCTCTTGAATGATTGGATGTTCTAGGGATTTTGACTTTCCTGAGGATTGAACTAGTAGAGATGACTAAATTTTATCCTATGTTTATAGGAAACCTGTGGGTCCTTGTACTAATCCCAAGAGGAGGTTGGGATGCTTCTAGGAAGCCAGTGGGTCCTTCTACTAAGCCCAAGAGGAGGCTGGGATACTTCTAGGAAGCTTGTGGGTCCAAGCCTAAGAAAAGTTCAAGAAAGGTTTCACCAAGAAATAATCCTTTATTTGTTGAACAGTTCTAAGGTTTGAAGAAATTCAAAAGAGGTTTCACCGGGAATTAATCCTCTCTGGGGACATGAATTTCTTTGTATAGGAATAAACTAGTTGATTGAACTGAATTATAAGTATCCTACTGTTTGACCTAAATGTGAACTGAGGATGACCTAACTGCTAAGGGGAAACCTAAAAGAGGTATGGGGCTTACAGCTCAGAGAGAGGCCCATGGAGGTTGTTTATTGTTTAAAATAAAGTTTATGTACAAAAGGTTGGGGCTTATACTTAGGAGAGGGGCTTATACTCAGGAGAGGTCCAAATGATTTATTTGAAAATAGTGATCGCACCACGATACCGAAAGACGTTTGTGGGACTTATACTATAGCATAGGCCCAAAAATTTATTTATGTACATAGGGGTAGGGTCTTACACACTAATAGAGGCCAAAGTGTGTTTGAAATGAAGTTTTGAAAGATTGAATCAAAGAAAACCCTAATTTCTATTTTTTAAGATATTTTTCAAAGAAAAATCAATTAAAAATGATAAAAAAAAATGCCAAAAAATTCAATAAACATGTTATGAATTATGATTAAGGTTTAAAAAATGAGGTTTTATTCACATAATGATTTAAAATCCAATTGGTTTTGAAAAATCAAGAAAAAGAAATTATTTAAAATGTTTAAAACAAATTAAAATAAAATTCTTTAAAATATTTAAAAATATATCAAATAAAAAAATTTTGATCTTTTTTGTGGAATAAAATATTTAAACATGTGAAGGATTTATGTTTAAAAAATCATTTGAAAAGGATTAAAATTGAGAGAGAAATTAAATTTTGAAAATAATTAAGAAAATAATTAAAAATTCAAAAATTAGAATTAAATTTGAAAAAAGGCGCCAACGGACATCTTCTACCTCGCGCGTGTCCTCCATGGCCGTTTTGCAAAACCTCTCATACCTCCCTCAATACGTAATGATTTTGCACGATGTAAACATGAAAGTTGTTTGTTTTTTAACAAGGATTTCAATGATATCAATTAATTGCATTTCTTTTAAGTGTAGACTGAGATATCATGTGAAGAACAGATGAACCGTAATTTTTTCAAGAACACTATGAAATCCTATACACGATTGATACATAGCAATTGATTGAGGAAAAACATTCTACATAAGTGCAGAAACATATTGATTACTTGAAAATACATTTATGATGCATGGATCATAGAGTTTGAGAAGTTCAGGCTTACCTGTGCAATAGGAAATCGAATCCTCAGTTGTAGGTGTTAGAGAAGTGTTCTGATGATATGGACAGCTTCCTTGGACCTCAAGTAGTGTGTTGAGATGCTTGGAATGGATTGAAAACCTCTGGATTGGTGGGCACGACTCCAACTGCAGATGGCTTTGGGAAGAGGTATGAACTTGATGAATCTGGTGTTACAGATGTTGTTCAAGTGTTTAGATCACTCATATATGATGTATGTGAGGTGTTAGGAACATTGGTTTGAGTTGAATTTATCTCTATTTCAAAAAACGATTCTCACTTCTTTGGAAATGGATTTTTAATGCACAATAGGGAAATGGTGGAAAACATATGTTGTGATGTTTTAGGATGGTTTGATCAACTAGAAATGACCTCTATTTATAGTAGAGGAAGTTTGTTTTGCAAGGAATAGTGAATGAGGCCTGGATCACCCTATTGTCCAATGGATATGGCTATGTATTCAAAGTCTCCTCTAGCCATTGACTTGAGTTATACTTTGCAGGTTTAGGTCATCTGATTCTTGGCTAAGGCTAGATTCATTTGGACTGATATGGCTTGGTTCATGACACTTCAATGCATCCTTTCAATGCCATAAGACAAAATTGAATTTTAGATTTACAACATTAATGATCACATGCCAAAGGGATATGATTTTTGACTTATTGGCCTTATGGTTCAGATTCTTCATCATTTAGGTTGATATTGGACAGAAATCTAATGATGCAAGTGTCCAAACTTGGCCCAAGAAATCGTGGGATACAAGTTATGTGCCAATGCTGTCAAAAAAACCAGTTAGCATCAAGGCATGTTGTGAGGTTCATAACTCCTTGCTCAAGTTGAATCAATGGATGTTCTTGTACTCTTTCGAAAGCTTGTATATCATACTTCAACTTTGATGTTTACATTTAGTCTTGATTCCTTTTGGATCATAATGAAAAATGCCTCCAAAGTTGGACAAAACATGAGACAGCTTCTGCCTAAAATTTTTCTAAGTGTCAAAGTTCAAATCTTATGAAATCCTAACTTTATGGCCTTATAACTCAAAATCCATCCATTTTTTTACCATGGATCAGTAGGACACTTTTGTAGCATGTAAGATGAGCTATCAAAGAAAATGGTTGTTTGGATCACAAGTTATGGTCTTGCAAAGTTGGGTAAAAATCATGTTTTTCCATAACTTAGTGAAAATTCTAAGTTTTCTAAGGTTGCCCTCTTTAAAGCTATCCCGCTTTTCTTGATTTTTCTTGATCAATCATGATCTAAATAACAAGTTAACATTGTTTTTGGCTTAAAGAAGCCATGTTTGTCCAAAAATTCCAATAGTCAAACTTGGTTTTGATCACAGTTGACTTTTGTATCAGATGAATTTTGAGCTTTGTGATCCTTTATGAAATCAAGTCCTTGGGCTGGATTAAACCTAATGGATGGATTCCATAGGTGTTTTAGAGTGTCTTGAATCATTTCCCAAGGTTTGAGATCATGTTTTGGTCAAAAGTCAAAGGTATGGTTGACTTTTTCTCAGAAACCCTAGTTTGTGGCCCATATGAATTTGAATCCTTGCATTGCTTATGAACCAAGTTCTTTGAGTCAATCCATTCTTGTGAATGGATAAATATGATGCATTTGAGGTCCTTGAAACATATCTTGATGCCCTGGCCCATGTCTTGCTCAAAAAGTCAATTTAGGGATTGAATTAGGTCAAAACCCTAATTCCTAATTTTTGATAAGTGCATCCCCTAAGGCTATTTTGAACTTATGAATGGACTCATGAGGTTCTTTTAAATTTCTTTAATCATACATTGATTTATTGGCTCATGTCCAGATGAAAATTTCTCTCTGGAGGCCTTGGCCGAACAAAACCCTAATTTGGTGATACTGGTGATCTTGAGGCTTGATCAACTTGAAATGTTGCATTCTTGTGTTAGATTCTTGATGTGGGGAACCTCTTGATCCTGTCATACCCCAAATTTTGACCACTAAGATTCCCCATCATTGTGCAAACCATCATCACAATATGGGTGTATCATTATGCCTCATTAGCATCCACTACAATCAAATTTAGGGTTCCAACCCTCTCTGAGCTTTAGACAAAGGATCAATCAAGGAATGACATGATCTTCAACTTTTCTAGCCTCTCAAACATCCCCGATGGATCAAGAGGACTCCCACAGCAAGAATCAAGCACAAGGCTGCAACATTCTGAGTGGATTAAGCCTCAAGATCGCCAGTGTCACCAAATTAAGGTTTTGGTCGACCAGGGCCTCCAGATGGAAATTTTCCTCTGGGCATGAGGCAATGCTTCAAAGCATAACCTAAGATGATCCAAGAGACATCATAAATCCAATCATCAAGTCAATTTAACCTCAGGGGATGCATTAATCAAAAATCAGGAATTAGGGTTTCTTGACCTAATTCACCCCTAAGTTGACTTTTGGCACAAATCATGAGCCAAGACCTCAAGACCATGATTTGAGGGTCTCTAATACACCACATTGATCCATTTTCAATAATGTATTGGTCCAAGAAGCTTGATCAACAAGATTCAAGCTCATCAGAACCACAATTAGGGTTTCGCGGAAAAAAAAGTCAACTGTATCTTTGACTTTTGACCCAGTCATGCTCCCAAACTTTGGGACATGATTCAATACACCCTATAACACCTATGAAATCAATCCATCAATTTTGTTTTAGGTCAAGGACTTGATTTCATAGAGGATCGCACAGTTTGAAATTCATCTGATAAAAAGTCAACTGTGCACAAAAGTCAAATTTGACTTTTTGAGATTTTTCACAATTATGGTCCCCTAACCCTAAAATGATGTTAATGTATGATTGGAATCATCATTCATCGAGAAAACCAAGAAAAGTGGGATAACTTGTAAAAGGGGTAACCATAAAAAAACTTAGAAATTTTCTAAGTTAAGGAACAAAGTGGCTAGGGTACCAACTTTGGAGGATCATAACTCCTAAACCACAAGGCCATTTTTCCCCATCCAAAGCTGGATTTGTAGCTCTCATGGCACTCTACAAAAGCTTCAAATACAACTCATTCCAATTCCTCATGGATTTTAAGTTATGGAATTATCAAAATCACAAAAAGTGAAAATGTCACTTTTTCCAACACTTAGTGAAATTTTCACTAAGTCAGAATCTGCCTGCACTTATTTCCAAATGTAGGGGCACTTTTCACTTGGATCCAAAAAGTATCAAAACCAACTATGATCAAACAGTTGTTATATCATATGGGGCTTTCCAAAATGGCCAAGAACTCCATCAAATTCCACTTGAGCCATGAGATATGACAATGGCAATATGCCTTGCTGAAAACTGTCAAAGCAAGGCAGATTTGTGCATTTTGCTCAATTTGCCAAAATTTGTGCAAATGACAAACACACTTATCTATCTGAACACCTCAGGGGGAGACCAAGGAGGGACAAACACTGATCCATAAGCCTCCCAAGTCTTTGGAACCAAAAGTAGCATACCAAACCTAGAAATGCCTAAAAGAGGGACAAGACTCCAATTTTGTTTTGGAGCATTTAATGGATGCACCAAGGTGGCATGGAATGAGCCATTTCCAACTAAATTCAGTCAAAACATATCCAAGACCAAGGGAACCAGCAGCCTGTGCCCTAACCTCTAGTCAATGTCTAAAGGAGATTTGGATTCCCATTTATCAACATTGGCCAAACCTCTGCAGCAATTGCCATTCACTATTGCTTGCAAAACAAACTTTCTCCACTATAAGTGGAGTTCATTTGTGATCAGTTTGAGTACACTAAAGCCATCAAACAGATGCTTTCCTCAAAATCTCTTCCTTAACTCCAAAATTGCCTTCCAAAGCAAGTCACTATCGGGTTTTGAGTTTGAGAGCAATTCCAACCAAACCAATCACACACACACCTCATAAACATCATATAGAAGTGATCCAAACACTTAAACAATATCTGGAACACTGATTTCTCAAAATCACCAGCCAACTGCTCAAGGTTTTAACCAAGTTGCAGTTGAGATACCATCTTCAGTTCCAACTTGTTTCAAACCATTCCAAGCACTCAGGCACATCACTTGGCACTTAGGGAAGCTATCCACATAATTGGAACCTAGTTGTAACACCTCTAACATAAAACACGATCACCAGCTGCAAGAGGTAAGCATGAGCTCTTCTAAATCTATGATCCATGCATTTTTTGCTGCACAATAATTTGGCCATATGTTCATAATCATGCATGGAGTGTTTTCCCTCAATCAATTGATTTGTTTGAATCGTGTATGGAATTTCTGAGCCTTCATGCAAATTTAGGGTTCTTGAGGTTTCTCTTTGATTTCTTATTCTATGCTTAAAATAAATGAAATTAAAGACCATAGACATGATCGTGAGGTGAAAACGAGTAGATTGGTATGTAGATTGTGTGATTTCATCAAGTATCCAGTGAGATTGATGAGAAAATGCAAATCTGGGCAAAACAGAGCACGCGGGCAAGGCCAAGATGTTCTTGGCGCCCTTTTTCAAATATTTGAATATTTGAATTTTTGTGATTTTATTTAATTGATTCAAAAATTAATTTCTCTCGAGTTTTAATGATTTTGAGTTGATTCTTTTTTTAATAATTCACAAAATGTTAAAATATTTTATTTTACCAAAAAATCCCAAAAATATTACTTATTTCATATATTTGATATTTTTGCAAAGAATTAATGTTTTATTTGTTTTTAACATTTGAAATATTTTTTCTCCCTTGATTTTTCAAACTTAATTGATTTCCAATTATTTTGTGGGTATAAACATGATTTTTCAAACATCAATCCAATACCACAATTTGTTTTTCACACATGTTTAACAATTTTGATCATTTTAATTGAATTTTTATTCAATTAAAATATATTTTGAAAACAAATTAGGGTTTTGATCAATTCAACCCTCATCAAATCTTTTCAAACACTTTTGGGCCTCTAATAGAGTGTAAGACCCATCCCTTGTAAATAAAACTTTTTGGGCCTCAGTGCATTGTATAAGTCCCAATACGCTAATGAAATCTCGGCGCGATCGTCATTTTTCAAACAAAACCCTTGGGCCTCTCCTTGAGTTGTAAGCCTCATCTTTTCTTTTAAAATCATTTTTGGGCCTCTAATAGAGTGTAATACCCAACCCCCTTTTAACCAAAACTTTTTGGGCCTCAGTGCATTGTATAAGTCTCGATACGCTACAGAAATCTCGGCACAATCGCCAGTTCAAAAATCAAACCATCTGGGCCTACCCTTGTGTTATAAGCCCCATTCCTTTTCTTTAAACACCTTTGGACCTCTTGAGAGAGTGTAAGACCCATCCCTTTGTACAGAAAACCTTTTTGGACCTCAGTCACTTTTATAAGTCCATGTACAATTTCAAAACAGCAGTGCAATCACTGATAAAACCTTGGGCCTCCCCTTGAGCTGTAAACCCCAACAATCTTTTCAAAGCACTTTCTCCTTTGATTTTGAATATAATATTGTTATCAAAGCTTTATTTGTTGAACAACTAACAAAACAACATGGAAGCTCTACAACCGAGTAAGTGTTTACCCGTTTTCTTTATCCGCTTTCATATATATATAACTGTTTGAGTACACTGTAAGTCCCACTGGACCAACATACCAAAATCTCCAATCCGCCTCGCCTTCAGATATAAGAATCTTCATCAACTCAACAAAACAATCTGTAACCATTTCCTTAATTCCAAACAATTTATTTCACCCACTATCAAAGTCGGAAAGACACACCTATTCCATCCAACATAATTTTCGTCTGCTATCAACAAGAGATTAAGGGTGATCAGTTCCTCAATTTGCCAATAGACAGTCGACAATCATGATGAGGCATAAACCGTCTTTACCAACTATAATAGCATTCCTTACATCCTGTGCACCAAACTACCTAAGGCACAAATCCTTAGTTGACATAAGCCTTACCTCCGCATCCCCTCTTAAACCGGGAACCAGCACGGCCCAAACAACACTTACACTCTTGCAACCAACGGCACACTGAGCCAATGCTCCCCACCTGAAGCAACATGGAGAAGTACAAGCTCCTCCCCCACTTATCACATTCTAACTCCTGAAGACAAAAGATTAGAAAACCAAAAAGTACTGACAATGTCCCACGCACATGTCACGTACTAAGAAGCAAACAACCACGACAGTATTCAACTATCACACCAACTGACTCAACAACTTGGCCGAACGGACCGACCTGCTCTGATACCACTAATGTAACACCCCAAATCCCATCGCGAATACATAATACATAAATAAAATCAGAGTAACTAAAATTTATTTTTCCGACAGGAAACAGGGATGTCACACTTAAATGAACAAAATACAATCTCTGCTCATAAATTTGATACATAGCATAAAATAGAGTACCCTCAAAGGGAAACTTTTTCCATATAAAAGGAATGGTCAATTATGGAATAAAGCGGAAAGATCCATAACTGACTTGTTTTACAAAATAAATAGTTTGATAACATCCAAATATATATACAAGGTAATACAAAATATATTCAACAAAATATACATATAACAAAATGTTCCCCGACTCCCGTGCTACGTATCAGAGCAGACACCAAGACCTAAGCAAACGAAGATCTAACTCGTCCACTTGCCTCCACGCCTCTAAAGCTGACAATATGCACTATGCCATAAAAAGCATATTCCAGCAGAAGGGTGAGAAATAACAACTAAACCAAGATTGCATAATAATATGCAAAAACACATAAATATCACATACACAGTTATTCTCACCTCACCCATCACATACCAATGCATATAGCAAGCCACGGACGTATAACATGTTTCTAACAATCTAACCACATAGCATATAACGATTATACCAACATAATCACGTAATTGCACATAAGGCATACCAAGTCATAGCATTTAGAAACACATCACACATCACATAGCATATGTCTATGCATAAAACATATTATTCACAACCAATGCATTTATCACATATGCACGTCAATTTACCAATCCAATCATAATTCTCAACACATATTCAATGATTTCACAATTTCCCACACATAATCACATAATCAATCAAACATATACCATTCAATACAATTGCACATATTTCATCTCATCAATCACAACCACATTTCCATGCACAATTAATTCATGATTTATGCAAATGCACATAGATCGACACAACGACTCTATGCACATGCCATGCGGTACCGACTTCCAATGTCACATGTCTCATCATCAGTTCACTCAGGAACTATTGGAACCATCGCTCGTTACTGAGAATCTCAAGTAACACCCCGTCGGGCCTACGATGTTCACCCGTCGCTTTAGGTCCTCAGGCATCGCCTCATATTTTCGAGGCACACGACGTTAAGGATTGCTTTAAGTCTCCAAAGGAGCACACAATCGTCTATAACCATCGCTTTCGGTCCTCAGGCATCGCCTCATATTTTTTAGGCACACGATGTTATAGCAGATTCATCGCTTTCAGTCCTCAGGCATCGCCTCATATTTTCGAGGCACACGATGATATAACAGATTCCCTCTGGAATCAAACCGCCACTCAGGACATTTCAACAATGCATATTATGATGTTTGGCATACAATGACTTATGACATTCACATTGCACCCACATACACATCCATAATCATGCATATATCATCAAATACCACACTTAGCATTTTCTTGCCTTTCGGCCAAAAATCATCATCACAACGACATATAAGTCATACCACATGCATTTTCATTACAAACCACAAACCACAACAATTATGCAATCACAATCACTTCCACAAGGGATTCACATATCAAATGCTACTCACAACACATCATTATCGTACATTGAAATCAAAACCCAAAACACACATTTATTCCTCCATAACACCACAAACCATCATCACCAACACTTATCATATATATATATATATATATATATTCACATCATATACCAACACACAAGCCATACGATACATATTAAAAGCATATAGCATGATAACACAACAATCGCACACATATACAACGGGAAAAGTCGACAAAACGACACGTTTCCAAAACCACGACTTAAATAAATCATCCACTAATCCCAAAACCATTTTTACCAGAAAGAAAATTTCATAAGCTTTCTAACGCTTCGAATGGGGATCAAAACGGACTTACGGATCAAAAGTTATGAATTTTTGAAGTTTCTTAAATTTTTCACTTGTCCAGACCTGCGCGCTGAGCGCCCGACCTGCGCGCTCAGCGCGAATCCTGCTACGAATTCAGCCTTAAAAACACCATTTTTAGACTTCCGAACATCCGTTTTCGATTCCGTAAAAAGCTGCGATCTCAGAATTCAACGTACTACAATATTTTCACTATTAAAAACCATCCAACACATTTTCCATTTTTTGACATATTTTGAAACATAATTTTATCATTGAATTCTAAATTCGAACTCGATCGAAACCGCGAGAAAACACGCAAACCCCCATTCCCGATTAAACCCAAACCTATACCAACATTACCAGACATATCCAAACACTTTTACTCGATCACAACATCAATTGCACAAAAACATCAATATATCAAAAACTCAACAATTACGAATTCGACTCGATTCAATCAAACAATCACTCTAAATCAAGACCCAACATCACACGACTCTACTACGGGATTTATTCCGACTTTCGTCCGTGAAAACATCGATTTCTATTCATTTTTCTCATTTCGACCTAGAATTGGAAACTAGAAAAAATAACCAAAACAATCCAGGAAAACATACACATATACATATACAAGCAAGATATAATCGAAACTTCTCACCCTTACCCGATTATTCGCGCTTGAAACGGAGTTCCCGCGATTTTCCTCTTTTCTCTTCTTCTCTCTTTCTTTCTTCTCCTTTCTCTTCTCTTCTTTTTCTTTTCTTTTTCTTTCCTCTCTTTTTCTCTCCACTTACTATTTATTCAAAATATCTAATCCCCTAAAAAGACCATTTTACCCCTCAACTCAAATATCTCGCAAACGCTCTCAAAATGCGATAAAACATAAACATACTGATGAATTATATTTCGGAAAATAAAAGTTGAAAAGAAGTAATAATTTAATACAAATATTTTATCTATCTGAGAAATTAACCAATTAGCAGGTAAAATACCATAATTCACACAATTCACAAAATTCAAATAAATGAAATATATAAATAGAATTAAACAAATCGGGACGTTACATAGGGTACCAACTTTGGAGGATCATAACTCCTAAACCACAAGGACATTTTCCCCATCCAAAGCTAGATTTGTAGCTCTCATGGCACTCTACAAATGCTTCAAACACAACTCATTCCAATTTCTCATGGATTTTAAGTTATGGAATGATCAAAATCACAAAAAGTGAAAATGTCACTTTTTTTCAACACTTAGTGAAATTTTCACTAAGTTAGAATCTGCCTTCACTTTTTTCCAAATGTAGGGGCACTTTTCACTTGGATCGAAAAAGTATCAAAACCAACTATGATCAAACAGTTGTTGTATCATATGAGGGCTTTCCAAAATGGCCAAGAACTCCATCAAATTCCACTTGAGCCATGAGATATGACAATGGCAATATGCCTTGCTGAAAACTGTCAAAGCAAGACAGATTTGTGCATTTTGCTCGATTTGCCAAATTTGTGCAAATGACAAACACACTTATCCATCTGAACACCTCAGGGGGAGACCAAGGAGGGACAAACACTGATCCATAAGCCTCCCAAGTCTTTGGAACCAAAAGTAGCATGCCAAACCTAGAAATGCCTAAAAGAGGGACAAGACTCCAATTTTGTTTTGGAGCATTTAATGGATGCACCAATGTGGCATGGACTGAGCCATTTCCAACTGAATTTAGTCAAAACATATCCAAGACCAAGGGAACCAGCAGCCTGTGCCCTAACCTTTAGTCAATGGCTAGAGGAGACTTGGATTCCCATTGATCAACATTGGGCAAACCTCTGCAGCAGTTGCCATTCACTATTGCTTGCAAAACAAACTTGTTCCACTATAAATAGAGTTCATTTGTGATCAGTTTGAGTACACCAAAGCCATCAAACTGAGGACTCATGGTCTCACCTGAGGGGATGTTTAATTGTGTGCTTTGATCAAAGCCCAAGGTTGAAGTTGAAAAGGTTGAAAACTGACTCAACTGGGGAAGTATTATATATGTCTTGTACAAAGCCCAAGATTGAGGCTGACTGGGAAAATCATTATATGAAGCCTAAGAGGAGGCTGAGTCTTACTGAGGATTATTTAAATCCAGGAGAAAGTCTAAACTATTTTGAGGAATCAAAAGGGAAACTACTCTTGCTGGGGATTGGAAAAGAGTTGAATTTACCAGATGCCCTGAAGTTCTGATACTTTTGGGGATTTATCGATGGTATCATGGTTCTAGCTGGGGATTTTTAAGGTGAAAGTCAAGCCTTATTGGGGGCCAGAAGGGATTTAAAGACGGGTTTGAATGCCTTAGAGGTTTTAACTCTCCTGGGAATTGATGTATTGGTAAATATGATTAGGATTTATCCTATGCTTTTAGGAAACCTAAGGGTCCTTATATGAAGTCCAAGAGGAGACTATGGGGGTGAGGCTTTCCAAGTCTACTTGTATGAAGCCCAAGAGGAGGTTGATGGTTCTTGAGATGAAGATCAGCTCTTGAATGATTGGATGTTCTAGGGATTTTGACTTTCCTGAGGATTGAACTAGTAGAGATGACTAAATTTTATCCTATGTTTATAGGAAACCTGTGGGTCCCTTGTACTAATCCCAAGAGGAGGTTGGGATGCTTCTAGGAAGCCAGTGGGTCCTTCTACTAAGCCCAAGAGGAGGCTGGGATACTTCTAGGAAGCTTGTGGGTCCAAGCCTAAGAAAAGTTCAAGAAAGGTTTCACCAAGAAATAATCCTTTATTTGTTGAACAGTTCTAAGGTTTGAAGAAATTCAAAAGAGGTTTCACCGGAAATTAATCCTCTCTGGGGACATGAATTTCTTTGTATAGGAATAAACTAGTTGATTGAACTGAATTATAAGTATCCTACTGTTTGACCTAAATGTGAACTGAGGATGACCTAACTGCTAAGGGGAAACCTAAAAGAGGTATGGGGCTTACAGCTCAGAGAGAGGCCCATGGAGGTTGTTTATTGTTTAAAATAAAGTTTATGTACAAAAGGTTGGGGCTTATACTTAGGAGAGGGGCTTATACTCAGGAGAGGTCCAAATGATTTATTTGAAAATAGTGATCGCACCACGATACCGAAAGACGTTTGTGGGACTTATACTATAGCATAGGCCCAAAAATTTATTTATGTACATAGGGGGGTTGGGTCTTACACACTAATAGAGGCCAAAGTGTGTTTGAAATGAAGTTTTGAAAGATTGAATCAAAGAAAACCCTAATTTCTATTTTTTAAGATATTTTTCAAAGAAAAATCAATTAAAAATGATAAAAAAAAATACCAAAAAATTCAATAAACATGTTATGAATTATGATTAAGGTTTAGAAAATGAGGTTTTATTCACATAATGATTTAAAATCCAATTGGTTTTGAAAAATCAAGAAAAAGAAATTATTTAAAATGTTTAAAACAAATTAAAATAAAATTCTTTAAAATATTTAAAAATATATCAAATAAAAAAATTTTGATCTTTTTTGTGGAATAAAATATTTAAACATGTGAAGGATTTATGTTTAAAAAATCATTTGAAAAGGATTAAAATTGAGAGAGAAATTAAATTTTGAAAATAATTAAGAAAATAATTAAAAATTCAAAAATTAGAATTAAATTTGAAAAAAGGCGCCAACGGACATCTTCTACCTCGCGCGTGTCCTCCATGGCCGTTTTGCAAACCTCTCATACCTCCCTCAATACGTAATGATTTTGCACGATGTAAACATGAAAGTTGTTTGTTTTTTAACAAGGATTTCAATGATATCAATTAATTGCATTTCTTTTAAGTGTAGACTGAGATATCATGTGAAGAACAGATGAACCGTAATTTTTCAAGAACACTATGAAATCCTATACACGATTGATACATAGCAATTGATTGAGAAAAACATTCTACATAAGTGCAGAAACATATTGATTACTTGAAAATACATTTATGATGCATGGATCATAGAGTTTGAGAAGTTCAGGCTTACCTGTGCAATAGGAAATCGAATCCTCAGTTGTAGGTGTTAGAGAAGTGTTCTGATGATATGGACAGCTTCCTTGGACCTCAAGTAGTGTGTTGAGATGCTTGGAATGGATTGAAAACCTCTGGATTGGTGGGCACGACTCCAACTGCAGATGGCTTTGGGAAGAGGTATGAACTTGATGAATCTGGTGTTACAGATGTTGTTTCAAGTGTTTAGATCACTCATATATGATGTATGTGAGGTGTTAGGAACATTGGTTTGAGTTGAATTTATCTCTATTTCAAAAAACGATTCTCACTTCTTTGGAAATGGATTTTTAATGCACAATAGGGAAATGGTGGAAAACATATGTTGTGATGTTTTAGGATGGTTTGATCAACTAGAAATGACCTCTATTTATAGTAGAGGAAGTTTGTTTTGCAAGGAATAGTGAATGAGGGCTGGATCACCCTATTGTCCAATGGATATGGCTATGTATTCAAAGTCTCCTCTAGCCATTGACTTGAGTTATACTTTGCAGGTTTAGGTCATCTGATTCTTGGCTAAGGCTAGACTCATTTGGACTGATATGGCTTGGTTCATGACACTTCAATGCATCCTTTCAATGCCATAAGACAAAATTGAATTTTAGATTTACAACATTAATGATCACATGCCAAAGGGATATGATTTTTGACTTATTGGCCTTATGGTTCAGATTCTTCATCATTTAGGTTGATATTGGACAGAAATCTAATGATGCAAGTGTCCAAACTTGGCCCAAGAAATCGTGGGATACAAGTTATGTGCCAATGCTGTCAAAAAACCAGTTAGCATCAAGGCATGTTGTGAGGTTCATAACTCCTTGCTCAAGTTGAATCAATGGATGTTCTTGTACTCTTTCGAAAGCTTGTATATCATACTTCAATTTTGATGTTTACATTTAGTCTTGATTCCTTTTGGATCATAATGAAAAATGCCTCCAAAGTTGGACAAAACATGAGACAGCTTCTGCCTAAAAATTTTCTAAGTGTCAAAGTTCAAATCTTATGAAATCCTAACTTTATGGCCTTATAACTCAAAATCCATCCATTTTTTTACCATGGATCAGTAGGACACTTTTGTAGCATGTAAGATGAGCTATCAAAGAAAATGGTTGTTTGGATCACAAGTTATGGTCTTGCAAAGTTGGGTAAAAATCATGTTTTTCCATAACTTAGTGAAAATTCTAAGTTTTCTAAGGTTGCCCTCTTTAAAGCTATCCCGCTTTTCTTGATTTTTCTTGATCAATCATGATCTAAATCACAAGTTAACATTGTTTTTGGCTTAAAGAAGCCATGTTTGTCCAAAAATTCCAATAGTCAAACTTGGTTTTGATCACAGTTGACTTTTGTATCAGATGAACTTTGAGCTTTGTGATCCTTTATGAAATCAAGTCCTTGGGCTGGATTAAACCTAATGGATGGATTCCATAGGTGTTTTAGAGTGTCTTGAATCATTTCCCAAGGTTTGAGATCATGTTTTGGTCAAAAGTCAAAGGTATGGTTGACTTTTTCTCAGAAACCCTAGTTTGTGGCCCATATGAATTTGAATCCTTGCATTGCTTATGAACCAAGTTCTTTGAGTCAATCCATTCTTGTGAATGGATAAATATGATGCATTTGAGGTCCTTGAAACATATCTTGATGCCCTGGCCCATGTCTTGCTCAAAAAGTCAATTTAGGGATTGAATTAGGTCAAAACCCTAATTCCTAATTTTTGATAAGTGCATCCCCTAAGGCTATTTTGAACTTATGAATGGACTCATGAGGTTCTTTTAAATTTCTTTAATCATACATTGATGTATTGGCTCATGTCCAGATGAAAATTTCTCTCTGGAGGCCTTGGCCGACCAAAACCCTAATTTGGTGATACTGGTGATCTTGAGGCTTGATCAACTTGAAATGTTGCATTCTTGTGTTAGATTCTTGATGTGGGGAACCTCTTGATCCTGTCATACCCCAAATTTTGACCACTAAGATTCCCCATCATTGTGCAAACCATCATCACAATATGGGTGTATCATTATGCCTCATTAGCATCCACTACAATCAAATTTAGGGTTCCAAGCCCTCTCTGAGCTTTAGACAAAGGATCAATCAAGGAATGACATGATCTTCAACTTTTCTAGCCTCTCAAACATCCCCGATGGATCAAGAGGACTCCCACAGCAAGAATCAAGTACAAGGCTGCAACATTCTGAGTGGATTAAGCCTCAAGATCGCCAGTGTCACCAAATTAAGGTTTTGGTCGACCAGGGCCTCCAGATGGAAATTTTCCTCTGGGCATGAGGCAATGCTTCAAAGCATAACCTAAGATGATCCAAGAGACATCATAAATCCAATCATCAAGTCAATTTAACCTTAGGGGATGCATTAATCAAAAATCAGGAATTAGGGTTTCTTGACCTAATTCACCCCTAAGTTGACTTTTGGCACAAATCATGAGCCAAGACCTCAAGACATGATTTGAGGGTCTCTAATACACCACATTGATCCATTTGCAATAATGTATTGGTCCAAGAAGCTTGATCAACAAGATTCCAGCTCATCAGAACCACAATTAGGGTTTCGCGGAAAAAAAAGTCAACTGTATCTTTGACTTTTGACCCAGTCATGCTCCCAAACTTTGGGACATGATTCAATACACCCTATAACACCTATGAAATCAATCCATCAATTTTGTTTTAGGTCAAGGACTTGATTTCATAGAGGATCGCACAGTTTGGAATTCATCTGATAAAAAGTCAACTGTGCACAAAAGTCAAATTTGACTTTTTGAGATTTTTCACAATTATGGTCCCCTAACCCTAAAATGATGTTAATGTATGATTGGAATCATCATTCATCGAGAAAACCAAGAAAAGTGGGATAACTTGTAAAAGGGGTAACCATAAAAAACTTAGAAATTTTCTAAGTTAAGGAACAAAGTGGCTAGGGTACCAACTTTGGAGGATCATAACTCCTAAACCACAAGGCCATTTTTCCCCATCCAAAGCTGGATTTGTAGCTCTCATGGCACTCTACAAAAACTTCAAATACAACTCATTCCAATTCCTCATGGATTTTAAGTTATGGAATGATCAAAATCACAAAAAGTGAAAATGTCACTTTTTCCAACACTTAGTGAAATTTTCACTAAGTCAGAATCTGCCTACACTTTTTTCCAAATGTAGGGGCACTTTTCACTTGGATCCAAAAAGTATCAAAACCAACTATGATCAAATAGTTGTTATATCATATGAGGGCTTTCCAAAATGGCCAAGAACTCCATCAAATTCCACTTGAGCCATGAGATATGACAATGGCAATATGCCTTGCTGAAAACTGTCAAAGCAAGGCAGATTTGTGCATTTTGCTCGATTTTCCAAATTTGTGCAAATGACAAACACACTTATCCATCTGAACACCTCAGGGGGAGACCAAGGAGGGACAAACGCTGATCCATAAGCCTCCCAAGTCTTTGGAACCAAAAGTAGCATACCAAACCTAGAAATGCCTAAAAGAGGGACAAGACTCCAATTTTGTTTTGGAGCATTTAATGGATGCACCAAGGTGGCATGGAATGAGCCATTTCTAACTAAATTCAGTCAAAACATATCCAAGACCAAGGGAACTAGCAGCTTGTGCCCTAACCTCTAGTCAATGTCTAAAGGAGATTTGGATTCCCATTTATCAACATTGGCCAAACCTCTGCAGCAATTGCCATTCACTATTGCTTGCAAAACAAACTTTCTCCACTATCAGTGGAGTTCATTTGTGATCAGTTTGAGTACACTAAAGCCATCAAACAGATGCTTTCCTCAAAATCTCTTCCTTCACTCCAAAATTGCCTTCCAAAGCAAGTCACTATCGGGTTTTGAGTTTGAGAGCAATTCCAACCAAACCAATCACACACACACCTCATAAACATCATATAGAAGTGATCCAAACACTTAAACAATATCTGGAACACTGATTTCTCAAAATCACCAGCCAACTGCTCAAGGTTTTAACCAAGTTGCAGTTGAGATACCATCTTCAGTTCCAACTTGTTTCAAACCATTCCAAGCACTCAGGCACATCACTTGGCACTTAGGGAAGCTATCCACATAATTGGAACCTAGTTGTAACACCTCTAACATAAAACACGATCACCAGCTGCAAGAGGTAAGCATGAGCTCTTCTAAATCTATGATCCATGCAGTTTTTGCTGCACAATAATTTGGCCATATGTTCATAATCATGCATGGAGTGTTTTCCCTCAATCAATTGATTTGTTTGAATCGTGTATGGAATTTCTGAGCCTTCATGCAAATTTTAGGGTTCTTGAGGTTTCTCTTTGATTTCTTATTCTATGCTTAAAATAAATGAAATTAAAGACCATAGACATGATCGTGAGGTGAAAACGAGTAGATTGGTATGTAGATTGTGTGATTTCATCAAGTATCCAGTGAGATTGATGAGAAAATGCAAATCTGGGCAAAACAGAGCACGCGGGCAAGGCCAAGATGTTCTTGGGGCCCTTTTTCAAATATTTGAATATTTGAATTTTTGTGATTTTATTTAATTGATTCAAAAATTAATTTCTCTCGAGTTTTAATGATTTTGAGTTGATTCTTTTTTTAATAATTCACAAAAATGTTAAAATATTTTATTTTACCAAAAAATCCCAAAAATATTACTTATTTCATATATTTGATATTTTTGCAAAGAATTAATGTTTTATTTGTTTTTAACATTTGAAATATTTTTTCTCCCTTGATTTTTCAAACTTAATTGATTTCCAATTATTTTGTGGGTATAAACATGATTTTTCAAACATCAATCCAATACCACAATTTGTTTTTCACACATGTTTAACAATTTTGATCATTTTAATTGAATTTTTATTCAATTAAAATATATTTTGAAAACAAATTAGGGTTTTGATCAATTCAACCCTCATCAAATCTTTTTCAAACACTTTTGGGCCTCTAATAGAGTGTAAGACCCATCCCTTGTAAATAAAACTTTTTGGGCCTCAGTGCATTGTATAAGTCCCAATACGCTAATGAAATCTCGGCGCGATCGTCATTTTTCAAACAAAACCCTTGGGCCTCTCCTTGAGTTGTAAGCCCCATCTTTTCTTTTAAAATCATTTTTGGGCCTCTAATAGAGTGTAATACCCAACCCCCTTTTAACCAAAACTTTTTGGGCCTCAGTGCATTGTATAAGTCTCGATACGCTACAGAAATCTCAGCACAATCGCCAGTTCAAAAATGAAACCATCTGGGCCTACCCTCGTGTTATAAGCCCCATTCCTTTTCTTTAAACACCTTTGGACCTCTTGAGAGAGTGTAAGACCCATCCCTTTGTACAGAAAACCTTTTTGGACCTCAGTCACTTTTATAAGTCCATATACAATTTCAAAACAGCAGTGCAATCACTGATAAAACCTTGGGCCTCCCCTTGAGCTGTAAACCCCAACAATCTTTTCAAAGCACTTTCTCCTTTGATTTTGAATATAATATTGTTATCAAAGCTTTATTTGTTGAACAACTAACAAAACAACATGGAAGCTCTACAACCGAGTAAGTGTTTACCCGCTTTCTTTATCCGCTTTCATATATATATAACTGTATTGTGGGGCTGCTCACTGTAAGTCTTCTTTCACAAACTTTTATATACTTGGTGTATATCCACTGTGTAATACTAGTATAGTTATTTAGAGTTTTCCCCAACAACTACGTCTAGCACTAGGTAAAGCCCTGTTGGTCACTCTTAAATATAGTCAAAACTAGACCCCCATAGGATTACCAGATATAGTCTTCCCTCCTCTTGGGGTTAAACAATATGGAAACGTGAAAGGCAGCATTCTCAGTGAACCCTTTCTCAGGCTGTCACTCTTAGAAATTTTCAAAGAAACTCTACTCCCCAGAGATGATCTTTTCTCGGTGAATGGCATCTCTTGAGTTTCTTCAAACCTCGAACTTTCATGAAATGATCTCTTCTCGGTGAATTGTATTTCTTGAACTTCTCTTGGTTTGGGGACCCACAGGCTTCCTAAAAGCATCCTCGCCTCCTCTTGGGCATTGTACAAGGACCCTTCGGCTTCTTAAAATCCCTCATGCCTTCTCTTGGGCTTAGTACAAGGACCCAGAGACCTCTACAGGTATAGGAACAGAACCTAGTCATCAATTTGCTAGAGCTGTCTTTCTGAGTCGAGTGTCAGACCAGTTAATGGGTTGACCTTCATCCCTTAACGTACCAGCCTTCTCTTTAGCATCATACAAAGATCATTCACTATCTGAGAATCGATTTCTCAGAACACCGGTAGACTTGGGCAGCCTCAATACCCTTGGGATTTTTCATTCCTTAAAGAACAGGAAATAACCCTGATCCTCTGATCAATCCCAAAGCACAACCTTACCTTTAATCTTTATAAGAACTGATTTTCTCTTTTATCCAACATACTGGACCTGTCACTAAACTGAAACAGTCACCAGCACAGTTAGCCTTCTCTTGGGCCTTGTACAATGATTCCCCCCAGTGGAGCTAACCTTTTCAGACTCTCTTGTTGAGTCAAACTTTTAGCCTCCATCTCGGGCTTCGTACGAGATACCAATCACTCTCTTGTTGAGTATAAAAGACTCTCTTGTTGAGTCAATCACTTGTCAAACAGACTCTCTTGTTTAGTCACCTCCCTTTAGCCTCCATCTCGGGCTTCGTACGAGATAGAAAAACACTCTCTTGTTCAGTATAAAAGACTCTCTTGTTGAGTCAAACCCCTTTAGCCTCCATCTTGGGCTTCGTACGAGATAGAAAAACACTCTCTTGTTGAGTATAAAAGACTCTCTTGTTGAGTCAATCACTTTTAGCCTCCGTCTTGGGCTTCATACAAGACACATATAAAACACTCTCTTGTTGAGTATAAAAGACTCTCTTGTTGAGTCGATCTCCTTTAAGCCTCTATCTCGGGCTTCGTACGAGACAGCTAAAACACTCTCTTGTTGAGTATAAAAGACTCTCTTGTTGAGTCACTTCCCTTTTAGCCTCCATCTCGAGTTTCGTACGAGACACTAAATCACTCTCTTGTTGAGTATAAAATACTATCTTGTTGAGTCAAACCTTTTTGCCTCCGTCTTAGGCTTTATATAAGATAGATAAAAGATTCTCTTGTTGAGTCAAACCTTTTAGCCTCCGTCTTGGGCTTCATACAAGACACATAAAAGCACTCTCTTGTTGAGTCAGTCACTTGTTAGCACCCTCTTGTTGGGTCAATCGCCTCCTCTTAGGCTTTGTATAAGGAAACCCTGATTGGGTCAATCAACCTTTTAGCATCAAAGTTGTGCCTTGCTCACAGCATACAAACATCAACAACTCCTCTTTAGAGATGACAAATTCTCTCTCATCCAAAACCTTTTAGCTTCACATCTTGGGCTTTGAACAAGATACAAACCACCTTTAGCTTCATGTCTTGGGCTTTGAACAAGACACCAAAACAACCTCTTTCCTCCCATAGAATAGGAGGAACTACGATCGCTCTGATTTCCCTGTTTCGTTAAATGGGAATACGTAGGCATAAGATTAAAAAAATCTTAGCGAGCATTCTAACCAAAACCCCAAAATCCAGTATCTCCACCGAATCAACCCAAAAGCAGCAATTTAAACACATCATCGAAAACCTCACAAATAATCCAGACACTGTCTTCTTAGCAAAATAACCAAAGATTGGTCCCCATATCCACATAGCATCTGTAACCTAACAGACTGCTGTTTAAACTCAGTATGCAAGCAGGGTTAATTGGAGACATCTATTTCCCTTCCTGAATCAGCTCAATAGGATAAAAAATGAATCGAACTGTAGTACCCAAGCGATTGTGACTCAGGACCACAAAAATCGCGCTACAGAAAAAATGGCTCCCACCGTGGGGCCCTTTCCTTTCTCTTACAATCTTAGGTAGAAAACCCTAAGTTCACAAAATATCATAGAAATGGCAACTCTGTTGTGGATTCATTGTCTGTATAGGATCATAAGACTAGAGGTCTAAGATGATTAAGATAAATATATATACTACTTTTCCTAATTGATATCTGTGTTTATTTTTCTGCTAATGGGAATGCGTGTGATGCCGCATGTGGAAATATTAAGTATACACCTAAGATAGGTGATGGCAATGCGGGTAATCTTGCGGGGAGTGAATCCCAGTTAAGAGCCCCCGATCGACCATCAAACTCAGTGGAGACTCCCTTTGCAGATACATTGCCTATACGACTTCGGTTGTTGAAAGTAGTGTGGTCGACTGGGTTATCTGAGAAGCTGAGGTTTTTAGTAGACTGAAACTATTTTGTAGTGCGGAAGCTATCAGAAATAGTTGTCACGCGATACTACCCTCATCTGATATCACTCTAAGATACATCAGCTTGCTGGCGATCTGCTTGCTGTTGTTATCCCAAGAGGGATCAATGATTTTGCGGACAGGTACAAAAAATCACCAATATAAACCATTGGGGGGGTAGAGCCTTGACTTCATGACATCGACCCTTTGACCCCATGTTTTTTCTATGTTTTTGTGTGCTGCATTCATACATTCATCTAAAAAACATTAAAACAAAGAAAAATCTTCTCTTCTAGTATCTCTTTTTCAAATTAAACTAAGACAATGATTACAAATGTCAGAGAAAGGAGATTGTGCTAATGGATTTCGGTAGAAGGAAGACTCATAAGTACACCTTCAAGGTTCCAAAATTAGAGGATTTAAGAGGTCTGGCGAGAATGATCACCAACCACGAGGCTTTCAGAGCCAAGTATGGGGGACTACTGTCTCTATTAAGGGTCCATGTAATTGAAGAAATCATGTCCACACTAATCCAGTTCTACGATCCGGTCTATCACTGTTTCAAATTCCTGGATTATCAACTAGCACCAACACTGGAGGAGTATTCTCACCTGACTGATCTACATATCACTGATCAAGCTCCCTTTTCTGGACTGGAAGAAATTCCAAAGGATCAAACCATTGCAAGAGCAATTTATCTAGACGAGTCAGAAGTCAGGACTCACATGACCACTAAGGGTGGCATCCAAGGTTTGCCAGCCCAATTCTTGATAAAGAAAGCCCTGTACTTTGCTAGTAAAGGGAACATGGCCGCTTTCGAGAGCATCTTTGTTTTGCTCACTTACGGGTTATTTTTGTTTCCCAACATTGATAACTTCGTAGATGTCAACGCCATTAAGATTTTTCTGATTGGAAACCTCGTACCGACCTTACTCACAGATGCGTATCATTCGGTACACTTAAGGAATTTATACATTGGAGGAATGATCACGTGCTGTGTACCCTTGCTTTATAAATGGTTCACTTCCCATTTGCCCAAGTCTGCTGCATTTTGGGATCAAAATAATACTTTACGTTGGTCGTAGAGAATCATGTCTCTTACCAACTCTGACATCGATTGGTACAATCGAATCTACGACGGGATCAAGATCATTGACCGTTGTGGAAATTTCCCAAATGTACCCCTTATAGGAACTAAGGGAGGAATCAACTATCATCTAGTGTTAGTTCGTCGTCAATTTGGATACCCGATGAGGCATGTCCCGCGTAATGCTCATCTGGAAGGTCTTTTCTTCAAGGAAGGAGAAAATGGCAGGGCACTAAAGACGGAAATAGTGCATGCTTTGAAACACATTCACGGGATAGGACGAGAGTCTCTCGGAAAACCAGACTGTGTCTCGGTGGAGCCTTATCTCCACTGGGTACAAACTAGAACTCTCAAACTGAGGATGCCTTACCCTCGTCAGGAAATTCTTTCGTTAAGGGACTTTGTCCTTTATTTCATGTCGGACACAGAAAAACTTCAAGTGACTCTCACCAAAGTTCAACAGGAGAGGAGGTCTTGGAGGAACAAGTACCGTATTCTCAATGTGGAGGACAAGAAAATACAGCAGCTATTAAAAGAAAAAGATGCTCTGATTGAGATTTTAGAACAACATGCTGTAGAAAATCAGGATGACCAAAGGAATTTGCTCGCTCCTTTCACATGGCAAAGGAATGACAACCCGACAACGGCTGAAGAGCCCCGGTCAAAGAAAAGGAAAGTACCAGAACCAGCACTTGAGCTCTCCTCGGAGAGGACTCATGATCCATTAGTTTAAATTTCCTTTTATAGCACTTTGTAATTTACTGTATTTCCGTTTCCGCAGTCTTTGAATTCAATAAAACGGGATCTTCCCCACTGTTTGATATTTGCAATCTAATTGTCGAAGTTTACTTTGAATAAACAAAAACGTATAATTAATATAATCATTGCATATCATTCATCATAAATGCATTCTTCTTCCCTACGAATCTCACGTTTGCGTCTCGATTCTAGAGTCAAAGTGTCTCATTCGTACAATACTCGGGCCAATCGTCAGAAAAAGATGGATGATCTCGAGGAAGAGAACAGAGAATTGAGAGAAGAGATCGACACTCTGAAAGAGGATCTGAGAAAGCTTCATAACGACATGCAAGCTCTAACAGAAGCTCAGATGCAGCAACAAAGGACTGTGATCTCAGAGATCACATCAACGCCCATAGTGGAGAAGTATGATCCTAGGTACAAAATGCCAAAAGATCGTCCCTGGGGCATGCCTATTAACTATATCCCGGAAGGATATGTTCCGCCGATCACTGAGGATCAGGGAACCGCAGCAGGAACTACTGGGCCTAAAGGTTACAAACTTTGGGAAAGCGAAGATGCCAGGGGCATGACAACAACTCCTGAAGGTTACAAACTTCGGGAGACACTGAGAGTCTTGGCCATAATGACTATACCACCGCCCGTGATACACACTGTCCCGGAAAGACATATTCCACAAATACCTTCTGGTGGAAACGAAAGTATGTTCGACATAATGAATGAATTCCAGGAATAGTTCCTGGAAATGCAGAAAGAACTGCAAGCCCTTCGCGGTTAGGACCTATTCGGAAAGGACGCCGCAGACCTTTGTTTAGTCCCCAATGTGAAAGTTCCACACAAATTCCAGGTACCCAATTTTGAAAAGTACAAGGGTAAATCTTTCCCTCAAAGCCATTTGGTGATGTATGCTTGGTGAATGTCAGCTCAGACAAAGAACCGGGAGCTACTAATTCACTACTTTCAGGATAGTTTAACCGGTGCCGCATTAAAATGGTACATGGGTTTAAATTGCGCTACGATCGGCACGTTCAGAGATCTTGGCGCTGCTTTCGTCCAACAATATAAATACAATTTGGACATGGCACTGAACAGAGATCAACTCAGATCAATGTCACAAAAGGACAAGGAAACCTTTCAAAAGTACGCTCAGAGATGGCGTGAAATTGCCGCTTAGATTTGTCCACCTCTTGAGGAAAAAGAGATGACAAAGATCTTCTTGAAAACCTTGAGCTCATTTTACTACAACAGAATGGTTGCCAGTGCGCTCAGTGACTTCACCGAAATGGTAGGCATGGGAGTTCGTCTTGAGGAAGCGGTCTGGGAAGGACGTTTAGTTAAAGACACTGGATCATCGAGTTATACAAAATGATACGGTAGTACTCTCCCTAAGAAAAAAGAGCAGGATATTGGGAATATCTCTCTCGGAAAGCAAAGGCGACGTTACCAACCAGTAGCAGTTATAACTCCTACTATCAACCCTGCGCCTGTTCCTACGTATAAAACTCAGGTTGCTCAAAGCCAACTGAATCAACAACAATATCAGCAAAGGACACAATAGCCTCTTCAGCAGGCCCGTCCCCCGTACAACAACAACCGTACAACGCGGCCACCAGGGTTCGATCCTATACCTATGTTGTATATAGAATTATTTCCATTGTTACTGGTCAAAGGGCACGTCCAAACTAAGTCTCCTCTTACAGTACCGGAAAATCTTCCTTTTTGGTTTAAAACGGATCAGACTTGTCCTTACCATCAAGGAGGACCAGGGCATAACATAGAGAGCTGTCTCAGTTTCAAATCTGATGTGCAAAAGCTTGTTAGGAGCGGGGTCTTATCTTTCAAAGATACGAATCTGAATGTTCTCACGAACCCGCTGCCTCAACATGAGAAAGCTACAGTAAATTTGATAGAGGGAGAGTCTAACAACATCTATCAAATTCATGATGTACTCTTATTAAGGGCCAATCTGATTAAGATGCATTGTAGACAGAGCGGGTATGGCCATGTGCCACCTCATAATTATCACCAGTGTGATATCTGCTCTAAAAACAGTCAGGGATGTTCTGTGGTGCAATCAGCTCTACAAGAATAGTTGGATCTCGGATGGATCCAAGAGCATCGAGTTCGTGGAGTCAACATGACCTACACAAATTCCAACATCATTCAGAACGACGACATCTGTGCAATGAATGCCAACTTGGTGGCAATACACTCAAGGCAACGCCGATATCATAATCTGCCGCGGCACGATTACAATTCCTGTCTGATTTGGTCGGTAAACAAACAGGGATGCTCTTTTGTACAAGAGGCCCTCCAGCGTCAGATGGATCTTGGGTGGATCCAGGACTACCGTGATAGAAATCCCTATCAGATCAACATGATTCAAATCTTTGATATTCGTTTGATGAATACCATCTTGGTGGAATTACACGCTAAGCAAGTCCAACTTGGTTTTCTCACTTCGCATAATTATCAGAGCTGTAAAGTATGTTGTGACAGTAACCAAGGGTTCGCTCTCGTTCAAAGAACTTTACAACACTTGTTAAACCATTGGTGGCTTCCGATCTATCTGGATGAGGACACGCAACAAATCAGTATGCTCAATGGGAACCCTACTCGACATCAAAGTCAGGATGTCCGATCTACGGAAACAGATCTAGTGAGGTTGCACATGTATTCAAAGCGGTCATGGCCAGGTGCCGCCACACAATTACGAGCACTGTAGAGTCTGCTCAGAAAATAATCAAGGATGTTACCTCGTGCGAGCAGCCCTTCAAGGTCAGTTGGACCGCAAAGAAATCCAACAATATTCAGTTTTAGGGTCTATCAACTGGACTCCCGACTATTTCGCTGATCAGATTAAGGATGTTGTTGTGATCTTTGATCATAAGAGGAACAAAGATGTTTGTACCATCATCCCTCTACTTGACGAGTCAAAAGTTCCTAGCCAGGAACTGATTGAAATTACTTACGACAGTCAGAAAAGTCAGAAGGCTCCTGTAGTTATCTATTTACCAGGACCATTACCGTATGAATCAGCTAAGGCGATCCCTTACAAATACGGTGCAACAATAATTGAGAATGGAAAGGAAATTCCATTACCCTCCACCGTGAATATTGCAGACATCAGTCGAGTAACACGGAGCGGTCGAATCTTCAACCGAGGGGTTGGAGAACATAACAAATAAAAGGAACTTTAGACAGAAGCTCTCAATCCATCAGCCGGTCAATCCAGTAATCCCGGCCTATCGAAAAGCAATGATGAGATGCTGAAGCTCATCCAAAGGAGTGAATACAACATTGTTGATCAACTGTTACAAACTCTTTCAAAGATCTCTATGCTATCACTTTTACTCAGTTTTGAAGCCTACAGAGAGGCTCTACAGAAAGTCTTAGAGCAGGCCTTTGTGGAACAGGATGTGTCAATACGACAGTTCGATAGCATCATCTCTAACATCACTTCCTGCAACAACTTAGGATTCAGTGATGAGGATTTGCCAGAGGAGAGCAAAAGCCACAACATGGCGCTCAATATCACAGTCAACTGCCAGGATGATGCTTTAGCCAGCGTACTGGTAGACACAGGATCGGCCATCAACGTCATGCCGAATTCCACTTTGATGCAACTATCATTCAAAGGATCCCTTATGAGGGGCAGTGAGGTTATCGTCAAAGCCTTTGACGGATCTCGGAAAGCAGTTATTGGCGAAGTCGACCTTCCCATAACTATCGGTCCTCACACGTTCCTAGTAACTTTTTAGGTCATGGACATCCGGGCAACATACAGTTGCTTATTAGGAAGACCTTGGATACACCAGGCCGGGGCAGTCACTTCGACACTTCACCAGAAACTGAAGTTCGTCAAGAACGATCAACTCGTCACGGTCTGTAGAGAACAAGCCTTGATCGTGAGTAACCTTTCATTATTGTGTAAAACCCGAGGAGGTTGTTGGGACTCAGTTCCAAGCCCTTTCGGTGAGCAATGAGAATCAATTAGAGAAAGGAACCTCTATCTCTTCGTACAAAGATGCTCTCAAGGCAATTGAAAGTAACAATACAAAAGGATGGGGATAGCTTGTCATTCCTACTAATAATAAAACAAAGAAGGGTCTTGGTTTTTCTGCGACCTGCTCCCAGACAGCTGCTAACGATGAAAGTCCTCACCCCATTCAAAACTTCTTCCATAGTGGAGGTTTCCTTCACCCAGTGTCCCAAGAAGTACACACTATCAACGAGGAAGGTTCCTCGGACACAGATAAGGAATGGAAGTCCTATCTTAACAAGGACGGCTATATGTCTCAAGAAGAGGTGCCTACGCCACTTTGCTATCCCGCACAGAGTCTGAGATATATACCAAGGTCAGACGTCGAAATGATGCACGGAGATTGTGATCCGGAAGGATGTCGTGCTCCGCCAAACTCATTAGAGGAAGACACTCTGATGAAAGACAACTTTGACCACGACTATTATGGCCCGATGGATGGCCTGTCTATCTGCCAGCCGTACCCACGAGACTTGGGGCAAGAAAATCAGCCGAACAATGAAAATCAGCTGAGCATCATTGAAAGGAATACCTGCGTTCCCACCATGTCATGGGATCCACATTCAGGTCATTCGGAAAATATCCAGCACGACGATGAATTCGCACAGTCTGCAAGACTAGAATTCATCAACTATGCTTTTCCTGAGGTCAACGTCATCGAAAGAGATGACTCCTCTAGTTCCACAGAAGTGTGGGACACCTTGGGACAACCGAGTGGCAAGTACGATTACTTGGTCAAGTACACCGCTCCTGAGAGCTCTCGTATCAGGCTCGAAGACGTCCAACCTACTGGATGGGGAGGTTTACCTGAGAGCACAAATACTATGCAAAATACAACAGAAGAATCCTCCTACGACAACTCTGCCTGGGAGACAGATTCCAATGATCCTGCTCCACCAGAAATCAGCGTTATTTCTGAAGACAAATCAAGGAAGGTGCCATACTTTATGATTCACCTAGGAGTTCGCTGCCAATGGGTTGCTGTTGATGTTCTGAAGATCGTTCATAAGTCAAAGTAATTTCCGTCTTTACTTCAACCTTTCACCCTACCCAGGTGAAACGGATGTTTTTGATAGGGCTCACTTTCTGTAGATATCCCTCTTCGCATTTCCCAAAGCGACAGAGTTTTGTTTTATAGGGCTGTAGTTTTAAGAATCGACAAATCATAAATAAAATAACGTCGTTCTGTAATCTCCACAATAATTGTTGTTTTCTCTTTTCGCTTTTCTTAGAAAATGGTAATCCTAAAAAGCAATTCAAAATAAACAAGCAGTTTTCCAAAGAAAAACACTGCACACACTCTTGCATTCTCTCTATCTCTTCTAAACACAAATCAACACGTCATGCAGATTGCTTGCTTTAAACCCCGTTGAAACATACGATCCGATGCCTTCTCCCAACTTTGAATTCTCGGTATTTGAGGCTGAAGAAGAAGATGACGACGAAATTCCAGAAGAGATCTCCCGATTACTCAGACAAGAGGAAAGGTCCATTGAACCTCACAAAGAGCCGTTGGAAACTGTCAACTTAGGTTCAAAAGAAGAAAGAAAAGAGATCAAGATTGGGGCACTACTCAGTCTGAATGTCAAAGAAAGTTTGATAAAGCTTCTCAAAGAGTTTCCCGATGTATTCGCTTGGTCCTATCAGAACATGCCAGGGTTGGATACCAGCATCGTGGAACATCATCTACCGTTAAGATCAGAATGTGCGCCAGTAAAACAGAGGTTGAGACGAACTCATCCAGACATGGCCATTAAAATCAAAGAGGAAGTACAGAAACAAATTGACTCGGGTTTCCTCGCCACATCAGAGTATCCTCAATGGTTAGCCAACATCGTACCCATTCCAAAAAAGGACGGAAAGGTCAAAATGTGTGTCGACTACAGGGATCTGAACAAAGCAAGTCCAAAGGACGACTTTCCCTTACCACATGTCGACATGCTGGTAGACAGTACAGCAAAGTTCAAAGTCTTCTCCTTCATGGATGGATTCTCAGGCTATAATCAAATCAAAATGGCGCCGAAAGACATGGAGAAAACTTCGTTCATTACCCCATGGGGTACCTTTTGTTACAAGGTAATGTCGTTCGGGTTGAAGAACGCCGGGGCAACCTATCAAAGGGCCATGACTACTCTTTTTCATGACATGATACACAAGGAAATCGAGGTATATGTCGATGATATGATTGCCAAATCTAAAACAGAAAATGAGCATGTGACCCACCTATCAAAACTATTTGAGCGATTGAGAAAGTATAAACTCCGCTTGAATCCTAATAAGTGCACATTCGGTGTCCGTTCAGGGAAACTCTTAGGGTTCATCGTCAGCCAAAAAGGAATTGAGGTTGATCCTGACAAGGTCAAGGCCATTCAAGAAATGCCTTCTCCGAGGACTGAAAAACAAGTCAAGGGATTCCTGGGACGTCTGAACTATATTTCCATATTCATATTCCTCATGAACGCGACATGCGCGCCGATCTTCAAATTACTCAAAAAGAATCAGGACTGCATTTGGACAGAAGATTGCCAAATTGCCTTCGACAGTATCAAGGAATACCTATTGAATTCGCCGATACTATCACCTCCAGTGGAAGGAAGACCACTGATCATCTACTTAACAGTCCTAAAGGACTCGATGGATTGTGTGCTTGGCCAACAAGACGAAACCAAAAGAAAAGAGTCTTCCATCTACTATTTGAGCAAGAAATTCACCGACTGCGAGACTCGGTACACTATGCTTGAGAAAACTTGTTGTGCTTTGGCTTGGGCAGCCAAACGTCTTCGCCAGTATATGATTCATCACACTACTTGGTTAATCTTCGAAATGGATCTGATCAAGTACGTCTTTGAGAAACCTGCTCTTACGGGAAGGATTGCCCGTTGGCAGATGTTGTTATCAGAATATGACATAGAATACCATGCTCAAAAAGCCGTTGAGGGAAGTATTTTAGCCGATCATTTAGCTCATCAACTGATTGACAATCAGGAATCAATCAAGTTTGACTTCCCAGACGAAGATGCCATGTATCTAAAAATGAAAGACTGCGATGAACCGCTACCCAGTGAAGGGCCAGAACCAGGTTCCCAATGGGGACTTATCTTTGATAGAGCTGTCAATCATTACGGAAATGGAATTGGGGCAATTATCATAACACCTCAGCGTACCCATATTCCTTTCACTGCCCGACTGACATTCAAGTACACAAACAACGAGGCCGAATACGAAGCTTGTATCATGGGTCTCGAGGAAGCGATCGACTTAAGGATCAAGAACTTGGACGTATATGGCGAATTAGCCCTGGTTATCAATCAGATCAAAGTAGATTGGAACACATACCAATCAGGATTGATTCCTTACAAAGATTACGCAAGAAGGTTGTTACCCTTCTTCAACAGAATCTAGTTTCATCATATCCCTCGTGAGGAGAATCACATGGCTGATGCATTAGCCACCCTCTCTTCCATGATTAGTGTAGGTCAATGGAATGACATACCTAAGATCGACATAATGCGCCTAGAACGGCCCGCTTACATCTTCACGATCGAAGCAGTCATTGACGACAAACCTTGGTACCACGATATCAAGTGCTTCCTTCAAAGACAGGAGTGCCCACCTGGGGCATCCAGAAAAGACAGAAAGACCCTCAAAAGGTTAGTAGGTAGCTTCATTCTGAGTGGTGATACGCTCTATAAGAGAAACTTCGACATGGTCTTGCTCCGATGTGTAGACAGACCAGAAGCAGACATGCTGATAAAAGAAATTCACGAAGGATCCTTTGGCACTCATGCCAACGAACACATAATGGCGAGAAAAATTCTGAGAGCAGGGTACTACTGGTTAACCATGGAATTTGATTGCTACAAATACATTAGGAGGTGTCACAAATGTCAGATATATTCCGACAAAATCCATGTACCGCCAACGCATCTCAAAGTTCTCTCTTCCCCGTGGCCTTTTTCCATATGGGGAATCGACATGATTGGCATGATTGAGCCCAAGGCTTCAAACGGACATCTGTTCATCCTGGTAGCCATTGATTACTTCACCAAGTGGGTCGAAGCAGCGTCCTACGCTAATGTTACCCGACAAGTGGTGGTCCGATTTATCAAAAACAATATCATCTGCCGTTATGGTGTTCCAAGCCAGATCATTACTGATAATGGATCCAACTTGAACAATAAGATGATGAAAGAGTTGTGCGCTGAGTTCAAGATCGAACACCATAACTCATCTCCCTACCGGCCTAAGATGAACGGAGCGGTAGAAGCGGCTAACAAGAACATCAAGAAGATTGTTCAAAAGATGGTTGTAACCTACAAAGATTGGCATGAGATGCTACCTTTTGCTCTTCACGGTTATCGGACATCTGTCCGCACTTCAACAGGGGCAACCCCTTTCTCTCTAGTATATGGCATGGAAGCAGTGCTCCCCATAGAAGTAGAGACCCCATCAATCCGGGTATTGATGGAAGCTAAGCTTACAGAAGCTGAATGGTGTCAAAGCAGACACGGCGAACTAAATCTGATCGAAAAAAGCAAATAACGGCACTATACCATGGTCAGTTGTATCAACAGAGAATGAGAAGGTGTTTGACAAAAAGGTCCGACCTCGCGTCTTCAGGAAAGGAGACCTTGTGCTCAAGAAGATACAATCATTTCTCACTGACTCTCGGGGCAAATGGACTCCGAATTATGACGGCCCCTATGTGGTCAAGAAAGCTTTCTCAGGCGGCGCCTTGAGACTCGCAACCATGGATGGAGAGGAGTTTGCCTACCCCAAAAATGTTGATGTAGTCAAGAAATATTTCGCCTAAACTAAAAAAAAAACGTCTCGGTGGATTGAAAACCCGAAAGGGCGGTCCAGGCAAAATTTAGAGACACAATAAAAAATCATCCCGGTGGATTGGAAATCTCAAAGTACAATCCAGGCAAAAGTTAGGGATAATGGCAAGTAACTACGTCCAATAAATGGGCAAATCCCTCAGCGGCAGTCATGCCTCCTTCACGAAAACTCCAGTCAAGGTCATCTTCGACGGAAGCTCAGGATGTCCAGAATTCAAAGTTGGTAGAAGGATAGCGGTCATCATGTTTCAATGTAGCCCTTTTTTCCCTTAAATTACCATTTTCTAAACTTTGTAAATACTCCATGAAATCACGTGTTTGGCTGATTTCCATCCTATCAAAAAAATTTGAGCCCTTGTGCTTTTATTTGCAATTCTTATTTGTTTTAGATTTACAGAACGATGTTTTTTAACATGATCAACGATTCTTGGAATAAAACAAAAATGAATTTACTTGTCAAAATTTTCTTCTTTTAAAATAAAGATGGCAATTTCTTTTGACTGTTGAACATCGAAAGAACATCGATCGCTTCTCCAGAAGTAATCGAACTTCAAAGTGCAGAATCGAAGTACTCCTTCTAAACCAGTGCACCTGAATGAAGGATTAGTTATATCAGATGTGAATACTCCATCCGATATCCTCGGTAGAGTTCTTATCTCCTAAGCCCGACCAACGGTGTTCCCCGCAGGGACTATCTCTCCTAAGCAAGGCAGAATTGCTATCTTGAACCAGTGATATTTTTCATCCCCCGCAATGGCCGAGTATCCAGACATGTTCATCTGTTAGTCTGTATGTCGCGTTAGTTTTGTCAGCATAAACATACATACACCATGCATTATTGATTTAAATTCACATTCATATTGCATCACTATCACTCTAGTCGGTCTTATCCCCTAGTGATAAAAGTCCTCTTGTCAATCGAGTTGTCAGTTTTTTCCTCGTCAGGAAATGTTCCGTCTGAACAATCTCTCTCCTCCAGTTTATTTTTGGGATGAATTCGGTCCTCGGCCACTTTAATAACTTGAAGCTCTGAAAGACCAGAGAAACTTTCGACAAATGTCACTCTTTACCATTAAAGATGATATTCTCGCTTTCCCGGATGAAGGAAAATCCCCAGAGAAAGCCTCTTAATCTGAGATTCGGCAATACAACAGTTGTTTTCCAAAAAATCCGCTGACGAAAAGGTCATCAACACCTCAAAATTGGATCACATCATATGGCATTTCTTCGAGAAGATCCCGAGAAAAGTATGATGTAATATCCCCAAGCGGAAACAGTCTCTCAAGAGACTCATTTTCCCCGTTAGAGTCGACAAATGGCGTCTCCAACAAAGAAGTTTGTGCACCTCTACAACTCAGACGACTGGTTCCCCAGCAACTCTGACATCAGATCTTATTCCATCAAATGGCATCTCCCCAAGAAAATTCGGCTAGAAGTTTGAGGAACACCGCTACAAATAGCGTCCCTTGTCAAGAAAGTTTATTGACAAAAAAAACTAAGACCAGTTCCTTGGTAGGAAACCAGGATCGAGGGGAAGTTTATTTCAGAAACTTAGATCAGTTCCTTGGTAGGAAACCAGGATCGTGGGGAAGTTTATTTCAGAAACTAAGACCAGTTCCTTGGTAAGAAACCAGGATCGAGGGGAAGTTTATTTCAGAAACTAAGACCAGTTCCTTGGTAGGAAACTAGAATCGAGGGGAAGTTTATATCAGAAACTAAGACCAGTTCCTTGGTAGGAAACCATGATCGAGGGGAAGTTTACTTCAGAAACTAAGACCAGTTCCTTGGTAGGAAACCAGGATCGAGGGGAAGTTTATATCAGAAACTAAGACCAGTTCCTTGGTAGGAAACCAGGATCGAGGGGAAGTTTGTATCAGAAACTTAGACCAGTTCCTCGGTAGGAAACCGGGATCGAGGGGAAGTTTTACCTTTTCTAAGCATCATTGCTTAGCAAAAGAAGAAGGATGCGTGAACGGCCATTCTTAACCACCATCAAAATTTCGGGTATTCCGATATTTAATCCTCTTGCACCCTGAATGCCCGAATACCTTCGCCATTCACACCTTCGGTTCCAAGAAGATTAAATAGGGGCATCTGTCATACCCCGAATTTTGACCACTAATATTCCCCATCATTATGCAAACCATCATCACAATATGGGTGTATCATTATGCCTCATTAGTCTCCCCAAAGATGGGTGAGCATCCACTACAATTAAATATAGGGTTCCAAGCCCTCTCTGAGCTTTAGACAAAGGATCAATCAAGGAATGACATGATCTTCAACTTGTCTAGCCTCTCAAACATCCCCAATGGATCAAGAGGACTCCCACAGCAAGAATCAAGCACAAGGATGCAACATTCTGAATGGATTAAGCCTCAAGATCGCCAGTGTCACCAAATTAGGGTTTTGGTCGACCAAGGCGTCCAGATGGAAATTTTCATCTGGGCATGAGCCAATGCTTCAAAGCATAACCTAAGATTCTCCAAGAGACATCATAAACCCAATCATCAAGTCAATTTAACCTCAGGGGATGCATTCATCAAAAATCAAGAATTAGGGTTTCTTGACCTAATTCACCCCTAAGTTGACTTTTGGGACAAATCATGAGCCAAGACCTCAAGACATGATTTTAGGGTCTCTAATACACCACATTGATCCATTTGCAATAATGGATTGGTCCAAGAAGCTTGATCAACAAGTTTCAAGCTCATCAGAACCACAATTAGGGTTTTACGGAAAAAAGTCAACTGTATCTTTAACTTTTGACCCAAGCATGCTCCCAAACTTTGGGACATGATTCAATACACCCTATAACACCTATGAAATCAATCCATCAAGTTTGATTTAGGTCAAGGACTTGATTTCATAGAGAATCGCACAGTTTGGAATTCATTTGATAAAAAGTCAACTGTGCACAAAAATCAACTTTGACTTTTTGAGATTTTTCACAATTATGGTCCCCTAACCCTAAAATGATGTTAATGTGTGATTGGAATCATCATTCATCAAGAAAAACCAAGAAAAGTAGGATAACTTGTAAAAGGGGTAACCATAAAAAACTTAGAAATTTTCTAAGTTAAGGAACAAAGTGGCTAGGGTGTAACACCCCAAATCCCATCGCGAATACATAATACATAAATAAAATCAGAGTAACTAAAAATTTATTTTTCCGACAGGAAACAGGGATGTCACACTTAAATGAACAAAATACAATCCCTGCTCATAAATTTGATACATAGCATAAAATAGAGTACCCTCAAAGGGAAACTTTTTCCATATAAAAGGAATGGTCAATTATGGAATAAAGCGGAAAGATCCATAACCGACTTATTTTACAAAATAAATAGTTTGATAACATCCAAATATATATACAAGGTAATACAAAATATATTCAACAAAATATACATATAACAAAACGTTCCCCGACTCCCATGCTACGTATCAGAGCAGACACCAAGACCTAAGCAAACGAAGATCTAACTCGTCCACTTGCCTCCACGCCTCTAAAGCTGACAATCTGCACTATGCCATAAAAAGCATATTCCAGCAGAAGGGTGAGAAATAACAACTAAACCAAGATTTCATAATAATATGCAAAAACACATAAATATCACATACACAGTTATTCTCACCTCACCCATCACATACCAATGCATATAGCAAGCCACAGACGTATAACATGTTTCTAACAATCCAACCACATAGCATATAACGATTATACCAACATAATCATGTAATTGCACATAAGGCATACCAAGTCATAGCATTTAGAAACACATCACACATCACATAGCATATGTCTATGCATAAAACATATTATTCACAACCAATGCATTTATCACATATGCACGTCAATTTACCAATCCAATCATAATTCTCAACACATATTCAATGATTTCACAATTTCCCACACATAATCACATAATCAATCAAACATATACCATTCAATACAATTGCACATATTTCATCTCATCAATCACAACCACATTTCCATGCACAATTAATTCATGATTTATGCAAATGCACATAGATCGACACAACGACTCTATGCACATGCCATGCAGTACCGACTTCCAATGTCACATGTCTTATCATCAGTTCACTCAGGAACTATTGGAACCATCGCTCGTTACTGAGAATCTCAAGTAACACCCCGTCGGGCCTACGATGTTCACCCGTCGCTTTAGGTCCTCAGGCATCGCCTCATATTTTCGAGGCACACGACGTTAAGGATTGCTTTAAGTCTCCAAAGGAGCACACAATCGTCTATAACCATCGCTTTCGGTCCTCAGGCATCGCCTCATATTTTCGAGGCACACGATGTTATAGCAGATTCATCGCTTTCAGTCCTCAGGCATCGCCTCATATTTTCGAGGCACACGATGATATAACAGATTCCCTCTGGAATCAAACCGCCACTCAGGACATTTCAACAATGCATATTATGATGTTTGGCATACAATGACTCATGACATTCACATTGCACCCACATACACATCCATAATCATGCATATATCATCAAATACCACACTTAGCATTTTCTTGCCTTTCGGCCAAAAATCATCATCACAACGACATATAAGTCATACCACATGCATTTTCATTACAAACCACAAACCACAACAATTATGCAATCACAATCACTTCCACAAGGGATTCACATATCAAATGCTACTCACAACACATCATTATCGTACATTGAAATCAAAACCCAAAACACACATTTATTCCTCCATAACACCACAAACCATCATCACCAACACTTATCATATATATATATATATATATATATATATATTCACATCATATACCAGCACACAAGCCATATGATACATATTAAAAGCATATAGCATGATAACACAACAATCGCACACATATACGACGGGAAAAGTCGACAAAACGACACGTTTCCCAAACCACGACTTAAATAAATCATCCACTAATCCCAAAACCATTTTTACCAGAAAGAACATTTCATAAGCTTTCTAACGCTTCGAACGGGGACCAAAACGGACTTACGGGTCAAAAGTTATGAATTTTTGAAGTTTCTTAAATTTTTCACTTGTCCAGACCTGCGCGCTGAGCGCGTATCCTGCTACGAATTCAGCCTTAAAAACACCATTTTTAGACTTCCGGACATCCGTTTTCGATTCCATAAAAAGCTGCGATCTCATAATTCAACGTACTACAATATTTTCACTATTAAAAACCATCCAACACATTTTCCATTTTTTGACATATTTTGAAACATAATTTTATCATTGAATTCTAAATTCGAACTCGATCGAAACCGCGAGAAAACACGCAAACCCCCATTCCCGATTAAACCCAAACCTATACCAACATTACCAGACATATCCAAACACTTTTACTCGATCACAACATCAATTGCACAAAAACATCAATATATCAAAAACTCAACAGTTACGAATTCGACTCGATTCAATCAAACAATCACTCTAAATCAAGACCCAACATCACACGACTCTACTACGGGATTTATTCCGACTTTCGTCCGTGAAAACATCGATTTCTATTCATTTTTCTCATTTCGACCTAGAATTGGAAACTAGAAAAAATAACCAAAACAATCCAGGAAAACATACACATATACATATACAAGCAAGATATAATCGAAACTTCTCACCCTTACCCGATTATTCGCGCTTGAAACAGAGTTCCCGCGATTTTTCTCTTTTCTCTTCTTCTCTCTTTCTTTCTTCTCCTTTCTCTTCTCTTCTTTTTCTTTTCTTTTTCTTTCCTCTCTTTTTCTCTCCACTTACTATTTATTCAAAATATCTAATCCCCTAAAAAGACCATTTTACCCCTCAACTCAAATATCTCGCAAACGCTCTCAAAATGCGATAAAACATAAACATACTGATGAATTATATTTCGAAAAATAAAAGTTGAAAAGAAGTAATAATTTAATACAAATATTTTATCTATCTGAGAAATTAACCAATTAGCAGGTAAAATACCATAATTCACACAATTCACAAAATTCAAATAAATGAAATATATAAATAGAATTAAACAAATCGGGGCGTTACAATTCTCCCCCACTTAGACATTTTCGTCCTCGAAAATCTAACCGATACGAACAACTCCGGATACGACTCTCGCATCCGACTAACAAACCAACATGCCAACAAAAGGCACACCACGAATAACACAACTGACAAACCACCTCGCTAACAGCAGATACAACAACACGACACGACGACAACTACAACGACAAGATGCAAAGCCCATACAATGCACTTGACGACTAACTCACAACTCAAGGAAAACCACGATACCAACACACAGGTTCACCTTAGAACCGAAACACAACAAGATCGTTACCCTACCATAGGTAACACTCCCCTAATTCCCCACAAAGGAATTAGCCACTCGCACTCGAACCAACACGATGGAAACGAGACAACAACACAAACAAGAACATAAAGTTCCACGACACCACAAGTTCTCAACAACATCAACAAAACCAGAACACCAACATCCTTGTCACACAACCATACTACAACAATGCTACGATTCACCAATCGAACATATAACCAAAACATCCATCTACATAGTAGCCCATGAATAATATTCAAACCTTTCACCTAGCACTTCCATTCCGGAACATCCAATGGTCTCTTCACTCCTACCTGTTCCCAATGTTCAACCTATGAACTCTTACAAGTCACACACGCATATAGGAATTGTGTCACATCACGCTTCCACCGCGCACTCTGATTACTCAAAACCCTCAAGTCTACCAATCTCACGTCCAAAGTCTAACTCTTTCTCACCTCTGCCAAAAATCACTGTGCACTTTAATATACCCAACCTCGCACTCTGCATGTTAGCTTACACACCAGACACAAGTCTCTGAACTGCTCAAATAATTCCAACTCCCTGACCATCAAAACAGACATGTATAAAAACTTTCGACTTAATTCATCAGGTACAACCTTAGCTTTTCCCGAAGGATACTCCAAGCCAAATTCATAACTCATCACGAATTCTAACCATCCTCGTTGTCGCATACTCTATTCCTTCAGACCAAACAGGTACTCAATATTCTTGTGATTACTAAACACTTCGAACCCAGAACCATAAAAATAATACCTCCAAATTTCCAACACAATACCACCGCAACCAACTCCAAATCCTGAATAGTATAGATCCTCTTATGAATCCTCAATCGTCATAAAGCATAAGCTACAACTTTACCCTCTTGCATTAACACACAATTAAACTCATTAAAGACACATCACAATACCTCACAAACGGTTTTTTAGGATTCCACCGAATCAAAACTGGAGCCGTAGACAAATCCTACTTCAGCTCTCTCAAACTTTCCTTACAATGAACATCCAAAACAAACGACTCACCCTTTGCAAGTCAACCGAAGTAACGAAAATGCTAACTTGGAAAAACCTTCCATAACCTCCGGTAATAATTAACTCAAGTCCAAAAAGTTTCTAATCACCTTAACCGACTTCGGAGCCTCTCATGAAGAACTACATCTACTTCCGATGGATCCATAAAAATACCATCATCAAAAATAACATATCCAAGAAAACTAACCTTTTCAACCAAAATTATCACTTGAAAAAAACTTAGCATAACACTTCGTCTCTTTTCAACACTTGTAATTCAAATCCCAAACACTCTTCCTGTTCTTCCTCCGAGTTTATAACAGATCAGAATATCCTCAATTAAAACCACTACGAACTTATCCAAATTCAGGACACAATCAAATCGGCCACTAAATCTCAACACCATTTATATAGGAAAGAACATCTCAATCCGAGTTAGGAATCCAAAGTTATGGATTCAGAGAAAAAAACTCACGTTTCAAAAAAAAAAAATTTTTTTTCAAGTCGCGCTAAGCGGGCTCTGTCCCGCGCTGAGCGCGCTCCTCACTGCCAGGAGAGGTTCAAAATTCTGCAGACCGCGCTGAGCGGGCACCTGCGCGCTGAGCGGGCACCTGCGCGCTGAGCGGGCACTGCGATTTTCAGAAAAATAGCCCTTCGACAGTCCTTCCCAAAACTCACCATTTTTATCTCAAATCAGCTCCAACCAACATAACAAATATCAACAACCAACCAAAAGGAACTCTTAATATCAATATTGCATCCGCACATAAGGGTTTTCTCAAGATTTCCATTAATGCTCGAAAACTCCAAAGACTCCAAACCTCACCAGAATTCTAAGTTTCGCTTTCCAAAGTCTCAATACCATTATACACCTCATGCTTGTTATTCTGTTCAATCATTCCTCCTTTTTGGTTACTTATAATACTGGAGCTCTCCAAGACGACACACTTGGCCTCACAATTCTCCTTTCCAGTAAATCTTCTCACTGCTCTATCAGTCCAGGTACTTCTAATGCTAACATCCAATATTCCATCTGGGAGTACATCTGAAAATCACGCACAACTGGTAGCTCATCACTGTGTCCTTTCTGCCAATTCCTAGAAAACTATCATCACAAACATAACAACATCTTAGTTTCACGTCCTAAAAGTTATTCTACTTACTTAGCAGGTGCAAACCTCAAATCCTTACCTTCGTCCAATTTGAGTTCACACTCATCTCTCTGAGAACCACCATTAACGATACCCAATCGTTCTCTCTCAATGACTTCCCACTGGACCAACATACCAAAATCTCCAATCCGCCTCGCCTTCAGATATAAGAATCTTCATCGACTCAACAAAACAATCTGTAACCATTTCCTTAATTCCAAACAATTTATTTCACCCACTATCAAAGTCGGAAAGACACACCTATTCCATCCAACATAATTTCCGTCTGCTATCAACAAGAGATTAAGGGTGATCAGTTCCTCAATTTGCCAATAGACAGTCGACAATCATGATGGGGCATAAACCGTCTTTACCAACTATAATAGCATTCCTTACATCCTGTGCACCAAACTACCTAAGGCACAAATCCTTAGTTGACATAAGCCTTACCTCCGCATCCCCTCTTAAACCGGGAACCAGCACGGCCCAAACAACACTTACACTCTTGCAACCAACGGCACACTGAGCCAATGCTCCCCACCTGAAGCAACATGGAGAAGTACAAGCTTCTCCCCCACTTATCACATTCTAACTCCTGAAGATAAAAGATTAGAAAACCAGAAAGTACTGACAGTGTCCCACGCACATGTCACGTACTAAGAAGCAAACAACCACGACAGTATTCAACTATCACACCAACTGACTCAACAACTTGGCCGGACGGACCGACCTGCTCTGATACCACTAATGTAACACCCCAAATCCCATCGCGAATACATAATACATAAATAAAATCAGAGTAACTAAAAATTTATTTTTTCGACAGGAAACAGGGATGTCACACTTAAATGAACAAAATACAATCCCTGCTCATAAATTTGATACATAGCATAAAATAGAGTACCCTCAAAGGGAAACTTTTTCCATGTAAAAGGAATGGTCAATTATGGAATAAAGCAGAAAGATCCATAACCGACTTGTTTTACAAAATAAATAGTTTGATAACATCCAAATATATATACAAGGTAATACAAAATATATTCAACAAAATATACATATAACAAAACGTTCCCCGACTCCCGTGCTACGTATCAGAGCAGACACCAAGACCTAAGCAAGCGAAGATCTAACTCGTCCACTTGCCTCCACGCCTCTAAAGCTGACAATATGCACTATGCCATAAAAAGCATATTCCAGCAGAAGGGTGAGAAATAACAACTAAACCAAGATTGCATAATAATATGCAAAAACACATAAATATCACATACACAGTTATTCTCACCTCACCCATCACATACCAATGCATATAGCAAGCCACAGACGTATAACATGTTTCTAACAATCCAACCACATAGCATATAACGATTATACCAACATAATCACGTAATTGCACATAAGGCATACCAAGTCATAGCATTTAGAAACACATCACACATCACATAGCATATGTCTATGCATAAAACATATTATTCACAACCAATGCATTTATCACATATGCACGTCAATTTACCAATCCAATCATAATTCTCAACACATATTCAATGATTTCACAATTTCCCACACATAATCACATAATCAATCAAACATATACCATTCAATACAATTGCACATATTTCATCTCATCAATCACAACCACATTTCCATGCACAATTAATTCATGATTTATGCAAATGCACATAGATCGACACAACGACTCTATGCACATGCCATGCGGTACCGACTTCCAATGTCACATGTCTCATCATCAGTTCACTCAGGAACTATTGGAACCATCGCTCGTTACTGAGAATCTCAAGTAACACCCCGTCGGGCCTACGATGTTCACCCGTCGCTTTAGGTCCTCAGGCATCGCCTCATATTTTCGAGGCACACGACGTTAAGGATTGCTTTAAGTCTCCAAAGGAGCACACAATCGTCTATAACCATCGCTTTCGGTCCTCAGGCATCGCCTCATATTTTTTAGGCACACGATGTTATAGCAGATTCATCGCTTTCAGTCCTCAGGCATCGCCTCATATTTTCGAGGCACACGATGATATAACAGATTCCCTCTGGAATCAAACCGCCACTCAGGACATTTCAACAATGCATATTATGATGTTTGGCATACAATGACTTATGACATTCACATTGCACCCACATACACATCCATAATCATGCATATATCATCAAATACCACACTTAGCATTTTCTTGCCTTTCGGCCAAAAATCATCATCACAACGACATATAAGTCATACCACATGCATTTTCATTACAAACCACAAACCACAACAATTATGCAATCACAATCACTTCCACAAGGGATTCACATATCAAATGCTACTCACAACACATCATTATCGTACATTGAAATCAAAACCCAAAACACACATTTATTCCTCCATAACACCACAAACCATCATCACCAACACTTATCATATATATATATATATATATATATATTCACATCATATACCAACACACAAGCCATACGATACATATTAAAAGCATATAGCATGATAACACAACAATCGCACACATATACAACGGGAAAAGTCGACAAAACGACACGTTTCCAAAACCACGACTTAAATAAATCATCCACTAATCCCAAAACCATTTTTACCAGAAAGAAAATTTCATAAGCTTTCTAACGCTTCGAATGGGGATCAAAACGGACTTACGGATCAAAAGTTATGAATTTTTGAAGTTTCTTAAATTTTTCACTTGTCCAGACCTGCGCGCTGAGCGCCCGACCTGCGCGCTCAGCGCGAATCCTGCTACGAATTCAGCCTTAAAAACACCATTTTTAGACTTCCGAACATCCGTTTTCGATTCCGTAAAAAGCTGCGATCTCAGAATTCAACGTACTACAATATTTTCACTATTAAAAACCATCCAACACATTTTCCATTTTTTGACATATTTTGAAACATAATTTTATCATTGAATTCTAAATTCGAACTCGATCGAAACCGCGAGAAAACACGCAAACCCCCATTCCCGATTAAACCCAAACCTATACCAACATTACCAGACATATCCAAACACTTTTACTCGATCACAACATCAATTGCACAAAAACATCAATATATCAAAAACTCAACAATTACGAATTCGACTCGATTCAATCAAACAATCACTCTAAATCAAGACCCAACATCACACGACTCTACTACGGGATTTATTCCGACTTTCGTCCGTGAAAACATCGATTTCTATTCATTTTTCTCATTTCGACCTAGAATTGGAAACTAGAAAAAATAACCAAAACAATCCAGGAAAACATACACATATACATATACAAGCAAGATATAATCGAAACTTCTCACCCTTACCCGATTATTCGCGCTTGAAACGGAGTTCCCGCGATTTTCCTCTTTTCTCTTCTTCTCTCTTTCTTTCTTCTCCTTTCTCTTCTCTTCTTTTTCTTTTCTTTTTCTTTCCTCTCTTTTTCTCTCCACTTACTATTTATTCAAAATATCTAATCCCCTAAAAAGACCATTTTACCCCTCAACTCAAATATCTCGCAAACGCTCTCAAAATGCGATAAAACATAAACATACTGATGAATTATATTTCGGAAAATAAAAGTTGAAAAGAAGTAATAATTTAATACAAATATTTTATCTATCTGAGAAATTAACCAATTAGCAGGTAAAATACCATAATTCACACAATTCACAAAATTCAAATAAATGAAATATATAAATAGAATTAAACAAATCGGGACGTTACATAGGGTACCAACTTTGGAGGATCATAACTCCTAAACCACAAGGACATTTTCCCCATCCAAAGCTAGATTTGTAGCTCTCATGGCACTCTACAAATGCTTCAAACACAACTCATTCCAATTTCTCATGGATTTTAAGTTATGGAATGATCAAAATCACAAAAAGTGAAAATGTCACTTTTTTTCAACACTTAGTGAAATTTTCACTAAGTCAGAATCTGCCTTCACTTTTTTCCAAATGTAGGGGCACTTTTCACTTGGATCGAAAAAGTATCAAAACCAACTATGATCAAACAGTTGTTGTATCATATGAGGGCTTTCCAAAATGGCCAAGAACTCCATCAAATTCCACTTGAGCCATGAGATATGACAATGGCAATATGCCTTGCTGAAAACTGTCAAAGCAAGACAGATTTGTGCATTTTGCTCGATTTGCCAAATTTGTGCAAATGACAAACACACTTATCCATCTGAACACCTCAGGGGGAGACCAAGGAGGGACAAACACTGATCCATAAGCCTCCCAAGTCTTTGGAACCAAAAGTAGCATGCCAAACCTAGAAATGCCTAAAAGAGGGACAAGACTCCAATTTTGTTTTGGAGCATTTAATGGATGCACCAATGTGGCATGGACTGAGCCATTTCCAACTGAATTTAGTCAAAACATATCCAAGACCAAGGGAACCAGCAGCCTGTGCCCTAACCTTTAGTCAATGGCTAGAGGAGACTTGGATTCCCATTGATCAACATTGGGCAAACCTCTGCAGCAGTTGCCATTCACTATTGCTTGCAAAACAAACTTGTTCCACTATAAATAGAGTTCATTTGTGATCAGTTTGAGTACACCAAAGCCATCAAACAGATGCTTTCCTCCAAATCTCTTCCTTCACTCCAAAATTGCCTTCCAAAGCAAGTCACTATCGGGTTTTGAGTTTGAGAGCAATTCCAACCAAACCAATCACACACACACCTCATAAACATCATATAGAAGTGATCCAAACACTTAAACAACATCTGGAATACTGATTTCTCAAAATCACCAGCCAACTGCCCAAGGTTTTAACCAGGTTGCAGTTGAGATACCATCTTCAGTTCCAACTTGTTTCAAACCATTCCAAGTGTCGCACCTCGAAAAATCATCGAAGACACGACCCTCGCGCGAAAGGCGCGGAACGCGGTTCGACAGAGTCGCCACCGAACTTTATTTATCCCAAAAGAGGGAAAGGAAAATATCGAGAAAACCTTTAAGAGGAAGATAAGAACATGGTCGTCGCAACCACATTCTGGGTTCGGGAGTCGGTTATGTGAGAGGAAGGTACGCGCACCCCCTCACGTCCGTTGTACTCAACGGGAACCTCTTAGTTTGAATTGTGAGGAACGTTATCTAAGCTTGTTTGTTTTCTTCTCAATGATATATGCGAAAAGGTAAAGTAAAAGGTTTCGATTACTAAGGGAAATGGGGTGGTTTTAGGATAGGGTGCTCGGCAAGATCATCGCGACCTCGGGCCTACGTATGCTCATTCGGACGAGAATGAGGAATCAGAGCAAGCGTAGTTCGACTACGGGGTTTGACCGAAAAAGATGGTAGTGTGGAAAAGGGGGAAAAAGAAAAAGTGTGCTCGCCAAGATCATCGCAATCTTGTGCCTACGTATCTTTACTCGGACGAGAATAAAGAATCAGAGCAGTCGTAGTTCGTGGTACGCCCACGAAAAGAGGGGTTAAGGTTTGAATTTTAGGAGACAGAAGATTGAATGACATACAACCCAAGGGGCGTGCCTCGAGAGCAGTCACTCAAGAATCCAAGGAATGCGAGACTCCAAGAACTCAGTTCTTTCGTGATTGATTGCAAAAATATTTGATAAAGATTAAGTGTTTTAAGACGAATGGGTGAATGAACAACAACCCAAGGGCGCGCCTTGAGAGCCATTCATTCGAAGACCCAAGGAATGCTAGACTCCAAGAATCTCCTCCTTTCGTAAGTTGATTAAGAAAGCGTTTGACAAAGATCGAATCGGATTAGTTGAGAAAAGAGGTGAGGATCGATACTAGTCCCTAGGGGTGCTCCTAGTAACAAATCCTACGAAATGTGCAAGTGTGCATTTGACGACGAGGCAAAAGGCACTCGACTTACGATAATGTTTTGAAGAAGTAGCTCGACGACGAATCAAGGATTGGTTTGAAAATGATTTGGTTTGTTAAATGTTTTAGGGAGAATGACGATTATTCGATAAACGAGACGTCGGCCTCGCAACCAATTAATCGGGGCATTATTGGGATGCTAGATCCCAACGACACCTTTTTCATTCGATTGATTTACGAAATATTGTTTGATGAACAACGAAAGTACCACATGGAATGCTAGTCTCCAATGGCATTCCTTTGTCCAAATAATTAAGACGCGTGTTTTAGAAACGAAAGGTCGAGTGATCACAACCCGAGGCGTGCGCCTCAATAGCGGTCACTCAAGAACCCAAGAAGTGCTTAACCTCAAGAATTCAATTTTTTCGTGATTTAATTATGAAAAATGGTTTGAATAGATGTTGAGTATTTTAATCGGGAAGTAAGCGTTTGAACAAATGAAAATGGTTAGATAAGCATGAATATGAATATGATATGGATATGAATAAGAATGAACGATAATATAATCGAGATAATATTAACAAGGTATAACATAACATAAAATTGGTCTCGTCTTAATCGGAATTTATTCGAGAAAATCGATAATCAACGATTTTTAACTTTCATTGACCAAAAGTGAAAATAAAAGAATATAAATCGAAATAGACATAAAAATCGGAAAAAACTAAGAAAGGTCTCATCTTTACTAAGATTTAAATCGAAAAATCGATAATCTTTAGTATTTGATTTTCATTGACCCAAAAATGAATAAAAGTGAAATAAAAATTATAGAAATGAAGTAAAATCGAAAATGTCAAAAAAGAATAAAGATCTCAACTTTATCAAGATTTAAAATCGAAAAATCGATAAATCTTGATATTTTGGTTTTCATGGACCCAAAATGAATAAAATAATGAGAAAATGACAAAAAATGAAATTAAATCGAAAAGGTATAGGAAAAAGAATAAAGGTCTCACATTTATCGAGATTAAGTCGAGAGATCGACAAATCGTCGATGTTTGGTTTTCATTGACCCAAAATAAATGAATAAAAATAATGTAATGAAATAAATTGAAATAAAAAAAATAAATAGGCCTCATATAAATCAAGATTTTGAATCGATTTGAGAAAATCAACTTTAATCAAGATATTTTTGATATCATTGGCCCAAAAGCGAAATAAAAAATAAAATCAAAAGTTCAAATAAAAAAGGGCCAAAACCCTAAGCTACGAAATCAAGTCAAATCACAAATTAGTGATTAAACCGATAATAAAATCTAAGATTATAGAAAATGAGTCCTAAATAGTTATTCTAAGTATGAAGTAGAATTCACATAAACTTAAATAAGAAAAATATTTAACAAAAATAATTACAAAGGCAATTAATGAAAGTTATTAATAAAATAATCAACGAAAAAAATAATTAACAAAATTATTAACAATAATATCTAACAAAAGTTTTTTTTAATTTATAACTAAAGAAGTACTGTTTTTTTTAGATTTAAAAACTTTTAAGTGTCTAAACAAAACTACTTAGAAAAGAATGTTAATATGGTTTTTTTTTTACATTAGTTAAAATAAAATCTAATAATAAAACAAAATTTTATTTTTTAAGGAAAACTAAACTATACAAAATGAGTTATAAATAGCAATTAAATACCAAAATAAATTAATTGAAGAAAGAAAAGAAATTCAAAAAAAAAAACTGATTAATAGAAAGAAATGTTATTAAAACAAAAATTTAATAATAATAATGATGTTCAAAAGTAATACAAGACAGGAGACATGAATTGAAACGTTCAAATCAAGATATTTAAACATATTAAAAAGCTCATATTATAAATTAAAAATAATAAAAAGGAAATCAGCCCATCATCCCTACAAACAAAACGGTTCATTAGCTAAAAAAGGGTGGATCAAAAACCAACGCAAGCTGTAAGGGAAAAAGTCATTAACTCACCTAAAAAAAATCCACCAAATTCATTTTTAAACAAAAACCAAATGCTGAGGTCAAACACAACACGGCTTCTTGGCTTCAGTTCAATTTCTTATTCCTCTTGTGTTCGTTTGGTCCAGGTTGGTGAGTTTGTTTTGAGTTTTCAATTTATTCCTCAACCTCTCTTCATCTCTTCGCTCTTCTCTTGCTCTGGGTTTTGTGATTTCTGGATTTGAGGTTTTGGAGTTGTTCAGGTTTACGAATGGAAACGGAAAGGCGGTTTTGAAGTTCAGCTTCTGTGAAATTAGTATGGCTTTGGCCGGTGTTTTGTTATAACAAGAACGGTTTTTGTATCGATGATGGTGAAGTGAGGTTTGAGTTGTTATACCATTTGTATGAAGCTGGGTATTGTTTGGAAGTTGAAGATAGATCAATTTTTGTGAGTCCGTTCTCTCTTTTTTCTACGGGTTTTTATTATCCTTCTTGTTATTCTTTCTCTTGTTTTTAAACCAAAATAAACTTTTTGGTTAAGTTTCAAGGTACATAAAGCTTTGTCCTGTTATGTCATTGTGTGGTTATTTTCATTACAGGTATGTGTTGAAACGTTACTGTTGGTTGTTGATGATGCAGAAGTGCAGTAGAGTACGGTACGATTTGGCAGTTTTGGCTTGGTTTATGCAGAAGCAGTGTTGGCTACGCACATGTTTTGTTTGGCGTGATTTATTTGTGAAGGTTTTGTGCAGCAGTTCATTGCAAATTTGAGGTGGGTCCTCTTGGTTGTGTAATGGCTTGTGTAAGGATTGGACTCAAATGAAACTTTGACATTCTATTTATTTATTTATTTTGTAATTTATTGTAAAATGCTTGTAACGATTTTTTTTTTAGCATTTTTGTGTCAAATGGACTTTGTATGGGTTGTAAAAAAAAGAATGGAATTGAAAATGAGTATTGACTATATATACGGATTTGGTAATGAATATAAAAAATGAAATTGGATATGGATAATGATTATTGGGATGAAATTGGTTTTAAATGGATATTGATATAAAAATGGATAATGGTTCGGTAAATGGATATAGATGGATAATGGATAAAAAAGGTTAAAAGATATATATGACTTAAAATGAAAATGGATAAAAAAAAATAAAAGAAGGATGAAGCTGAAGACAACACATTTTTTTGGATTTTTCCGAATAATTGTCGGTGGGTGAATGTACAGATGGAAATTATATACAAGTAGGACAAATTTGGGGTATGACACCAAGCACTCAGGCACATCACTTGGCACTTAGGGAAGCTATCCACATCATTGGAACCTAGTTGTAAAACCTCTAACACAAAACACGATCACCAGCTGCAAGAGGTAAGCATGAGCTCTTCTAACTCTATGATCCATGCATTTTTTGCTGCACAATATTTTGGCCATATGTTCATAATCATGCATAGAGTGTTTTCCCTCATCCAATTGTTTTGTTTGAATTGTGTATGAAATTTCTAAGCCTTCAAGCAAATTTTAGGGTTCTTGAGGTTTCTCTTTGATTTCTTATTCCATGCTTAAAATAAATGAAATTAAAGACCATAGACATGATTGTGAGGTGAAAACAAGTATATTGATATGTGGATTGTGTGATTTCATCAAGTATTCAGTGAGATTGATGAGAAAACGCAAATCTGGGCAAAACAGAGCACGCGGGCAAGGCCAAGATGTTCTTGGCGCCCTTTTTCAAATATTTGAATATTTGAATTTTTATGATTTTATTTAATTGATTCAAAAATTAATTTCTCTCTGAGTTTTAATGATTTTGAGTTGATTCTTTTTTTAATAATTCACAAAAATGTTAAAATATTTTATTTTACCAAAAAATCCCAAAAATATTACTTATTTCATATATTTTATATTTTTGCAAAGAATTAATGTTTTATTTGTTTTTAACATTTGAAATATTTTTTCTCCCTTGATTTTCCAAACTTAATTGATTTCCAATTATTTTGTGGGTATAAACATGATTTTTCAAACATTAATCCAATACCACAATTTGTTTTTCACACATGTTTAACAATTTTGATCATTTTAATTGAATTTTTATTCAATTAAAATATATTTTGAAAATAAATTAGGGTTTTGATCAATTCAACCCTCATCAAATCTTTTTCAAACACTTTTGGGCCTCTAATAGAGTGTAAGACCCATCCCTTGTAAATAAAACTTTTTGGGCCTCAGTGCATTGTATAAGTCCCAATACGCTAATGAAATCTCGGCGCGATCGTCATTATTCAAACAAAACCCTTGGGCCTCTCCTTGAGTTGTAAGCCCCATATTTTCTTTTAAAATCATTTTTGGGCCTCTAATAGAGTGTAAGACCCAACCCCATTTTAACCAAAACTTTTTGGGCCTCAGTGCATTGTAGAAGTCCCGATACGCTAAAGAAATCTCGGCACAATCGCCAGTTCAAAAATCAAACCATCTGGGCCAACCCTCGTGTTAAAAGCCCCATTCCTTTTCTTTAAACACCTTTGGCCCTCTTGAGAGAGTGTAAGACCCATCCCTTTGTACAGAAAACCTTTTTGGGCCTCAGTCACTTGTATAAGTCCCTGTACAATTTCAAAACAGCAGTGCAATCACTGATAAAACCTTGGGCATCCCCTTGAGCTGTAAGCCCCAACAATCTTTTCAAAGAACTTTCTCCTTTGATTTTGAATATAATATTGTTATCAAAGCTTTCTTTGTTAAACAACTAACAAAACAGCATGGAAGCTCTACAACCGAGTAAGTGTTTACCCGCTTTCATATATATATATAACTATATTGTGGGGCTGCTCACTGTAAGTCTTCTTTCACAAACTTTTATATACTTGTTATATATCCACTGTGTAATGCTAGTATAGTTATTTAGAGTTTTCCCCGGCAACTACGTCTAGCACTAGGTAAAGCCCTGTTGGTCACTCTTAAATACAGTCAAAACTAGACCCCCCATAGGATTACCAGATACAGTCTTCCCTCCTCTTGGGGTTAAACAATATGGAAACGTGAAAGGCAGCATTCTCAGTGAACCCTTTCTCAGACTGTCACTCTTAGAAATTGTCAAAGAAACTCTACTCCCCAGAGATGATCTTTTCTCGGTGAATGGCATCTCTTGAGTTTCTTCAAACCTCGAACTTTCATGAAATGATCTCTTCTCGGTGAATTGCATTTCTTGAACTTCTCTTGGTTTAGGGACCCACAGGCTTCCTAAAAGCATCCCCACCTCCTCTTGGACGTTGTACAAGGACCCTTCGGCTTCTTAAAAGCTCACATTGTAACGCCCCAGTTTTGCCAATTTTATTTTATTGAGTCTTTTGATTTTTTTATTATTATTTTATTTTATTTTCGACTTTTATGTGAAAATATGTTATTTTTCGTCGTGATTATATTTTATCGCGTTTTGGGAACGTTTGCGAGATATTTGAGTGTGGGGGTATTTTGGACATTTCATAGATATTTTTACTAAGTTAGTAAGAAAAGAAAATAGAAAAGAAAAGGGAAAGAAAAATAGAGAGAAAGAAAGAAGAAAGAAGGGAAAAGAGAAGAAAAGAGGAGAAGAGAGAAAATTGGAGAAAAAGTGTGAAAATCATCAAGATCAATTCCTAGAATCGAATTAAATCGGGTAAGGGTGCGAAACTCGATTATTGTATAATTGTATATGATTATGTATGTGTGTTTGTGATTGATGTTGGATTGATTTGGAGAAAATTAGTAAAGATCATTTGTGGAAAAATTGAGTAAGAATTGATTTAAATGTGTTAGAAATTGTGTTGAATGTGTTTAGATTGTCTATACATGTTTGATAGGTATTATTACACTTCCATTTGCTGTTTTTCTGAGATTTGGATGATGAAATGGAGGTTTTTGGGTAGAAAATCGTGGAACAAATTATGCAGGAATTTTTCTGGTTTTTCCAGGTCATACGCGTATGGGGCATGTTCATACGCGTATGAACCTTGGCGTTACGCGTATGGTGGGCGAGCCATGAGGGTAATACGCGTATGGGCTGCTTGTTTTCTCGGCCATCTGCCCATTTGCGTATGATACGCGTAGCATTTCAGGGCAATACGCGTACGAGAGAGGGCATTACGCGTATAGGTTTTTACACGTGATCTTTGGAAAAATGAGCCTCTGCTCATACGCGTATGGCTCATGGTGGTACGCGTACGGGCAGAGCTTTTGCAAAATGTGACTTTTCAAAATATTGTTTTTCGTTTTAGTTCGTAACTTTTGATCCGTTTGTCCGATTTTTACATTCTTGGTATCGTTGCGTAGCTATTGAGCAGTACTTTATTGTTATGATGATTTTGGAATTGTTAGCCGATTTAATTATGTCGGAAAGTCGGGAATAGTGTCGATTGTTGACTTTTGTCGTTATACTTGTGCTTAATTGAGGTATATTGTGCAAGGTGCTGTTGTATGATGTAAATGCATGTGTTTAGATGATGTTGTGGTGATTTGTGGCCGTATGGAAATTAAATGCATTGTTTTGGGCATAAGTGCAAAGTGTGGTTTTATCGATGAATGAATGTATGTATGCGTGCATATTGAATGTCATGGGTCATTGTATGCCAAGCATCATAGTGTGCATTGTGGAAACGTCCTGAGTGACGGTTTGATTCCCGAGGGGAATATGCTATAACATCGTGTGCCTCGAAAATATGAGGCGTTGCCTGAGGACCTAAAGCGGTGGTTATAGACGATTGTGGGCTCCTTTGGAGACTTAAAGCAATCTTTAACGTCGTGTGCCTCGAAAATATGAGGCGATGCCTGAGGACCTAAAGCGACGGGTGAACATAGTAGGCCCGACGGGGAGTGACTTGAGATTCTCAGTAACGAGCGATGGTTCCAATAGTTCCTGAGTGAACTGATGATGAGACATGAGACATTGGAAGTCGGTACCGCATGGCATGTGCATAGAGTCGTTGTGTCGGTCTATGTGCATTGCATAAATCATGAATTAATTGTGTGTGAATTTGTGAATGTGATTGATGATTGTATTGTATATGTGTGGTGTGTAATGGTATTCGATGCTCGAGAATTGTGCAGTATTATGTTATATGTGGTTGTGGTGAGAATGTGTTACTTGTACATTTTTGTGTTTATATATATAATTTTATTCAATTATATTATGGTTGTTTTTCTCACCCTTCTGCTATTTTATAACGCTCTATGAGGCGTTGCAGATTAGAGCTGCTGGAGGTATTCCTTTTTGTGAAGCGTTGCGTCTTCATTTTTTTGGTCGGTCGGCTCTGATATGTGACTCCGGGTAGTTAGGGTGGCCGTTTGCGATTATTTTGTATATCTGATGATATATTTTGGTTGTACATATGCTACCTGATGTATGACAAACTGTTTATATGTGTATATGTATATATGTTAATCAGATTTTAGATTTTCCGCTTTAATTCTAATTTCTGAAAAGTGGGTGTAAGGAACAAAGTTTCCTCTGTGTGATTGCTACCCCACAGTTGCATATCATTATGGGCAGGTTTTGCATGTTATGTGTATGTTTTGTTACAATTGATGTGATTCCCCCCTTTCTATGCCGCGAATTCAAATATACTCTGACGAATTTTGAATTTTCTTTTACTGCTTTAATTGCGTGTTAATTGGGGGTATAGTTTGGGGGCGTCACATAAGTGGTATCAGAGCCAGTCCGTGTCAGTTGTGTCTGTTGTGTCTGGCATATTGGGCGAGTTGTGTTGAACAAGTTGTTGTTTAACCATAGTTTCTGCATTTGGACGAACAGAATATGGCTGGTCGTAATGATGCTGCTTTGGCTGCTCCGATGGAAGCGATGGCACGAGCTGTGCAGGGGGCACCGAATGCTGCAGGAAATGATGAGTTTAGAAAGAATAAGCCGCCGGTCTTTAAAGGGAAACATGATCCGGATGGTGCGCAGTTGTGGTTGAAAGAGATTGAGAGGATTTTCAGGGTAATGGATTGTGATGACGATGATGTTAAAGTGAGGCTGGGCACTCATATGTTACACGAAAAGGCTGATGACTGGTGGGTCAGTACTCGTCAGGTGTTGGAAGCCGAGGAGGAGGAAGAAGAGATCATTTGGGAGGTGTTTAGCCGAGAGTTTCTAAGGAAGTATTTTCCGGAGGATGTCCGAGGAAAGAAAGAGATTGAGTTTTTGGAACTAAAACAAGGTAATTTGTCTGTTGTTGAATATACTGCTAAGTTTGTGGAACTTGTGCAGTTTTATCCTCACTATGTGGAAGCGACAGCTGAATTTTCAAAGTGTGTAAAGTATGAAAGTGGGTTGCGTCCTGAGATAAAGCAGGCTATTGGATATCAGAGGATTCGAAGGTTTCCTGATTTGGTTGAATGCTGTAGGATTTATGATGAAGATAGTAAGGCCCGTTCTGCTCACTATAAAAGTGTAAGGGACCGGAAAGGGAAGCAACAGTTCCGTGGTGGACCGTATGTGTCACCGGCTGATAAAGGTAAACAAAGGGGTAATTTTGATCGAAGGTCAAGTGGAGGGAGGTATATCTAATGCTCCTAGGTGTTTTAAATGTGGTGAATTGGGTCATCGCCAGCATGAATGTAGGAGGAATGTGATTAAGTGTTCTAATTGTGGCGGTGAAGGGCATGTTGTAGCGGATTATAAAAGGACGAATGTAGTGAAGTGTTATAACTGTGGGGAACCTGGTCACATTAGCTCGAAGTGTCCGAATCAGAAGAAAGCTCCGACTAGTGGGAAAGTGTTTTCATTGGCGGGAACTCAGACTTCAAGTGCAGATCGTCTGATAAGAGGTACTTGCTTTATTAATAATACGCCTTTAATTGCTATTATTGATACTGGAGTGACTCATTCGTTTATTTTGTCTGAGTGCACGGAACGTTTGAATCTTGGGTTGTCTTCGATGGATGGTGAGATGGTTATTGATACTCTAGCGATGGGGTCAGTAACTACTTCTTTAGTGTGTTTGAGTTGTCCTTTGACCATTTATGGTAAAGACTTTGCGATGGATTTGGTGTGTTTACCGTTGGAAGGTTTAGATGTGGTGTTGGGAATGAATTGGTTGCAATTCAATCGGGTGCACATTGATTGTTATCATAAGCTTGTAAGGTTTCCTTCTCTTGAGGAAGACGAAGACTCGAGTTTCTTATCTACCAAAGAGTTAAAGAAACTTTTGGCGGATGAAGCTCAGTTGTTTGGATTATTTGCATCTTTGACTGTGGATAGTCAAGTTTCTCTTGAAGTGTTTCCTGTTGTGTGCGAATTTCCTGAGGTGTTTCCTGATGATATTTCAGATGTACCGCCAGAGAGAGAAGTTGAATTTTCTATTGATCTAGTTCCTGGTACTAGACCTGTTTCTATGGGACCTTATAGAATGTCGGCATCTGAATTGGTGGAGTTGAAAAAGCAGTTAAATGAGTTGTTGGAAAAGAGGTTCATGAGACCAAGTGTTTCTCCTTGGGGTGCTCCAGTTTTGTTAGTGAAAAAGAAAGATGGGAGTATGCGATTATGTATTGATTATCGCCAGTTAAACAAAGTGACGATTAAGAATAAGTATCCGCTTCCAAGGATTGATGATCTGATGGATCAGTTGGTTGGTGCTTGTGTATTTAGTAAGATCGATTTGAGATCGGGGTACCATCAGATAAGAGTGAAAGAAGAGGATATTCAGAAGACGGCCTTTAGAACACGTTACGGTCATTATGAATATTCAGTGATGCCGTTCGGGGTTTCTAATGCGCCTGGTGTATTTATGGAATACATGAATCGGATTTTCCACGAGCATTTGGATCGTTTTGTGGTGGTGTTTATTGATGATATTTTAATCTATTCTAAGTCTCGTGAGGAACATGCAGAGCATTTGCGTATTGTTTTGCAGGTTTTGAAGGAAAGGAAGTTTTTTGCCAAATTGTCCAAGTGTGAATTCTGGTTGTCTGAGGTGAGTTTTCTTGGGCACGTAATTTCAGGTAATGGTATTGTTGTGGATCCATCTAAAGTAGAAGTAGTTCTACAATGGGAGGCTCCTAGATCCGTTACTGAAATTCGAAGCTTTTTCGGTTTGGCTGGTTATTACCGGAGGTTCATTGAAGGTTTTTCTAAGCTAGCTCTTCCTTTGACGCAGTTGACTTGTAAGGGCAAAGCATTCATTAGAGTTTTTGTGAGCTGAAGAGAAGATTGACGACGGCTCCGATTCTTATTTTACCTAATCCTAATGAACCATTTGTTGTGTATTGCGATGCTTCTTTAATTGGTTTGGGTGGTGTTCTGATGCAGGAAGGTAAAGTTGTAGCTTATGCTTCAAGGCAATTAAGAGTTCATGAGAAAAACTATCCTACTCATGATCTGGAATTAGCGGCTGTAGTTTTTGTGTTGAAGATATGGAGGCACTATCTCTATGGTGCAAGGTTCGAGGTCTTTAGTGATCATAAAAGCTTGAAATATTTATTTGATCAGAAAGAGTTAAACATGAGGCAGCGGAGATGGTTGGAATTCTTGAAAGATTACGACTTTGGCTTGAATTACCATCCTGGTAAAGCTAATGTGGTAGCCGATGCATTGAGCCGAAAATCGTTGCATATGTCCGCATTGATGGTGAAAGAGTTGGAACTTTTGGAATCGTTTAGAGATTTGAGTTTGGTATGTGAAGTGACATCGGTTAGTGTGAGGCTTGGAATGTTGAAAGTTACTAATGAATTTTTGTTGTCGGTTAGTGAGAAACAAAAGTTGGATTTGAAATTCGTTGATTTGATGAATGAGAATGTGGATTTCAAGGTTGATAATTTTGGTGTTTTGAGGTTTCGTGGTCGTATTTGTATACCTGATGATGCGGAGTTGAAAAGAATGATTTTGGAGGAAGGACACCGAAGTAATTTAAGTATTCATCCGGGTGCGAATAAGATGTACCAAGATTTGAAGAAGATTTTCTGGTGGTCTGGTTTGAAAAGAGATGTGGCTCAGTTTGTGTATGCATGTTTGACTTGTCAGAAATCGAAAGTGGAACATTTGAGGCCTAGTGGTTTGTTGCAATCGTTGGATATTCGTGAGTGGAAGTGGGATAGCATTTCGATGGATTTTGTAACGGGATTTCCGAATACGCAAAGAGGTCATAATGCTATTTGGGTGATTGTGGACAGGCTGACTAAATTGGCGCATTTTATTCCGATTGACATCAGTTTTTCTTTGGAACGGTTAGCTGAGATCTATATCAGTGTGGTTGTGAAATTGCATGGGATTCCATTGAGTATTGTTTCGGATCGAGATCCTAGGTTTACATCGAGATTTTGGGAAAGTTTACAGAAGGCTTTGGGTTCTAGATTGAGGTTGAGTTCGGCTTATCATCCGCAGACGGATGGTCAGACCAAAAGAACGATTCAGTCTTTGGAGGATTTGTTGAGAGCATGCGTTTTGGAACAAGGTGGTACGTGGGACGGTTATCTTGCATTGGTTGAGTTCACGTATAATAACAGTTTCCATTCTAGTATTGGAATGACACCTTTTGAGGCCTTATATGGACGAAGATGTCGAACGCCGTTGTGTTGGCACGAAACAGGTGAAAGTTCGGTGGTTGGACCAGATTTGGTGCAACAAACGACGGAAAAGGTAAAGTTTATTCGTGAGAAAATGAAGGCTTCTCAGAGTAGACAAAAGAGTTATCATGATCGGAGACGGAAGGATCTTGAGTTTCAAGAGGGTGATCACGTATTTCTGAGAGTTACGCCGGTAACGGGCGTTGGTCGTGCTTTGAAATCTAAGAAGCTTACTTCTCGATTTATTGGTCCTTACCAGATATCTGTGAGAGTAGGTGTTGTGGCGTATCGTGTGGCGTTGCCGCCGAATCTGTCGAATTTGCATGATGTGTTTCATGTTTCACAGCTTCGGAAGTATGTTCCGGACCCTTCACATGTGATTCCGATGGACGAGGTTGAGGTAAGAGATAACCTTACGGTCGAGACTTTATCGGTTAGTATTTTGGATCGCAAGGTGAAGCGGTTGAGGGGCAAAGAGATTGCACTTGTGAAAGTGGCGTGGGGAGGCGCTCCTGAGGGAAATTTGACGTGGGAGTTGGAAAGTAGGATGCGGGAGTCGTATCCAGAGTTGTTTGTATCAGGTAAGATTTTCGAGGACGAAAATTTCTAAGTGGGGGAGAGTTGTAACGCCCCAGTTTTGCCAATTTTATTTTATTGAGTCTTTTGATTATTTTATTATTATTTTATTTTATTTTCGACTTTTATGTGAAAATATGTTATTTTTCGTCGTGATTATATTTTATCGCGTTTTGGGAACGTTTGCGAGATATTTGAGTGTGGGGGTATTTTGGACATTTCATAGATATTTTTACTAAGTTAGTAAGAAAAGAAAATAGAAAAGAAAAGGGAAAGAAAAATAGAGAGAAAGAAAGAAAAAAGAAGGGAAAAGAGAAGAAAAGAGGAGAAGAGAGAAAATTGGAGAAAAAGTGTGAAAATCATCAAGATCAATTCCTAGAATCGAATTAAATCGGGTAAGGGTGCGAAACTCGATTATTGTATAATTGTATATGATTATGTATGTGTGTTTGTGATTGATGTTGGATTGATTTGGAGAAAATTAGTAAAGATCATTTTTGGAAAAATTGAGTAAGAATTGATTTAAATGTGTTAGAACTTGTGTTGAATGTGTTTAGATTGTCTATACATGTTTGATAGGTATTATTACACTTCCATTTGCTGTTTTTCTGAGATTTGGATGATGAATTGGAGGTTTTTGGGTAGAAAATCGTGGAACAAATTATGCAGGAATTTTTCTGGTTTTTCCAGGTCATACGCATATGGGGCATGTTCATACGCGTATGAACCTTGGCATTACGCGTATGGTGGGCGAGCCATGAGGGTAATACGTGTATGGGCTGCTTGTTTTCTCGGCCATCTGCCCATTTGCGTATGATACGCGTAGCATTTCAGGGCAATACGCGTACGAGAGAGGGCATTACGCGTATGGGTTTTTACACGTGATCTTTGGAAAAATGAGCCTCTGCTCATACGCGTATGGCTCATGGTGGTACACGTACGGGCAGAGCTTTTGCAAAATGTGACTTTTCAAAATATCGTTTTTCGTTTTAGTTCGTAACTTTTGATCCGTTTGTCCGATTTTTACATTCTTGGTATCGTTGCGTAGCTATTGAGCAGTACTTTATTGTTATGATGATTTTGGAATTGTTAGCCGATTTAATTATGTCGGAAAGTCAGGAATAGTGTCGATTGTTGACTTTTGTCGTTATACTTGTGCGTAATTGAGGTATATTGTGCAAGGTGCTGTTGTATGATGTAAATGCATGTGTTTAGATGATGTTGTGGTGATTTGTGGCCGTATGGAAATTAAATGCATTATTTTGGGCATAAGTGCAAAGTGTGGTTTTATCGATGAATGAATGTATGTATGCGTGCATATTGAATGTCATGGGTCATTGTATGCCAAGCATCATAGTGTGCATTGTGGAAACGTCCTGAGTGACGGTTTGATTCCCGAGGGGAATATGCTATAACATCGTGTGCCTCGAAAATATGAGGCGCTGCCTGAGGACCTAAAGCGGTGGTTATAGACGATTGTGGGCTCCTTTGGAGACTTAAAGCAATCTTTAACGTCGTGTGCCTCGAAAATATGAGGCGATGCCTGAGGACCTAAAGCGACGGGTGAACATCGTAGGCCCGACGGGGAGTTACTTGAGATTCTCAGTAACGAGCGATGGTTCCAATAGTTCCTGAGTGAACTGATGATGAGACATGAGACATTGGAAGTCGGTACCGCATGGCATGTGCATAGAGTCGTTGTGTCGGTCTATGTGCATTGCATAAATCATGAATTAATTGTGTGTGAATTTGTGAATGTGATTGATGATTGTATTGTATATGTGTGGTGTGTAATGGTATTCGATGCTCGAGAATTGTGTGGTATTATGTTATATGTGGTTGTGGTGAGAATGTGTTACTTGTACATTTTTGTGTTTATATATATAATTTTATTCAATTATATTATGGTTGTTTTTCTCACCCTTCTGCTATTTTATAACGCTCTATGAGGCGTTGCAGATTAGAGCTGCTGGAGGTATTCCTTTTTGTGAAACGTTGCGTCTTCATTCTTTTGGTCGGTCGGCTCTGATATGTGACTCCGGGTAGTTAGGGTGGCCGTTTGCGATTATTTTGTATATCTGATGATATATTTTGGTTGTACATATGCTACCTGATGTATGACAAACTGTTTATATGTGTATATGTATATATGTTAATCAGATTTTAGATTTTCCGCTTTAATTCTAATTTCTGAAAAGTGGGTGTAAGGAACAAAGTTTCCTCTGTGTGATTGCTACCCCACAGTTGCATATCATTATGGGCAGGTTTTGCATGTTATGTGTATGTTTTGTTACAATTGATGTGATTCCCCCCTTTCTATGCCACGAATTCAAATATACTCTGACGAATTTTCGAATTTTCTTTTACTGCTTTAATTGCGTGTTAATTGGGGGTATAGTTTGGGGGCGTCACACACATGCCTTCTCTTGGGCTTAGTACAAGGACCCAGAGAGGTATAGGAATAGAACCTAGTCATCAATTTGCAAGAGCTATCTTTCTGAGTCGAGTGTCAGACCAGTTAATGGGTTGACCTTCATCCCTTAACGTACCAACCTTCTCTTGGGCATCATACAAAGATCATTCACTATCTGAGAATCGATTTCTCAGAACACCGGTAGACTTGGGCAGTCTCAATACCCTTTGGATTTTTCATTTCCTTAAAGAACAGGAAATAACCCTGATCCTCTAATCAATCCCAAAGCACAACCTTAGCTTTAATCTTTATAAGAACTGATTTTCTCTTTTATCCAACATACTAGACCTGTCACTAAATTGAAACAGTCACCAGCACAGTTAGCCTTCTCTTGGGCTTTGTACAATGATTCTCCCCAGTGGAGCTAACCTTTTCAGACTCTCTTGTTGAGTCAAACTTTTAGCCTCCATCTCGGGCTTCGTACGAGATACCAATCACTCTCTTGTTGAGTATAAAAGACTCTCTTGTTGAGCCAATCACCTGTCAAACAGACTCTCTTATTGAGTCACCTACCTTTAGCCTCCATCTCGGGCTTCGTACGAGATAGAAAAACACTCTCTTGTTTAGTATAAAAGACTCTCTTGTTGAGTCAAACTCATTTAGCCTCCATCTCGGGCTTCGTACGAGATAGAAAAACACTCTCTTGTTGAGTATAAAAGACTCTCTTGTTGAGTCAATCACTTTTAGCCTCCGTCTTGGGCTTCATACAAGACACATATAAAACACTCTCTTGTTGAGTATAAAAGACTCTCTTGTTGAGTCGATCTCCTTTTAGCCTCTATCTCGGGCTACGTACGAGACAGCTAAAACACTCTCTTGTTGAGTATAAAAGACTCTCTTGTTGAGTCACTTCCCTTTTAGCCTCCATCTCGGGCTTCGTACGAGACACTAAATCATTCTCTTGTTGAGTATAAAAGACTCTCTTGTTGAGTCAAACCTTTTTAGCCTCCGTCTTAGGCTTCATATAAGACAGATAAAAGATTCTCTTGTTGAGTCAAACCTTTTAGCCTCCGTCTTGGGCTTCGTAAAAGACACATAAAAACACTCTCTTGTTGAGTCAGTCACTTGTTAGCACCCTCTTGTTGGGTCAATCGCCTCCTCTTAGGCTTTGTATAAGGAAACCCCGGTTGGGTCAATCAACCTTTTAGCATCAAAGTTGTGCCTTGCTCACAGCATACAAACATCAACAACTCCTCTTTAGAGATGACAAATTCTCTCTCATCCAAAACCCTTTAGCTTCACATCTTGGGCTTTGAACAAGATACAAACCACCTTTAGCTTCATGTCTTGGGCTTTGAACAAGACACCAAAACAACCTCTTTCCTCCCATAGAATAGGAGGAACTATGATCGCTCTGATTTCCCTGTTTCATTAAATGGGAATACGTAGGCATAAGATTGAAAAAATCTTAGCGAGCATACTAATCAAAAACCCAAAATCCAGTATCTCTACCGAATCAACCCAAAAGCAGCAAATTTAAACACATCATCGAAAACCTCACAAATAATCCAGACACTGTGTTCTTAGAAAAATAACCAACGATTGGGCCCCACATCCATATAGCATATGTAACCTAACAGACCGCTGTTCAAACTCAGTATGCAAGCAGGGTTAATTGGAGACATCTAATTCCCTTCCTTAATCAGCTCAATAGGATAAAAAATGAATCGAACTGTAGTACCTAAGCGATCGTGACTCAGGACCACAAAAATTGTGCTACAGATCCTTTATGGATGTTTTAGAGGTTTGCCAAGTTGAAGATCATGTCAATTCTTGATTGATCCTTTGCTTGGATGCTCAGAGAGGGCTCAGAAACCCTAATCCTTGGTTGAGGTGGATACTCAACAATCTCTAAAGGAATTGGTGAGGTATGAAAATAGGGCTGGAAATGAGTCGAGTCGAGTCGAACTCGCCTCAGCTCGGCTCGACTCGTTAATAATTGGTACAGCTCAAATGTTAGTTTGAGTTCGAGACGAACTTTTTTTTTAATCTCAAACTCGACTCGTTATAAGTTCACGAGCAACTCGATTTGACTCGTTAGGTTCATCTCGTTATGTTCAGCTTGCTTGTTTCACGAACTTAAAAACCATTTTTTTAAGTCTATTTTTTTATATATTTGACATTTTAAATTAATATTATTTTTTTAAAAAACTATTGAAATAAAATAAAAGTTATTAGATTATAATTTAACTTTGTCTCGAAAATCTACTAATTTAAAAATTAATTAATTTATACGATGCTAATTTTATTTGTATAGTTATTTTTAGAAATATTTTGCTCACTTGAGAATATAAATTATCAATTAAAACCGTTAGATTGAAATAAAGTATAAGGTAAAAATTTATATTAAATCTTTAAACCTATTTTTAAAGACAATATAATCTTTCTCATATATAATCGAGTTGGCTCATGAACCAAACGAGTCGAACTATGTATAGTTCAAGTTCAACTCATTTCGTTAACGAACTTAGTTTTTCACTCATATTCAGCTCATTAGGTTCATGAACCAAGTTCAACAAATTAATTGTCGAACCGAGTTCCGAACTATTTCGAGTTGGTTCAGTTCATTGCCAGCCCTATATGAAAATAACCCATATTGTGGTGATGATTTGCAAAATGATGTGAAATATTGTGGTCAAAATTTAGGGTATGACAGAGACTTATTCGATTAATTAACCCTAATTAGTCGTATAAATTACTATCCCACTTTGCTAGTGCGCGTAATTTAAAATCCGATTTAATTATTTTATCGCTTTCATGGTTCATTTACTTGTGTATGATTGTTTGTTTGGGTTGTGTGTTTACCATTCATTCTTATCCCCATTCAAAAAGATGTAGCCTTATCCCCATGAAGTGTGAAATAATTTTATCGCTTTCTTTTACTTGTTTATTTATATTTTGTCATTTGCATGAGGAATGAAGTCAAAACCCTAAAGCATACTTGATCTATATATCAAGCCCTGTCTCACTCTTGTAAGTCGATTACCTTGTGCATCGCCATCGACTTTACCCTATACCCATTAGGACCTCCTTTCCATTAGTTCAAACCCTTACATTGTTTTGAACGCAAATTTAAACCTCGATCAACATCGAGTATTTTCTTTAAGTCAAATTAATCATCTTAACAATACTTAGACCTTATTTCAATAAAAGATGAAAAGGGAGTGAGGTTCGAGCCTTCGATTCTTCTCCTCAATTGTTTGGGTACTAGGAGCCTTCCTTACTACTCGAATAATTGTCTTCTCTAAAAGACTTATAATTCGGTTTGCATCAAACTATTTTAATAAAAAATCTAATCAAACTTATTTTTCTCAATAACTTAGATGAAAAAGAGAGAGTCTCGAGCCTTCCATTTGCTCTCCCGAATACTTGGATACGAGGAGGCTTCCTTGGCAATTCAAGTGCTCGTCATCCGCTCAAAACACTTTAACTATATCAAACCCTTTCACAATTAAGGTTAAAAAAGAGAGTTTCAAGCCTTCGATTCGCTCTCCTAATTGTTTGGATACAAGGAGCCTTCTTTGGCCATCCGAGTAATTGTCATCTAAACAAAACATCAACTCAACTTCTCGCCACCGTGCGATTAAAATTTTTCTCAAAAAAACAATTTTTAGTCCTTTCTAATGCGCCCACAAACTAAATGCTTAAGCATCTGCCGAGAGTAGACCAGCTAACGTTTTTCCTTTAGAATGTGACCTAAACATTTGTTCGATAAAACGAACCAACAACCCGTAGTCCCACGAACTATGGACGCCCTAATTCTTCATTTTTTCAAGGGAAGATACGTAGGCACAAGGGCCCCAGTCCTTGGCAAGCACCCTAGTAAAAACCACTCATTTCCCCTTAGCAAATTAAACCATTTTATCTTACCTTTCGCATTATTCGCTTAGAAGAGAACAAACAACCTTAGCTAGCATTCGATCACAAATCAAACTAAGAGGTTCCCGTTGAGTACAATGAGCATGAGGGGTGCTAATACCTTCCCTTTGCGTAATCGACTCCTGAACCTAGAATTTGGTTGTGATGATCATGTTCTTATCTTTTAAAGGTTTTATCAATATTTTCCTATTCCTTCTTGGAATGAATAAAGTTCGGTGGCGACTGTGTTCAATCTATTTTCCGCGACCACTCGCGAAGGATCGTATTTTTCGAGGTACAACAAATCTGAATTGCGTAATCTTGTCCAAAACCTTCAAATCCTCAATAATCTTGAAGGAAAACCCTAGCTCGGTTTTCTTATTTGAAACCTTCAAAGAACTCAACCAAATATTCTTGGTACAACAACCTAATTAGACGTTATCAACTATAATCTATATGGTCGCCCAATAAAAAAATGATTATGTGTAGTTTGATTGTGTGTATGCATAGAAGAGAGGTTGAAGATGATGAGTATGCTTTGAGATCCTGGTTTCATGTAGGTTTTACTCTAGAACATTACTAAAAAATGATGCAAGTATCTGCGTGTGTGTGCGTGTGTGTGTGAGCGTGTGTGCGCGCGTGTGTGTGTGTATGTGTGTGTGTGTGTGTGTATGTGTGTGTGTGTGTGTGTGTGTGTGTGCGCGCGCGCGCAAGATATGAAGCAAAGAGCATGCAAAAGAAAATAATTTAAAGTTTATAGGTCGACCTATGAAAGTAAATGTGTCGACTTATAAAGGTCTTAGGTCGACCTATGAGAGACGACACATAAACAGTGGCTACAGGCTTCATTACTGAGGCATGGGTGTCGACCTAAGTAAGCTACGTGTTGACCTATGCTGAAGATAAAACATGCATATGTCGACCTAAAGTCGTATGTGTTGACCTATGAAGTGTTTTTCACACAAAAATACAATTTTGATGCATAACAATATTTTTTTGATGCATGGATCCTTTCTAAATTATTTCCAAACATGTTATCATGCATTCTAATGCTAAAATGCATAATGCACACCTAGAATTGGTTGATATCGTCCAATGTACAAAAACGATATAATTTCTCCTAGTTTTGACATCATTCAAAACTTAACTAAATAGAAAGATGCACTCACAAAATCGTGCCACAACTACTAATTACATCACAATTTCTTTAAAATTACGCCACAATTTTTTCAAAAATCGTGTCATGTTGTTGTATGATCGCGTTTAATTTATACATAATCAAATAAAACTTCTTTTATGCAAATCTTCAATTTTTAACTATGTTTTAACAATATATATCTAATTATATTAGATTTTCTATCAAATTTATAATAAATGCTTCATGATTTTTTTCATAAATGATAAGTTTGTACAATAATATTAATTAGTCTTCATTCTTATAAGTTATATGTTGAGGTATTTTTTATTTTTGTCTCTGTATTTTGATTTTTTTTTAAAATATTGATATCTATTCAAAATTTAATTTTAAGGACGAAAATCAAATGAATATCAACATTTAAGAAGTTTTTCCTATTAAAAAATTCACAAAAATTAAAATTTAGCTAACTTTCAAAAACTAAGAGACTATTTAAGCATATTAATTATATATAATCTTTATATTATTGTCAATTTTCTAAATTTTAGTAACTTAGTCCTATATTTAGGAACATTGGTAATAATTTTTAAAACCGAAAAAGTTATAGTGAATTTTAAATTTGTTAGTTATATGATTTTAAAAAAAAAAAAAGATTAATTATTATACATTGTCAGTGTAAAAAAATTTATACTGTCAGTTTATCACCATCATCCGTTGGTATTATTTTATTAATGATTAAAATAAAAGACAAACTTTTTCTAACATCCAACAATTATAATTAGCTGACATATAAAATTCTTGTACACTGTCAATGCATTTCAATTAAATTCAAAAAATAAATGTTATGTAAAATTATACAAAAATGTTCATATATCCTATTTGATGTAATAAAATACTCGATTCAACCAAGCTTTTATATGACAATATTTTTTTAATAAAATTACTCAAAAATACCAACAATATATAAGACATACAAAGAAGAAAAAGACCCCAAGAAACTTTTATATAATATATGATATGCACATTTAAATTAACTTATGAAAAAAGAGAGAAAAAAAAACATATAGAAGATCTAGAAAAAATAGGGCAGAAAAGAAAACCAATGGATAAGAGATCTCGCATTAAGTGGACAGAATTCAACTAATTTAAGGCAAAGAATTAGTCAAAAAAATATTATTAATTTTTTTTCAAATATTCACAATTAATTTTATTTATTCTTAGTTAATAACAGTTGCTACACTCAGGCCTTCTTTCTTGTACTTGAGTGGCTTGCACAAAAGAATTAATAATAGCCTCCAATGCTATATGCTAAATCAAGAAATTTTGAGTAATAAGTAATGAAAAATCAAGTAGCACTTACTATTAACTTTGTCATATAGTTTTTGAATTTCCTCACTTATCATTGTTCTCTTAATATCACTTTGATTTTGTTTAAAATAAGTTAATGAAGTTTGTTCTTGTGTTAATCGGAAAATACTCATCAAGAAACTGATTAATAATTTATTAAGCCTGTAAAGGAAAAATGGCTGGTGGAGGATTCTCAGATGGTGGAACCCTCAAGAGGGCTCATCTTTATGAGCATAAGATTACTTCATATCTCGTATTTTCTTGCATCATTGGAGCTCTTGGTGGCTCTCTATTTGGCTATGATCTAGGTGTTTCTGGTGAGTTCAACTTAATTGTAAATTTCGAATCTCCTTATAAAAATAAATTACTATTGAAAATTTTGATTTCGACATTATTTACAAGGTTAAATACGTTTTTGTCTTATAATAAGGACCAGAAAAAGTATAATAATATGATGATTTTGAGATCTTACGTCGTTTGATAATCACAGGAGGAGTTACCTCTATGGACGATTTCCTTGTAGAATTCTTCCCGCATGTGTATGAGAGGAAGCATGCAAAGCTTCAAGAAACTGATTATTGTAAATATGATGATCAAATATTGACACTATTTACTTCATCTCTCTACTTTGCTGCTCTTGTGTCAACATTTGGTGCTTCAAGTCTAACAAAAACCAAAGGCAGAAAAGCCAGTATCTTAGCTGGGTCTGTAAGTTTCTTTATAGGAGCTGTTCTTAATGCAGGTGCTAAGAATATTGCAATGTTGATCATTGGACGTGTCCTTCTTGGAGTCGGTATTGGATTTGGAAATCAAGTAAGTTCAAATATTTTGGCCCAGTAGCTTAATGACCGAAACTTCACTTTTTAAAAGTGAATAACTAAGATGTTGCAGGTTCGAACTCGCGATCATATAGTCTTATGACCCTGCACAGTTACCAACTAAGCTGACTTAACGGTTCCATGACGCTATTGCGTAGCAGAATTTGAATAAACTGTTATTATTCTATGATAGGCCATTTAGTAAAAAGTATTGTCAAACAGTGACTATCGTTGCACTATATGGTTCAACAAATTTTACTTACATTGCATGACTTTGTGAAAATTATGGTGCAGGCTGTTCCATTATATCTATCAGAAATGGCACCTGCAAAAATCAGAGGAGCAGTGAACCAACTCTTCCAATTAACAACATGTTTAGGAATTTTGATTGCTAACCTTGTGAATTATGCCACTGAGAGACTTCATCCTTGGGGATGGAGATTATCCCTAGGTTTAGCAACAGTTCCAGCAACATTCATGTTCATTGGAGGTTGTTTTTGTCCCGAAACACCAAACAGTCTTGTCGAACAAGGACGAATCGACGAAGGAAGATCAGTGTTGGAGAAGATTAGAGGAACAAAGAATGTTGATGCTGAATTTGATGATCTTCTTGAGGCTAGCAGGGAAGCAAAATCTATTAAGAATCCATTTCAGAATCTGCTTTTGAGAAAGAACAGACCTCAGTTCATAATTGGTGCATTGTGTATTCCAGCATTTCAACAGTTGACAGGAAACAATTCCATTCTGTTCTATGCTCCTGTCATTTTCCAAACAATAGGATTTGGATCTGGTGCATCTTTGTATTCATCTGTTATTACAAGTGTAGCCCTTGTTCTTGCCACACTCATTTCAATGGCTTTTGTTGACAAGTTTGGTAGGAGAGCTTTCTTTTTGGAAGCTGGTACGGAAATGATACTCTGCATGGTAATTACACCTTCCATACATAATATTAACATATTTTCAATAAATTTTTCTAAAACACAAATTGTTTGGATCGACTTGTATGAACTTATTTGCTAACGTAAGCGTTTAATCTGCAGCTTGCTACAGCTATAATTTTGGCTGTTTCATTTGGAAAAGGAAAACAACTGTCATTTGAAGTTGCTGTCTTTCTAGTTATCGTGATTTTCTTGTTTGTTCTGGCGTACGGAAGATCTTGGGGTCCCTTAGGATGGTTGGTTCCTAGTGAGCTCTTTCCATTGGAGATAAGGTCAGCTGCACAGAGTGTTGTGGTGTGTGTCAACATGATCTTCACTGCTATTGTGGCACAGTTCTTCCTCGTGTCGCTTTGTCATCTCAAATATGGAATCTTCTTGCTGTTTGCTGCATTGATTATCCTCATGAGCTGCTTTGTGTACTTCTTCTTGCCAGAAACCAAGCAAGTTCCAATTGAAGAGATTTATCTTCTGTTTGAGAGGCACTGGTTTTGGAAGAAAGTGGTCAAAGATGAAGGTAGCAGCTCTGGAACAAGTGTATAACCCAAGATCTTGAATCTTGTTCTTCCTGAGTTTTTTTAATTTCATTGGCAAATGTTACTAGTAAAGTTAGGGGAAGGGGGAATTTGTTAGCAGCAAAGATCAAATCTTGTACCTTCTTAATAACCCTTCGGGCTACGCCGTCGGGATACACCTTCAGGGACTTGTTCCTTCTGATTTTATGCAAGAGTTTTACAATTTTCATCATGTGCCGATTCTGTTTTCATTGCTAGGGTGTATAAGGTATATCTTTGACAAATACTTAAATCAGCATTTAGATGCAATTATAATAAAAATAAATGACATTCAAAAACTATTTTCAACTTATTTCAATAAGAATCTCAATAGAGCTTCAACAAGCACATAATTTAGATGATAACACAAGCATTGAATCTTGGCAAATCTATCTTTATAATGCTGACTGAAGCATACTCATTAGTTAAAATACAACTAGTCTCAAAATTCACTATTCCCTCCATAAAACATAAAACAAAATGAAATACAACAAAAACAATGCCGGTGTTTCTAAGCTACTTTAAGCATGCTGATAATGGTGTAACTTATACAGTAACACTTTACCGGAAGCATTTCCGACAGCCATAAAACCGCCACCTGGACTAAAATCAAGACAACGGGGATAGTGCAGGTTTGCATTCGGCGGTGGCCAGTTAGAGAATACAGTATAGGACGGAATATGTATTAATTTCAAACTGCTCTTCTTCATGCCGGAACAGATAGCTAATATTTGAGAGTCGTGATTAAATCTCATGAAATCCACTGTGGTATTCAAATTGTCAATGACCTTGATAGGCTTTTTCTTTCCCCCGAGAAATTCCTCTCTATTGTAAATATTCACAACTCCACTGTCTGAACCAGCTGCAAAATGTGTCCCTCCTGGATTAGTACAAAGTGCTGTGCTGTTTATGCAGCCTTCATCGACACCTTTATGTATGCAAGTCCTTGTTCTGAGATCCCAATGGTAAACATGGCCGTCACCGCCAGAGCTCAACAGCTTTTGTCCGTCCTCGGTGAAAGCTAAGGTACGGACAGTTCCATTCATCTTCAGTGTACCAATTAATTGCTTTGATTTCGTTGAGACCAGTAAAATATAACCTTCGTTACCAACAAAGGCTATTGTTTTAGAATCGGGAGAGACCTCAAAAACTTCCAAACTCTTCTCTTCCCTACCCAGCAGTGGACCGATTTTGTCGACTCTAGCCTTAACTAAATCAAGACTGTAAAAAAACTTCCTTCTTCCTGATAGTATCACCTGAGACCCGTCTGGCAAGAAAGATGCTTTTCGAATGGGACAATCTTCAAGGAATATGCTCTGAATTTTGGTGTTCCGTTTTCCATCAATTTGAAAAAACTTAAGCTTCCGGTCTAATCCGGCAGCAAGAAGCAACTGACCATTTCGATGGAATTGAACCGAATTTATAGGACCGTTAGAAGGATCTTGTATATTTGCATCTACAAGCCTTGAGTATTCAATATGACCTGGCAACAATTTTGAGCTGCTCTTCACAACCAGGTCTTCATTTGTTCTCAGAATATCGTTCACGTCTTCATAACCTTGACTCACAACAGCAGCTTTATTATCATCATCTGTTAACTCATCATCAGAAGATCCATCCATTTTCTCCCCTGAATCGAGTTGCGCCCAATCAGTTCCTCGGTTGAGCTTTACGTGTTGAGCCCTCAATCTTGACACATACTCTGAACCAGATATCAAATCCTCATCCTCTTCCTTTCTCAGCTTCCTTAATCTATTAACTTTGGCTATGTTAACAGTAACTTTTTCTTCTTCCTCATCAACCCACACAGGTTTTCTTTTCAAAGCATCATCATCTTCCTCATCAGACAAGTCAGCATCCTCCTGGTAAACAGAGACAACACTATCTGCAGAACGGTCGGTGAAGAACAAATCAGAAGCCTTTGCAGCAGACCCAGCTTCCACTTCATCATCACCACCCTTTCCAAATTCAAGAGGGGAATAGAGAGACCCGAACAAAAAGTTTTCCAGCTTTTTCATTTCTTTCACTTGTTCTAATTCCAACTGTTCTGCCTTGCCATCTCGCTTCCGCTTCTTCACTTCCATAGCATCAACATCAGACTCTTGCCCATCTTCAACCTCCTTTTCTTTAATGTCCTCCTCCCTCTTGGTCTCTATTTTAGAGCGAGCATTTTGAGATATTAAACTCATCTTCCACGAGCGAACCTGCAACATTAAAAAGTGAGTATGTAACCAGGATATTAAAATGTTACAGCCACATCATCAAGGTTTTCAATATCCAAAGCCGCGATTGAGACAAATTCAGCCGCAATCAACCATGATTCTCTGTAATATATCAATGATTGAAAGAGACCACAATCCGGCCGTGACATCAGAGCTTTTGATGTCCATGACCACATTCGAGGCTCAATCATAATAGAAACCTAAAAGAACAAACTCATAACAGAAAAGGATAGAAAGAGTGACTGACTATCAGATTCTTGTATTTCTATAAAATGAAAAGAGATTACAAGATGCAAAGAGTTCGGTATTTATCCCTAGCTTGAGTAATCTAACTGATTTTGGAATCAGTTAGTCACTGCACAACAGATTCAATAAGTTACTATGTTCTGACTCAGCACAAGCTGATTACAAAGAGAAGCCATCTTGGGCTATCTTATACTACTACTCTATTACATCAGTCACATTTATGGTCTGTTTCGATTGACATATCATTTGAGCTTATCTACTAACATAAGTTTTGCGAAACTGTTACTGAGAACTTATGAAAACAGCTCATGACATTGTTCATAACTACATAAGCTGTTTTCAACTTACTTTCGTAAGATCTCCAAAATAGCTTGTGCAAACAACTTATAAGCTTATACGAAAATAATTTAACTTTATTTTAATGTATGTTTTGCTATAGACGTAGCTTATGCACAAATTTGTGCTATAAGCTGCAAATAAGTTGTTTATCCAACCACGGTCTCAATCACTATTCTCAGTGATTTCAAAGATTGCAAAGCTACCAAAATTTAAAACTTTTATCAAATTCAACATTTCTAAAGAGAGCTAATACCAGTTGTAATTTGTGCATACATACAATGATATAAGGCAATTCACAGGAACATCTATTGAAAATTATTATCAAACAAAACAGCATCATGATCAGTAATAATGATAATGAAGAGACTAACTACAGAAAAACAGTTCAATAGCAAAAATCTAGAAGCACTATGGTATTAATCCTATAGAATGAACCATTGCATCAAAATTGAAGGAAAAAAAAATGTAATTGAACGCTATACCAGTTGTTAACATAGCATATAGAAAGTGTTGGTTGAGATAACTGTTACCTAGATGCACGGGAGAGAGCAAGGAAAGGAAGGTGGAGAAGGAAGGAACGGTGGCGACGGAGGCGTGAATGGTTACAAAACGATGAGTTCAGTGTATATTTGAAATGGGGATTAGGGTTTTAAATTACAGTGAGTGTGTTTTTTTTTTTTATTAATATATAAAATATTAATATTTATTAATCAAAATATTAGATAATAAAAAAGAAAAACAATAAAGAGATAATATTTTTTACTCTATTTTATTTAATATGCTTATGCACTAGACAAAAAATATAATTTTTATAAAATATTAATATTTATGAATTAAAATTTTAAATAATAAGAAAGAGAAGAAAAATGATGAAAAGAAAAAAAATTATTCTACTTTATTTAATAATATGTCGATGTATCAGACAAAAATAATATAAATTTAGACCCAATACTAAAACCTGTAGGAGGTCCTTAACGAAGTTCTGCTAGGGTTTTGTTCCAACCATGGGAAAACGGGGTGTCGGCCGGCCACGGAATCAGGCGGAGGCATGCCGGAAAGGGCCGGAGAGGACGATAATCACACACGCAATACCAGAGGAAACAAGTAATACTAAAACAGAGGAAAATAACACCACGCAGGAGGAGGCCCAACAATCCCAATCTCCGACGACGGAACCAATCGTACAAGACCCAATACCACCACCGGTACCAAAGCCTGCTAATCCACCTGAAACAAAAGAAGATGCAGTCACGAAGCCCCAGCGGCCATGGGTTGATGTTATACGCAACAATCGAATGATTAACAGAGGTATGACGGTGGAATATGTGGCACCACCAATAGTGAATGGGGAGATCGAAATATCAATTGAGGAGGAAGATGTCATTGACGAATTGAAGTTCTGGGAGAATGTCATGATCCTCTTTGTCTTAGGAGAAACACCATCAATGACCGCAATCAAGAAATTCATGGAAAAGAATTGGAACTCAATAGCAATGCCAGAATTATACTACAATGAGGAGGGATATTTTATTGTCAGATTCAATAATAATGAAGACAGGGAACAAATTATGGCCAATGGACCTTATTTCATCTATGGAAAGCCTCTATTCTTAAAAAAATGGTCAGCTGATTTTGAGATGCGCGAAGATCTCTTGAGGGTTCTACCCATTTGGATCACATTACCAAATCTGCCACTCCATTTCTGGGGGGAAAAGAGTATCTCCAAAATAGCTAGTGCTATAGGTAGACCTATTACCACAGACGAATGTACGGCGAAAAAACTTTGTATTTCATATGCAAGGATATTAGTAGAGGTTGATATAACACAAAAACCAAAGGAGACGGTGAACATTAAAGATCACAAGGGGAAAATATTGGAGCAGCCTATTGAGTATGAATGGAGACCAACATATTGTCACACATGTCTAAAAATTGGCCATGATTGCGCAACCAAGATCCAACAAATCAGGAACCATCCTCCACGCAAGGTTTGGAGACCAACAGGCAATACACTGGATGGAAAGGGTGAACCTCCCAAACCACAACCTCATCCTGCTAGAGAAACCCCAGAAAAAGAAATGACATTATCAGAAGACCCTACTTGGACTGTGGTATCCAACACCAAAACAGATAAAGGTAAACGTACTGTCAATCTTAACTCCCCTGCTCAAAAGAATACATCTGATTTCATTGAATCTCATAATGTTTTTACTCCCCTGAGGAATGGAGAAAGTCCTCTGGTGGGGATAAACATTGACAAATGATTGTTACCTGGAATGTAAGGGGCATAAACAACCAAGCAAGGCACAAAGAGGTTAGCTCCTGCCTCCAAAACTTCAATGCTCCTATGGTGGCTTTGCTTGAAACTCGAGTAAAGAAGAATAATGCAGAAAAAGTTAGAAGGAAACTGGGCACTAAATGGGATTATGCAGATAATTATGAGACGCATGTAAATGGGCGCATATGGTTACTTTGGAATCCACTTATGATCACAGTGAAAACTATACATGTCACAGACCAATACATTCATGTTGAGATATACAATATGGATCACACGCTACACTACGAAGCAACTGTCCTTTATGCTTTCAACCAACTGGACAAGAGGAAAATTTTGTGGGGGCAAATTGAAAATATAGGTAGAAACATTCAAAACCCGTGGATAGTGCTTGGAGATTTCAATAATGTACTATCTTATCAAGATAGAATGGGAGGAAATGAAGTTCAGGAAAGTGAATATAGAGATTTGAAAAATATGATGATTACACTTGGGCTGTTTGAAGCAAAAACTACAGGAAATCACTTCACCTGGTCGAACAAACAAGCTTCAAATATGATCTACTCCAGGATTGACAGAGCAATAGGTAATGCACCCTGGTTTCAGAAATTTTCTGAGGCAACTGTGGAGGTCATGGCTCCAAGTATCTCTGATCACTCACCCCTTAGAATCACTACCAGGGCAAAACAGCATATCAAGAGAAGACATGTGTTTAGGTTTATCAACTGTATTACTCAAGAACCAGATTTTACAACAGTGGTTTCAAATTGCTGGAAACAAAAGATGCAGGGTTCACCTATGAAGAAAATATGGTTAAAGCTTATAAACCTTCAGGCTGCACTTAAACCTCTAACTAGAAGGATGACTGATATACAGAAGAATATCCAACAAGCTAGACAGGACTTGACCAAAGCTCAAGACACATTACTAGAGACTCCGTATGATGCAGAGGCAATACACCAAGCAAAAATACACACTGAGAAGCTGCTTCATTTTAACTAGATGGGAGAGAATATCCTGATGCAGAAATCAAAGGTGCAATGGCTCAAGTTGGGTGATCAAAACAATTCATTTTTCCATGCTACAGTCAAGGAAAAAAACAGAAGTAAAGGCATGAATACTCTGGTATCTTTAAAAAGAGAGCAACTCACTGACCATGATAGTATTGCTTATGAGATCATTAATTTTTACATTGATTTGATAGGGACCAGAGCAACTACTTTGAAGAATATAGATATTCCTTGTATGAGGAGAGGCAAAAGTCTGACTAGAGATCAAGCACAAACCCTGATCCAGCCTATCACACAGAAGGAAATCTTGGAGGCATTAAACCAAATTGGAGACAATAAAGCCCCTGGGCTGGATGGTTTTAATGCTTATTTCTTTAAGCAAACCTGGAGTATTGTGAAGGATGATCTTGAGGCTGCAATGATGGACTTTTTCAACACAGGACAGTTATTCAAGGCAGTCAATTGTGCCCTTGTCACTCTCATCCCAAAGACCCCCAATGTCAACACTGTCAAGGACATGCGACCTATAGCCTGTTGTACCACAATTTACAAAATCATCTCCAAAATACTCACAACCAGGCTGGGGAGAGTTATTCATCATGTGGTGGAGGGATCACAGGCAGCTTTTATTCCAGGCAGGACAATTCAAGACAACATTATTTTGGCTCAAGAACTTGTCAGAGGATACAATAGAAAAACTATATCCCCAAGATGCATGGTTCAAATGGATATCACAAAGGCGTATGACACGGTTGAATGGGAAGCTTTGCATCAAATCTTGTTTGAACTTGGTTTTCCACATATTTTTATCCAATGGATTATGACATGTGTGACTAGTGTCTCCTACAGGTTTTCCTTAAATGGCATATCTACTAACATACTCCAAGCAAAGAGGGGATTAAGGCAGGGTGACCCCTTATCACCCCTGCTCTTTGTACTCATAATGGAATATCTCCATAGAATACTCAAAAGCCTAGAGGATGATCCAAACTACTATTTCCATCCAAAATGTGATAAACTGAAAATTATTGATTTATGTTTTGCAGATGATATTTTGGTCTTTCTAAGAGGTGACTGTGGATCACTGCAGCTGATGATGAACAAAATGGACATGTTTTCAGAGTCAACAAGCCTACAAATTAGCAATCCCAAAAGCAAAATATTTTTTGGTGGGGTAACTTCTGCAGAACAACAGAAAATGCAACAGCTAGCCGGTTTCGTGGTAGGAGCTCTACCAGTCAAATATTTGGGAGTCCCCCTCAATAGCAGAAAGCTCACCATAAATCAATGTCAACCACTGCTAGACAGAATGATGCAGAGACTTCAACATTGGACTACACGGCTGTTATCATACGCAGGTAGGGTACAGCTAGTGAGAAGTGTCTTGTTTGCCATATCAAACTACTGGCTACAGATATTTCCACTACCTAAAACCATCTTGAACCATATAGAAGGCATGTGTAGGAGGTTTATATGGACTGGAGGTACTGAACCGAGCAAGAAATCACCTATATCCTGGGACCATATGTGTGACCTCAAAAATGCAGGTGGCATGAATATATGCTCTTTGGTAGAATGGAACAAAGCAACTATAGGGAAACTACTGTGGGATATATGGCAAAAGAAGGATAAATTATGGATCAAATGGGTGCAGATTTACTATTTAAAATCAGAAGAGACTACCTTGTACCAACCAAAAATTGATGCTTCGTGGTTGATTAAGGCGATTTTCAAGCAGAGAGACACCATAACACACTCTGCGTGTTAGAATGAGTTGCAGATGAACATGAAGTATAGCACAAGGAAAATATACCACATGTTCAGGGGCTAAAAACCTTCAGTGAATTGGAGAATGCTTATGTGGAACAATGCTGCCCGACCGCGTGCGACATTTACGACTTGGATGCTCTGCAATCACAGTGGAAAATGTACATTATGTGATCAAGTGGAAAATGTACATTATGTGATCAAGTGGAAAGTCAACACCATTTGTTCTTTGAATGCAACTTTGCGAACAACGTATGGAAAACCATGTTGAAGTGGATTGGCTACAATAGAACACCCCAAGGATGTCAATTGGAAATACAATGGATACTACAAGTTATAAAGGGAAAAGGTACAAAACGTGGAATTTTGAAGCTTGTACTCACGGAGACGGTTTACAGCATATGGACACTACGCAACCAAATCATCTTCCAAAATGCGAAGAAGGAAAGTTTGAAGATTGAAGATATTAAACATGTAATTCGAACGAGAGCTGACGCCAATCACAAGTTCAGGAAGTATTGTGCACAACTAAATTAAGTAGTTTTATGTTTTAGTCAATTAGAAACCTGGATCTCTAAAGATCGGTCTGTACTTGTATTGTTTTTTGGTTAATGAAATTTATCCTTATTCCAATATATATATATATATATATATATATATATATATATATATATATATATATATATATATATATATATATATAATTTTAATTATAATTTTTTTATTCTTTATTTATATATAAAATATTAACATTATATTTATAAAATAAACTCAAATGTTAACTAATGAGAGAAAGAATATTTCTTTATTCTATATAATGTTTAAATACACATTTGTCCTCCTAAAGCACATGCCAAACATTGAATTTAAACTCTTCAATTAAATAAGTATTTGTTTAATTCATCCGCTATTTTATTTCATAGAAGTTTATTTTATATAATTATATTAGTTTTATGTCAAATTTACTATATATTTAATATAAAATTAAGTTATTATACACAAATGTATATGTTAATTTTTTTTACATAAATAAAATAAATTAAACACAAAATAAATAAATAAACAATAATTATATTTTAACGTGTTTGTGCATTAAAAAATGGACTGATGGTCAGAGTAAAAATTTAATTTTTAAATGTTTTTAAAATAGTATTTATGTTTTACTTTTAACTCACTTTAAATTAAAATCAATTTTAAAAAACATAAATTTATTCAAAACAAATTTTTGCTAGAATCAAACACATATTTTACATCCTCTATTAATGGAAGAAAAAGGATGTGAGAGGTTTTGATGTAGGAACGTGAAGGGATAAAATGGAAAATAAGTATCTTAAAAAAATGTATTTAGTTGAACTAAACTTTCTAATAGAAAGAATGTAAATTATATATTTAATATAATTTTGTTATTTAGAATAAAATAAAGGAATATTGTTTATAGTTATCTATACACAATTATATATATATATATATATATATATATATATATATATATATATATATATATATATATATATATATATATATATATATATATATATATATATATATATATATATATATATATATATATATATATATATATATATATATATATATATATATAATTGTGTATAGATAACTATAAACAATATTCCTTTATTTTATTCTAAATAACAAAATTATATTAAATATAATATATATATATATATATATATATATATATATATATATATATATATATATATATATATATATATATATATAAAGGGTAAAGAAATTGAAACGGGAGACAAACTTAGTTTCTTAAGATTTTCAATATTTATTATTGAGTCTAGTTTAAATGTGATCCGATTTAATTAGACGAGATGATCCATACGAATGACTTTTTAAAGTGGTGAAAAAAACTAATGAAATTCATAGATCGATGACTGGTCGAGAGTTTTAAATGCAAACATTATTATGGATTTATGTGATTGCATATATGATGTATGCAGCAGCTCATTTGGTATTGATGTTGACAACATTTTTAAGAAAATTCTTCATCATAATAGTTGTTTAAGGCTTGTTGGTTCAGATTATGACATGTGAAGTTACCATCTGAAGTAATCAAGTGATGACAAGTGAACTTATCATTTAATGGGATCAAGTGGTGACAAGTGAAGTTATCATCTGATGTGATCAAGCGGTGGTACTTGAAGATCAAGTGGCGGTGCTTAAAGATCAAGATATCAAATATCTGTTGTGATAATCAAGTTGTGCTCAAGATATCAAAGCTCAGTTGTTGTGGTGATCAAGTTTTGATCAAGATGTCAAAGCCTAACTTTTGAGGATAACACCTTATGTGAAATAATGTTCGGTGGAGTCAGTGAAAATCTCTAGTCAAGCATCATGTCTTATAATGGTGTTTATCTTGAAGAGCTATCTCAAGTCTTGTCAAAAAAAGATTTAAGGTTCTTATTAAGTTTTAAAGTCACAATGATGTAACTAGGAACCAGGAGCTTCAAAATTGTGAAAAAGAGAAAGTGTAAAAGCTTGTTGGGCTGTGTCGAGTGGTTTGATAAAACTATCTTTTGAATTTATTAAAGAAAATCACACACACATACACACTTTCAACTATTTAGAAAACCTCACTCTTTTTATTAAAATCACAAAATAAAACATGTTTTATGCCTAGCTAATTGCCTAAAATCTTAAAAGGTTCTTTATGGGTGAAACTTACATTGTATAATCGATTTGACCTTAAGCCTAATCAATTATCCCTTTTTGTAACGCCTCATTATCAGCATTCCATAAACATAAGATTCCCTTTTACTTTATTTCACACTAGAAATCGAATCTTTTGAAAGCCTTCCATTTCTAGACTTGATAATTGATTATATATTTGGTTTAATTGATTATCAACATTAAAAGCCTTATGGACCTTTTCCTTTTAAAGCCAAATTTTGTCCTATAAATATAAGATTCCCCCTCACTTTATTTCCTCAAAATCGTATTTGAAATACCTTTCTCACACTCTCATCTCTCTTTCTTTATTTTATCACTTTAACCTTAGTGCGTTCAGAGTGAAATTTTATATCTGCGAGGTGTTTAGGTCTGGTGTAAGGGTAATATTGTAAATTCTCATTGAAAAAAATTGTTTTTTTTAGTTATACCAAGTTCAAAACTCTTGTTTGGTTGTTTAGGTAAATTAGTTAAAACCTCTGTTTGGTTGGGGAGGTCTCCGTAATTAAAACTCTCAATCGGTTTGTGAGTTTAGGTTGATGTTAAAAGCTCTTCATTGGTTCGAGATTGTCCTGGTGATAAAATATCTTGGTTTGGGAGGTCTTTGTAGTTAAAACTTCGTGTTAGTTAAGAAGCTAACCATTGTAAAATCTCAATCCTTGTATAAGGAGGTTTATGGCATATCCGGTCAAAAGCTCTTTGATAATCCATTTTTAGTGTGTTATTATTAGCACATTTCATTCTGTTTTATTTGATGATTTTAATGTTTGTTTGTTAAATTTTAGTGTTTTTAGCTTATATGTCTTGGAGCACAATAAGTGCTCCTTTTGTAGTTTTCATGTGTTTGTTACTCGATTTCAAGGCAGTTTGATGCAAGCTAAGGCATGATTGTACTAGACAGAGTCTAGAATAGATATCAGATAGGAAAATAGAAAGTTTGTTGTAGTTATTGAGAGGATAATGACCAATATCATAAAGTGTGCATATCTCTAGGGTTTGCGTGGCTGATTTGTGCTTGAAAGAAATAGTGAATCAAATGGATAAGATCAAGCGCACAAAAAGACAAAAGAGATGGTACAATGGGGATCACCACTGCAGCGTGCACCCTGCATAAGGACACAACATCGTCTGTCCCTCTGTATCACCATCTGCTGCAGCAGCCTACCTGGACGCTTTGTCTCCCACTATTGTATGTACTTGATTGCTTGTTCGCGAAGAATGAAGGATGAAGTGGAATATGCTGATTTGAAATATGGGTTGAACCTTGTTTGCATCAAAAGCCCATGATCTGAGGCCTTCCATCTTTTGCATCCACACTTGTACTTATAAAAGTTGACCTTGGGAATTCAGAAAGAGACGACCAAAAAAAGAGTTCAATAGTCTTAATAGTAATTTGTGAGAAAAGAGAGAGTTCTTCTTCTCATTTATTCATGTACTCATTGTTGTTAGATGTCACGATTTGAGTCATCACTTGTTGAATATCCATCACAAGGGATCTCTAAGTTACTAATAGGTTTTCATTTCTTTTACATCTTTTGTTTAAGTATGTTTCCTATCAGTTTCAGTTCAGTAGTTTATATTAACCTCACTATGAGCTAAACCCTTTATATGTTGAGCAATGTGAAGTTAATATAATGTTGCCTTTATGTTAAAATGATGTAATGCTAATGTCTTGTTTTATTATGTGATTTCATGTTATAAATTTGTTTCTTTGAATGATGAACTTAAAAATAGGTAAAAGTTTATTGTTGTGAGAGATCCAACAACAAGTGGATTTCATAATGAACGTGGTTGAAACAAGTAGGATAGAGATATTCACTTAATTAGTTTGCTTAGAGATAAGAAGCTACAACCATAAAGGATTTTCATAATATAAACTAGACGTATTTTAGAGTTATAAGTAAGACTTAGAGAATTTTCCCCTTGCCCTATTAATGCATGTTTTGATGTTGTAGAGATACACTTAAAGATCACATTCTGACCTTTTGAGGCACGACACTGTAAGAACAAGATTTGGTTCTACATCTGACCTTAAAGTTTTGATGATAACTGCACATGTTATCTAAGAGAACAATTTTGTATGATGTGGTTTCTGTCTAGTTTGTGGTTGTTGCCAATATGATTCTGAATCTAATAAGAAGGTGTGTGACGTCATCAGACTCTGTTATCAACACTCTAAAAGAAAGCATATGTGTGTATAAGACAAAGTCAAGATTCATGAATATTTCTAATACAACGGTTCTAATGAACGTTAGTTCTGAACATTCTAATTGAGACTTTATGAGAAAGGCCTATAAGGCTTTCTAATGTGATGCGCTTCTAATGTTACAAGTTCTGAAGATTCTGAAGACGTGGTTCAGGTGAACAAAACTCTGAAGATTCTGAAGACATAATTTATGAAGATCAAGTTCTGAAGAGTTTCTGAAGACTAGGTTCTGATTAAACGAAGTGCTAAAGACTCTGAAGACAAGAACATGCTTAATGAAATATGAAGACTCTGAAGACAAGGTTCTGAAGGAACAGGTTTTGAAGACTCTGAAGATAATACTTCTAAGAAACCAAGTGCTGAAGATTCCCAAGATAGTTCTGCTGAACGAAGATCTGGAATTCTGAAGACTGTGGTTTTGAAGACTACACAATGAATGACTCTTCTACAACATTCTTCATCAAGTTAATATCTAAAGCATATGAAGATGATAGAAGACTGAAGATTAGAATGGTTTTTGAGCTAAATATAATAGTACTAAAACTCTGTGACCTCTACCTCGATAGGATGGCGCAAGGACAACTTTTTGGACAGTGATGTTGACCATTCCTTCATGTAAACGTTGGGATATTATTGTTGGAATATGTTTCTGAGAATACCCTCAACGGATCTATTCTCTCCTGATCTATAAATTGAAGACTTGGAATCTTGAAGAAATGTTGCTTGAAGCAGCCGTTGATCATGAGAAAAAGAGAGAGAAATAAAAAGTTAGTTGAATGCTACTCATACTGAAGTGTTATTATTCAATGCAACAAACAATCAACATGTAGCAAGCAAGGATGAAGTTGCTACTATAAAGTGTGCACAAACGATAATCATGCTAACACCATATGAAACTACTCAAGTGAGACATCAATAAGTGAAGCATAATAGATTAGTTGAACTTGATGGTTAAATTGGAAAAAGCATTAAAGCTCAAGAAAGGAGTATGAGATGCTACAAGCTGAAGCTTAAATGAAGAATGCTCAATGAAGAAGAAGGTGAATCAAAGTGATGAAGAGTGTACAACGATGCAACATGTTAAAGCCATGTGAAACTTGTCAAGTGAAACATCAATAAGTAAAGCATAGAAACTTAGTTGATCTTGATAGTTAAGCTGGAAGAAGCATTATCTACTCAAGAAAAGAGTACATCAGAAAGAAGCTTAAAGCTCATGATAAGAAGTCGTAGTGCTCAATAAGAAAGCTTTTAAGAAATACATAACTAGTGTGATTTATAATCTCTCAGAGATTCATTTTTAGATAGTTTTGTATTAGAATGCAAGAAGTTATTGCTCATATCTTGCTAGAAACACTTAGGTGTTATTGTACTTCATTTGTGTAATCAGCTTGTAAGAAGCATAATAGTGCACACGGAAATCCTTGTGAAAGGTGATGTTCCTTGAGCGGTCGAGTGAAGACCAGAATGCTTGAGATGACTAAGCGTGTTTCTAACATCTTAGTGAATGGTTTTCTTTGAGTGGTCGAGTGAAGACCAAGATTCTTGAGAGGGCCAAGTCGTTGTTGAATGACTTGGAGGTTGATTCCTTGAGAGGCGGGTGAAAGTCAGGATTCTCTAGAAGGCAATGGAAGGTATCCATTATGGTTGTAATCGTTGATGATTATTGGATTAAGTCCTTGTGATAAGGCAATATCACCTTGAGGGGTGGACTGGAGTAACTTCTTTAACAGTGAACTAGGATAAAAGTAATTGTGTTCATTTATTTTTATTTATATGTTAACGTCATTAGTTTAAATTCCGCAAATGGGAACGAAATGTGAAACCCAATTCAAACCCCCATTTCTTGTGTTTCTCAACCTTCAATTGGTATCAGAGCACCGGTTTTGTTATTGATGTTTATCAAACACTTAACCGTGTCAGATAAAGATCCGGACGAGCTTTGAGGAACGCTCTGGTTAATCTTATCCACCATCTACAGTTTGAGTCTCATACAATGATGAAAAGATTGAGTACGGAAATGATAAACCAGAAAGATTCATTCTGGATCGTGTAACTGATTCTTAGAGTTTGTTGTTATTGACAACATAATCTTCTCTTATGGCGCTTGCAATAAGATTGAAAGTAAGATGAAGAATCAGGTGGTAAAAGGATAATAGACTCATCATATAATTAGAAGATTCTGATGAATACTATTCTTGGAATATGTTAGTTGAAAGCTACGTATCTCATCAAGGTGATGCCTAGATAAGGCTTAAGAAGAATGATCTAGAAGAGATCAACACGAATCATCAGAAATCAAGAAATCTTGTTTACTGAAAGTCTATTCTTTCTGAGTATGGGATGTTTTCAACAAACAGACTCGGTCTACCGTTGACTTTCTCAATATTGTTAGTTAGGAACTCTTTCATGTGAAGAAGAGAGAATGCTCGTGTCATGATTTTGAAGCATGGAAACTTCAAGATGAAGTATGCTGAAGATGTTAGAAATCTTGTCGTCAAGTTTTTAAAGCATGACTGCAGAACTTAAGATTCTGAATGATGAATTCTTCGTCAGGATTCTTGAAGAAGATGATCATAAGCTCGCTATTTGAATAAAAGCTTATGGAGCTGGTTATCAGGATTCTGACTGTCTGCACAGAATGAAGACATGTGCTCCAATTCTGGAAAGCTTCGCGGATTTCTGAAGTGATCAGAAAGGAAGATTATCAAGTTGTCAGAAGTTTGGGATAACAACACATGCAAGATAAAATTTTCTGAGTTCTTGACGTTTGTGTGTTCATGAAGAGAAATGGATTATGACAAGTAAGTCATGTTAGCTTGGGAATGGCATCTCAGTTGAACAAACTTAAGTTTGTTAGAATGTTATCCAAAGTTTCTTTTCTAAAGCTCCTGATACATAAATGTATCCTTCCGTGTTCACTACTTTCTAGACTCATGTTTGAGTGAAAGTATGAGCTTAAAAAGCTATCTGATGAAAAGAAGATTCTGATGATCTAATGCTTCATTATTAAATTCAAATGTTGAAGATAGAACAAGCTCTTAAGAAGAAGTTTTTAATATCATGATTCTATCATGACAAAGATTCCTTAAGAAGCTAATGCATGCTATATTCAGAACGAGATACGGTTCGAATTATACTGAATGCATTACGGCCAGAATGCTCTGAAGGCTACATCATCTTGGCTTGGAAGTACTTCTACTGGTGAATCAAATCAAGGTCAGATTTGATGATAAGCTTGAAAACCAGGAACCATAGCTTATTGGAAGATTACCTATTCGAAATGGCAAGGGTAATGAAACTGTTTAAGAAGTACAAAGGATGCACAATCAGAAGCCATCACCGTTCGTACTCCTAAGAAAGGAAAGAACAGAAGGTGTTACTTTCTGATGAACTGATTCTGGATGAAAAGGCTCAGCAAGTAAGAACAAGATTTGATGATAAGCTTGGAAAATTCCAACAAGTTTGATGATCATGATGATATCTACATCTGGTGAAGATTAGCATCTGTTCAATGATTATCATGCAAGAAGATACCAACAAGTTTCTTTAGCACATAACTATTCAGAAGTATATGCTCAAGCTAAGAAACTAGTGGCTTTCTAGAGGCAAGCCTTCTTGAAGATAGAAGATGGATGATTCTAAGATGAAGACTAGAGATAAAACTTGACTCTTCTCTAATGATCAAGATGAAACAAACATCAGGAGATATATTTTCATTTGTCAGAATGGATGCTCAAGAAGTCATTAAGAGATCGTGCCTCTGCACAATGCTCATAGATTCTTATGAAAATCGCAGAAGAAAGAAGACGAACGATGAAAGGAGAAAATGGTTCTAGTGGTCCAACCAGAAGCACTCACTCATCGACTGCAGAAGCTAAACCCGTGGTGACTCTGAAGAAGCCTCCACATTAGCAGTTGGGATTCTACAAGAGTATTGAAATAGAAAATTAATTCTTCAAGAAATATATCTTGAGTGTTAAAGATCGTGTAAACAGTTGAGATCTTTGTAACCGTTGGGAACTGAGAAATTTAACCCTTTCAACATGTTGCCAGGTATGTGAAGAGGTAATACCTCGTTTTAAGACATTTGTCCTTTTGCAATCCATGCTCAGTAATTATTACCCTAAACGACTAGATTTGTCTTGGGATTATATGCTAAAACTGATTTTACATTCATCTATGTCTAATGGTTTCCTTTTCTTAGTACTCATAATTGTTAGTTCCTGGATTGGCTGGAATTTTGGTAAAACAAAGTATGTTCAATGTTGATGTCAAGGTGCTGATGTTGCAACATTGAAGTCTTAACACAGGGCTGTGTTAAGTAATTAATAGCTGAAGTTGGATGTCTGATGTCACATAGGTGATGTTGTGACATCAGGTCTGCAGAATTAACAACAGCAGGCTGTGATGTTGTTAGGGTTGCGTATTAGCTGGAATTGTGGAGAGCAAGTTGTCTCATTGGATGCGAATATCTTGGGATAGATATTTGCTGCTGCATAGGAGATCTGTTGCAGATTTGTAGGAGATTTAAAAGGTTGAAGATTTAAAAAGATTTTAGGAGAAAATCTGTTTTAAATATTCAGTTTTAAATAACAAATCTGGGAGATATTGTAGCAAGTCCAAGACCAATTCAGGAGCTATATAAAGCGCACAAGACCAAAGGAAAAAGTGACAGAAATACAGAAAGAAAATCAAGAGCATAGGCTGAGTGTCTTGAGTATTTTGTACGAGTTGTGTAACCAGAATTATAGGGTGAATTGTTGTGTCGTATTCTGTCCTCTCTAGAAGCTGTGAAGTAATAGAGAGTGGTTGCTTGATCCAAGCTGTGAAGTAAGATCAAGGGTACTCAAAGTGGTTTCTTTGAGAGTTTGTAAGGGATTGAGTGGTGTTCTCATACCTAAGTGGTTTCTTAGGTAAGAAGTCATTAGTAGAGTATAAGTTTAGGAGATTGTCAATGGGTTGTTGAGTCTGTAAATTATATCTACAAGTAGTGAATTCCATCCCTGGCTTGGTAGCCCCCAGAGTAGGTTGGTTGTAACCGAACTGGGTCAACAATTCTTGGTGTTATTTTACTGTTATTGCTGTCCATTGTGCAGAGTGTGTTGTTGTGACATCGCACCTTAACATCACACGTCTGATACCAGAATTTCAATTGGTATCAGAGCAGGCATCCTGTCTGTCTCTGGGTGAGATCTAGGGAAGTTACTTTCTGGTGTAAAGATGGACAAAGAAGTTGGAGGATTCGTCAACAGATCCCCTATTTTGGATGGAACCAATTATGATTATTGGAAGCCAAGGATGACCACCTTCTTAAAATCCTTGGACAGCAGGGCTTGGAAGACTGTTGTTAAAGAATGGAAAGCACCTGTCATGTGTGAGAAAGATGATGCCGGCAAAGATAAAGAAGGCACCTCTAAGCCTAAGCCTGAAGAAGAGTGGACCAAGGAGGAAGACGAGATTGCCCTTGGAAATTCCAAAGCTCTAAATGCCATCTTCAATGGAGTGGATAAGAATATCTTCAGGTTAATAAATACCTGTGAAGTTGCTAAGGAAGCGTGGGATATCTTGCAGGCAACGCATGAAGGAACATCTAGAGTCAAGATGTCAAGACTTCAGATTTTAACATCAAAATTTGAAAGCCTGAAGATGAAGGACGATGAGACTATTCATGACTTCCACATGAATGTTCTGGAGCTGGCTAATGCATCCAGTGCTCTTGGTGAGAAGATGTCAGATGAAAAGCTTGTGAGAAAGATACTTAGGTCCCTACCTAAGAAGTATAAGATGAAGGTTACTGCCATTGAAGAATCACAAGACATCAGCAAAATGAGAGTTGATGAGCTCATTGGATCTCTTCAAACTTTTGAGCTTGGGTTGAATGAGGAAGAACCAGAAAAGAATCCAAAGAGTTTAGCCTTGGTGTCAAATGATTTAGAAGAAAAAGGAAAGAGTTCTGAATCTCAGGAGGATCTATCTCAAGCCATAGTTATGTTGGGAAGACAGTTCACCAAAGTGTTCAAGAGAATGAACAATGATTCCAGGCCTAATGTCAAGAACATGACTTCTGACACCAGCAAGAAGGATGAAGAGAAAACTACCCAAGATAAAGGAGTTCAGTGCTTTGAGTGTGAAGGGTATGGACATGTCAAGAAAGAATGTCCCACCTTCTTGAAAAAGCAGAAAAAGGGCATGACGGTTTCCTGGTCTGACTCAGATAGTGAAAGTGAAGGTGAGTCAGCAAAGCATGTTAGAGCCCTAACAGGAGTTGTTGTTTCTGATGATGATTCTAGTGATGGAGAAGTAACTTATGAGGAGTTAGCATCTACCTATCAAGAGCTGTGTTTAAAAAGTGCTGAGATTTGTCAAGAAAACAAGTGCCACAAGCAACAGATTGTTCAGCTAGAGAATGAAAAGACTGATCTGGAAAATGAAGTGGTGCTAGTTAGAGCCCACCTTGATCAAATGACCAAGTCTGTTAGGATGCTGAGCTGTTGTACAGACACACTTGACAAGATCCTTCAGTCAGAAAAAGCTACTGGAGACAAAGCTGGGATAGGTTATGTGGCTGAGGATAAGGGAACTTCAGAAGAAAGCATTTCAGGTTCAAAGAAGGAAGTGTCACAACTTTCATCTCAACATCAGCCAAAGAAGCAGGATCCTACCCCTAAGAAGGCTGATGTTTCACAACCTAAGAAGATTGAGAAGAAGACTGGTCCCTATCAGAAGAGAAAGCAGCCACAAGGAGCTAGTCAGTATATGCCCCCACAATACCACGAGAGCATGCAAGCTACTCAGTTCAAACAGCACATGTCTCATCAGGTGTCTCAACATCAGGACAACTGGTATGGTTATGGATATGGATACACCAATGTTGTTCCTCATGGAAGAAGAAAACCACACCATCATGGGAGACAATCCAGGAAACAGCATTCTCAGCCTTCTTATGGGAGAAGATACCAGCATAATAGATGGGAGGGCAGTTATGGTAGGAGGAGACCACATTATGGATGGCAGCCTAAGCAATCTCATCATGGCAGAAGATTCAGAGATGAAAGGGTGAGATGCTATTATTGTGGAAAGTTTGGACATATGCAGTACTCTTGCTACAAGCTGCATGGATACCCTCAACCTCAAAACAGATGGAGAGAGTACAGGCCCAAAGTTGTTAAACAATGGGTACCTAAGGAGAAGGTGAAGTGCTTATTGGCTCACATGGCTGATAGAGAGTTTAAAGAAGGAACATGGTATTTTGACAGTGGATGTTCCAAACACATGTCTGGATGTAGATCCATGTTTGCTGAAGTCAGTCATTGTCCCTCTCATGAGGTTATATTTGGCAATGAAGAAATAGGTATTGTTGCAGGAGTTGGGAAAATGAAAGGTGATGGTAGACCTGAACTTAACAATGTTCTGTTTGTCAGTGGTTTAAGTGCAAATTTGATCAGCATAAGCCAGTTGTGTGATGAAGGTTACAAGGTAAACTACACTAAGCATGAGTGTGTGGTTTCTGATGAGCATAATCTGGTTGTTATGAAGGGTGTCAGAACCAAAGACAATTGCTATCAGTGGATTTCTCTTGAAGGAAATTCAACTAATGATGTTCAAGTTGATGTTACAACATCAGACTATGACATCAAGATGCTGAAAGGTCACTCAGAGCTAGTGAGTCTTGATGTGAATTACTTAAAAGGAAAGTCTTTATGGAGGGAGAAAATTAGTAATTGGTCTTTAAAGAGTACACAAAATCTGGCACCTTACCTCAGACCCTCATTTCCTATTATAGCAAAATCACAGTTCATCAAAACTCATATCTCTCCTCTGTTCGTCTCCTTCAACAAGAAGAATCATCTCACTCTATACTCCCTAAAAGGAACCATGTCAAAGCAGACAGCTTCTCCTTCTAAAAGTTCATCGCGGAATAACGCTAGGGTTTCTACAGATGAGTACTCTGAAGACGAAGCTCTGAATATACAACCCATTTCCGTAATGTTACCAGAATCAGGTAAACCTAGACCTTCTAAACTTGCTTAAAAAAGGGCCGCAACTACTTTTAAAAATACTGAAACAAAGAAGCTGGTTACCAGTATCCTATTTAGTGATAAATCAACACCTAGGTCATCCACGTCTCAAACTGTGGTAGAAAAGTTTGATGTTGACAAGAGTATGGGTAATCTGGCAACCAAAATACTGGACAAAGGAATACCTGTGAAAGGAATTTCTGTACCGTTGAATCAGATGCCAGTAGAAAAGGTAGACATGCAAGGAGAAGAATCTGATCTTCATAGACTTGCCGTGTCTGTCATTGAGGATTCTGAAAGAGGAGGAGAAAAAGAAGATGTGCATGAGGGAATTAATGATAGAACTACTCCTGAAGAAGAAAAGAGTGAGGACATGATCAATGTGGATGACTTATCTGACAATGAAGTCATTGGAAATGCAGTCCCAAGTATTGCCAAGAGACTACAGGCAAGGAAAGGAAAGACCAATGAATCCTCTTCTAAGAAGCCTACTGAAGAAAAGAAGAAAACTGTTGTTGGTCCCACAAAACCTTGGAGCAAGGTTGTTACACCTTCCAAAAAGAGAAAGGTTAGAGAAGAATCTGAGTCTGAGGATGAAGTTGAGGAAGATGTCCATGACATCACACCAGTCAGAAAGACCATTCTAAAGAGAATTTCTGATAAGGTCCCTGAAGTGCCAGTGGACAACATATCCTTCCATTATGCGAGCAGTGCATCCTTGTGGAAGTTTGTGTGCCAAAGGAGGTTAGCTCTGGAAAGGGAGCTTGGAAAAGATGTCTTAGAGATGAAAGAAATTATGGACCTCATTCATGGAGCTGGACTTCTAAAGACTGTGACCTGATTCTCCAAGTGCTATAGTGGATTTGTTAAGGAATTTGTTGTCAACATTCCCATAGACATTTCTGACAATAGAAGTGTGAACTACATGAAGGTGTTTGTTAGGGGACAGTGTATTGACTTCTCTCCTAAGATTGTCAACAGCTACTTAGGAAGAGAGGATGCAGAGTATCCAGAACTGGAGGATACAGATTATGAAGTGTGCAAGGTAATTACTGCTGGACATGTTAGAGTATGGCCATTAAAAGAAAAGCTACCAACTAGCAAACTAAGTGTGAAGTATGCTATACTACACAGGATTGGAGCTGCAAACTAGGTGCCCACGAACCATAAAACCACCCTAGCTGTGGGATTAGGAAGACTTATCTATGCTGTTGGTACACAGAAAAAGTTTGACTATGGCACATACATATTTGATCAGACTGTAAAACATGCAACAACAAATGCTATTAAAATGCCCATAGCATTTCCTTCTCTCATCAGTGGAGTCATTCTGAGTCAACAACCAAGAATACTGACTTGTGCAGATAAAGCATGCAAGAGGAAGTCTCCATTATCCTTGCATCAGAAATTGTTTATGGGAAGCCATGTTGCAGATATTGTGTCAACATCAAATGCAGGTATCAAGAAGAAAACTTCCAAGGCTGATTTGCTAGCAGAGCTGAAGGCAACCCGCAAAGACTTGGATGTTGTGATTAATACCAGTCTGACTAGAAAAGAAAAGATTGAGAAGATGATCCAAAGTTTGGAACAAGATGATCATGTTGACTCTGAAGATGAAGGACAAGATAGTGAAAATGAAGCACGTTCAGAAGAAGACTAGCTCATTTTCTTTTGCGTCTAGTAGTTTTAGATTTTTTTTGCAATGTTGTTATTTTTGTCAGCATTGAATGTGCTTGGTTTTATAACTTGAATACTGTGCTGTTATAGGCACCTGTTTATGTCTTTAATTTCCTTCTATGATTTGTTTTGCCTGGTTGCTAACTGTGAGGCTAACAATGAGAGCTAGGGTGTACTGATTATAGTTTATAGGGCTTCTATCTGAAGTTTGCCTAATTGTGGCTAAAAAGGGGGAGAAAGAGCCAAGATAGTCAAGAGTATCAAAGAGTGTTATTGCCAAATGCTGCTAAATATTAAGGGGGAGTTTAGACTGAGCTAGTAATGCACATTTGAAGAGTGCAGACATCAAGGGGGAGAAAAGTGCTGCACATTGTGAGCTACTGAACAGTTGTGATGATGGTTCATATATTAGAGGGGGAGCACCAATTGGCTGTTGTCAATAATGAAGATGGTGCTGCAGCAGATCAAGTGATGAAGACTAAGGGTATTGTCAAACTGCTGCTGATGGAGTTTCAAATTTTTTAAGTTTTTCCGCTGCTGAAGTCTCTGAAGATGCAGAGTGCAGAGATTGTTTTAGCCAAAATTAGCCAAAGGGGGAGATTGTTAGTTCCTGGATTGGCTAGAATTTTGGTAAAACAAAGTATGTTCAATGTTGATGTCAAGGTGCTGATGTTGCAACATTGAAGTCTTAACACAGGGCTGTGTTAAGTAATTAATAGCTGAAGTTGGATGTCTGATGTCACATAGGTGATGTTGTGACATCAGGTCTGCAGAATTAACAACAACAGGCTGTGATGTTGTTAGGGTTGCGTATTAGCTGGAATTGTGGAGAGCAAGCTGTCTCATTGGATGCGAATATCTTGGGATAGATATTTGCTGCTGCATAGGAGATCTGTTGCAGATTTGTAGGAGATTTAAAAGGTTGAAGATTTAAAAAGATTTTAGGAGAAAATCTGTTTTAAATATTCAGTTTTAAATAACAAATCTGGGAGATATTGTAGCAAGTCCAAGACCAATCCAGGAGCTATATAAAGCACACAAGACCAAAGGAAAAAGTGACAGAAATACAGAAAGAAGATCAAGAGCATAGGCTGAGTGTCTTGAGTATTTTGTACGAGTTGTGTAACCAGAATTCTAGGGTGAATTGATGTGTCGTATTCTGTCCTCTCTAGAAGCTGTGAAGTAATAGAGAATGGTTGCTTGATCCAAGCTGTGAAGTAAGATCAAGGGTACTCAAAGTGGTTTCTTTGAGAGTTTGTAAGGGATTGAGTGGTGTTCTCATACCTAAGTGGTTTCTTAGGTAGGAAGTCATTAGTAGAGTATAAGTTTAGGAGATTGTCAACGGGTTGTTGAGTCTGTAAATTATATCTACAAGTAGTGAATTCCATCCCTGGCTTGGTAGCCCCCAGAGTAGGTTGGTTGTAACCGAACTGGGTCAACAATTCTTGGTGTTATTTTACTGTTATTGTTGTCCATTGTGCAGAGTGTGTTGTTGTGACATCGCGCCTTAACATCACACGTCTGATACCAGAATTTCAATAATCATCAAAATTGTCTCTATTTATATTCACACCATATCACATCACACATCTATGCTACATCTTGTCACACTTTTATCTTTCAAACCTTTTTGTTCTTTCAACCCTAAATCGTGTGTGCCTTCATCCTCTTCAAATGGAAACCTGCATGACTGTGGACTAAAGCTTGGCTCTCCAAAAACAACAATTGGAAAATCATCTAAACGATGATCTAAAAGTCACATTGGCTCTACCAATTGAACTTCTATCTGTTATCTCTGAACATAATGTAGAATTCAGAGATCTCACCGCACATGGTTTTGACTTCGCTAAAACGCTTGATATTCAAGGATGGAATACATACTTTGATCTTCTTAAAGGACCAACCTATCCAGAACTAGTCAAGCAATTCTGGGAAAACGCCTATGTTATGAATAACACTATGGTGTGCTCAAATATTAAAGGTCATGGTATAAACATTCAGTTGGATGACATTGCTAAACTTCTCTCTCATGACAACACTGGACTTCAATGCCACAACAAAAAGGAAGCTATGCTGAGCAACATACTAAGTTTTTCTGAGCAGATTCGAATGATCGCTCCTACCATATTCAAAGATGGTAAGGATTCCAACTTAACTCAAAACTATATGATAACCTAAAATTATGGCTCAATATCATCTATGGTAGCATTTTTCATTCACCAAGGAAAAATCCAACAAAATTTGATCTTGATCTAAAGTGCATGCTATTCTATCTGGCCAAAAGAAAGAAGATCAATCTACCAACATTTCTCTTCAACTTTTTATGTGAATCTATCAATCGTTCAAAGAAAATATTACTAACCCAAAGACCCTGGATTCCTTATGGAAGGCTAATCTCTGCTCTTCTCACTGATAAAAATATTATACAATTGATAAACCCTCCAGTAGCACCAGAAATTAAAAACGGAAAATACTTTCACAGCTGAGATTTGGTGAAATTGGGATTAGCCAGGACATTTGCAGTGTGCAATCTAGACACAGGCTCAAACAAAAAAAGGAAAAGAGCAGTTGTGAAAACAGTTTAACTAAGGAGAAAGAAGTGACTGAAGAGGTTGTCATTGAAAAGGATTTTGCAGAAACCTCCTTGAATCAAGCAACTCAATCTAATGAGCCACATTCCTCTGAAGCAAATATTTGTTCTAAAGTATTGAATACTTTAATGGATGTGCAAAAAGAACAGAAGATACTCAAAGCAAAAATTGATGAGCGAGAAGAGGTCAACAAGAGTATTTTGGATATGGTCACTCAGTTGTATCAAAGAGCCTTTTCAACCCTCAAACCTTAGGCACTATAGGATACCTTTTGCTTTATATTCTATTTTTCTCTTTCAATCTGATGAATGATATTTTTTGTAGCATGCCATTATTGTTTCTCATTGTTATCTCTATTGAGTATTAATGAAGTTTATTTTTCTGTCATTATGATCGTCTTCATATTTCCTTGACAATTCCTTTCTATACCTTTTTTTATTTCTGACAAAGGGGGAGAAAATATAATGATTTTGATATTCCTAATCTAAGAATCTCATCCAAAATATAATTGAATATGTTTTACTTATAACCATATGTTTGAGAATTGATCAAGAACTTCACAAAAGTTCACTGTATGTTAGAACAGGCTATCAGAAGACAGAAGACAAGACACGTCAGAAGCTATGATATATCAGAATACATAATTTGTATTTGATAAGATATCAAGAAGATATGTTCAAGAAGCAAGTAATGTACACCAGAAGTCAATAATCAAGAAGATTATATCAGAAGCAATTGTACAATAGATCAAAAGATATAATCATCAAAGGACATGTACAAGAAAGAAGAATGACAAACAAGCTCGATCTGATAATATATGAATATTTGGTGTTGACAACTAAGTTATCAGAAACAAGGGATGTCCATGAATTTCGCGCTGATACCCAAAACTTGTTAGAAGTTGTAAACTTTATAGAAATAATGATTCAATTGGTATCTAAAATTCAATGGTATCCAAACCTCAAATGGTATCTAGACTCCAGCATTAAAAGAATGTGAATCCTTTGGAGATGAAATCAAGTAATGGTCATAAAAGAAAATATTTGGTTTCTGAACCATCAAATGACATAAGGATATGTGCACCTGTTGGTGATCTGTGCTAAGATATTAAAGATTTGGTTTTGATACATGATGCGTGGCATCTAAGAAAGTATCAACCAGTTTCTGATATATAATGAAAGACATCAAGTCTGATAAAAAAAATCAGGTTCTGATACGTCTACAGTATTCTGATAGTAAGCTTGGTTCTGAGATGAAGACCAACCAGTTCTAGTCAGATTCTGATGAGACGTCACTGAGAAGTAATCCTTCTCAATTGATATAATTCTACTTCAAAATCATTTTGTGAGTCTTGGGATCAGGGGGAGACTCTGAACAAGCATAAATGAATTTTGAGAGTAACAGAATCAGGGGGAGCCCGTTAAGCTTATCTCTGACTCTGTGGATTTATGGTGATTACCCTATACGAATTGCTTTATCAAAATGCATTGTTTGTCATCATCAAAAAGGGGGAGATTGTAAGAACAAGATATGGTTCTACATCTGACATTTGAGTTTTGGTGATAACTGCACATGTTATCTAAGAGAACAATTCTGTATAATATGATTTATGTCTAGTGTGTGGTTGTTGTCAATATGATTTTGACTCTGATAAGAAGGCATGTGATGTCATCAGACTCTGTTATCAATACTCTAAAAGAAAATATATGTGTGTATAAGATAAAGTCAAGATTCATGAATGTTTCTAATACAACGGTTCTAATGAACGTTAGTTATGGACATTCTAATTGAAACTTTATGAGAAACGCCTATAAGGCTTTCTAATGTGATGTGCTTCTGATGTTACAAGTTCAGAAGATTCTGAAGACGTGGTTCAGGTGAACAAAGCTCTGAAGATTTTGAAGACACAATTTATGAAGATAAAGTTCAGAAGAGTTTTTGAAGACAAGGTTCTGATTGAACGAAGTACCGAAGACTCTAAAGACAAGAACATGCTTAATGAAATCTGAAGACTCTGAAGACAAGGTTCTGAAGGAACAGGTTCTGAAGACTCTGAAGATAATGCTTATAAGAAACCAAGTGCTGAAAATTCTCAAGATAGTTCTGCTGAACGAAGATCTGGAATTCTGAAGACTGTGGTTCTGAAGACTACACAGACAATGACTCTTCTACAACATGCTTCATCAAGTTAATATCTGAAGCTTCTGAAGATGCTAGAAGACTGAAGATTAGAATGGTTTTTGAGCTGAATATAATAGTAATAAAACTCTGTGACCTCTACCTCGATAGGGTGGCGCAAGGATAACTTTTTGTACAGTGATGTTGGCCATTCCTTCATGTGAACGTTGGGATATAGTTGTTGGAATATGTTTCCAAGAATACCCCTCAATGGATCTATTCTCTCCTGCTCTATAAATTGAAGACTTGGAAGCTTGAAGAAATGTTGCTTGAAGCAGCCGCTGGTCATGAGAAAAAGAGAGAGAAATAAAAAGTTAGTTGGATGCTTCTCATACTAAAGTGTTAATATTCAACGCACCAAACAATCAACATGTAGCAAGCAAAGATGAAGTTGCTACTATAAAGTGTGCACAAACGATAGTCATGCTAATACCATACAAAACTACTCAAGTGAGATATCAATAAGTGAAACATAGTAGCTTAGTTGAACTTGATGGTTAAATTGGAAAAAGCATTAAAGCTCAAGAAAGGAGTACAAGATGCTGCAAGCCAAAGCTTAAATGAAGAATGCTCAATGAAGAAGAAGCTGAAACAAAGTGATGAAGAGTGTAAAACGATGCAACATGCTAAAGCCATGTGAAACTTGTTAAGTGAAACATCAATAAGTGAAGCATAGTAACTTAGTTGATCTTGATAGTTAAGTTGGAAGAAACATTACCTTCTCAAAAAAGGAGTACATCAGAAAGAAGCTTTAAGCTCATGATAAGAAGTTGTAGTGCTCAATAAGAAAGCTTTTAAGCAATACAGAACTAGTGTGCTTTATAATTTCTCAGAGATTCATTTTTAGATAGTTTTGTATTAGAAAGCAAGGAGTTGTTGCTCATATCTTGCTAGAAACACTTAGGTGTTATTGTACTTCATTTGTGTAATCAGCTTGTAAGAAGCATAATAGTGCACACGGAAATCTTTGTGAAAGGTGATGTTCCTTGAGCGGTCGAGTGAAGACCAGAATGCTTGAGATGACTAAGTGTGTTTCTAACAGCTTAGTGAATGATGTTCCTTGAGCGGTCGAGTGAAGACCAGGATGCTTGAGAGGGTCAGGTCGTTGTTGAACGGCTTGGAGGTTGATTCCTTGAGAGGCGAGTGAAAGTCAGGATTCTCAAGAAGGCAATGAAAGGTATCCATTGTGGTTGTAATCGTTGATGATTATTGGATTAAGTCCTTGTGATAAGACAAAATCACCTTGAGGGGTGGACTGGAGTAACTTCGCTAACAGTGAATCAGGATAAAATGGGGACGAAATCACCTTGATGATTATATGTTAACGTCATTAGTTTAAATTCCGCAATTGGGGACGAAATGTGAAACCCAATTCAAACCCCCTTTCTTGTTTTTCTCAACCGTTAGACACATTTCATCATATACACATTTTAGCTACTATGCATATTAATGGATCATAGCTCAACATTCACTTTCTTAATTTAATCAAACCTTCACTTTATAGCATGATGTTCCATTTTATAGACAATTTGAACTCGTGTCTTCCAAATATTATTTTGTTACCTTGCTCATGCTAGTTATAAACAAGAATACTTACAAAGTTCAATCTAAACTTCTTTCACTCCCTGTGGGTACGATATCCTTACTATTATCACTTGCTACAATTAAAACATACATGTATACTTGCATGTGACAACCTTTAAGTTTACACACAATTCTCATCATAGTGGGGACTCTCAAGAAGGAATTCTTAGGGAGATGAGTAAGTCACTTCATTAGACCTAATCTCTATAAATCTCTAGTTTTTTTTCTCCTCCCTTAATTCTTTACTTTTCTGTTATTTATTTTCGCTGTATTCCCATCTATTTGATTTCTTATTTCCACTGCTTATATCTTTTTGTATTACAAAAGCTTTTCAAACTCTGATTTTGTTATAGATTTTTATTTGAAAATTGTTTTTCAAACCTACACAATTTATCCTCTATCTGAACTTTGAAGTCACTTGACCAACACAATTATGACTCTCAAGCAAATAAACAGAAGAAATGAGAGACATTGAAATAAGATGTTGTGTAGAATGTAGAAAACAAGGACGGGGACAACGTACCCAACACCAGGCGAGGATCACTAAGGAACTCAACTATTATAACCCTTATCATAATTTTTACCTTCTAAGAAAAATTTAAATAAAAGCTCTAAACTTAAAGATAAATATGTACACAACATCATATTTCAATATTTGTAGGAACTCACTTCTTCTTTGCATTTAAATAAGACCTTAAAATTTAAAAATATAGGATCAATAAGAAACTCACTTCTTTTTTGCTTGCATATTTAACTGTCACAATATTTACAGGTACCATGTACCGCTCTCCATTGTCATCGACTATCAATCCATAAATTCCAATAGTTTCGTCACCTCCTTAAAGAGTTATTCATTTGGCTCTATCTCAAAAGAAAAGTATTTTAATTTATGTTAATTTTGAGTTGGACTGAAAGGCAAATAAAATCTAACTAACAATTGTTTTAATTAAGATTTAAATTCTAATTTTAATGATTTATCTTCATCACACTATAGACCATTTGAATACTCTTTATAAAATTGATTGAAAAATATCAATCATGAGTTAGATTTTTTGTTGTTGTTAAATCTATATTTTTCCATGTTAAGTGGTCTTAATAATCTAGAATTTGGACGGAAGATAACTAAAGTTTGGTTATAAATAGTTCTACTTAGAATTTAAATTCTCCTAAACGATTAGTCTTAAGTAAACTTTATTGACTCTGCTCAATTATTTTGTTCAACACCACTCAACCGACGACTCCTAATTACAACTCTAACCACCATCGACAACCACTTTAATAACTACCACCCATCACTATATCCACCTTTTACCACCGCCGACCACCACCAACCATCATTATATCCACCTCTTACCACCGCCAACCACCACCTGGACCTCTACTGTGAACATCACCAGTCGCCACTTTAACTATCATCAACCATTGACGATCACCACTCCATCCACCTCAGATCATCAATCTAACTACTATTTTATCACTCTAACGACTACTCTGACCACCATTGAACACCATAATAGATCACTACTTTAAGCACCATTGACAACTACTATGACAACCACCAACTACACTTTAACCATCATCAATCACCATTCTAACAAACATTTGCTGACAACTACCTTTTTGAACCGCTATTATTAAAATCATTACTAATAAACCTGAAGGTGTGAGAAAAACACAAGAAAATGGGGGTTTGAATTGAGTTTTCCAAAATGAAAGGTTTTTATGAAACTCAAACAAAGATCATAAATAAACTAACAATAGAGAAAGACACACGGTATATCCTGGTTCACTTGAAAATTATCAAGTTAATCCAGTCCACCCGCCAAGGTGATTTTGCCTCTCTCAAGCGAGGTCTTAATCCACTATAACCAAACTGATTACAACTGCACTAGCAACTGCTGGTGACTAACAATACACAGACTAACCGTCTCTTCTTAAGGCTTCTGACCAAACTGGTCTCTTAAGGAATTAACCTCTAAGACACACTAGTCCTAGACTTCTCAAGAATTTTGACCTAACTGGTCTTTCAAGAAATTCAAACCACTGTTTGAAAATACAATGCACAAGCCAACTGCAAGTGACTAACAACACTAAAACTCACTGTCTTAGTCTTCCTAAAGCTTTTGACCTACCTGGTCCTTTAGGGAACACAAACAACTGTTTGTTACAAAGGTTTGTTTACAATAATGGTGCTTCTACACAAGCAGAGTAAACACATTTTTAGCTCAATCTATCTTAGAGCGAATCTACACAGTAAAAACAATCTTCTTCTTTGTATTGTGGTGCTTTACTGTTCACTCATAACTTTCTCTATTTCTTGAGTTCCTTTTTCATATGAATAAGTGTTTTTAATATTTCTCTTTTTCACGCTGAGTGTTACATTTTCTCGCGCTACTGATTCGTTGAATGATCAAGTCTATATATAGCCAGAAAAAGATCCGTTGAAGGGCAGATCAATAATCTTAGAAGAGTACTGGCGACTTGAAATAATGTCGTTATGCTGGGGTGAAAATCGTACACTTAAATTGTCCTTTGTACCACCAAATCAGGGTAGTGGAATGGTAGTGGAAAAGAACGTTTTTGATCTGTACCATGTAATATTTTCCCACGCAAACGTTTCATCTTCTTCTATCCATCAGAGGCTTCTGAATTGATATGATTGAAGCATGACCAGAAGAATGAATCATTGGATCTTCAGAGTCTTGAGTCTTCAGAACTTGTTCAGCAAAACCTTGTCATCAGAGTCTTCAGCACTTCTTCTTCAGAACCCTTGATTATCAGAAACTTAAGTCTTCAGAGTCTTCAGAACTTGTTAAGCAGAACCTTTTCTTCAGAATCTTCAGCACTTAGTCTTCAGAACCCTTAGTCTTTAGAATCCTTAAGTCTTTAGAGTCTTTAGAACTTCGTTCAGCAGAACCTTGTCTTCAGAATCTTTTTGACGCACAGTAGATTAAAAACAATCTTGCTTCTTCATACAGAAGCGACCATAGAGAATATTAGAGTGACGTAGCACATGGTCTTTATCAGAGTCAGAACCTGGTTGTCAAACCATCAGAATAACAAACGTTAGAGTACCAAAATTGTGCTCACACAAATACTCCATTCTTATCATCAAAACATAGAGATAAGATGCAGAACCAAATCTTGTTCTTACAATCTCCCCCCTTTTTGATGATGACAAAACCATGTATTTTGATAGAAAAATTTATACAGGGTAATCACCATAGTCGACAAATTCAGAGTTTAAGCTCTCAGCTCCTCCTAAATCTGTTAATCTCAAAATTTCATTTATGCTTGTTCAGAGTTAAATTAACCAAAAAGGAGGAATTGAGGAGAATTAGGATTCATTTGTGGAGATCGTGAAAATAAGGAGAAAGTTCAGAGCTCTGAGGAAAACGGGAAAAAGGCGAAGATTTTCGTGAAGGTTTCCAAAGGCTCAAGAGAGAACTCATCAGATCGACAATCTAAGGTATGGGGAGTAATTGCCTTTCATTGTTTTCATTATAGGATTCGATGCGATTAAAGTGGATTTTTGGGGATTTTGAAGTTTATGAGGGTTTATGGGTTTTGAGGTAAACTGATGATTTTAAGGGTATTTTGTGAATCGATTAATAAGAGTTGAATCTAATCGGGTAAAATAGACCTTGGGGCTGATTTCCCCGTCGTTGTTATTTCAACCCTGTGGTGAAGGGATTTATGGAGTTTATATGAAGCTTGAGAGTTTTGAAGGTTTAGGGAAATTAAGGTTTCCCGTAGTGTCCTGAATCGATCTAACAGATGTAGGTTTTAGGCCTTTAAATTCCGTGAGTCATTAGAACTATTATAGGGATGTTTTTGGGTCATTTGGGGCTGTAATCGCAGGTGCTTGGAGGTTGTGGAGCTACTGAGGCGTAGCAACCATTTGCTGTAATCGCAGGTTCGCTAGGCGAACCGTTGCTTCGCTAGGCGAATGTTCGCCAAGGCTCGCTAAGCGAGCAGCGCAGCGAATGCGCGATAACGTGGGAGGGAGTACTGAGATGATTCTGGAGAGGAAAGGTGGGCTTCACTGGGAGTTTTGCTAAGCAAAGGAATCAGCGAGGAAGTTTACTAAGCGAGTCAACCGGCGAGTGTGACATATGATTGTGTTCTGGTGTTGAGTGTGGGGCCTGTGAGGTTTGTTGGCCGCTTCGCTAAGCGAAGGCCACAGCGAATAGGTTTGCTAGGCGAATCCTGAGCGAACTGCTGTTGTTCGTGAAATTTTGTTTATGCTGCTGTGATGTCTTGATGCTATAATTTCTATGATGATTTTCTATGAAGTTACTGATGATTATATGATGATGTTTTGGTGATTATTTAACGAATATGTGATGCATGACGTATATGAGAATTGATGAATGATGATGCACATTATGATGTTTATTAGATGATGATGATTAGTGATGTTGTGTATCATACATTCATATACATACTCTGTGACGACGCTTCATTCCCATATTGTGGATATGAGGTAATTATGACGTGCTTCTTTTCCAATTGTGGGATCGATCCTATTGACGGGGATCTTTGGAGGGTTGATGGCCTAGTGTCCATCTATTATGACGATTGGTACCACATGCATGAGTCTTGTTGTGCATTTGCATTTAATTGGCATTGCTGTATTTTATGATGTTGTTCGTGATTTTGATGTTTCCTTGTCCCTGAAGATGTTGTATATAAAGATAATGCCATTTTATGTATATCTTGTTCTATAATGATTATTATGAATTGTGATTACTCACCCTGCTTGTTTGAATGTTGCCTCCACGTGGGTAACATGCAGGTGATCAGGTTTAGCTGTGGATGCTTTCGAGGATCTTGAAGTTTATTTGCTTTTAGTCGATTTATAGGGTCTTGCTCTGATAGTGTAACATCGGGTTGGGGTCCTTTGAGTCGAACTATGTTTTTCCTTATTTTGTTTTCATTTGATGATATGGTTTTATATGTTGAAAACCTTTTTGGATTATTACGATGTTTGATGAAAACCTTTTAATTGAGAATTTTGAGTTCCGCTGCCATATGAAGGCTTTTGAGTTATTTTGAGGAAAACCCTTTTGTTTACAGGGCAAGTGTATTAATTTGATTTAAATGAGAAATGTGCACCCTTGAAGTGATTTTGATACTTTACTCTGATATTTGAGTTGTTTCTGCTGCAACATTTGTGGGGGTAGAAAAGGGTGTTACACTGGGCATTGACGTGGCGGACATGGGATTGGTTCAGGGAGTGAGGATCCCTCCTAAGTTCAAGGCTCCATCTTTTAATAAGTACAACGATAATTCATGCCCTAAAACCCACTTGCAAGCCTACTTCAGGAAAATTTCTGCTTATACTACTGATGAAAAGCTATGGATGTATTTTTTTCAAGACAGTCTGTCTGGTGCATCTCTCGAATGGTACATGAAGTTGGACAGAGCCAGTGTGAGGAATTGGAAAGATCTGGGTGTAGCATTTCTAAAGCAATATCAGTACAATATTGATATTGGCTGCACGAGTGCAACCACCATTGCTGGAAAGAGAAATGGCCGACATGTTCTTGGGAACATTGCAAGGTCCATTCTTAGAGCGATTGGCAGGGAGTACTTCGTCTGGTTTTTTGGATATTATTGTCGATGGGGAGAGGATTAAGAATCTGCTTAAACTGGGTAAAATTCAAGACAGTGTTGGGTCGTCTTCTGGTGTGCGAAAACCTTTTGCTGGTATGGGTAAGAAACGTGAAGGGGAGACTAATGATGCGTCTTCTCAGAAGATCAAAAATAGAGGATATCAGGCCCCATATCATCAAGCGGATGCTGTAACAATTTCGGCTGCGCCACAACAACAAAATGGTGCTCCTCGTCGGTATCCCGCAAGACCAAAACTGGCAGACATGCACTTTGACGCTCCACCTATGCCATACGCTTAGCTATTGCAACATCTACTTCAGTTACAGTTGGTTCATAAGAGAATGTTGGCCCCTCTAACTGGCACTCCTCCACCCGGATATGATGCCGACGCCCACTGCGATTTCCATTCTGGAGCGCCGAGACACCACATCGAAAACTGCAAAGCATTCAAGCATAAAGTCCAAGACCTGCTTGATTCAAGAGCAATCAATTTTTCCAACGATGTTCCAAATGTAATCCAGAATCCGATGCCTAATCATGGTGGGGCATAGGAGCGTTCAACTGATGCTGAGGGTCATTGCTTTCATGATAGACTGTCAGCTCACCAATTGAAGCCTTCCAAGTGAAGCACTCATGCCGTAAATAAGTCCAGATGGAGTCAGATCTCCTCGACAATGGCATTTCTTAGCTTCTTTACTGTATATTTAGTTGTAATTTTTCATTGTTTGTTAATACGTTGTGTATGTGTAAGACTTGTTTGTACTGAATGGTAGTTTTAATGTAGTAAATATGCATTTCTTGAAGTAATTCATTCTTATTCATACATATGATATTTCTGTACATTGCAATACCAATTTACATGCTTAAACTCTTTGAGGGAGGATGACGATTTGAAAATACAAACTTCCTGGTCGTATGCTTTTGGGAACAAAACCTTGCTGATGATGTATAGGCATTGTCTCAACTCCCCAAACACCGGAGATATAAGGGAGATAAACCCTCGTTAACCACATTGAGCCTAGAAGTAGGAGTTTCATTCGGAAGAAAAAACCCTAACACTTCACCCATGGGCAGGGTAGTTGTCAATTGATTTGACCAAGCGTTCAAACTTCAAAAGGATTGTGCATCTAAGGATCCATTACCTTTTTTTCTCATCAGGAGGCCAAGGAGCATGAAACCATAATGGTTATCCCTCACCACAAGGAGTGAAGCATTCATAATCCTTTCAACGAAGTCAAGACAAGCCAGTGTCACACGATTTGTTCAAAAAAAAGAAGAAGAAGAAAAAGAAAGCCTGCTAAGTCGAAAGTTTGAAAACAAATGACTTAGGAAAAAGTTAGGGCATCCCGCTGGATGTCAAAATCAAAAGGATTCAAAAGAATCAGTCCAGGAAAAATCAGGGAAACAAATGAAAAAGAAACAATAGAAAAAGCGAAAAGGATTACAAAAGAAAAATCCTCTAGCAAGAACGAGTCGTTTGACTACAGGCATCAGAGACGAAAGGAGTGATTGCCACTCCGAAAGCAGTGTGGACTCTTTAACCACCGATGATGGCATGCAATAACCTTTTGGAAGGTGAGCGCTTATGTCAAATGAACTGAACGTAGAACTGAAGGACATCAAGGAGAATGGGTGGGTACAGAAAAAAAATTTGAGCCATAAATCCTTCTTTCTCGAACCGTGAACCAGGCCACGTTACAACCCTCAAAAGTTCTAATTGAGGCAAGGGTATTTTGAAGGCGTACTTCTGATAAGACAACGTTCTTGACTCCAATGAGTAGGGCTAAAATGTTTTTTTTGGTATTGCATGTGCATAATGTTTTTATTCAAAATCAGTGTCGTATTTTTACTAGTGATTCGTTCACCAGGCTTGACGATATCTTTTCAATAAAAACTTCAAGATTAACATGTATGTTGTATTAGAATCATCATCCTCAGAATAAACATCTTCTGCTTGCATACATTGTACTTGACACCAGTGAAGCTTGCATAATGAGCATCTGTCGAGAAGTCTAGCTCTGCCAATCATATTGAAGGGTATGTAAGACTCTGTCAGGTATCGGTTTTCTCAACAAGTTGTGCTCAATTCAGCCAATCCAGGGCAATCACGTCGAGCAATATCTCCAAAGTTCAACATACTGGGGCATAATATTTCAAGTCATTACGAATCCTCTCGAGGCAAATTCCTTCATAGTTTGACCAATCTGGGGCAGTTACGTCGAAATCCGATGAATCTCTCCAAGAGTTTGAAGACCCTGGGGCATTTTGAATGCCAGGTTTTCTGTAAAATCCTCTTGAGATGATTTCTTCCAGTAGACCATGTGGTCTGGGACAAGTGGAGAGTCCACTTATGATATTTGGCATGCAGTTGATCAGAAGAAGCGTAAAGCGCCAAAGTAGTTCCCAGTATGGGGTTTCTCTTCCTCAACAAGGCACCAGAGGGACATTATGAATATTATGATTATTCTCCCTAGCGAGAGTCCAGAGGTTTGGTTTCCTCCAGCCAGAATTAGCTTTTCTCCAATAAGAGTTCAAACCCCCAGATAGGGTGAAGATGGTTTGTTCTTGCTCTCCAAGCAGGTCGGCACCCCCAGCAAGAGGCTCATTTGACATCCCATCCCCAATAGAGCCTTTATCTCTAGCATTGAAGACCTAGCATCTTCAGCAGAGCAATGAGAATTTCTCTCTCCCTAGCAAGAGTGTAGAGAACTGTTTCCCGGGTCAGAGTGGTTTGTTGCTCCCCAGCTAGTATTCAAAAGTTGATTGTTCCAGACAGAATAATGTTGCATCTTCAGCCAGATATTAGTTTGATGTCTCTCCTTGATAGAGATTTGTGTTCCCCATCGAGTCTCAGTGCCTACTTTCCTCGTCGAATCAGGAAGTATAATCTCACCAGCAGTAGTATGCTCTTTTCCCCAACAGATTAAGGAAAATCATTTCCTCAGCCGCAATTTAAGTTCAATGGTATTCCCCGGCGGGTTTGGTATTAGTGACTGGTCACCCCAAGCAGAGTTTGGTGTTCATCCTCTCAACAGTTTGACTAGCGGTGGCTGACGCCCCCGACAGACTCCAAGTCCAATGGTTATTGGCACCTTTTTCGTATCGGATCTTTGGGTTCCATCTTCAGCAGTTGTCGTCCGTGATCCCCGGTGTAGGGGGAGTCATTTTGGGTTTTATCTTCAACAAGGGTTACTCGTGATCTCCAATAGAGGATTTCTCCTTGCATCTTGCATATAGTAATCATTGCATCCTCAAAATGTGTAGCATTTCCATTTGATATGGATCATTACACCATGAAAAATTCAAACATATGCATTCGAAGCATAAGCCTGATTTGATATTATCTTTACCAGATGTTTCTCAGTAGAGAATGGCATTTCAGGAAATTCAATCTTACTTTATCCTCGGTGAAGTTGCCGATGAACTCGCCCATCATGCTTGTACTCCCCTGCAGAGCTGTCTGTTTAAACTTCTCTTTTCCCTAGCGGAGTCATCCTACTTTCAGGTCGTAAATCTGTGAAGTCTACTTCCTGTATGTCTCCTTTACCCCAACTTGGTTGGTATCCTTTGCTGAGTTCGCCTTTCGTCGGCGTTCTCATTCATCCTAACTCTCGGTTAGCATTTTCTATCCCAACTATTGGTTAGTACCCTTTGTTGAGTTCGCCTTTGGTCGGCATCCTCGGTTATCCTAACTTTTGGTTAGTGTCTGCTATCCCAACTATTGGTTGGTATCCTTTGTTAAGTTCGCCTTTGGTCGGCATTCTTGTTCATCCTAACTTTTGGTTAGTATCCCTTATCCCAACTATTGGTTGGTATCCTTTGTTGAGTTCGCCTTTGGTCGGTGTCCTCGGTTATCCTAACTTTTGGTTAGTAACTGCTATCCCAACTATTGGTTGGTATCCTTTGTTGAGTTCGCTCTTGGTCGGCGTTCTCGTCATCCTAACTCTTGGTTAGTATCTTCTATCCCAACTCTTGGTTGGTATCTTCTATCGTAAGGAAGCCTTTGGTTGGCGTTCCCGCTTATCCTAACTATTGGTTAGTATTTTCTGTCCCAACTATTGGTTGGTACCATATCCTTTATCATCTAGAATATTGGTCGGTAATCTCCGACTTTATTTTAACTCTTGGTTAGTATCCTTTATCCCAACTATTGGTTGGTATCTTTTGTTGCGAGCGCACCTTTGGTCGGTGTCCCCGTGATCCTAACTTTTGGTTAGTACCCTTTATCCCGACTATTGGTTGGTATCTTTCATTGCGAGCTTGCCTTCGATTAGTTATTCTTTCCCAACTTTTGGTTGGTAATCTTTGTCTGGTATCTCTCATTCCAACTCTTGGTTGGTAATCCTTGGTTTCATCCCGACTATTGGTTGGTATCATCCATTGTGAGCACGCCTTTGGTCGGCATCCTCGTCATCCTAACCTTGGTTAGTATCCGCTATTTCATCCTAACTCTTGGTTAGTATCCTCTATTTCATTCTATCTCTCGGTTAGTATCTCTTTTCCCAGCTCTTGGTTGGAACCTTTCGTTGTGGGTTCGCCTTCGGTCGGTGTTCTCGTTATCCTAACTCTTGGTTAGTATCTTTCATTCCAAGTGTCGATTGGCGTCCTCGCCATCCTAACTATTGGTTAGTTTTGAGTTTTCCCTCGGTCGATGTTCCATATACCCGTTATCCTAACTCTTGGTTAGTACCCGTTACCCTAATCTCTTGGTGAGTACCTTTTATCCTAATTTTCGGTTAGTATTCTTCGTTGTGAGTTCGCCTTCGGCCGGCGTCTTGGCCATCCTAACTCTTGGTTAGTATCTTCCATCCCGATTTTTGGTTAGTATCCTTCATTTCATCCTAACTTTTGGTTAGTAGCCTTCATCTTATCTTAACTATTGGTTAATATCCTCCGTTTCATCCTAACTTTTGGTTAATATACATCACTTCATCCTAACTCTTGGTTAGTATCTTCGATCCCAACTTTTGGTTGGTGTTTTCTCTCTTCTCCAATTATTGGTGGACAATCGTCGGTTTTATCTCAACTTTTGGTTGATACCCTTTGTGACCTCGCCTTCGGTCGGCAGGCCCCGTTATACTAATTATAGATTGGTGTCCCATATCCCAACTATTGGTTGGTGCTTTGTCTTTTACCCTAGATCGTGGTAGATATCACATCCTTTATTCCAACTCTTGGTCAGTGTCCCTTGTCATTGTCCTTTTCATTCCAACTCTTGGTTGGCGTCTTCTATTGACTCATATGTCATCTTTCACTATTTCAACTTTTGGTTGGTATTCACTATCTTTGAGTTCCCTTCGGTGGGCAAACACTTTATCGTATATCTCCCCACAGGGTGCAAATTTCTGGGTTCTTTTGTATTCAATCACCTTCTACCTTGAACGTCTGAAAGTCGTTGCTATCATCCCTTTAGGTATAAGTTGATTGAATAGGGGCAGCTGTAACACCCTAAAATTTGCCCTCTGATTTTTTTAAGATTTTTCTGGCTTATGTTTTGCACTCGTATGCATCTCCATTAGGTCATGCATTTAGCATACTATTCATCGCATTTTGCATAGCACAAGCATTAGGTCATGGTTCGGTAATAGTGGACATAAGCGGTTTAAGCGGATTTTCAAGGCAGATTTTATTTGGTAATTATTCGGGTTTATTTCTCATATTGGTGCAGATCATCTCTTTATTTGAGATTTATGACTAGTTGAGAGATTTGAAGGATTGTCACTTAATTGAGAAGTGCTTATTTCCAACATAAATCACTTCCCGAAGGCACCTAAAATCATGGGTTAAGTCGCAAAAATTCAAGGAAAAAGTGGTAGAAAAATCAAGGCAAAAGCATTTAAATTCAATTTATTTCAAGTGACCATTAATCTTACATTGAGACTTGGTACTTATGCTAAACTCCAACATGTCTTGTCTCTAACTTCCCTTAACTACCTATTTATCCTCAAACCCATGCATTTACCAATTTTTCCTTAAACTAATTAACTAACTCTAACTTCCTTAAATCTCACAAACTAACACAAAATCAAACTAATTTTTACCAAATTTCAACCATTGATAATAATTGATCTAACGGCTAAACTTGGTGATCCGCAACTAGCATTTAAATTAATTTTTAACCATTGATAAAGTGGTGACTTGGATCACGATCTAACGAACCTCAATTAACCAAAATAATATATAAAAACCTTCTTTTTTCCAATTTTTGGGGTTAGCCACTATGAACCATTTTTAATCATTTTTTCTCCCATTTTGCTTCTAACCAATTTCAACACTTTGCCGCCATTTTTCATCACATTCACAAAAAGTTCATCTTCATCACCATTTAGGATTTCACATTGAAATCCTAAAATTGGTGGAACTTAGCCACAATCAATTTCTATAATCATCATTCAAGTGGATTCAAGGATATTCAACACTCAATTTGCAATTTTTTTCAAGATTTGAAGAGGTTAAGCATTTATTTTGCTTAAGGGAGATTTCAAGATCTTGCATCGAAGTTTTTCGGGTTTCTTAATTGTGAAGCATCACAAGAAGCGGTGGACTTTCTCCACTAGGTAAGAATTTCTAAAAATTCCATGGCTCTCATTCTTAGATTTACATGATTTAGGGTGTTAAAATATTGCTTATACATTGCATCTGGAAGTCCTGAAATGATGACACACCATGAATCTTTGATTTTAAGTTTATGCATTGTTCTTGATTTTGTGATTTTCAATTTGAATCCGTGACTTTTATGGCAATTTTCACTATGTTAGTGTTGTTATTTCGGGAAACTAATGGTGTATTGTTGTTCTACGTTTCGCGAGCTTCAATTTAGTATATTATTTCGCATAATTTGATGGAATATTGAGTGAGTTATAAGTTGTTCATGTAAATGAATAATAACATAAGAATAATAATCATATAATTGCTACAGCAAGGTTTAATCGCAGCCGTGTGATCTTGATCACACGGTGGATATTAATCATGGCTTCATATAGTGTAATAGCAGCAGGATTACATTATAGCTGCATGATTAGGTTCATGCGCATCATAATAATCATGTGAATATAGCGGAGAGCAATCCTAGCCATGCGATAGATCCAACGCGTGGAAATTAGCCAACACATTAATGAGGCACATGCCTCTCACATGACCAAGCTCCTTATTTCTTTTTTTTCCTTTTCTTTTTTTTTCTGATAAATAGAAGCTCTTGCGCCTGGGCCCACGAGGCTTCTATGCACACCCTCCTAATTTCCAGGCCCATGTAGAGTTAACTAACACTTTACTAACACAACACCTCCCATGTTCTTCCTTGTTTTTTATTTCTTTTGCTTGCACGTTAGAAAAAGAATTATTAAAAATAATAAAAATTACTAAAAAATTAATAAAAAATTTACTTATGTTCCTGTACTTTTTAATTAATTTTTGATAAATTTTAATATTATTTTTAGGCAGTTTGGATTTCTTCTGGGATTTTTGAAAGAGATGTGTGCATATGGATGTACCTTATGGTTCAAGGCTTGAAAAATGGCTTTCTCCTCATATTTGTAATCTTATTTTTTGAATGTGTTTTGACACTTCATTGTAGGATCTTTACCTGTTAAATTAATGCCTTGATCATAATTTTTAGGTCACTTGTTAAGTACTTTTTGTGACTTGTGTTTGTATGATCATTAAGTGGAAAATGCCTAATATTTGCAATTAATTGAACACTTTTGGTGCATCATTTGGATCCTATCTTTTGCATGTGATCACCTACTGGACTTAACATGGCTTGGTTGATTGTTCATAATTTTCAAAGGTCATTTTCTATTTTTAACTGATTTTCCAATGTGAACATGTCATATGTAAACATATTAGAACTAAGTCAAGTTAATGCCAATGTGTGAGCTCCTTAAAACCAATTTTGAGAGCATGTTTGATCCTATGTACAATGACATTTTAGGTGCCTTTTTTATCCTTAAATTTTTTTTTTGATCATGACTTAAATCATTCTTTTTGAGCCCTAAGTTGTTTATTCGATTACGCTTGATGTTTGTTTAGGTGTTTTAGGCTGATGATGTATTTGTGTTATCCTCTTTAGGATATTTTTTGTACATAATTCCACATATGGTTTAACATGAATCATAACCTTCCCTCATGAATTTATGGGTCACTTCATATGCTCTTAATTGGTATTATAAGTTTGAACATGAATGGAAAGTTAACTTTGTTGTTTTCACTTGGACTTAGAATGTGCCATGTTTGTACAAAGTTTTTGACATTCAAATGTATCATTCCATATATCATTTGCTACTACCCCTTGTATGGTAGGTACCTCTAGGATTCCCTTTTCATTGCTTATTGTTTCATTTTGCTCTTAAGGTAGAATTAGAGCACTTCCTTGTGCATTAGGACTTAGTTTTGTGCGTTGCTTTCGACTACTAGATAGTTGAGCTTGGCATGGAGATGGTAAGTTGTTTATGATACTTTGAATTCTATTTAACACTTACACGATTCATTCTCCTCTCACTTCTTATTCACTTCTCTCTTTTGTGATTGTTTAGAATAATGTTTACTTGCGTTGATTCACATGATCCCTTAGGATTCCTAGCTCCACTTAATTTCCGATTAAGTTGGAGGTAGGAGAAAAATTAGGCTAGCAATCCATGTATGCTAACATTAGGTAGACTTCCCTTTCTTACCTTAACCATAGGGCCATCATTGTATGATAATATTAAAATCTAGTTCCCCTTAGCGTTTTCTTTCAACTTTGAGTCTTTCTCTTCTCATCTCAAAAAAAAATAAAAAACATGTAATATATACAACGAGTATTGTACGCCATGAGCCTTAAGTACATGGGAAATGAAAGGGGGAGGGTCTCCCTTTGCCTTTCTAGAGTGTTTAGCATACGTCCTGTTGGGGGCGACCATGCGACGCATTCGCTCCTATGCCATAGACTTTAGTGCAATATGAGTTACAAACACCATCAATCAAAACACTTTCTTCTAAAAAACAAAAACAAACAACCGCCTTCCTCCGGGATTCTCTTCTCATCTCCTTCACTCTATTCGTAAAGGATACGTCATTTCTGTTCTACCGCAAACAGGTAAACGCATAAGACTCCTCGCAACGAGCGACAACACCTAAACTGCTAGAACGCGAACGTTGGCATCTTCCACTAAAAAACACAACACAACAAGACCCTGTTAGGCCGAACTACGACTGCTCTGACTTCCTCCTTCGCGTTAGATTAAGGATACGTAGGCACAAGACGGAGATGTCTTGGCGAGCAACCTTCCCCCCACAAAACCGTAGTCCTTCGAACTACGTTGACTCTGATTTTCCCGTACTCGAGGGAATACGTAGGCCTAGGATGGAGATGTCCTATCGAGTCAACTTTTCTTTTTCCCCCGTTTCTCCGTTTCCAGTTCTTTTCTGTTCCAGTTAGCAGTTGAGCTTCAGATAACCTACACCTTTTGATCGATAACAACAAGCATGGATCCCATCGAGTACGATGGACGCGAGGGGGTGCTAATACCTTCCTCTCGCGTAACCGACTCCCGAACCCAGGCTATGGTTGCTATGACCATTCCTTTCCCTTTGTTGAGGTTTTCTTCGATCGTTTCCTTTCCATGCGTCGGGATAAATAACGTTCGGTAGCGACTCTTCTGTTTATTTCTGCCGGTTGATTTTCGCAGATGCGATAATCTTGATGAAGAATCATAACTTCTTAAGTATCAGAGTTTGATTAGAATTGACTTCTCTTTTGTCAATCTTTTCTTAGATTCACCAATCTTTTCTTAGATTCACCAATCTTGTCAGATTTAGAGCCTGATTGATTTTATCAGAATATCATCCGTTGCAGAGCGTATCTTCTAAAATAGTATCTTTGAATCAGAGAATTGACTTGACTTGTTTTCAAGGAGATTTCAGCTTCTGACGCTTGAGTCTGAATTTCATACTTTTAGAAAGTTTACAACTTTTGATCACTAAGATATCAAACAAGATTTCTTGACTTTCAGAAAGTTCACAACTTTTGAACAATATTGGAACATCTGTTTGAATAAACATATATTCTCAGAGTGTACCTTCTTAACCACGAATTATCAGAGTTGAAATTATCCATAAGATTGTCAATCTTAAGAGAGTAGGATCTTTAAATTCAACCTGTCTAGAATTCTAAGTGAACTTTTTCAGAGTTCCTTAATTGAAACATCAAACAAACGGTTAGTTGCAAAAACATTATGTAATGTTTGAGTTCGAGATTCTGAGAATAGATACTATCAAAATCATTTTAGTACTATCAAAATCATTTTACTTTCTCCCCCTTTTTGTCATAATAAAAAAGATAATGCAATAAACAGTGCAGTATTATGATAAATATGTGAGAAAGAGATTTCTAAACTAGGCCATAGTACTCATAAAAACAGTTTCATTAATAATGGATTGAAATACATTGTCATGAATCGAACACAAATCAAACACAGAGCATCCTAGAGAGGAAACAGAAAACACAAGATACGACATGCTAAAGATTAACCATCAAAGACTTCACAATTTTTCTTCAACAGACCATTTTCTAGACCATCTGTCTTGACAAATTCAACAATTCCTTCTTTAAAGAAGATTTCAGATAAAACTCGTCCAAAAGGTATGTAGGGCTTGATGAAATCTCCATTTTTGGAGTCAGTAATGGATTTTTGCAGAAAATTGAATATAGTCTGAGGTAGATTTATCTGCATTTGAGCCATCAAGAGAAAGATGAAGACCCGATCATCATGAAATAAGATATTTTTGTTTTCTTCCCGAGGATGAAAATTTGTCAGCAAAAGCTTAAACCAAACTTTGGGAATAGGAAGAAGGTTTTCAGGATTGAGAGGTTCATATTTGGACGATGTGTTGTGAAGAGAGGCGAGTTCCTCAGAAATAAGATACCTAGACTTAACATGTTCAACAGTAAAGCCAATGTTCTCACAGCCAATTGCTAGATCAATGGTGAAGGGAGTGATATTTATGGGGACATAAAAAACATGAAAGGAAATTGAACGATCTTCATAATTAATGTAGGCATGTTTCCAAAAATCTTTTACAAGATTTAAGTAGTCTGGTTTATCCAGAATGATGAAGTATTTTGTCCATTCTTGATGGTGCATGATTGAGGTGATACTGCTAGCAATTTCTCTAGTTCCAAGATGAAGAAGGTTGATTTATTCTTCTGATATGACCTGAAGAAGGTTTTTCATCTCCTTGGAAAGTGATTAGAGACATGATGAGAAGATTTAGACAGTAAAGGTTGTTAGACGATGGGTAGGATCTAGAAGGGGGTTAAATAGATCCTTCGAGTTTTACACGCAAATGGCTTTCCAGAAAATTGGTTTTAAAAGTTTGACGGAAGAGGCCACTGAATTACGTCTACAACGAACCTCTACTAGAGGGATCGGATATGCACGACAATATTGGGAATGAATTATGGAAGAGAAAAATTCAGATTGATTAACACAGTTTAAGCGCAATCAACAATGTTTTATTTGCTTGATAGTTAATCCAACCCAACGAGGTAAATCGACAAATAGTTAATTGCGAATACGTTCTATTTTGCGTTGAAACAAAATTATCGAACACTTGGTGTGCGTTAACACACTAAGTGCAGATTTCAAAGTAATGTGATGTTGAGTTTCTCCTAAATACAATCCAAGGGATTGTATCAAATTTACAAAATAATTTAACAGCTCAATATAACACTAGCTCAGAAATTTCGATCAATTTAGACTTCGTAAATTCGAATGATATAAAACGTAAAGAGTTAAGAGAGGGAGAGAACAAACACGATTTGATTAGGCAGTTCCCCAATCGTCCTCGCTTTGGGTACCTCTTCCCACAATTCCAAAATTGGAATTGAGATATATATATATATATATATATATATATATATATATATATATATATATATATATATATATATATATATATATATATATATATATATATATATATATATATATATATGTTGCTTTTTGCAAATTGTTTATACAAGAGAAGAACTATGAACATCCAAACTCTCAAACGTCTTTGATTGTTGATGCAGAGTCTTCTCTCCCATTGATTTAAGATGAATCAAGTGCCTCGAATTCGGTTGAACAAGTCACCGTCCCACGCTACTAGACTGCAAGAAACCACCGTTCTTCAGTCACCTTCACTCGGTCGACTTCAATTCTCTGCAATTCGATCCCCAAACCTTTATTTTACGATCCTCCGACTGTAGCTACTAAACCGAAAGAATACTCTATTCTTCGATTACCTTCGCACGGCTGAATCCCTATAGAATGAAACGGTTTGTGCCAAAAACCCCCAAAATCTCCTTTGATTCTTGGAGGATAAAACCTAAGGTTTTATTCAAGAAACACCTACCAATTCTCAACCCAGAAATGAAGATCACAACACTTCCTAATTCTAAACGTTATCACTTCAAAGCAATGGACAACACAAGCAAAAATGATTATGTGTAATTGTTGGTTGACTCAAGGATGAAGATGAAGATGAAGAGAAAGATTGGTATAAATTTTCACGTTTCTTGTTTTTTTGTTATGTGAGAGACCCAATTATTTATAATGAAAAAATGTGACCCACAAAAGGAGTAACAGAAATAACAGAAAAATTGAATGCAGAAAAAATTAGTTCAAAACAGCCATGGGTCGACTCATCATTAAATAAGGGTCAGTGTGAGCTAACCCATAGCACTGTCTACGCAAGTTTTGACACCATGCGTCGACCCATGACTACCTTGCGTCTACGCAAGTCAGCAAATTTTGCAGAAATGTAAATTCCCAGAAACATGCGTCGACCCAAGTCCTGCAGGGGTCAGCGTGCGCTTTCCCGACCCTTTCACAAAAATTGTTCCAACAAGCATGAGTCGACTTTTGCTCTGTTTGGGTCGGCGCATCATCTGCATATTTTTCAGGAAATGTAATTTTCTACACATTTTAGCTAACCAAGACAAGGACAAATATGCAAGACATCAATATACTGATCATGCACATGTAGTTATAGGTAAGACCTTGTCCTATATGTTTAGACACATGAAAAACTATGGTTAGATGCAATTTTTCCCGACAATGAAGTGATACCGCTCAAATTACAATCTAATGACACTCTTATTGGTTGACATCATTAAAACCAAAATAGATGAGAGACCTTAGCCCTCACATACTCCCCCTTTTTGATGATGGCAACCCTGTATGTCTTTCTTCTGATTTGTAATTTGAGAACGAAAAAACTCCCCCTATCTTTAACACCTGCTGCTGTTAATATTTTCTGTTCTGCTGCTAGTAGTATCCTTCTCCCCCTTTGACAACATCAAAAAGAGTAAAAGAAGGTGGTCAAAGAGATACCATTATATCCAGTAATGGTTCATTCACCAATTTGCAAAAAGCTACACTAACAAGCATCCACATATGATACGGTTAATGCAATACTATAACAAAATAGATACGGAACATAAGAAACAAACACAATTCATTCCATAGTTCAAAACATAGATTCAATACTAAACTGAAACATAGTTCAAAGTAAAACAAACGGAAATAACATGCAACAAAAAAAAAACAAAACATAGAATCAAAAGCACAAACACTATAATGCACTAATAATGATGATGCTAAACCCTATGGTCTCCTCCCCCTAAATGGGTGACCTCTTCCTCGGTGATAATGGTCTGGTGGTGGAAAGTCCTCTACGGAACGATTCCATTCGATGACCGTGCTGTTGAGAATGTTGAGGCTGTTAGATAGATTTTGAGTTTGAATAGCCATAGTATTTTCCAAATGTGTGAATCTGGTCATGGAGGCATCAGCAAACCGAGTGAAATCCTGTGTATGAGCAGCAAACCGATTTAACAGTGTAGTAAGCCTCTCCTGCTGAGCACTGTACCTCTCATTTTGTAATTCCCGGAATTCTTCTTGTTCGAGGTTCATTTGGTGCAACATGGCCAGGATTTCTTCAGAGGCCTGGAAATCTTGCTCTTGTTGTAGCTGCGGAGTCGGAGGTATAGAATATTCAGGCTGTTGTCAGTCATATTCCACTTTCCTGCCAACCATAGTTTGAAGGGACATAAGCATCCCCAAGAACAGTCCAACTGTTGTTCTGCCATTGACCCCAACCTTGATCATCAGAATTCTCCTCTGGTTGAGAGTTGCCCATCCATGCTTCATTCTCTTCATCCACCATATTCACATCAGGATTACCCATCCATGCCACATTATCTTGATTGGCATTCACACGGCCTTCAGCAATGTCTTGGTTGTTAGGATCATTAGGAAAAGAGTGAGTTGATCTAAACTTGTAAATGTACTTGTTTTCAACAGGATCCCAAGTATAGCCCATCATGGTGAGAGTCTTTTGTTGAAAGCGATGCTCAGAGGAAACATGGGCATAGCGAATATTCGGAACAGAGATACCAGTCTTGTTCAAGATATCTTGAATACATGATGCATAACCTAAAGCAGTACCTTTTGTGGAGCCGCGGAGGGAAAACATGCGGTATGTGAAATAATATGGCCAATTGATTTTGATCTTGTTCTTCAAAATATAGATAAGATGAACCTCAGCTTTATCCACTCTAGAGAATCCACCTTTCTTGGGTCGCAAAATATGTGCGACGATCCATTGCAGAATTCGCTCAACAAACTTTAGATGACCGGTTGTAACATTCTTCGGAAACAACTCGCTTGCTACCATATCATCTGAGTATGGTTCACACAACATAGAGTTCAAATCACTTTTAAACTCATAGTTGGGAGAAAACTTGGTGTCAGTCACTTGAGGAAGATTTTCATCAGTTTCCAAACTGAACAGACTAGTCCAAACATCATTATCCATAGAATGAGGCGCATTATTTATGGAATACGTAAAATCAGTACCTTCAAATGTTCCCGAAATCCCGCAATAGAATAAGTGGACCAGATCACAGTTGAACTTATCATCACATTCAAGAAATTCATTAAAATTCTGAGCATTTAGCATGTCAACTACCTCGGTGATACGATAGTCAGGAGCCATCAAGGGGTAGAATACGTGTTGTCGAATAACAGCATGGTTGCGAAAATCATTATTGAAGGAATGAGATAGAGCATCGGAGAGTAGAGACATAATATTTACCAGAGTTGAAGCAGTTCCGGCTCTTGAAGTTGAAGCTCTTGTGGACCTTTTCCGGTTACACGTCTAGAAGCAATTGTTGAAGATATGAAGAAGATGATGGATAGTGTTTGGTGAATAGTGCGCAAATGATGAACAAATGAAGGAGTGCTTGCTTCGAAAAACCTTGTGAAACCCTCTTCTTATAAACCTTGTGAAACAACCTTTGTGGGTTTTGAGTTTTAGGGTTTTAATGGAGCTTTGAATGGGAATTGGAATGGGAATTTGCAAGAGTAGGAGAAGAGAAGACCAAAAACCTGATATGTTTAACATGCAATGAACAAAAAATAATGTGTAATAAAGATATGTAGTGGAGAGAGGAAACAATAGGTCAGCGCACGCATTCCCAATAAAGGGGATTCTGAGTGCGTCAGGTATGCGTCGACCCAAAAGCAGGGTGCGTCGGCGCAGGCTTACTGTGTTTAAATTTTTTTTAAAATTTTGAGATGCGCCGACCGCAGGTCAGCGTGATCTAACCCGGTTGTTTCCCTTGAACATTGTTTCATCTCATGTGTCGACCCATGGCATATTTCGGTCGACTCATCCAAGTAGAATATGAAAAAAAATTGAAATTTTGCATACACAAGTTCCAAAATAAGATAAATAAACATGCACAACCATAAAACAAGTATCCAAATGAGTAAAATATGCTAAAACATGTAATAAACATCAATTAAAAAGCATTCAACATGGTACCAAAAGAAAAATTACAAGACGGAACGATATTACCTTGACCACGAACGATGATGAGAGCCCTCACATATTGCTCAATAACTCTTGGCATAGTTTGTCAAAACCATAAACAAGCATATATAGATGTGAAGAGCTATTATCTTAAGAATTATCAAACATGATCCGAAATATCGAGAACGCCTAGTTCCTTACGGATGTGAATGAAAGGCTCAGTAGCTAGTGGTTTTGTAAAGATGTCAGCAAGTTGATTTTTAGTATCAACATGCTCAAAGACCACATCATCCTTCTCTACATGATCCCTAAGGAAATGATGACGTATTTTGATATGCTTGGTGTGTGAATGCAATACGGGGTTCTTAGTTAGGTTAATAGCACTAGTGTTATCGTACAAAATGGGAATACATTCAAGTTTTAAATTGAAATCAAGCAATTGTTGCTTAAGCCATAAGACTTGAGCACAACAACTGCCTGCGGCAACGTATTCCGCCTCAGCTGTTGACAAAGCAACGGAAACCTGTTTCTTGCTATGCCAACTCACCAAGGAATTTGCGAAAAAGTGACACGTGCCACTAGTACTTTTCCTATCCAACTTGCACCCGGCAAAGTCGGAGTCGGAATAACCAACTAAGGAACAAACACTACCTTTGGAATACCATAACCCATACTTTGGAGTACCGGAAAGGTATTGAAGTATGCGCTTAACTGCTTTTAAGTGGGATTCCTTGGGACGTGCCTGATACCTCGCACACATGCATTCACTAAAGATAATATCGGGACGTGATGCGGTAAGATAAAGAAGAGATCCAATCATACCTCGATACTTCTTTACCTCTACATCCTTACCATGTTCATCACGATCAAGATTGGCACATGTAGGCATAGGAGTATCTATTGCCTTGCAGTTTAGCATGTCGAAACATTTGAGAAGCTCAAAATAATATTTGGTTTGACTCACAAACGTGCCCTCTTCAAGTTTTTTGATTTGCAATCCGAGGAAATAGTTGAGCTCCCCCATCATGTTCATTTCAAACTCCCCCTGCATCAAACTAGAAAACTCCTTGACCAAGGTCATGTTAGTAGACCCAAAAATAATATCGTCAACATAAATTTGTACCAAGATTAAATGTTTTCCTTGACGTTTAATAAAGAGGGTTGTGTCAACCTTCCCTCTTGAATACCCTTGATCAAGTAAAAATTTGCTTAGCCGTTCATACCAAGCCCTAGGGGCTTGTTTAAGTCCGTATAAAGCACGTTTAAGTTTGTAGACATGATCGGGATATTCATGGGATTCAAACCCGGAGGTTGGCCAACATAAACCTCTTCATTTATGTATCCATTAAGGAAAGCACTTTTAACGTCCATTTGGAATAATTTGAAGTTCTTAGTGCAAGCATAAGCAAGTAAAAGGCGTATAGCCTCGAGTCGGGCAACCGACGCATAAGTTTCCTCATAGTCGATTCCTTCCTCTTGGTTATAGCCTTGCGCTACAAGCCGCGCTTTGTTACATCTTATAACTCCATTTTCATCAAGTTTTTTTCTAAATACCCATCGGGTGCCGATTACTCGATGATCTCGCGGAGGGGGGACAAGGTCCCAAACCTCATTTCTCCTGAATTGATTTAGTTCATCTTGCATTGATAAGAACCAATGTTCATCGAGTAATGCCTCCTTTGCGTTTTTAGGTTCAACTTGTGACACAAAAGCAGAGTAATAACAAAAGTTACTAAGTTTGGAGCGAGTGGTTACTCCCTTAGAGATGTCACCGATGATATTGTCGATTGGATGGTCTTTGGAAGACTTCCATGCTGGAGGAAGGTCATCTTCATTAGTTGGATGATCCTCCTCACTCTTCATTGGTTGGTGATCCTTTTCCTCCTCAATATGCACTACTTCAGGCTGATCAGTTCCCTTATCAGTATCCTTGAGTATGTCTTCAGAAGATGCACCTGCACCATGAAAAGAACTACCTTCTCCGACATTTCTCGGATAAGACTCATCAAAAGTAACGTGTACCGACTCTTCAACAATTCGTAACCTTTTATTATATATTCTATAAGCTTTACTTGACTGAGAGTATCCAAGAAAAATACCCTCGTCGGCCTTGGCATCAAACTTACCAAGTGTCTCTTTTCCATTATTCAACACAAAACACTTGCAACCAAAGACATGAAGGTGAGAGATATTTGGCTTACGCCCTTTTAAAAGCTCATACGGTGTCTTGTTTAGAATAGACCGGATGAGCACCCTATTCAAAACATAACAAGTCGTACCTATGGCGTCTGCCCAAAAGTATTTTGAAAGTCCACTCTCATTGATCATAGTCCTTCCTAATTCTTCCAAAATTCTATTTTTACGTTCCACAACCCCGTTTTGTTGAGGGGTACGTGGTGCGGAAAAATTATGATCAATTCCTTGGGATTCACAAAATGCTTCAAATAAATGGTTTTCAAACTCACCCCCATGACCACTTCTAATTGACACAATGTTCGTGTTTAACTTGTTTTGAGATAACTTAGCAAATCTCTCAAAGGCCAAAAAGGTATCACTCTTATTTTCTAAGAAAATGGTCCAGCAAAACCTAGAAAAATAATCGACTATTACAAAGCCATAATAGTTACCACCTAGGATTTTAACCCTAGATGGTCCAAAGAGGTCCATATGGAGGAGCTCAAGGGGTCTCATAGTTGAAACGATATTTTTAGATTTGAATGAGATCCTTGTTAGCTTCCCCATTTGGCAAGCATCACAAAGGTGATCCTTTGTGAATTTGATTTTGGGCAAACCGATGACTAGGTCTTTAGAGACTATTTTGTTAAGCAAATCAAAGTTGACGTGAGCCAACCGTCTATGCCACAACCATGAATCTTCATTCATAGTGACTAGACATTTGTCTCCATTCAACGATACCTTATTTAAGTCTAGCATATAGACGTTGTTCACCCTCAAACCCTTAAACACATTCTTTTTGTCACTATCTTCAACTATGCAACAATCTTTTGAAAATGATACTTTATAATTCTTGTCACATAGTTGGCTAATGCTTAAAAGATTGTGTCTAAGGCCTTCCACAAGCAACACATTAGTAGTAGATGAGGGGTTACCTACACTACCTTTGCCGAGAATCTGTCCCTTATTGTTATCTCCGTAGGTGACAAACCCCTTTTTCTTCGCCACAAAGTCGATGAAAAAAGATATGTCTCCTGTCATATATCTTGAGCAGCCACTATCCATAACCCATCTTCTTTCGGTGGTCTCAAGACTTTGTACCTACAAAAACAATCAAAGGAGAGTAGGTACCCAATTCTCATTGGGTCCTTTGCGGTAAGTGAAACCAAGATCGCACTTGGGCAACCATTGATAAATGCCTTTGGGAACAACAAATCTTCTAAAACGACATTTAGCAATAGTATGACCATGCTTGCAACAATATAGGCAATCACGGTTCATTTGGAGTTTACCTTTGCTATCTCTATCTCGAATCACATACGTATACTTTTGATATGGATTGTTCATACTTTCTCGATAATGTGATCGATCAATAGCAAACGTAATTTTAGGCTTAAGAGCCTTGTCTAATTTGGCCTTAAGGGTTCTCACCTCTTTTTGCCAAATATGACAAGTATCACAACCCCCAAACTTGAACCATGGAGACTCATTCTCATCAATCTTAGCTTTTAATGCATCCACCATGGAGTTTTTAAGATCTTTCAATTCCTTTTCGGAATCGGAAACCTTTTTCTCCAAGTATTTAAAAATCTTTTTGTTCGAGGCTAAGCGTTAAAAAGCTTCCTTAGCCTCATGGTGCAACATATCAAAAGCCTTTTGTAATTCTAAATGAGACATAGTATTAGAATGATCATATTTAGAGTGTTTTACCTTTTTCTTCTTGTTGTGACATGCCATAAGACATAGATTAACGAATTCACTTTCATCACTTGAGTTGTCCTCTTTTTCCGACTCGCTATCGCTTTCCCAAGCGATGTATGCTCGTCTAGATTTGTTTGACTTTTTATGTTGACGGCTCTTATCCTTGTCCTTATCCTTGTCTTTCGTAAGTGATGGACAATCCGGCTTGTAGTGCCCGGATTTTCCACAGTTGTAACACGTCCCTTTAACCTTGCCATTCTTATTTCCTTCATTTCAAGATTGCCTCTTAAATTTAACAAGATTTTTATCCGAGTGTTGAATCTCATTCTTCCGAATATACCTATTGTATCTCTTCACAAATAGACTCATATCATCATCGAAGTCATCATCTTTGTCATTGTTGGTTTCATCATCACTTTGCTCTTTAGATGTGGACTTTAAACAAGAAGTCTTAAGAGCAATCGACTTCTTTTCCGTATCTTTCATTTTCTCCTTCTTTATACTCTTTTCATGTTTATCAAGGCTTATGAGCACTTGTTCATGCTCATCGAGTTTGCCAAATAGTGTGGTGAGGTCTAGAGTATCTAGATTATTAGCCTCCTTGATCGCGGTGACCTTCGGTTGCCATTCCCTGTTAAGACACCTCAAAATCTTATTAGTAGCAACCTCGTTTGGAATTGGTTTACCAAGTACATGCAATTTGTTGATAATGTGAGTAAATCGTTTTTGCATATCCGCAATGGTTTCCCCTTGCTTCATGTAAAAAAGACCGAACTCTTGCGCTAGTGTGTTAATACGAGCCATTTTAACATCATTAGTGCCTTCGTGGGCTACTTGTAAAGCATCCCACATGGCTTTGGCCATTTCACAATGAGAGACACGATAATATTTGTTAACTCCCAAAGAGGAGATCAAAATATTTCGAGCCTTCCAATCATAGATGTACTTTTTCTCGTCCTCCTCATTCCATTGGTCTTCGGGTTTGGGAACGACAATGCCTTCGGCATTAGTCATTGTAATTTCCATGGGACCATTTAAAATAACGTTCCAAACCTTCTGATCTATGGAGTTTATATGGACGCACATACAATCCTTCCAGTACCTGTAATTCTCGCCTGTAAAAACTGGAGCTCTATTATAAGCCCCTTTAGGTTCGTTCGCCATGATCCAAGAAGTTTTACCGAAGCACCAGATAAACCGGAGCTCGTGATACCACTTGTTAGACGATGGCTAGGATCTAGAAAGGGGGGGTTGAATAGATCCTTCGAGTTTTACACGCAAATGGCTTTCCAAAAAATTGGTTTTAAAAGTTTGACGGAAGCAGCCACTGAATTACGTCTACAACGAACCTCTATTAGAGGGATCGGATATGCACGACAATATTGGGAATGAATTATGGAAGAGAAAAATTCAGATTGATTAACACAGTTTAAGCGCAATCAACAATGTTTTATTTGCTTGATAGTTAATCCAACCCAACGAGGTAAATTAACAAACAGTTAATTGCGAATACGTTAGATTTTGCGTTGAAACAAAATTATCGAACACTTGGTATGCGTTAACACACTAAGTGCAAATTTCAAAGTAATGTGATGTTGAGCTGCTCCTAAATACAATCCAAGGGATTGTATCAAATATACAAAACAATTTAACAGCTCAATATAACATTAGCTCAGAAATTTCGATCAATTTAGACTTCGCAAATTCGAATGATATAAAACGTAAAGAGTTAAGGGAGAGAGAGAACAAACACGATTTGATTAGGTAGTTTCCCATTCGTCCTCGCTTTGGGTACCTCTGCCCCCAATTCCACAATTGGAATTGATATATATATATATATATATATATATATATGTTGCTTTTTGCAAATTGTTTATACAAGAGAAGAACTATGAACATCCAAACTCTCAAACGTCTTTGATTGTTGATGCAGAGTCTTCTCTCCCCTTGATTCAAGACGAATTAAGTGCCTCGAATTCGGTTGAACAAGTCACCGTCCCATGCTACTAGACTACAAGAAACCACCGTTCTTCTGTCACCTTCACTCGGTCGACTTCAATTCTCCGCAATTCGATCCCCAAACCTTTCTTCTACGATCCTCCAACTGTAGCTACTAAACCGAAAGAATACTCTGTTCTTCGGTTACCTTCGCACGGCTGAAGCCCCGTAGAACGAAACAGTTTGTGCCAAAAACCCCCAAAATCTCCTTTGATTCTTGGAGGATAAAACCTAAGGTTTTATTCAAGAAACACCTACCAATTCTCAACCAAGAAATGAAGATCACAACACTTCCTAATTCTGAACGTTATCACTTCAAAGAAATGGACAACACAAGTAAAAATGATTATGTATAATTGTTGGTTGACTCAAGGCTAAAGATGAAGATGAAGAGAAAGATTGGTATAAATTTCCACGTTTCTTGTTTTTTTGTTATGTGAGAGACCCAACTATTTATAATGAAAAAATGTGACCCACAAAAGGAATAACAGAAATAACAGAAAAATTGAATGCAGAAAAAATCAGTTCAAAACAGCCATGGGTCGACTCATCATTAAATCAGGGTCAGCGTGAGCTAACCCGTAGCACTGTCTACGCAAGTTTTGACACCATGCGTCGACCCATGACTACCTTGCGTCGACGCAAGCCAGCAAATTTTGCAGAAATGTAAATTCCCATAAACATGCGTCGACCCAAGTCCTGCAGGGGTCAGCGTGCGCTTTCCCGGCCCTTTCACAAAAATTGTTCCAACAAGCATGAGTCGACTCATGCTCAGTTTGGGTCGGTGCATCATCTGCATATTTTTCAGGAAATGTAATTTTCTACACATTTTAGCTGACCAAGACAAGGACAAACATGCAAGACATTAATATACTGATCATGCACATGTAGTTATAGGTAAGACCTTGTCCTATATGTTTAGATACATGAAAAACTATGGTTAGATGCAATTTTGCCCGACAATGAAGCGACACCGCTCAAATTACAATCTAATGACACTTTTATTGGTTGACATCATTAAAACCAAAATAGATGAGAGACCTTAGCCCTCACAAAGGTAATTTTGAACTAGTAAGATCAAGCACTATAGAACATGGGAGGAGAAATGAAATATATATATGAGAGACGTAACTGACTGAGAAAATGACATAGGTCAAGATGCGTATCACGCATAAGATATGCCACGGACACAGTGGCAGAGTAAGAGACAAAGAATAACAACGAATATGAAAAGAGTGTAGCAGTATCTTAAAACTGAATATCCAAAAGGTCACAAATAAGGATGCGTTATTTAAGTTTTGACAGAAGTCGATAACTATGAATAAATGCAAACTTATAAGTGGCAATTGAAAATTGACACATAGTAAAGACAGAAGAGAGTATAGCTTATTTTCAAGAAAAACTTAACTCACATACGTCTTATTATTTATGAATGCACAGTCATAGGGGAATCTGTAAAGATTTTAGCCTATTCTCAAGAAGTTTATGAAAACCAATGAGTCAAACAGTTATTATCATTATCGTTCACACTTTATCAAAATTTTAACTAAATCATTTTGATTTGAAAGAATATAGATAAGTTAAAATTAGTCATTTTCTTCCTTTTTATGATAATTATTATGGAATGCAGTAAGACAAGATAAAGAAAATAATGAAAGTACTTCATTGATTGAATAGCAAAATGCCGGAGCGCAGTACAGGAACAGAAGCATAAAACAGGAAAACAAACAACAAAGAGGACAACAGATAGGAAAAGCAATGATAAACGAAAGAAAGATCAATCAACAAGCAACTAAAAGTCCAAGAGAAACACCCACCAACCAGCTATCAGAAATCCTCCACCTCATCAACCCTTTCACACCTCTCTTCAGCTATAGCATCTTCTGGTCCAAGTATTCTGGCTAAAGTGATGATTTCAGCCCTGTAGAATAACTCAGACAAAATTCTTCCATACGGTATGAAGGACTTATGTTGATTTCTGGAGATTTCAACACAGTTCTTCAGATGATTGAAGATGGTTTGCGGAAGATTCACCCGGATGTTGTACATCATGAAATAGATAAACAATTTATCATCATGAGTCAAGGTGCTTTTGGCCAATCCTCTGGGGAGAAAGTTGGTGAGTAGGACTTGAAACCACAATTTTCCATTAGGGGAAGTCCTTCAGGATTATAAGGTTCATAGTTGTTTTGAGACACATCATGAATCTTAATAAGATCCTCAACAAAGGAGTAGTTCAGATGGAGATCCTCAACAGTGACTCTAGATTAAACACAATTGATGGCTTGAGCAATGGAGGTAGGTGTTATGAAGACCGGAACACCGAAAACAGAAGACCAAACAGAATTGTTATCTTCCCCAATTCGTGCATATTTCCAGAATTCTTTCACCAGGACGGGATAAATGGGTCCATGCAAGATTGCGTAGTATCTTGACCACCCTTGAATTTGCATGATGGTGGATAGGTAAGCACCTGAGTTTCTTAATCTTGGAAGATTTGGCCTTTTCTCATTAATGACCTCCATAACTTCATCATTTCCAGTGAAAGTTTTGATAGACATAGTGAAATAAGAGGAATAGGAATGAAAAGCAAGTTTAGAAATAGATGAATAGTTATGAGAAGAAGTGTGGTATATAAAGAGAGCGATGAGTGATAGCCATAAATAGCAATAAAGACTGGATGACTTGAGACAAGAAATTCTTCATTTCCAATACACGGGATACAAACAGGAACAAAGAGTGATAAAGAAGTGTATCAGTCTCCAATAGATTATGGAATAGTATACGTTATTGATATTGTGACATCAGTCAATAAATGTGAATAAATGTATACTCGAAAATGAGAAGGCAGATTCTGAAAATGAATAAAGGAAGACAGTTGCTAAGTTCCAAGAATTTTTTGTCTTACATGCATCTTTATGAATGTCTACTGAGGAGGGAAGACGTAAAGATTTAAACACTTATCAAGTAAATTTTTAAATCCAATGTGTTAAACATGATATTAAGGAGTAATAGGTAATAATTACTTGAAACCTAGTCTCACAAATTCACAAAGCTTGAGGTGTCTTTTCAACAGAAGATATGATTTGATTTTGGACACGTTTTGATATCCTCAGAGTCTTGAAGACCAAAAGGTTTCCATCTGATCAGAGACACTTCCGACAAAGCATCCTCTGATGACTAAGGTTAAAAACAAATGCTATTTAGTTTAAATGAAAATATGATTTCTTCAGACTCTGACTAAACACATCTAATTCTGATGAAATCATACTCTGGACAGTAGTCCACTTTCAGATGCTTCAGAATAAATAGAAATCTATGTTCAGCCAAGGGTTTTGTAAAAATATCTACCCATTGATGGTCTGTATCTATAAATTTTAAACATAAAATTCCCTTCTGAATATAGTCTCTAATAAAATGATGTTTAATTTCTATGTACTTAGACCTATACTGTAAGATTGGATTTTTACTTAAACAAATAGCAGCAGTATTATCACAAAAGATAGGAATGTTACTCTCATGTATCTGATAATCTTCTAGCTGGTTCTTCATCCACAACATCTGCGTACTACATAGAGACGCGAATATGTACTCTGCTTCTGCTGTTGAGAGAGCAATTGTTGATTGCCTCTTGCTTGACCATGAGATTAGATTCTTCCCGAGAAACTGACAGTTTCCAGAGGTGCTTTTTCTTTCTAATCTGTCTCCTGCGTAATCTGCATTACAATAACCAGAAAGAGAGCACTCTGATGTTTTCTCATACATCAAACCAAGGTTAGTAGTTCCTTTCAGATACCTTAGAATTCTTTTAACAGTAGTTAAATGAGATTATCTAGGATCTGATTGAAATCTAGCACACAAATGAACACTGAAAAGAATATCAGGTCTAGAAGCAGTTAAGTACAGAAGAGAGCCTATCATACCACAATAGATCTTCTGATAAACCTTTCCACTTGCCTCTTTCTTTTCCAGAATACATGTTGGATGCATTGGAGTCTTAGCTGGTGTACAATCCATCATGTTGAATTTCTTCAGAAGTTCTTTGGTGTACTTACTTTGATGAATGTAAGTAGCCTCTGATTTTTGGTCAATTTGAATTCCCAGAAAGAATCTGAGTTCTTCCATCAGACTCATTTCGAATTCAGCCTTTCTCATCTTGCTTGTTTCTGAACACCCATTTAGTTCTACTGACGTTGACACCTTTGGGTTTCTGAACAAGACCCCATACGTCAATTCTGGTGAATTGATTCAGTTCTTCTTACATGGCCAGAATCCACTCATTTTCTTTTAGAGCTACATCAACTGTTGTTGGCTCTATCAGAGACACTAGACCCAAAAGAGTTTCTTCGAAATGTCTGAAGGATGAACGGGTTCTGACTGGATCAGCTTTATCTCCCATAATCAAATCTTCAGAATGAGAGGTCTTATTCTTCTTCTGATGAGATGAGTTGTTCTCAGCTTCTGGTAAGGTTGTATTTGGATATGGAGAATTTGCATCTTTGTCTGTTTTTCTCTTGAATCTTCTACTTCATAGATTCTGATGACGTGATCTTCAGATCTGCAACCTTTTCAATTGGCTTTGACGTTTCAGGGTTAAGCTTATCATTGAATCTGACATTAAATGATTCCTCTACATTTCGTGTTTCTGTGTTATAGATTCTGTAGCCTTTAGAGCATTCAGAATATCCTAAAAATAAACACAACTGTTCCAGAGCCAATGCTTTTTCCTTTCTGGTTTCCTCCGAAACCGACGAAGCCTCTAGGCTTAAGTTCCAGACTTTGAAACATATGCCTTCTTCCCGTCATGTCTCGCGAGCAACCACTGTTCAGGTACCATGACTGGTGTTTTAACTGAGTTGCTAAGGATATCTCTAAGTCAGATTTTGAGTCTGAGTATGATTTTGGTTCTAATGATTTTAGGTCTTCTCATTCTCTAGAAACTTCATCTTCAGTTGTTGCTACTAGCGCAACATTTGCTTGTTCTTCATCCGATTCCTCTTCTTCAGAATCAGAGTTGTCCCAAGTTGTCATTAGACCTTTCTTCTCTTTGGAGAAGTTCTTCTTCAGCTTTTTGTCTTTCTTGACCTTTGGACACTCGTTCATGTAATGACCTGGCTCATTATATTCATAGCAGATGACTTCTTTTCCAGAGTTCTACTTTTTTGTCCAGATGATGATTCAGAGCGGCCTTTGATTCTTCTAGATCCTCTGAAGTTTCCTTGCCTGTGCTTCCAGAGCTTCTTAATTCTTCTAGAGATTAGCGATAGCTCATCTTCTGATTCTTCCTTAGCTTGATAAGCCTTTGCCTTTTCAGGTTTAGATTTAGGAGCAATAGAATTACTCTTCTTCTGAGGTTCATTTTTTCCAGCTCTATTTCATGACTTCTTAAGGAACTAACAAGTTCTTTAAGACTCGTGTTGTTCAGATCCTTTGCCAATTTTAAAGCAGTTACCATTGGCCTCCAATTTACAGGCAGACTCCTGATAATCTTCTTGACATGATCAGCGGTAGAATAACCTTTGTCCAGAACTCTGAGTCCTGCAATAAGCATCTGGAATCTTGAAAACATAGTTTCCACAGATTCGTTGTCTTCCATTCTGAAGGCCTCATACTTCTGGATTAGTACCAGAGGCTTTGTCTCCTTGACTTGAGCGTTGCCTTTATGAGTCATTCTTAAAGATTCAAGAATGGATTTGGCAGATTCTCTATTTGTTATCTTCTCATACTCAGTATAAGAGATAGCATTTAGCGATATGGTTCTTGCCTTGTGATGATTCTTTCTTTTGTTCATAGCACTTTTAGACACTTTAACACCTGTAGCATCAACTGGGTGAGTGTAGCCATCGACTGCAAAATCCCAAAGATCTACTTCATAACCAAGAAGGAAACTTTCAACTCTATCTTTCCAGTAGTCAATCTTTTCACCATCAAAGACTGGTGGTTTGGCACTGTAATGATTTTTCTTTTTAGTGGTGGTATTAGCAGAAGCTGCCATGATATCTCACACAAATACTGGATCGGTACTGAACATTGTTAAGTGCTGATAAAACGTTTATCACAATTAAAACCAGGTTCTGATACCAATTGAATGTGTGATAAAAACACAAAAAAGGGGGGGGGATTTGAATTGGGTTTTCCAAAATGAAAGCTTTTTATGAAACTCAAACAAAGATCATAAATAAACTAACAATAGAGAAAGACACATGATATATCCTGGTTCACTTGAAAATTTTCAAGTTAATCCAGTCCACCCGCCAAGGTGATTTTGCCTCTCTCAAGCGAGGTTTTAATCCACTATAACCAAACTGATTACAACTACACTAGCAACTACTGGTGACTAATAATACACAGACTAACTGTCTCTTCTTAAGGCTTCTGACCAAGGAATTAACCTCTAAGACACACTAGTCCTAGACTTCTCAAGAATTCTGATCTAACTGGTCTCTCAAGGAATTCAAACCACTATTTAAAAATACAATGCACAAGCCAACTGCAAGTGACTAACAACACTAAAACTCACTGTCTTAGTCTTCCTAAAGCTTCTGACATACCCGGTCCTTTAGGGAACACAAACAAATGTTTGTTACAAAGGTTTGTTTACAATAATGATGCTTCTACACAAGTAGAGTAAACACATTTTTAGCTTAATCTATCTTAGAGCGAATCTACACAGTAAAAACAATCTTCTTCTTTGTATTATGGTGCTTTACTATCCACTCATAACTTTCTCTATTTCTTGAGTTCCTTCTTCATATGAATCAATGTTTTTAATATTTCTCTTTTTCACACTGAGTGTTACATTTTCTCGCGCTACCGATTCGTTGAATGATTAAGTCTATATATAGCCAGAAAAAGATCCGTTGAAGGGCAGATCAGTAATATTAGAAGAGTATTGGCGACTTGAAATAATGTCGTTATGCTGGGGTAAAAATCGTACACTTAAATTGTCCTTTGTACCACCAAATCAGGGTAGTGGAGTGGTAGTGGAAAAGAATGTTTTTGATCTGTACCATGTACTATTTTCCCACGCAAACGTTTCATCTTCTTCTATCCATCAGAGACTTCTGAATTGATATGATTGAAGCATGACCAGAAGAATGAATCATTGGATCTTCAGAGTCTTGAGTCTTCAGAGTCTTCAGAACTTCTTCTACGATCCTCCAACTGTAGCTACTAAACAGAAAGAATACTCTGTTCTTCGGTTACCTTCGCACGACTGAATCCCCGTAGAACAAAACAGTTTGTGCCAAAAACCCCCAAAATCTCCTTTGATTCTTGGAGGATTAAACCTAAGGTTTTATTCAAGAAACACCTACCAATTCTCAACCTAGAAATGAACATCACAACACTTCCTAATTCTGAACGTTATCACTTCAAAGCAATGGACAACACAAGTAAAAATGATTATGTGTAATTGTTGGTTGACTCAAGGCTGAAGATGAAGATGAAGAGAAAGATTGGTATAAATTTCCACGTTTCTTGTTTTTTTGTTATGTGAGAGACCCAACTATTTATAATGAAAAAATGTGACCCACAAAAGGAATAACAGAAATAACAGAAAAATTGAATGCAGAAAAAATCATTTCAAAACAGCCATGGGTCGACTCATCATTAAATGAGGGTCAGCGTGAGCTAACCCGTAGCACTGTCTACGCAAATTTTGACACCATGCGTCGACCCATGACTATCTTGCGTCGAAGCAAGCCAGCAAATTTTGCAGAAATGTAAATTCCCAGAAACATGCGTCAACCCAAGTCCTGCAGGGGTCAGCGTGCGCTTTCCCGACCCTTTCACAAAAATTGTTCCAACAAGCATGAGTCGACTCATGCTCAGTTTGGGTCGGTGCATCATCTGTATATTTTTCAGGAAATGTAATTTTTTACACATTTTAGCTGACCAAGACAAGGAAAAACATGCAAGACATCAATATACTGATCATGCACATGTAGTTATAGGTAAGACCTTGTCCTATATGTTTAGACACATGAAAAACTATGGTTAGATGCAATTTTGCCCGACAATGAAGTGATACCGCTCAAATTACAATCTAATGACACTCTTATTGGTTGACATCATTAAAACCAAAATAGTTGAGAGACCTTAGCCCTCACAAAGGTAATTTTGAACTAGTAAGATCAAGCACTACAGAACATGGGAGGAGAAATGAAATATATATATGAGAGACGTGACTGACTGAGAAAATGACATAGGTCAAGATGCGTATCACGCATAAGATATACCAAGGACACAGTGGCAGAGTAAGAGACAAAGAATATCAAGGAATATGAAAAGAGTGTAGCAGTATCTTAAAACTGAATATCCAAAAGGTCACAAATAAGGATGTGTTATTTAAGTTTTGACAGGAGTCAATAACTATGAATAAATGCATACTTATAAGTGGCAATTGAAAATTGACACATAGTAAAGACAGAAGATAGTATAGCTTATTTTCAAGAAAAACTTAACTCGCATACGTCTTATTATTTATGAATGCACAGTCATAGGGGAATGTGTAAAGATTTTAGCCTATTCTCAAGAAGTTTATGAAAACTAATGAGCCAAACAGTTGTTATCATTATCGTTCACACGTTATCAAAATTTTAACTAAATCATTTTGATTTGAAAGAATTTTAAGTTAAAATTAGTCATTTTCTTCCTTTTTATGATAATTATTATGGAATGCGGTAAGACAAGATAAAGAAAATAATGAAAGTACTTCATTGATTGAATAGCAAAACGCCGGAGCGCAGTACAGGAAAAGAAGCATAAAAAAGGGAAAACAAACAACAAAGAGGACAACAGATAGGAAAAGCAATGATAGACGAAAGAAAGATCAATCAACAAGCAACTAAAAGTCCAAGAGAAACACCCACCAATCAGCTATCAGAAATCCTCCACCTCATCAACCCTTTCACACCTCTCTTCAGCTATAGCATCTTCTGGTCCAAGTATTCTGGCTAAAGTGATGATTTCAGCCCTGTAGAATAACTCAGACAGAATTCTTCCATAAGGTATGAAGGACTTATATTGATTTCTAGAGATTTCAACACAGTTCTTCAGACGATTGAAGATGGTTTGCGGAAGATTCACCCGGATGTTGTACATCATGAAATAGATAAACAGTTTATCATCATGAGTCAAGGTGCTTTTGTCCAATCCTCTGGGGAGAAAGTTGGTGAGTAGGACTTGAAACCACAACTTTCCATTAGGGGAAGTCCTTCAGGATTATAAGGTTCATAGTTGTTTTGAGACACATCATGAATCTTAATAATATCCTCAACAAAGGAGTAGTTCAGATGGAGATCCTCAATAGTGACTCCAGATTAAACACAATTGATGGCTTGAGCAATGGAGGTAGGTGTTATGAAGACCGGAACACCGAAAACAGAAGACCAAACATAATTGTTATCTTCCCCAATTCGTGCATATTTCCAGAATTCTTTCACCAGGACAGGATAAATGGGTCCATGCAAGATTGCGTAGTATCCTGACCATCCTTGAATTTGCATGATGGTGGATAGGCAAGCACCTGAGTCTCTTAATCTTGGAAGATCTGGCCTTTTCTCATTAATGAGCTCCATAACTTCATCATTGCCAGCGAAAGTTTTGATAGACATAGTGAAATAAGAGGAATAGGAATGAAAAGCAAGTTTAGAAATGGATGAATAGTTATGAGAAGAAATGTGGTATATAAAGAGAGCGATGAGTGATAGCCATAAATAGAAATAAAGACTGGATGACTTGAGACAAGAAATTCTTCATTTCCAATACACGGGATACAAACAGGAATAAAGAGTGATGAAGGAGTGTATCAGTCTCCAAAATATTATGGAATAGTATATGTTATTGATATTATGACATCAGTCAATAAATGTGAATAAATGTATACTCGAAAATGAGAAGGCAGATTCTGAAAATGAATAAAGGAAGACAATTGTTAAGTTCCAAGAATTTTTTGTCTTACATGCATCTTTATGAATGTCTACTGAGGTGGGAAGACGTAAAGATTTAAACACTTATCAAGTAAATTTTTAAATCCAATGTGTTAAACATGATATTAAGGAGTAATAGGTAATAATTACTTGAAACCTAGTCTCACAAATTCACAACGCTCGAGGTGTCTTTTCAACAGAAGATATGATTTGATTTTGGACACGTTTTGATATCCTCAGAGTCTTGAAGACCAAAAGGTTTGCATCTGATCAGAGACACTTCTGACAAAGCATCCTCTGATGACTAAGGTTAAAAACAAATGCTATTTAGTTTAAATGAAAATCTGATTTCTTCAGACTCAGACTAAACACATCTAATTCTGATGAAATCATACTCTGGACAGTAGTCCACTTTCAGATGCTTCAGAATAAATAGAAATCTATGTTCAGCCAAGGGTTTTGTAAAAATATCAGCCCATTGATGGTCTGTATCTATAAATTTTAAACATAAAATTCCCTTCTGAACATAGTCTCTAATAAAATGATGTTTAATTTCTATGTGCTTAGACCTATACTGTAAGATTGGATTTTTACTTAAATAGATAGCAGCAGTATTATCACAAAAGATAGGAATGTTACTCTCATGTATCTGATAATCTTCTAGCTGGTTCTTCATCCACAACATCTGCGTACTACATAGAGATGCGAATATGTACTCTGCTTCTGCTGTTAAGAGAGCAATTGTTGATTGCCTCTTGCTTGACCATGAGATCAGATTCTTCCCGAGAAACTGACAGTTTCCAGAGGTGTTTTTTTTTCTAATCTGTCTCCTGCGTAATCTGCATTACAATAACCAGAAAGAGAGCACTCTGATGTTTTCTCATGCATTAAACCAAGGTTAGTAGTTCCTTTCAGATACCTTAGAATTCTTTTAACATCAGTTAAATGAGTTTCTCTAGGATCTGATTGAAATCTAGCACACAAATGAACACTGAAAAGAATATCAGGTCTAGAAGCAGTTAAGTACATAAGAGAGCCTATCATACCACAATAGATCTTCTGATAAACCTTTCCACTTACCTCTTCCGTTTCCAGAATACATGTTGGATGCATTGGAGTCTTAGCTGGTGTACAATCCATCATGTTGAATTTCTTCAGAAGTTCTTTGGTGTACTTACTTTGATGAATGTAAGTAGCCTCTGATTTTTGGTCAATTTGAATTCCCAGAAAGAATCTGAGTTCTTCCATCAGACTCATTTCGAATTCACCTTTCTCATCTTGCTTATTTCTGAACACCCATTTAGTTCTACTGACGTTGACACCTTTGGGTTTCTGAACAAGACCCCTGACGTCAATTCTGGTGAATTGACTCAGTTCTTCTTACATGGCCAGAATCCACTCATTTTCTTTTAGAGCTACATCAACTATTGTTGGCTCTATCAGAGACACTAGACCCAAAAGAGTTTCTTCGAAATGTCTGAAGGATGAACAGGTTCTGACTGGATCAGCTTTATCTCCCAGAATCAAATCTTCAGAATGAGAGGTCTTATTCTTCTTCTGATGAGATGAGTTGTTCTCAGCTTCTGGTAAGGTGGTATTTGGATATGGAGAATTTGCATCTTTGTCTGCTTCTCTAGAATCTTCTACTTCTTAGATTCTGATGACGTGATCTTCAGATCTGCAACCTTTTCAATTGGCTTTGACTTTTCAGGGTCAAGCTTATTATTGAATCTGACATTAATTGATTCCTCTACATTTCGTGTTTCTGTGTTATAGATTCTGTAGCCTTTAGAGCATTCAGAATATCCTAAAAATAAACACGACTGTTCCAGAGCCAATGCTTTTTCCTTTCTGGTTTCCTCCGAAACCGACGAAGCCTCCAGGCTTAAGTTCCAGACTTTGAAACATATGCCTTATTCCCATCATGTCTCACGAGCAACCACTGTTCAGGTACCATGACTGGTGTTTTAATTGAGTTGCTAAGGATATCTCTAAGTCAGATTTTGAGTCTGAGTATGATTTTGGTTCTAATAATTTTTGGTCTTCTCGTTCTCCAGAAACTTCATCTTCAGTTGTTGCTACTAGCGCAACATTTGCTTGTTCTTCATCAGATTCCTCTTCTTCAGAATCAGAGTTATCCCAAGTTCTCATTAGACCTTTCTTCGCTTTGGAGAAATTCTTATTCGGCTTTTTGTCTTTCTTGACCTTTGGACACTTGTTCATGTAATGACCTGGCTCATTATATTCATAGCAGATGACTTCTTTTCCAGAGTTCTACTTTTTTTGTCCAGATGATGATTCAGAGCGGCCTTTGATTCTTCTAGATCCTCTAAAGTTTCCTTGCCTGTGCTTCCAAAGCTTCTTGATTCTTCTAGAGATTAGCGATAACTCATCTTCTGATTCTTCCTTAGCTTGATAAGCCTTTGCCTTTTCAGGTTTAGATTTAGGAGCAATAGAATTACTCTTCTTCTGAGGTTCATCTTTTTCCAGCTCTATTTCATGACTTCTTAAGGAACTAACAAGTTCTTTAAGACTCGTGTTGTTCAGATCCTTTGCCAATTTTAAAGCAGTTACCATTGGTCTCCATTCTACAGGCAGACTCCTGATAATCTTCTTGACATGATCAGCAGTAGAATAACCTTTGTCCAGAACTCTGAGTCCTGCAACAAGCATCTGGAATCTTGAAAACATAGTTTCCACATATTCGTTGTCTTCCATTCTGAAGGCCTCATACTTCTGGATTAGTGCCAGAGCCTTTGTCTCCTTGACTTGAGCGTTGCCTTTATGAGCCATTCTTAAAGAGTCAAGAATGGATTTGGCAGTTTCTCTATTTGTTATCTTCTCATACTCAGTATAAGAGATAGCATTTAGCAATATGGTTCTTGCCTTATGATGATTCTTTCTTTTGTTCATAACACTTTTAGACACTTTAACACCTGTAGCATCAACTGGGTGAGTGTAGCCATCAACTGCAAAATCCCAAAGATCTACTTCATAACCAAGAAGGAAACTTTCAACTCTATCTTTCCAGTAGTCAAACTTTTCACCATCAAAGACTGGTGGTTTGGCACTGTAATGATTTTTCTTTTTAGTGGTGGTATTAGCAGAAGCTGCCATGATATCTCACACAAATACTGGATCGGTACTGAACACTGTTAAGTGCTGATAAAATGTTTATCATAATCAAAACCAGGTTCTGATACCAATTGAAGGTGTGAGAAAAACACAAAAAAGGGGGGGGGGTTGAATTGGGTTTTCCAAAATGAAAGCTTTTTATGAAACTCAAACAAAGATCATAAATAAACTAACAATAGAGAAAGACACACGATATATCCTGGTTCACTTGAAAATTATCAAGTTAATCCAGTCCACCCGCCAAGGTGATTTTGCCTCTCTCAAGCGAGGTCTTAATCCACTATAACCAAACTGATTACAACTACACTAGCAACTGCTGGTGACTAATAATACACAGACTAACCGTCTCTTCTTAAGGCTTCTGACCAAGGAATTAACCTCTAAGACACACTAGTCCTAGACTTCTCAAGAATTCTGATCTAACAGGGCTCTCAAGGAATTCAAACCACTGTTTAAAAATAAAATGCACAAGCCAACTGCAAGTGACTAACACTAAAACTCACTGCCTTAGTCTTCCTAAAGCTTCTGACATACCCGGTCCTTTAGGGAACACAAACAAATGTTTGTTACAAAGGTTTGTTTACAATAATGATGCTTCTACACAAGTAGAGTAAACACATTTTTAGCTTAATCTATCTTAGAGCGAATCTACACAGTAAAAACAATCTTCTTCTTTGTATTATGGTGCTTTACTGTCCACTCATGACTTTCTCTATTTCTTGAGTTCCTTCTTCATATGAATCAATGTTTTTAATATTTCTCTTTTTCACACTGAGTGTTACATTTTCTCGCGCTACTGATTCGTTGAATGATCAAGTCTATATATAGCCAGAAAAAGATCCGTTGAAGGGCAGATCAGTAATATTAGAAGAGTACTGGTGACTTGAAATAATGTCGTTATGCTGGGGTAAAAATCGTACACTTAAATTGTCCTTTGTACCACCAAATCAGGGTAGTGGAATGGTAGTGGAAAAGAACATTTTTGATCTGTACCATGTACTATTTTCCCACGCAAACGTTTCATCTTCTTCTATCCATCAGAGGCTTCTGAATTGATATGATTGAAGCATGACCAGAAGAATGAATCATTTGATCTTCAGAGTCTTGAGTCTTCAGAGTCTTCAGAACTTGTTCAGCAGAACCTTGTCATCAGAGTCTTCAGCACTTCTTCTTCAGAACCCTTGATTATCAGAAACTTAAGTCTTCAGAGTCTTCAGAACTTGTTAAGCAGAACCTTGTCTTCAGAATCTTCAGTACTTAGTCTTCAGAACCCTTAGTCTTTAGAATCCTTAAGTCTTCAGAGTCTTCAGAACTTTGTTCAGCAGAACCTTGTCTTCAGAATCTTTCTGACGCACGGTAGATTATAAACAATCTTGCTTCTTCACACAGAAGCGACCATAGAGAATATTAGAGTGACGTAGCACATGGTCTTTATTAGAGTCAGAACCTATTTATCAAACCATCAGAATAACAAACGTTAGAGTACCAAAATTATTCTCACACAAATACTCCATTGTTATCATCAAAACATAGAGATAAGATATATAACCAAATCTTATTCTTACACCTCAATAGGATCAAACGCTTACCACTAGGCCAAAAGCAATTGCTGATAGTCAGGGCGCAACTATATTTCCTTATAGTGAACCCCTCAAGGGGCCTACCTGGCCCACCTAACACACCTGTGTAGGCGCTCATGGGTGGGATGTTAAGCCCATCGAATCCCTCAGAGAGAGGCTGGATTAAATATTCCAACAATCTCCCCCCAGTGTCAGTTGGGGGAATTCAAACCCATGACCTTGCTCTGATACCACTCAATAGGATCAAGCGCTTACCACTAGGCCAAAAACAATTGCTGATAGTCAGGGCGTAACTATATTTCCTTATAGTGAACCCCTCAAGGGGCCTACCTGGCCCACCTAACACACCTGTGTATACGCCTATGGGTGGGATGTTAAGCCCATCGAATCCCTCAGGGAGATGCTGGATTAAATATTCCAACAAAACCTACTATATATATATATAATGTTTTAATTATTTTACAAATCTAATTATATAAATTTTGAGGACTCTGATGATGATGTGGTTATGACTGAGGAGATACCAGAAAGTGAACATGTAGTGTCTGAAGATGAGGTGGTTGAGAGAAAAGGGAAGGGTAAAGGGAAAGGTAAACCCAAGGGTAAAGGAAAGGGAAAACCAAAGAGTAAAGGAAAGGGAAAAGTTGGAAGACCTTGTAAGAAGGTTAATGTCTGTGAAGCTTCTGTTGAAAAAAGTCTTTTGGATGAAAGTGATGCAGAGGAAGAACAACCAACTGTAAATTTGAAGGGTTTGAGTGACATAGAGGATGAGAATAGTGAGGGTGGGTTTAAAGAGTATTTTAGTGAGGATAAATGTGTTGGAAAGGTAGATTGGCAAACATTCAAACTGCCTAAGAAGATGGAATGTGGGGATCAACAAAACTCTTGCATACAGGGGAAAGACTATGGCAATTGATATTGTTGATGGGTCTTTTAGGGAGCAGTACAAGAGAATACATGATTATGCACATGAACTTCTTAGGTCCAATCCTGGATCAACTGTTAAAGTGACAAGTCAGCCATACCAAGGTGGAGAAGAAAGCATTGAAACTCCTGAATGTCAGTTGAGCCCTTATTTTCAAAGGATGTACATCTGTTTCAAGGCATGCAAGGACAGTTTCTTCAAGTGCAGGCCCATAATAGGATTGGATGGCTGCTTCTTGAAAGGTTACTATGGTGGTCAGATTCTTGCCGCAATTGGAAGGGATCCAAATGACCAGATGATGCCAATTGCATTTGCTGTTGTAGAGGGAGAAACAAAAGATTCATGGAGTTGGTTCCTTGATTTGCTGATACATGGTCTTGGAGGTACAAGGTTGTGCAAAACTTACACATTCATAAGTGACCAACAAAAGGTACTTAGTCAATTAATGTCTTTACTTTGCTGTTCACATACATAACTTACACTTTCATGATGTGACTAATGCATACGTATATATAGGGACTGTTGCCTGCTCTAGATGAACTGCTGCCATAAGTGGACCAAAGATTTTGTGTCAGGTATACTTCTGCCATATACTTATATCTTTCTGTTAATGCATTTTCATAAGGTAACTAATACATACATATGTCTTTCTGTTGGTTTGTGTATGAAGGCATCTATACAGCAATTTTAGGAAGAGATTCTCAGGTGTTAAACTCAAGGAATTAATGTGGAAAGCTGCAACAGCCACCTACACAAATGCTTTTGAAAAGGCAATGTTGGAAATGAAGGCTATTAATGTAGAGGCATTCAAGCACTTAATAAAGTTACCTGCTAGGTTTTGGACCAAGGCATTCTTCCAAACAACCTCTTTGTGTGATACCCTAGTAAACAACATGTCAGAAGCCTTCAACTCAGTTTTTGTGACAGCAAGGTCCAAACCAATCATAACAATGATTGAAGAGATCAGAGTGTATCTAATGCAAAGATAGGAGTCAAACAGACAAAAAATTTCCAAGTTTGAAGGTGACATCCTACCCAACATCAAGAAGAAGATTACAAAGGAGTCTGAAAAAAAAAAAGCTAGATTGTGAGGTATGAACATTCTACACAACATCTAAATGATTGTTTTACATTCTACCCAACTCAGGTTTTAAATGTTTGTTATCCATTTAACAGGCGTGCAGGGGAGTATGACTATGAGGTGAGACACATCTCATATAATGGAGAAAAATACACTGTCAATTTGTCAACCAAAGTGTGTTCTTGCAGAAAATGGATGCTCACAGGTTTACCTTGCTGTCATGCTATATCTTGCATGAAATCTCAACATTTAGAGATTGAAAGCTATGTCCCTAATTGCTACAGAAAACAAGTGTATGAAGACTGCTATGCATCAGTCATATATCCAGTCAATGGGGAATTACTTGTCGCTACTCGAAAAATAGTCGACCGGAGGCGAAAAGGAAGAAAGCAGAAGAGTCGCCATCGAACTTTATTTATCCCATAAGGGGAAGGGAAAACATCGAGAAAACCCAAAGAAGAAAAGGATAAGATGGTCTCGCAACCAAATAACGGGTTCGGAAGCCGGTTATGCGAGGGGAAGGTATTAGCACCCCTCACATCCATCGTACTCGATGGGAACCATTTGCTTGTCTATGTGTAAGGATGTTTGCTAAAGAATATTGCTTTCTAAGAGTGCTCTAAGAGGGAGAGAGAAAGTTGAGAACCAAAGGATGTGAAAGAAAATAAAAGCAAAGGCGAGGAGAAGAAAAGAGGAAAAGAAAAGGAGACTCGATAGGATCTCGTGGTCCTGTGCCTACGTATTCCCTTGTGCAATGGGAAAGTCAGAGTCAACGTAGTTCAGAGGACTACGGGTGAAGAAAATGGAAGGGGGCTCGCCAAGATTATTACAATCTTGTGCCTACGTATCTTACATTCAGACAAGAATGAAGAATCAGAGCAGTCGTAGTTCGACCTACGATTTGTTGGTGTTTTTTATGGACGATGTTAACGTGCAGGTTCTAGCAGTTAGGTGTTTAGCGGCTCGCTCGTGGAGTCTTATGCGTTACCTGTTTGCGGTAGAACGGACGCAACATGTCCTTTTTGAAAAGGCTTAGATTTTCGCCATCAAGGCAAGATGTCACATTTGATTTGTTGAGATTGTTTTTAAAGGGTGAAATTAGTCCTCGGATAGGAACCCCTTCGGGTAGTACCCAATTCTTTATCTCAAAAGGTTTATTTTGAAAATTGTGTGGCGAATACAGTTATGTCTTCATATTGAAAGACGAGTATCGAGACCACACACTCTAAAGTGAGAGTCCTAATACTCGAAGAGGAAAAGATCTTCACCCAATCCTCTATCTTTAGTTCAATACAAAAAGGACTTTATTCTCTTATTAAAAGTGTTTTAGTTTTAGATGGTAAGTGCTTTACGACAGTGAACCCTAAAGGTAATGTCAAGCACTCGGGATAGGAGAAGGCCTTCGCCTAACCACTCCACGACCATCTAAGTTTATTGAGAAAAGTTTTGAAAATGCACTTGGTATGAGACCAAGGTTTTAGACACAAGGAGATGAGATGTGCTGAAAGAATGGGTGGTGAATATAGTCACGTCTTCGTATTGAAAGACGAGTATCGAGACCACACACTCTAAAGTGAGCATCCTAATACTCGAAGAGGAATAAGTCTTCACTCAATCCTCTCTTTTTAGTTCAATACAAAGAGAATTTTTGAAAATGAGCGCTTGGTACTAGACCAAGGTTTTTGACTTAAGAAGAGAATGAAAATGAGAAATGAAATAGAAACCAAAATGAAATCGAAAAGAAAATGGCCTCATATTGATCAAGATTTTGAATCGATTGAAGGAAATCAAGTAATCATGATTTTTGTTATATCATCGGCCCAAAAGTTGAAATAAATCGCACATGAAAATGAAATGAAAAGCAAAGGTAAATCAAGAACTAAGATTTAAACAAAATAATTACAAAACTATTAAAATATTATTAACTAAGTTATGAACAAAAATAGTTAACAAGAAAAATAACAAAATTATTAACAAGAACTTATAAGGAATTTTTCTAAAAAAATAAATAATGAGGTTATTAATAAAAGTTATCAACAACAAAAATATTAACTAAAATATCTAACAAAATAATTAACAAAATCTTAACAAGAATCAATAATAAAAAAAAATTAACTAAAAACAACATATAAAAAAGAGATTTAAATATTAATAAAAAATGCTAACTAAAACCAATTAAGAATGAGGAATCATGTGGGCTTGACCCATCATCCCCAAGAAGAAACACGGGTGTGATGAGCAACGTGGTTGGTGCGTAGAAACAAGAAATCAACTTGGCTTCAAAGCCCAATTCCACAACACGGTTCCTTTAAAATAAAATAAAAAAAAACCTAAGCAATAGGAAATGGATGGAACGTGGCCCTCTTTCTACACCATCAGAACAACATTTTGACTTTTCTTCTAGAAAGCAAAACAAAATCAACGGAAATCACAAAACCAAAGTTAAAAACGAAAAAACAAAGTAATGAGAAAATCAACAGTGCCTTTTTATTTTTCAATCTTGTCTCTTGTGTTATTATTATGTCGCTTTCAATTTGTAGGCTGTCATTGAGGTTTTGGAGTGTTGTGGAGGTGCAGGGCGTGTACGGTTTGCTGGGAGGTCGCAGGTTATGTCTGTTGTTGGCCTGTGTAGGTGAAATTGGCGTGGAGTGAGGTTGGCTTGTGAAGGCTGGAGAGTGGGTCCGCTTGTGTACGGCGTAGCAAGTTGTGGTGAGAGCTTGGCGTGTTTTGGCTCTGTGGCTTGTGCAGGTTGTCGTTGTGTTGAATTTGGTCAAGGAATGGCTGTGTGCTTGTTGTACAGTTATTTACGTAAAAAAAAACCATGGCTATAAGTTTGTGTCATACATATTTTTTGATTTTTGGCATATGATGGGTTTTGAACTTTATGTTTGTAATAATGTACATGGGTTTGGAATTCTTGTAATGGACTTTTATGGTTTCTAAAAAGAATATATGGAAATGGAACTTTGGGTTAATGGATTGGATAATGCTTGGAATAAAAAAAATTGGATTTGAAATTTTAAAATGGATAATTAGATTTTGGATCAGGAGAAATGGTGAATTTGGTTTAAAAAGGTGAGGAAACAAATGAGTTCAAAAATATGGATAATGGAAAAAAGGACAGTGAATAATGGATATAAGAAATGGGTTTTAGAATTGGACTTTATTTAGATAATGGTTTTGAAAATGGGTGATAAAATGGAAATGGTTATTGACTTTAATTGGATGTTGAATTTTGAAATAGATAACTTTGGAAATGGATAAGTGAAAAATAGACACAGGCCTTGGAAATGGATTACGAATGGATTGCCCTTGAGAAACCACAAATCAATTTTGGACTTTGAACTTAAAACCACAAACCCATTCTAAAAAAAACGAGTCACACATGAATCAATCCCCAAATCAATCTTGAATTTTGCCACCTGAACATTGAGGAACTAAAATCCTTATTGTGGACCATCTTGAATCATGTCTTTGAAAATTAGGATTTGAAATATGGACCGCACAACACAAAACTCTGACTGGAGATGAGCTAGCCCTCGATGATCTTTAAGTGTGAAAGAACTGATAACCTGACATAGCCTGACAACCAGATCTCCATACACATAAACCACTTAAATCAATGCACCCTTACCTCGATGTTTGAAACAAAATCTTTCCTGGCCAAAATTAGGTCAAAACCAGATAAACTGAAACCTCACTACACACACCATTGACCTGACAACCTCAGGTAAATCTGAATTAAACGACACACGCTCATCTTGAACACCAAGAAGTAAGCAACCGTAAACTCTATGCTTCAGGTGCATACCAATGAAGAAAACAACCTGAGATGTTGACAATCCATGAAACCCTAGTTCCTCAGTCTCCACTAGAATCGTGATGAAACCTTAATCACTTGATGCCTCTTGAGAAATCCTTAAAGAAAATAGGAACCTTTATTCAAAGAATCTCTTGATCCCATGTCGTATGGTATGAGTTAATGGGATGCATAGAAATGCAAGGTTAGGGGTAGGGCGAAAATGAGGGTGTGACATTACTCTGGGAGAAAAAAGGTTATGCTGAGTTGCAACCACCACCCATCAAAAGACAACCAGGAAGGCCAAAGAAGAAGAGGACTAGAGATGCTTCAGAGAGCATAAGGGATGAAACTCAGCTAAAGAGAGCAAACTTTGGCATCAAGTGCAGTAGATGCCACATGATGGGGCACAACAAGTCAACCTGCAAACATCCAGGTCCAAGTCAGGCAACTCAGCCTGAACCAAGTGAGCCTGGTCCAAGTGAGCCTGCAGCATCTCAGCCTGAAGCAACTCTTCCTGCAACAAGTCAGCCTGCAGTAAGTGTCCATGAAGCAAGTCAAACAACATCAACAGTAACTTGATCCACATATGAACACTTTATTTAGTCTTTTGTAACTCAGTGTCATATGAACACTTTATTTAGTCTTTTGTGAGCACCTTATTTAGGCATTGTTGTTTTGGTGGCTCTTTTGTATCAGTGCTCTTTTTGAATCAATGCTCTTTTGTAATCAGTGCTAAGAACAAATGTTTTTTGTAGCAGTGTCAAGAACACATGCTTTATTGGTTCACTAATATATTATCAACATGTTATTGATTCAGTAATATTGTATCAAAATATTCTAAACAATATTGATTCATCATTATTCAAAACAATATATTGATTCACCAACATGTTCTAAACAACATATGTTGCACACCAATACAGTTATAATTACAGACCATTACAAACCATTTCATACCATTACAGAACAATATATGTTCCAGAACCATATATCTAAACAATAAATGTTGCACATCCTTACACAATTGCAGAATAATATTTTATCAACCAGTTTGATACCATTACAGACCATTACATAACACCATTACATAACACAATTACATAACACAATTGCTTAAACATTTGATAACATTCTTACATCCATAACTATGATAAACACGTTATTACATTTGCCCACAGAGCTATTTCAAATACCTTGTTACAAAAACTATGTCAAACCCTAAACTAATAATGCAAAACAAAATTGCATTTTTCAACATTCCTCTTGTGCTCAAAACCTCATTCTTCAACTTCAATATCTTCTTCCTTTGCCTTTCAATCTTCAGATCCCTTCCATCAACAACTTCATCTCCTACCCACTTGAAAAAATTGCATCCCTTCTCCACTTGATTTTTGTAATTTCTACAACCCCAAAACTTTCTCCCAACATTAACACTATTCAAATCCGTAACAGTACGCATCACACACTCTTCTTCACACCAACACTCCATCTTTTTCTTTCTTATCACAACAGATCCAAATGACCCATAACTTTGGGTGTTTGCTTTTGATTTGTTGCTGGAGTTTATTGACATTTTCACCTATCAATGAAAGAGGATGAAGAAAGAATAAGGAGGAAGAAGATGATGAACAGTAACGTGACAATAATGAAGGAAGGATGAAGAATGAAGAACCCTAAACATTTATCATCTTTATAATTTAAAAATGGCTAATTGCTGACTCACAAATGAACTAAAATCCTTGCTGGCATGCCACCTCAGCAAACTTAACGGTTTTACAACAAAACTAACAGAATGGATCAGGTTGTTTAATGGAACAATTCTTGAGGGACTTAATCGTAACGTTTATTAAATAAGGGACCAAATTGAAAACGGAAAGTAAGTTATGGGACTTCAGGACTAAATAAGCCATTTATTTTTATGCTTAAAATTTTTTTGATATTTGAAATGTTTAAAATTCAAAACACAATTTAATTATATTTCTCTTATCTTCTAAGTAAACTCTCTCTCACTTATTTCCCTCTTTTCAATTATACTTAGAGAGACTAAAATAGTGATTTGGCAATTCCACTTGCTTACCAAATAACAACAAAATAGGAAACAAAACACAGCAGGAAGGGAGCGAAGAACAGATATCCAACCGCTGCTAAGACGACGACGTTCGACGGCAGCAAAGATCCACCCACGACGGAGACAAACCCAATGCTATTCTCCATTCCTAACTTTTCCGGTTTTTGGTCAGAATTCTCTACTCACTGTAATGATGTCTCTTTTTTTAGTAAGTAAAATCTGACCGGAGATTATTTCAGCCAGGATTCGAATTAGGGTTATTCGAGCTTCAATAACCAATTGAGTAGAATTAGTTTGGTTTGAAGTAATCATTTGAGTTTTGTGTGAAATGGGTAACTCTTTTCTACACTTGAGATTGTATCATGTAAAATTCAAACATCTCTTAATTGTTGTTATGTTTGTTGCTGTTATAGTTGTTTTCCAATCTCATTGGAAAACATTTTCTATATTGAATGTGCCTACATTCATTGGAAACAATGTTACTTTTGAAAAAAATCAACAAGGTTCTGATTTAGATCATGAATTTAATTATGAAGAAGGAAGAATCTTCGGTAGTGACAGTTTTGAATTTGAAGTTGATGATCATGAAAACGAAAATCACAGTTTCACTCAGAAAAAATTGCGTGGTGATTCTACACAAAAGGTTAGAGAATTAGATAACAAACATAGTATTCAACACCAGAGAAACAACATGGTTTTTGCAGCAAATGGAAATGGAATACAAAGTACGGAAATAATAGAGCCTCAAAATGTGAAACCTCAGCGACTGAAAACTTCTTTGTCCGTTTTGAAGAATAAATCTATGACAGGTTTCTCGACACAGACGAGTAAGTTGGCGTGGACAACTTCGTTAAATGAGCTGAACTCTCAGTTGATTCAGAGTTTTAATTATTCTTCTATGGTATGAAGTTCAACTTTTGTTATTTTAACTTCCAATTGAACCATTGATGAATATGTAGTTCTAATTTTCGCATATGATGTATTGATGATAGAAGCCAGCGTGGTCTTTGTCGCGACGTGACCGTGAACTCTTATCTGCAAAACTGGAGATTGAAAATGCAAATGTCATATCAAATTCTCTGGGACTTTATGCACCTGCTTACCGGGACGTTTCCAAATTTTCAAGGTACACTGACGATTGTTCAATTTTTTAGATGTATTGGACTACATTGCAAATTACTCTTTTTTCATTCTTATATACTCTCAGATCTAAGTTGCAAGTTGTCATGTATTTTCTTGTTTAGTATGTTACTGTGATTGAATTGGCTCATTTGTCATTTAGGGATTGTTTGGATTGACAAAAAGTACTTGTGAGATTGTTTAATGATGTTTTTATTTGTTATAGAAATAATTTATACATAAATACATATATGAAAATTGAATTGTATCTGTGATCCGTTGTTCTTCAGGAGTTATGAGCTGATGGAGCGCAAGCTCAAAGTTTATATCTATAGAGAAGGAGAGAAACCAATATTTCATCAACCAAAGATGAGAGGAATTTATGCCTCAGAGGGATGGTTTATGAAATTGATGGAGGGAAGTAAGAGATTCGTTGTGAAGGATCCCAAGAAAGCTCATTTATTTTACCTTCCATTCAGTTCGCAAATGCTAAGGGCTAATATTTCCAACAACAACCAAATGGAGCAATACCTTGAAAGATATGTGAATTTAATTGCGGGAAGATATCGTTTCTGGAACAGAACTGGAGGAGCAGACCATTTTCTTGTTGCCTGTCATGATTGGGTGCGTTTCTCATGCATCGCTTTTGATTACCATTTATACAGCATAATGTTGATAAGAGTCTTTTTTAGTCTGCTTGAATTAACATAATGTGATGCATGAATTTGCAGGCTTCCCGAATCACAGTGCAACCAATGAAAAATTGTATTCGGTCTCTGTGCAATGCTAATTTTGCTAAAGGATTCCAAATAGGGAAGGACACTACTCTACCTGTTACATACATACATTCTGTGATGAATCCACTAATAAGAATCGCAGGTAAACCTCCTTCAGAAAGGACTATACTAGCCTTTTTCGCAGGAGGCATGCACGGTTATCTCCGTCCGATCTTACTAAAACACTGGGAGAACAAAGAACCCGACATGAAAATTTTCGGTCAAATGGCACGTGACGCGGAAGGTAAAAGAATTTATATGGAGTACATGAATAGCAGCAGATATTGTATATGTGCTAGAGGTTATGAAGTTCACACACCAAGAATAGTCGAAGCGATATTTTCTGCGTGTGTGCCGGTTATCATATCAGATAATTATGTGCCTCCTTTCTTTGAGGTGTTGAAATGGGAAACGTTTGCGGTATTTGTTCGCGAAGGCGATGTCCCGAGTCTTCGAGAAATACTTCTCTCAATTCCAGAAAAGAAGTATTTGGCATTGCATTTGGGAGTAAAGAAGGTTCAGCAACATTTTCTGTGGCACAAAATTCCTGTTAAGTTTGACTTATTTCATATGATTCTTCACTCTATATGGAACAATAGACTTTCTCAAATGAGACTGAAGTAATGATATCATTGATGTAAAAAAGTTGTGTCTAAGTAGATCTGAGGTAGAAGATGTAAATAGATACATGTATATCTTGTTTTGTTTGATTAAGATGTTTATTTTTCTGAGAGCTATTTTTACCTTCCACGATTTCTTAAAAACCATACCTTATGCAGAAGTATCTTTTTGGATGGGAAAAAAATAGTTTTTATGAGTTTATAACTCCTGGAGAACATATGTACAAATATACTCCCAATTATATATTGAAAGAACACATACAAATAACATTTGAATTTGCATTTTGATAGGAGATTTTTTTCATTTTAAAATTATATGGTTTATCTTGTTCTGGTTATATGTAGATCTATAGGTGCAATAAATATGTACATGTCTCCCACATCTTCATAAACCTATTTCCAGTATCCCGCCTTCCACTTTGTTATATTAGAGTTTTTTCTTACCAAATCAATGTTAGTATCATTTGTGTTTAGCTTTGTTGGAAGAAATCTTCTTTTCTTTAGTGAGAATCATCATCTAGGCTACCATCTAACTATTTATTTATATATATTAAATCAGAGTGAACGATCCTCCCATCACTTAGTTCTATTTGTGTCACATCATTTATTTGTTTATTTGTTGACATGTCTTCTTCCAAATACACGTTCTCATTCTTCCATAATAACAATGATTATTGTAGAAATAATATTTTAATATATTTTAAAGTTGTAATTAAGAGGAGACATCGATCAGTTGTAACAATGAGTAACCATGTTAATCATCTTGTGGTTACTTTTGTCCATTTGTTGTCTTATGGACAATATTGGTGGAATTAACTCAAAACCTTTTGAGAATTCCTATTCAATCTTGATCTCAAGATTGTTAACAATCACACGCAATGATAACGAAAAGAAAAATTGATATAGAAAGAAAGAAAAGAAAAAGTAGCATTGGAGAAGAAGATGAAAAACTGCAGAATTCTTTCTGCCCACAAACTGTGGAAACTTTCAATATTCACTTGCAATTGCAAACTGTGAATTATCAAACTTGATTATTACAATGATAAGGGTTTCTCCCTATTTATAGATTTAGGTTAACTTGCATCTCAAACTAAAGCCCAAACTATAAAAGCCCAAAAATATCGAATCTAATCTTTCTAAATCAAATATGATATTTCTAAATCAAATCTAATCTTTCTAAAACAATGAATTACATATTAACACACCACCTAATTCATTGTGTCTAAACTGTCTATATTCACCATGCCTCTTAGTTTTCTGAAAACTTCGACATGCACTTCATTCGTCATGATATCTGTAATTTGATTCTCAGTTCTGCAGTGTTCCAAGTTCATCTTCCCTTCTGCTATCTGCTCTCGAAGATAATGAAACCTCATTTCGATGTGCTTGCTTCGACCGTGTGCTATTGGATTCTTCGCCAAATTGATAGCTCACATGCTGTCCATCTTCATGGTAATTGCTCCATGACTCTTCCCTGTAATCTCTTCGACCAAATTCACCATCCATGTTGCTTGACATGCATAAAGAGAAGCAGTTATGTACTCTGCTTCACATGTTGACAATGCCACTACTGGCACCTTTCTCGAACTCCAAACAACTGGTGCACCACCTAATAAACACATAGGCAGCTGTGGATTATCGATCCTCAGCATCACTACACCAACTAAAGTTGGTGTATCCCACTAACTTGCATTCTTTTCCTTCATCAGCCGCAGGAAACAAAATTCAGTAGTCGAGAGTTCCTTTCAGATACCTCAGTATCCTCTTCGTCGCTGCCAGGTGTGATACCTTTGGCTTCTGCATGAATCTACTTACCATACCCACATTGTATGCTAAGTCGGGCCCTGTGTGACAAAGGTATTGAAGTGACCCAATAAGTCTTCTATATTGGGTTGGGTCGACATCATCTTCATCTGAATCCTTCAACAGTTGCAGTCTGGTCTCAGCTGGAGTCAAAGTTGGATTGCAATCTTGCATCTCAAATCTCTTGAATATTTCACCTGCATATCTTCTTTGGTGCATCATCAAACCTCTACTAGTCTTGTAGAATTCGATGTCAAGGAAATATGAGAGATTTCCCAAGTCTGACATTTCAAACTCCTCACTTAGGTCATGTTTGAAATCTTCGATCTCCTTCTTGCAACTTCCTGTTATCAACGGGTCATCGACATAGAGACATAGTATAAGCACTTCACTATTGCTTCTTCTTACATACACTTCATGCTCAATCGTACACTTCATAAATTCCTTCTCCCTTAAGAAACTGTCGATTTTCTTATTCCAAGCTCTTGGAGCTTGCTTAAGTCCATACAGGGCTTTATGCAGCTTTTACACCTTTCTTTCTTCGCCTCGTTTCACATACCCAACTAGTTGTATGACATAAACTCTTCGTCTAAGGGACCATTAAGGAATGCACAATTCACGTCCATCTGACATGTGTGCCAATTATTCATATTTGCTAGACCAATAACCAACCTGATTGTTTCGATCCTAGCAACAGGTGCAAACACTTCGTCGAAGTTGATTCCTTTCTTCTGTAGAAATCTTTTCTCCACAAGTTTCGCCTTGTGTCGAGTTACTTCTTCTTTAGGATTCACCTTCACCTTGTAAAGCCACTTCACATTAATTTCCTTCTTTCCTTGAGGCAATTCGACAAGTGACCAAGTATTGTTGACTTCAATGGAGTCTAACTCCTCATTCATTGCTTTCACCACTTCGAATCTTTCAATGTCTCAGCTGCATTGACTGGTTCGACATCTGCGTAGAAAGCATAATGTACCAGCTCACCCTCTTCATCAACCACATCATCTGATGTAATCACACATTCTTCCAACCTTGCAGGCATGTGTCTTGTCCGTCGAGGTCTGCTTGGGCATGCTTCCTCTCTGACTTGTTCCTGTCGAACTTCTCTTTTGACTTCAGTGGCTGGTTCGTCACAAGAGATTCTCACTGAATCCTTCTTGGCATTCTCAGTCCAATCCCATTCTTTAAGCTCATCTATGACCACGTCCCTGCTGATCACTACCTGCTTATTCTCTGGGTCGAATAGCTTGTAACCTCCAATCGAATGATATCCTATCAAGATCATCTGATTCGAATTGTCATCAAGCTTCCTTCTCAACTGATCTGGAACATGTCTATGTGTTATAGATCTAAACACCTTTAAGTGACTGAGGCTAGGATTGAAACCTGACCAACATTCTTCTGGTGTGATTCCTTCAAGCTTCTTCGTCAGACATCTGTTTAATATGTATGTTGTTGTCGAAACCGCTTCTCCCCATAATTCTTTGGGTAAATGTTTTCCATTCAACATACTTCTCACCATGTTCATGATGGTTTTGTTCTTTCTTTCTGCAATTCCATTTTGCTGTGGAGTGTAGGGTGACACCACCTTATTCACAATCCCTTATTTTTCACATAATCCATCGAACTCTTTCGACACATACTATCCACCACCATCAGTCCTCAGAATTTTCAGCTTTCGACCATAGATTTGAATCTATCAAATACCTCGATCACATCACTTTTCTTCTTGATGAGGTAAGTCCACAGTTTTCGACTGTAATCATCTATGAACGTGACAAAGTATCTGTTACCACCAATCGAATCCACCTGGATTTGACCACATACATCAGAGTATATAACTTCCAGAATTGCCTTCGACTTCCTTCCTGCATCCTTGCTGAAGCTATTCTTGTGTTGTTTCGACTGAACACACTCTTCACAGACTTCACTTGGAATGTCGATTTTTGGTAATCCTGAAACCGTATTTCTTCTCTTTAGCTCTCTGATGTCATTGAAGTTGAGATGGCCTAGTCGAAAATGCCATAACCACTCATCTCTGCTGGCTGCAGTTGCTAGGCACTTGTACTCCATCACATTGAGTTCAATCTTGAAGGTCCTATTCTGAGACATTGGAGCCTTCAAGATCAACCTTTCACCTGCGTCGAGAACTCTCACCATCTTGTCTTCGATCAACACCTTGTAGTTCTTTTCGACCAACTTCCCTATAATGAGTAAATTACTCTTCATGCCTGGTATGTACAACACATTGGAAATTGTTGACCTATTGCCATCTTTCCTCATAATCAGAATATCACCAACACCTTCAGCTGCTATAGTGTTATCATTTGCAAACTTCACTGTGTTCTTCGACGAGGGCTTCATGTTGATAAACCGATCTTTCTGTCCAGTCATATGTGATGAGCATCCTGAGTCCAAGTACCACTAGTCCTAGAATATCTCTTCGTCTCTTGTTGTGACCATTAGCAACATTTCTTCTTCTTCATGTTTCACTAGCTTTACATCAGTTTCTTGATTCTTCTTCTTTTCTGTACAATCACTAAAATAGTGACCATACTTCTGACAATTGAAACATTAAATGTGACTTTTGTCCGGCTTTCGACCACCACCTCTTCTTCTACCTGCAACACCACCTCTTTGGTTGCCTTGGTTCCAGGGTTTTCTTTGATTCGACTAGTTTCCTTCATTCTGATTTCGACCAGTCGAATTGTTGTAGCCTCTTCTACCTTTGTTGCCATTCCAGCTTCCTTTGTATTTCCTTTCCTTTTCTGAATGCACCTGCAAAGCCATATCACTCTTCGACTTTCCTGCAGCTCTTTCAGCCATCCTTTGTTCATGAGACTTAAGCGTCCCTTGAAGCTCTTCCTTCGTCAATACTGACAAGTCTTTCGACTCTTCTATGGCTACTACCACGTGGTCGAACTTTGGAGCCAATGACCTCAAGATCTTTGCAACAACTGATCTTGATGTCAACACCTCTCCACATACCTTGATTTGATTCACCAACTTTATAAATCTGGTGAAGAAATCTGCTATAGTTCCATTGTCTTCCATTTGAAGCAACTCATAGGTTCTCTTGTGAGTTTGTAACCTCACCTCTTTCACCTTCTCTGTGCCTCCAAACGACTTTTCAAGAATCTCCCACGCTTCCTTTGCTGACTCTGCATCACTAACTTTTTCAAAGTTATCTAGATCGACACACTGATGGATTATAAAGAGAGCTTTATAATCTTTCTTCTTCAATTCTTTGTGTGCAGCCTTTTCTTGATCCATCGTGTTCTCTGCAAGCGGTGCTACTCCTTCCTTCATAAGATCCCAAAGATGTTGATAACAGAAAACCACTTTAATCTGCTTGCACCAATTCTCATAATTATCTTTCTTGAGAATCAGAAGGCTCGCCGGAAAGTGCCAGTTCGGATAATTCATCGCCATCACGATTTTCCTTCCTTGAATCGCAACCGGAGCTCTGATACCAGATGTTGGAATTAACTCAAAAACTTTTGAGAATTCCTATTCAATCTTGATCTCAAGATTGTTAACAATCACACACAATGGCAACGAAAAGAAAAATTGATTAAGAAAGAAAGAAAAGAAAAAGTAGCGTTGGAGAAGAAGATGAAAAACTGCATAATTTTTTCTGCCCACAAACTGTGGAAACTTTCAATATTCACTTGCAACTGCAAACTGTGAATTATCAAACTTGATTATTACAATGATAAGGGTTCCTCCCTATTTATAGATTTAGGTTAACTTGCATCTCAAGCTAAAGCCCAAAAATATCTAATCTAATCTTTCTAAATCAAATGTGATATTTCTAAATCAAATTTAATCTTTCTAAAACAATGAATTACATATTTAACAAATATGGAGTTTTTCGTGAGAGCAAGCGCATTTGGGGGAGAAATGCAGTCCCCCATGTTGCGTCATCCAACTAGGGTGGCTAACGACAGATCCTGATGCCACATATGGATTAAACAGAGACGCTATTGTTGCATTATTATTTGCGTTTGTTGAGGCGTTACTCTGTAATCCTACAATTATTACCATAAGGAAAATCTCTCGAGACCAGTGGCATTGTGAAACTTGGCATATAAGAGGGCCTAGGGTCCACGAAAAGAGTGTGTGTGGGCCTAGGAGTGGTTGAGATGCTTGTTGCTAAAAGCTCTGGGGTTTTGAACAAATTTTGGTACAACATAAATGTTAACTCAACAAGGAGATCAAGCTAAATAATTCCGCTGAAGACGTGATGTCGAACAAGATGTCTTAACATACATCTTGACATCTTGGACTGAATGACTTAAGTTAGTTTTAATCTGCTGTAACACTCAAGGAGAAATTGCTGCACGGATCAAGGACAGAAGATTGAAGCCCAAGATTGCAGAAGACACTATAAATAGAAGACTTAGACCTAGGTTTTAAAATGCCTTTAGTACACCTTTTGTAACCTTGTTTTCTTGCGTAAGAAACAAGGGTTTAGGGTTTTGAGAGTCGTTGGCTCTCTAGGTTGTAAGTCTCCCTTTGTATCGTTTGATGCACTATGGTAGATATATGTGTCGCACAGATCCATAAGCCTTGAGGTATTGGATCGTGTATTGTTCTTGGATGAAGCTTTTAAGCAAATCCGAGTTAGCTTGTTTGTCAAGAAAGCGTGATAGATTTCTGTATTGACAGGGATGATGTAGAAATCACAGTTGGTGATTAAGGGAAGTGAGTGGGGTATCTCATATCAGGGTTGTAAACGTTTGAGTTTAGCCTTGGTAAATATGTTTATTGGGTAGATGTTAGGTATAAAGTTGTAAACGGGGGAGTTTAACTTTGTAACAGTTCTACAGATAGTGAAGTCTTCTTCCTAGATTGGTATCCCCCAGATATAGGTGAATTGCACCGAACCGAGTTAACAATTGCTGTGTTCTTTATCATTCTGCAGATTTATAGTTTCTGTTAGGGTTCATGATAGACTTGTTTGATCAAATGTCGTGACATCTGTGATTATGCAGTTCTGATATTCATGGTATCATTCTGATGTTGCGCCTCTGAGTTTAAATGATTATGTAGCACAATGTCTTGACATGTGTTAGGACATCTGCTGTCTGCATAGGCCAGAATTTTAATTGGTATCAGAGCAGGCATCTTGTCTGGTTCTGGATGAGATATTTGGGAGATACTTTCTGGCGTTTAAACAAAGAGGAGTTTTGAAGATCAAATCAATCAACTCAGACATACTCAAGGGTATTAATGGATGAGATGGATGTTCTGGATCGAAGGGAGCAACCCGGAGGTTGTTCATGTTGCTGAGGAGGTTTTACAACAACTACAGGAGAAGTGGCTAGTTCTCTTGTTGGTGTGTCTTATAAGATGTTCTGACATCTTATTAGGGCAAGCATGATCTATTACTTGGTGGTTCCGCTGCATGTGTTTCTGATGGAAGAGCTCTAGAATTATGGGATTCTGGAGTTGTTACTGAGGACAGTTGGTGGAAGATCTCAATCATCGGCCTCTATGTGTGAAGATATCTGCATTCTTTTATTCCAAAATCGGGAGCGATAGAGTGAAGGGAGCTGTTGGTAGATATCTGTTATAGTGACTTGGTACTTGGAAGCTTGGTTTCCTGGTGCAGTTTGGAGTCAGTTGAAGAGGAGAGGAGTTGAGTTAACTTTATCAAGTTCTAGCTATGGGAGTTTGATAAATTATTGATCGGCTGGGTTGTCAAAGATACTTGAGAATTCTCTCAAGTCCACTCAGAATGACATCTCAGTCGTGCATCTAGAGTCTTCTATTTATTCTTCTTACTAGAAGGTGTTTCTTTGAAACACAATCTAAAGAAAGTGGAGGTGATTTATTTTCACCATCCAAAAAACAGCTAGGAAGGATTCATCTCTCTTGACCCTAAGAGTGGATCTAATCTGATTGGAGCGTTCAAAATTATTGAGGTAAATAAGATTTGTTCAGAGAGAATCTTAGTTACTTGAGTAAAGGGTGGTAACCTTGGTATCTCAACATTGTTCTTCAAAGAAGATACTTGCAAAAGATTGAATACTTCATAAGTGTTCATGAAGTGATCTGGTGGATCTTAGCTACAACAGTGAAGAAGGGTTATTGCACAAGGATTTAAGATCAATTGCTATTTGTGGAGGCCACAAGTACTTAATTGATTATCCTTGAAAGTCAAGATTGCTGATGTTCAACAAGATGTTGGAACATCTCATCATCAAAGTTTGTGCAGAATCATGGGAGGGGTACTACATACGCTTTAGCATCTGTTTTTGTCTTAGGTGGTGACCTAAGAAGTGGCTTTAGTCGGGTGTGACAGAAGCAGGTGTTCTCTGGAGAGTTTCCTGGCAAGAAACTGGCCTGGACGTTGATGCTGTTGAAGATGAAGATGAAGACATCATAATCTTGATGGTTACAGCTTGGATCAGTTTATTTCTGATCTAGGTACTTTGGAGCATAGATCTTGCTCTTCTTGGAAGTCAAAGTTAAGTGGCAGATATCTTTGACTTTCTACAGTATGCTCTACTAAAGAAAGTGGCATTCTTTGGTATGGCTATGGTGTAGTCTTGGACTACTTATTTTCTGAAGATTCAGACGTGGCAGGTGTGAAGTCTTTGGAGTTTTAAAGCAGGATGGAGGTTGTCTACTCAAACTTGGTGTTGAATCAAGTCTACGAGAGCATGGAACTCTTGTTCTGCAAAGGGAGGAGGTTCTTTTAAGTGGCAGAAGGAGGAGCTGAATTCAACAGTTGGATATCGTATCAGAATGTTCTGACATCTAGCTTAACATCAGAAGTCTCAGCTAGTGATGTGGCACATTAGCTTAAGATAAGGTGATCTACAGGAGAATGGAAGTTATGGATGCTTCAAAAAGGTCGATCTCATGCAGTTTGCGGGAGTTGTGGATGGGAAGATGTTACATGTCTAAGAGGCTTGGTGGATCCAAGATGTCTTGCTATGGGGCAATTAGTTCATGTGACTTGAAGATCTGATTTCATTGGTGGATCAGTGTATCTTGTGGGAGTTCTGAAGGAGAGTGATATCAATCAAAAGGTGGCATTTGGTTGGTTTCATTGTGTGCATTTAAGCAGGATGCTTGAAATTGATTGCTCTTGTGCAAAAGAGTCGTTAGTTGAAAACGTAAGGAGGTTCTGATTCTCTTGGAGCTTCTGGCAGAAGTTCTGGGTTGAGGATGGAAGTATACCTTCTTTTGGTGGATGAGAGTTTATTTCTCTCTGGGTTTCTGAAGCTTTCTTTGTTCAAGCTGGTGGCGCAGTGTTGTGTGAAGATCTTTAGTGTGGATTACTATGCTGATAGTAAGTCCAATGGTGGAGCATATCAAGAACCATGGTGTGTGGTGTCTATGATGTGTGGAAGATGTCCTAACTGATGTTAGAACATCTTTGGGTTGGTTATCCTTGGTGGAGGATTCTTAAGTTCTGGTCTAGGAACTTGTTGGCTACATCATGTCTAAGGAGTATCTATCTTGTCATACGGGAGAATGATGAAGTAGAAGAAATGCCTTGGGGGGATGGTGTGGAGAAGACTGGAGTAGATCATGAGTTGATTGCATGAAGGTCGGGTTTCTGATGCGTTTAGAAGTGGATATTCACCAGAAAATCAGAAGTATTCCAGGTTATCATACGGGATTCCAGGTTATCATACGGGAGAATGATAAGGAATACTTGTCTTGGATTGTGGGGTGTCTATCCCAGTTGCTAGCCTTGGTAAGGTCAGTGGAAAATCTTGCGAAGGGGATACTTCCCCTGGCTGCAAGTCATGCTAGTAGTGAATCAGTTTGGCAGCTATGAAGTTCTGGAGCATGCATACGATATCTGACATCGTTATAACAAACTAAGGGGCCCTGTGCATCTCTTTGAGGAATGTGAAGCATTCTGATTCAATTGGGTTGTGCCTCAAGCAGCTGGAGGTCTATACATGAGAATTCAAGAAGAGTTCATGTGGTGTGTAGATGGTTGCAGGAAGAGGGGGATCAATGGGACTTTGATCTTAAGCCAAGAGTTTGTTATGGTAGGATTATGATCCTTATATATTTCCTCACGGGTAGCATGATGGTGATCATGTGTGAGTGATTATTGGTTCTTGTCAGAAGAAGCAATAAGAGAGTTGATGATTGTGTTCAGCAGGTGGCTTGAACTAAGGGTGCGCTCTTGAAGACATGAAGATGCGTCTTATGTTTTCCATTCATTAGCTAGGTGTTCTGTAACACCCCAATTCCCATCGCGAATAAATAATACATAAATAAAATCAGAGTAACTAAAAATTTATTTTTCCGACAGAAACAAGGATGCCACATTTTAAAATAAGAATACACACTCCCTGCTCATAAATTTGATACATAGCATAAAATAGGTTACCCTCAATTGGGAAACTTTTCCATATAAAGGTAATACCAAATATATTCAACAATTATATACATAAATAAAATAATCGTTTCCCCGACTCCCGTGCTACGTATCAGAGCAGACACCAAGACCTAAGCAAAGACGAAGATCTAACTCTTCCACTTGCCTCCACGCCTCTAAAGCTGGCAATCTGCACTATGCCATAAAAAGCATATTCCAGCAGAAGGGTGAGAAATATTATCATAATAACGTTGCATATAATTATATATCTCAACATATAATACACATATACCACATTCTCACCACAACTTATCACTGTGCATGTATATATACATATAACACCAAGCATATACCATAAATCAAATACACGACATAACAATCTGTAATTAACGCATCCTTCACATAGGCATATTCATTCATGCTCAAATACATGTATCACCAATACATCTCAATTCATCACCATTCATTCAACATAAACACATATATTCATGTTCATTCATCAATGCACATATACAAAGATGACCAATGCAAATTATAGAGACCGACTCACGACTCTATGCAAATGCAATGCGGTACCGACTCATTTCATCTCAAGTTCAATTGAAGAACTTATTGGAACCATCGCTCGTTACTTAGTGTAACTCCCCGTCGGGCATACGATGTTCACCCATTGCTACCACCTCTCAAAAGGGTTACAATGTTTATGGATTGCCCCCACCAAATCATAGAACATATTTTTAGCTTCACATCCATATAAAGAACACCTCAATCGGATAAACAACGCAAAAGATATGGATATTTCAAAATAACGCAAAAATATAAACCGGAGGCCGGACACAACGAAACGTTTCGAAAATACTGTTCCGATTGGACCAGGTTCAGACCTCAAAACCATTTTTACTAGAAAGAACATCTCATTAGCTTTCCAACGCTTCGAACGGGGGTCAAAACCGACTTACGGTTCAAGAGATATGAATTTCCGAAGTTTCCCCGAAAACCAGAAAATGCCCTGCGGGCCGCTACGGATTTCGGCTATTTTGCCCGAAAATCCGACCGATTCAATTATTTTCTTCGAAACAAACACATACGCGCAACCACCAAATACATAAGAACAATTTAGAACACATAAACGAAATTTCTACGACGTTCGATTTTCGATTAAATTTCAACCTTTCAAAAACCCGAATTTTCAAACATCACCAAATCGAATAAAAAGCACGCTATACGACGACCTAACCTTCCTCGATACAACTACGTAATTTATTTCGAATTCTAACCGTGAAAACATCGGTTTTTATCGACTTTATTCATTTCGACCTAAAATGAAAAATATATGAAAACGATCCAAAACAACCGAAACGAAACCATACATAATCGTATACAAAGTTAAGATAACGATATTTCACACCCTTACCCGTTCGATTCGAATCCTAACCGTTGATTTTGATGATTTCTAGCATTTTTCCCACTTTTCTCCTCTTGTTCTTCTTTTCTCTTCTTTCTCACTTTTCTCTCTTTTTCTTTTCCTTTCTATCTTTTCTCTCTCCACTTTCTATTTATATAAAATATCTACTACCCAAATGACCAAAATACCCATCAGCTCAAATATCTCTCAAACGCTCTCAAAATGTGATAAAACATAAACAACGATGAAAAATAATATATTGCCAAATAAAAGTCAAGAATAAAATAATATAATAATAAAATAATCAAATAGACTCGATTAAATAAAACTGACAAAAACTGGGGCGTTACAATTCTCCCCCACTTAGACATTTCCGTCCTCGAAAATATAACCGCTACGAACAACTCCGGATACGACTCTCGCATCCGACCAACAAACTAACATGCCAACAAAAGCACACCACGAATAACACAAACTGACAAACCACCTTGCTAACCGCAGCTACAACAACGACACGACAACGATGGCAACTACAACGACAAGATGCAAAGCCCATACAATGCACTTGACGACCAACTCACAACTCAAGGAAAACCACGATACCAACACACAGGTTCACTCTTGAACCAAAACACAACAAGATCGTTACCCTCACTCTAGGTAACACTCCCCTAACTCCCCACACAGGAATTAGCTACTCGCACTCGAACCAACACGATAGGAACGAGGCAACAACACAAACAAGAACACAAGTTCCACTACACCACATTGTCTCAACAACCTCAACAAAACTAGAATACCAACATCCTTGTCACACAACCTTATTACAACCATGCTACGATTCACCAATCGAACATACAACCAAAACCTCCATCTACATAGTAGCCCATGAAGAATATCTAAACCTTTCACCTAACACTTCCATTCTGAAACGTCCAATGGTCTCAACACTCCTACATGTTTCCAATGTTCAACCTATGAACTCTTACAAGTCCCACACGTAATTACAAAATGTGCCACCTCACACTTCCGCTGCACACTCTGATTACTCGAAACCATCAAGTCTGCCAATCTCACGTCCAAAGTCTAACTCTTTCTCACCTCTGCCAAAAATCACTGTGCACTTTAATATACCCAACCTCGCACTCTGCATGTTAGCTTACACACCAGACACAAGTCTCTGAACTGCTCAAATAATTCTAACTCCCTGACCATCAAAATAGACATGTATAAAACCTTCGACTTAACTCATCCGACACAACCTTAGCTTTTCCCGAAGGATAATCCAAGCCACATTCATAACTCGTCACAAATTCTAACCATCCTCATCGTCTTATACTCTATTCCTTCAGACCAAACAAGTACTCTAAACTCTTGCGGTTACCAACCCTTCGAACCTAGAACCATAAAGATGATACCTCCAAATATTCCAACACAATACAACCGCGACCAATTCCAAATCCAGAATAGTATAGATCCTTTTATGAATCCTCAATTGTCGTAAAGCATAAGCCACGACTTTACCCTCTTGCATTAACACACTGACTAAACTCATCAAAGACACATCACAATACCTCACAAACGGTTGAACAGGATCACACAGAATCAAAACTGGAGCCGTAGACCATTTCTACATTAATCCTCTCAAACTTTCCTCACAATGAACATCCAAAGCAAACGACTCACCCTTTGCAAGTCAACCGAAGTAACGAAAACGCTGACTTGGAAAAACCTTCCATAACCTCCGGTAATAACCAACTAAAGTCCAAAAAGCTTCTAATCTCCTTAACCAACTTCGAAACCTCTCATTGTAGAACTGCATCTACTTTTGATGAATCCACAAAAATACCATCCTCAGAAATAACATATCCAAGAAAACTAACCTTTTCAACCAAAATTCTCACTCGAACAACTTAGCATAAAACTTCGTCTCTTTTCAATACTTGTAATTCAAATCCCACACCCTCTACCTGTTCTTCCTCTGAATTTATAACAGATCCAAACGTTCTCAATCAAAGCCCTTACGAACTTATCCAAATAAATATGGAAGATACGATTCCTCTACTCCACAAACATTACAGACGCATTACTAACACCAAACAACATCACTGCACGTTATAATATCCAAACAAACCAAACCTCATCCAAACTTGTCCAGACTCACATACAAGCCTAACCGAGCAAATAACAATCTATTCCGATGATAACAACCATAACCAGTCACATTAAATCGATCAAAGCCTCAACTCACACTTTTCACTATCCTTATCAAACGTGCCAAACAATTGTAATTTCACTCCAACTCAATCAAACCATTCCAGTTATCTATCCATGAGAGCGAACGCTTATTCTCAATCGTTACCTTACTCCACTGTCAGTAATCCATACACAAGTCCTTCTCTTAACCGTCCAAATTCCATAAATCCCAACATGTAGCAATAACCAACCAAAAAGAACTCTTAAATATTATATCCATACCTAAAGGTTCTCTCAAAATTTTCCATTAGTGCTCTAAAATTCCAAAGACTTCAAACCTCACCAGAACTCTAAGTTTTCCTTTCCAAAGTCTCAATACCATTATACCCATCATGCTTGTTATTCCATTCAATCATCCATCCAGTTTGTTACTAACAATACTGGAGCTCTCTAAGGCGACACACTTGGTCTCACAAATCCCTTTTCCAGTAAGTCTTCCAACCACTCTTTCCATCTGAGTTTCACGTCCTAAAATTTCTTCTACGTACTTAGCAGATCCAAACCTCAAATCATCACCTTCGTCCAATTTGAGTTCACACTCTACTCTCTGAGAACAACCATTAACGATACCCAATCGTTTTCTCTCAATGACTTCCCAACTAGACCAACATACAAAAACCTCGAATTCGGCTCACCTTCAGATATTAGAATCTTCATCGACTCAACAAAACAATCTGTAACCATTTCCTTAATTCCAAACAATTTATTTCACCCACTATCAAAGCCGGAAAGACACGCCTATTCCATCCAACATAATTTTTGTCTGCTATCAACAAGAGATTAAGGGTGATCAGTTCCTCAATTTGTCAATAGAGAGCCGACAATCATGATGGGGCATAAACCGTCTTTACCAAACTATAATAGCATTTCTTGCATCCTGTGCGCAAAACTACCTAAGGCACAAATCCTTAGTTGACATAAACCTTACCTTTGCCTTCCTTCCAGAACCGGGAACAACGCTGTCCAAACCACACTTACAATCTTGCAGTCAACGGCACACTGAGCCCACGCTCCACAACAGAAGCAACTTGGAGAAGTTCCAGCTTCTCCCCCACTTATCTCAATCTCACACCTGAAGACAAAGGATTACCAAAAACCAGAAAGCACTGACAGTGTTTCACACACATATCACGTACTAAGGAACAAACAACAACGACATTATTTAACTGTCACACCAACTGACTCAACAACTTGGCCGGACGGACCGACCTGCTCTGATACCACTAATGTAACACCCCAATTCCCATCGCGAATAAATAATACATAAATAAAATCAGAGTAACTAAAAATTTATTTTTCCGACAGAAACAAGGATGCCACATTTTAAAATAAGAATACACACTCCCTGCTCATAAATTTGATACATAGCATAAAATAGGTTACCCTCAATTGGGAAACTTTTCCATATAAAGGTAATACCAAATATATTCAACAATTATATACATAAATAAAATAATCGTTTCCCCGACTCCCGTGCTACGTATCAGAGCAGACACCAAGACCTAAGCAAAGACGAAGATCTAACTCTTCCACTTGCCTCCACGCCTCTAAAGCTGGCAATCTGCACTATGCCATAAAAAGCATATTCCAGTAGAAGGGTGAGAAATATTATCATAATAACGTTGCATATAATTATATATCTCAACATATAATACACATATACCACATTCTCACCACAACTTATCACTGTGCATGTATATATACATATAACACCAAGCATATACCATAAATCAAATACACGGCATAACAATCCGTAATTAACGCATCCTTCACATAGGCATATTCATTCATGCTCAAATACATGTATCACCAATACATCTCAATTCATCACCATTCATTCAACATAAACACATATATTCATGTTCATTCATCAATGCACATATACAAAGATGACCAATGCAAATTATAGAGACCGACTCACGACTCTATGCAAATGCAATGCGGGTACCGACTCATTTCATCTCAAGTTCAATTGAAAAACTTATTGGAACCATCGCTCGTTACTTAGTGTAACTCCCCGTCGGGCATACGATGTTCACCCATTGCTACCACCTCTCAAAAGGCTTACAATGTTTATGGATTGCCCCCACCTCTCAAAAGGCTTACAATCCGATTGCTCCCACCTCTCAAAAGGCTTACAATCATTTGTAATCATCGCCCCCACCTCTCAAAAGGCTTACGACGTTACAACGGATTCATCTTAGAACCCCACAATGCAAGAATGCACATCATGATGCTTCACATACAACATGACTCATGACACTCTTGACATGCATACATATTCACAATATAGTCATGCATTCATCACACACAATCCACATACATTCACATCAATTGTGCCAAACGGCAACCGAACGTTCTCACAAATAACCAAACAATTCGATTTACGGTTTACCGAAAAAGTCGGTTAAAAGTCTGCTAAAAATAATATTTTTCTTCACCAAATCATAGAACATATTTTTAGCTTCACATCCATATAAAGAACACCTCAATCGGATAAACAACGCAAAAGATATGGATATTTCAAAATAACGCAAAAACATAAACCGGAGGCTGGACACAACGAAACGTTTCGAAAATACTGTTCCGATTAGACCAGGTTCAGACCTCAAAACCATTTTTCCTAGAAAGAACATCTCATTAGCTTTCCAACGCTTCGAACGGGGGTCAAAACCGACTTACGGTTCAAGAGATATGAATTTCCGAAGTTTCCCCGAAAACCAGAAAATGCCCTGCGGGCCGCTACGGATTTCGGCTATTTTGCCCGAAAATCCGACCAATTCAATTATTTTCTTCAAAACAAACACATACGCGCAACCACCAAATACATAAGAACAATTTAGAACACATAAACGAAATTTCTACGACGTTCGATTTTCGATTAAATTTCAACCTTTCAAAAACCCGAATTTTCAAACATCACCAAATCGAATAAAAAACACGCTATACGACGACCTAACCTTCCTCGATACAACTACGTAATTTATTTCGAATTCTAACCGTGAAAACATCAGTTTTTATCGACTTTATTCATTTCGACCTAAAATGAAAAATATATGAAAACGATCCAAAACAACCGAAACGAAACCATACATAATCGTATACAAAGTTAAGATAACGATATTTCACACCCTTACCCGTTCGATTCGAATCCTAACCGTTGACTTTGATGATTTCTAGCATTTTTTCCACTTTTCTCCTCTTGTTCTTCTTTTCTCTTCTTTCTCACTTTTCTCTCTTTTTCTTTTCCTTTCTATCTTTTCTCTCTCCACTTTCTATTTATATAAAATATCTACTGCCCAAATGACCAAAATACCCCTCAGCTCAAATATCTCCCAAACGCTCTCAAAATGCGATAAAACATAAACAACGATAAAAAATAATATATTGCCAAATAAAAGTCAAGAATAAAATAATATAATAATAAAATAATCAAATAGACTCGATTAAATAAAACTGACAAAAACTGGGGCGTTACATGTTCTGTGAGTACTGGTTACCTTAGATAGGGGGAGTTGCTCCTTGATCTAAGATGTTTTACTGCGAGGGTGCAGTTGGAGTTCCAGTTTGCATTGTGCATCAAACAAGTTGTGATTATGTGTCCATCCTGGGAGGATGAGATGTCAAGAAGGATGTCTTGACATTCTTGTATTGTTGCAAGTTGTGGGAGACTTGGCAGTGCAAGTTAAATGGTTCTTATTAGATGCTTAAGAATCATTGATTGAGTCTGGGGGAATTTATTTTTCTCTGCAGACTGTGATCACAAAACTGCGAAGATTTTGTTCAATACATATATTTTCTTTAACATTGTTGGATATGACATGATCGAGGACGTCATTGCAGTAAAGAGTGTCTGGAGAATCTCTGACAGTCTGATGACAAAGGAACTGATTCCGTCTTGGGAAAATGCTTGGGGTGTATACTTGTCAGAAGGACGTGTAAAATCTTGTCCTTGAATATGCATTCACATGTGTTGGAACTTGTACTTTAAGAAGAATCAGTCCAAAAATGAGTAAAGACATAAAGACCGGGTAGTGGTTGATACAATTCAAATAAGGGGATCTCAAAATTCATCTTACTCATCTCTGTATCACTCTTACTGTTGTCTTTATGGCTTATATAAGGTTCTGGGTGAGCACTCTTTGGATCTGGATATACCTTGGTAATATTTGTCAAATTGTGTCTAAAAAGGGGGAGAAATACTCTGATCTTCTCATGAGAATCTCACGTTTGATAAAACAGCTTGGAAAAAATGCTCAATAGGATGTTACAACATTCTGGGTCTCAGCTCTCAAATGGACTTTTGTGTCTTGTGATTTGAGTTATGAACACAATCATGTCCTATGTTCTGAGTTACCCAAGGAAGTACTTTGCTGCTAAGGGTATTGCTACTGCTTTTTCCCAATGGTTTTCTTATGCCTCTTAAGAGGAAGATTTATCCTTTCGTGATAAGTATTGGTTCATGGGTTGAGGGGGAGCGTTTTGCATCTTCTTTCTCATGTACTCCATCACAGGTAAGGTATAGGCCTTGAAATTATTTGGAGTCCTCACTACATGTAACATCGATCTGGAGTTTTACCGTGCATATGTGTTTTAGCCAAAATTTTCCAAAAAGGGGGAGATTGAAAGCTCTGGGGCTTTGAACAAATTTTGGTAAAACATAAATGTTAACTCAACAAGGAGATCAAGCTAAATAATTCTGCTTAAGACGTGAAGTCGAACAAGATGTCTTAACATGCATCTTGACATCCTGGACTGAATGGCTTAAGTTAGTTTTTAATCTGCTGCAACACTCAAGGAGAAATTGCTACATGGATCAAGGACAGAAGATTGAAGCCCAAGACTGCAGAAGACACTATAAATAGAAGACTTAGACCTAGGTTTTAAAATGCCTTTAGTACACCTTTTATAACCTTGTTTTCTTGCGTAAGAAACAAGGTTTAGGGTTTTGAGAGTCGTTGGCTCTCTAGGTTGTAAGTCTCCCTTTGTATCGTTTGATGCACTATGGTAGATATAGGTGTCGCACAGATCCATAAGCCTTGAGGTATTGGATTGTGTGTTGTTCTTGGATGAAGCTTTTAAGCAAATCTGAGTTAGCTTGTTTGTCAAGAAAGCTTGACAGATTTCTGTATTGACAGGGATGATGTAGAAATCACAGTTGGTGATTAAGGGAAGTGAGTGGGGTATCTCATATCAGGGTTGTAAACGTTTGAGTTTAGCCTTGGTAAAGATGTTCATTGGGTAAATGTTAGGTATAAAGTTGTAAACGGGGGAGTTTAACTTTGTAACAGTTCTACAGATAGTGGAGTCTTCTTCCTGGATTGGTATCCCACAGATGTAGGTGAATTGCACCGAACTGGATTAACAATTGCTGTGTTCTTTATCATTCTGCAGATTTACAGTTTCTGTTAGGGTTCATGATAGACATGTTGGATCAGATGTCGTGACATCTGTGATTATGCAGTTCTGATATTCAAGGTATCAGTCTGCTGTTGCGCCTCTGAGTTTAATTGATTATGTAGCACAATGTCTTGACATGTGTTAGGACATCTGCTGTCTGCATAGGCCAGAATTTCAGTTGCCACGAGTACCACTACTCCTGGAATCGACGCCGCACTCGTCACTGGATTGAGAATAGGTTCATTAGCCCCTATGGAATTTGTATTTTCTGCCGTTCCAACCGTCGAGGCTACAGGTTTTTCAGTATCTGAAGCGTTATTTTGGGGAAGTGATTTATTCTTAGGACAAACCATTTCGACAAAAATTTTAACACTCTTCAAGCGCATATAAATCTAGATGTAGAAAACATCATCCAAATGTAAGTAAAATCACAACAGAAACAAATGAAAATGCAAACGCTTTCCTAAAGAAATATCTCCAAAAAATTGCACAAATAGGTCCCACTAGGTGTGCCAATTTGTTCATCAGTACTTTTGATAAACAATCACTTAGTTTTATGTTTATTACTTGAAGGACCAAACTAATAATTCCTAGGACAACTTTGTGTTAAGTTTTTGAGAAAGGGAAATGTGCATTTCAATGTTGTCGGATTATTCATATCAAATGTTAATTTCCTCGGCAAGATAATGAACTTTGGAAAGTAAATGCTACATTCTTATTTTGACTGGGTCGAAATTAATTGCTTGAAATAGTTGTCATACCCCAAATTTTACCCTCAAATCCTCTGATCATTTTACATATCATGTTAAGTCAACATTTTTTGCATTTACAGTCATGTAGTCTATTAATCAATAATCGTGCATTTTTTCTGTTTAATTTTTGTCACCTAATATTATCTTGAGTGAATTTCGTCTGTTTTGTCCTAGACTTTTGTTCTAATGTTAAAATTAGAAGTTTTATTCATTTATTTGCGTACGTAAGTTTCACGTTTAAATATTCATTTTAGAGTTTTAGAACTTTATGTTTTTTTGTTAGAATTTTATTTTTATTTATTACTTTTAAGGCATTTAGTTTAAAATTTATTTCTTTTTATTATTATTAAATTTTCCTTTCACGTTACTAATAATAATCCAATTTTATTTATTTTTTTAAATTCAAATTCATTCATTTTTTATTTTATTTTTGAGTTCAAGACCATTCCAATCAACATTTTTTAATCATAAGCCCACTAATCCAAAAGGCCCATCAAATTTCACAAAGAATAATAAGGCCATTGTTTTTTTACTTTACAAAACTATTAGAACAAAAAGTTAAAAAATAATAACTAAGACAAAAATCTTGCACTTGAGGTTGACTTCACACTCATAATACTCCAATACTGCTACAATACAAGCATTGACCTGTGCTGTACCATCACCCCACTCTACAATACCCTGCGTAAGACCTATTACAAAGCCAGGACAATACAACCAAAACAAAATTCCAAAGAGCCTGCTTGCAACAAGACCTGTGCATCTACTGCATAAACAGTGACCAGACCAAAAACAAGGAACTGACATATTTGGAATTTGATTTCAAAGGAGAGGAGAAAAAAACAGTAAAGAATTTTTTTTGCAAAAGATTATAACAGAAAAATAAACCTGCTCTTCACTTCATGAAAAAGACATATCCTCTCTCAATACTTGATGTCAAGAGGCACATAAAATAAGAAACATATAACCTGCAACAATGACTACACAACAGTAGGTAGTCTGTCAAAGAAAATAACAATTCAAACCATGATAAGAAGACAAATAATGAGGGGGAGAGAATTGATACAAAAGAAAGACAGATACCCTTCACTATTCCAGCCTTACAACTCTTCTCCAACCCTCTTTCATCCACCACGAACCAAAACTCTGAGCAACAACTCACAAAACCATCTTCATAATTCTTCACAAAACAATCACGCACACTCCTTCATCAAAACCTGTAACAACCACAAAATTGCACCACCTTTCCTCTTCAAACCTTCAACACACCTTCACAAATCCTTCAGCAAAATCAACACGCAACAACAGATTACATCAAACCCTTCAACCCAACAACAACGAGCCATTTCTCTTCAACCAAACCACAACCATCACAACCCACTTGCAACCCAAAACCCAAATCGTGTTCAGAAATGAAAAGAAGAAGAGATAAATCTGAAGCGAAACGAATAGACCTAGACCGAAACAAAATCGCACCAACTTGATGGCGAAAGATCAGTCGAAGACACAAAGACGGAGAGATACGCGGAGAAGAAGAAGCCACCGCGATCAAAAGGATCGCCGCCGTGAAAAAGCAGAGAGTCGAGAGAGAACCGGAAGAGGGAGGCGTACGACCCAACGAGGCGAAGTCGCGAGAGGGATTGAGAGGGCTAGACGGAAGCGAAGCAAATAAGGTTGGATTGAACGAAATGCCTTGAATTTTGTTCTTTTGACCATGTTGATGTCTGATTTGTGCATTTGTTACTGACGCTATTGTTCGATTTTGAGAGGCGAACCATGTTTTTCTTCGTTTTTTTCTGATGCGCTATGGTTTAGGGTTTCAACATCATCTTTTTGTCCCTTACAATCAAAACCAGGTTTGGATCCTAATGGTCCAACCCAAGCTCCAACCAGTCCGGGTTTAGGTTTCTTTGTTAGTTTTTTTTTAGGTTTTGGGCTCCAGGCCCATTTTTTTAATGTTTAGGATTTTATTTTATTTTGGTTTAGTTTTTTTTAAGGTTTTATTCTAAACCTCTTTTAAATAACTTATATGTAAAATAATTGATATTTCAAAAATTAGAACTTTTTAGGTTTTCTTAATACTTAGTTTTTTTTTTAAATGATAAAATATAAAAGATAGAATTTTCTTAATATGAAAAAAAAAACTCAAAAATATTTTGTATTTAGTTTGTAAATTAATCTTTTCATTTTGTTTCAGTAAATATTTTTTTTTTTAGATTTTTATTACATTATTAGGTCTAGTTATTAAGTCAATATTAAAACTCCAAAAATACCTTTTCATTTAATTTTGGGAATTAATCATTTGCATTTCGGATTTATGTTTAGGATGTAGATATTTAAGTTTTGTTTTTGGTCATTTCTATTTTTAATAATTACTAATCGATTTAATTTCTAACTTTCGACTAGGTACTTGTAGCTTAATTTCTTAGCTTGAAACTTTGGCTCATTTTTCTGATCTTAATTTCGATCCTCGCATTGACTATGCCATTACTCATTATGTTGTGTTTATCATCACCATTCATAACTTTATTTCCATGCTTGAGGTTTCTCTTTTGCCCTTCTGTTAATTGTCTGTGCTTGATTCCAAAGGAAATGATCATTTTTGTTGACTGCCATGTCATAGTTTAGGATAACCTTGTCCACCATTCCCTTGAAACTTTAGGCCCTTCCCTTTTATCCCAGCCTTAGGATTAGAGTCGTTGTACTCTATATGAGTGTCATGGTTGTGAACACCTACTTTCCCTTTCATCCTTGCCTTAGGATTAGAGTCGACGTAATTTATGTAGATGTCCTCCCATGGACGTTTATCTCCTCCATTCCCTTTACCCTTCATCATAGCCTTAGGTTTAGAGTCACCCCACTTTATGTATGTGTCAGGATTATGAACACTTACCTTCCCCCCTTTGAACATTGACCACAATCAAGAGGTACTCACCCTTAGTTAGGTGAATTATAGACGCTCTGATTCCTCATTCCCTAATGAGGGTACGTAGGCACAAGGATCCCTATCCTTGGCGAGATCACTAACAACTAACTCCCTTATCCCTCGCCGTCGTGCGATCGAGACCAACTTACCTTCCCTTTTATCCTGGCCTTAGGATTAGAGTCGCCACACTCTATGTAAGTGTCATGGTTATGAACACTTACTTCCCCTTGGAACCTTAACCACAATCAAGAGTTCCTCACCCTTAGTTAGGTGAACTACGAATGCTCTGATTCCATCCTAGTCAGGATACGTAGGCACGAGATGCGACGTCTTGGCGAGCATACTTTGTATATACCATAGGTCTTTACCTTAGCACTTTTCCTTTAGCAAGAAAATAATAGCATAACACAAATACTAACAAGAGGTTCCTGTAGAGTACTACAGATACTTAGGATGCTAACACGTTCCCTAGGTATAACCAACCCTCGAAGCTTAGATCTCTAGCTTTGTTGTTACATAGCGCACTTAGGGTTTTCTTCGATCTTTACCTTTTCCTTTGAATAAATCAAAGCTCGGTGGTGAACTTTATGATTTGTGATTCATGTTAATTAATAGCTTGATATCTGATTTTCATCGCAACAATAGTAAACAACAACAAGTAAAAGTAAAACACTACTAGAAAAAATGCTTTTAATTTCGGACGCGAAATGCATTTTACCTCGACTGTAGTAGTGAGGTAACGAATGTCGTCATGAAAAGTAAAGTCTTATAACCTCGGTTATTTAAACATCGAGGGGTAAATTAATTTGCAGATGGGTTTGAACCCCAACATCTGCATTTTTATTATTTACAAAATTAGCGTCTCATACATCTCGGTTTATGAATAAACCGAGAGGTAAGTTAGATTATTTTTTATTAGAAATTCGTTACATTGTTTACACAGAAAATAAATAAAATTAATTTGTTTACAAACTTAAATGTTTACCTAGAATATTACATTGTTTACACAAAAAATAAATAAAATTAATTTATTTACATACTTAGATGTTTACCCAAAATATTACATTGTTTACACATAATATTAAAATAAAAATTAATTTATCCCTAAAGATCATATGTTGGATCTTCGACTATTTGATATTTGGGCAAATGCTTCAACTAGCAAATATTTGTTTTTTTTACATAAAACAATAAAAGGGTTAGAAAAAAAAAGGATATAAAAATAAATGATTTTCTGCTCAAATGAATATTTAAAAACACAAACCTTAAACCCAGATAATTTTTTGCACTTGCAATTCATCGTTAATGGAAAAAGTTAAAGTGGAGGATATAAATAGTTTCAATTGCTTCATGATGTTTCTTTATCAATTTTAGATATCAGAAAGTTTTTATAATGAAAATTTTTTAGATATCACACAGATCACTAATGGTAGTTTCTTGAGCGTCGATAATAATAAAATAAACGACAAAACCTGAATTTTTTGTGTAAGAAGTTTTCTGATCCAAATATTGTACGCAGCCAATTTCTAAAGAGTTATTTAATCCAACCATTGAATGCATCCAACTTCTATTGAAAAAAAGTTTTTCTGCACTTGCAATCCATCATATAGAACTTTTACAAGCTTCTAAATACAACAACATCAACATCAACACCATTTTGTGAGATGGATCCCAAAAGAATGATGCGATTTCTACTTCTAACAAGTTTGGAGTGACTACATATAAGTTAGGATTAGGGTAAATTTTGTCTAACGAGTACTTTTATAGTAAAATGTTATGTATCTTATACCTCGGTTATTAAGAAAACCGGCGAGATATATCATTTTATTTTACAAAAAAATTATAATAAATAAAAATAGTTTCCTGAATAGTTTTTTCCCCTCGGAGTTTTTGAAAAACCGAGGTAATATGTGATTTCTACTTATAAAAAAAATAAATCATGGCGCACATTAGAATCATATCTACTAGAATAAAAATGATCATCCATATTAAAAAATGTAACGTATCTTTTAGATTTTCAAAGGCGTTTGAGCTTCTCTGATTGTTTCACTTCCTATTCTCCACTTTATTTAAACATTATTCTTTGTTTCAATGTCTCATTTCCAACTCTTTGTGTCTTCAAACCTAGTTTCAAAGTCTTTTCTTTTCTTCAAAAATGTCTTCGACAACCTTATATGAAAATTTTTGGTTCGTAATCAATGAAAAGTTTGTCGATTCGATGATTTAAAAGACAAAGATTTTGATCTAAGGACAACTATTCGCAAACAAAAGTTGAACGATTACTTTGACATTCTTAATGGACCCATCTACATTAATCTCGTTAAAGAGTTTTGGTTAAATGCCTCTGTTGGACCATCTGGTCATGATGTTGAGTCAATCCATTCATATGTCACTGGATTTCTTGTCACGATTACTTAATCACTTATTGCTCAGACAATAAAATGTGAAGAGAAAGGTGTTTATGTTGAACATTATAGATTCAACAATGTCTTTAAATATCACATTCACCGAATTTATGCAACCAATGATAATCTCAATAGTCCTGCTAGTCTACGACCAATTGGAAGAGTTTTGTATCAATTCTAGTGTCAAATCTCCGTCCAAGAGAAAAAGAACTAGAAACGCTTACTAGGAACGACAAACATCTATTGTTATTCCTTACCAAGAACATTATAGTTAATCTTCCTCTTACCATTTTTAATTTTTTAAAGGCAATGATAATCATCTCCAGGGATGAAATGACTTTCCTCATACCATATGGAAGAGTTCTTTCTGAACTTTTCTCTAAGTTAGAGATAGTTAATAGTGATACTATTGAAGTTGAGTGGAGTTATAAATTTGAATATGTGGAATAGTTATTTGTTGTCCCGTTTTTAATTAATTAAATATTTCCTTTCATATTATTGTCTATTCGTTTTTGTTGATAACAATTTTTTTCGAGAATTACTAATTAATAATAATAAAAAATGAACTAAGTAACTTAAGTAACTTTTTTTTTGGCATGTTTGAGGTGAAACCTTCGTAAAAAAAAGTATTATTTTTAGTAGTAAAAGTAACTTAAGTAACAAGGAAATTTATTTGCATCAATGTAAAAGTGGTAGACAGGTACATTTCTTCATAAAAACTCGTTTCTCTCTTGTGTGCGGGTATTTTGAGTGTATATTGAAGTTTGTAATGATTTTTGACATCCTGAATCCTTAACACTAGAACTCCTATTTATAACGCTAAGAGACTAACAGTTTTTCAACGTTCAAATGTCTCTCCATCCGACACGTCATTTTCGCTGGTCTGACTAGCCTTCGATTGGTCTCCACGTGTCCTTGCGTTTTAGATAAGTCCAAAAGACAATTACCTCAGTTTGAGTTTTGAATCTGCTTCCAGTCGAATTCCTTTGATTTGTTGAATTTGGTAAGTGCCTAAACCTCTTGAAAATTTTACTAAGTACCAAACCAGACTCTTTGACGTCAAATGCTGCTATCTCTTCTCCCAAAATATTTGGTCGAAAGAGCCTTTTGATCTGACCTTGTGTCTATAGAAAATTCCAGCTGATTTCTTTGTCGAATTTCCTCTTTGAAATTTTCTTAACTAACACTAACACAACCCTCTTCTTTTATCCGAATTTGGGACCGCCTATGTATATCAAAACTATCCTAAGCATAATTAAAAAAAATTAAAACAATAATTATTAATAAAATTTAAAGAGATAAAAAATAGTAAAGATATTGTCTCGTTCTTCGCATTTTGCCCATAAAATTAGGATTTAAATTATTATTATTATTATTATTATTATTGTTCTGGACTGGGCCGAGGTTGTCCAACAGTCGAGCAGGCCCAACCCATACAGCCTGGGGAGGCCCAATAAGGTCCTTCTGCAAGACACGCGACTGCCACGTGTTAGCCATAGTTTCGCCGGGCACTTAGGCAGTGTCGGGCACTTGGGACAATAGGAAAGGAGGACATCACACCCTGCTGAGATGTGTCTCCCCAACAGATTAGCTTCTCCCCGCGAGAATGCTACACATCACTCCTCGACAGACATGATCCCTCCCCGCGAGGCCATTCTACGGGATTCATATCTCCTCGACACAGAAGGCTCCTCCCCGCGAGGAGTATCCAACGGTCCATACCACGTGGACACGTTCCAAGTAACCTCCCACGTCCGAAGGATTCGGTCTGCCCTACTTCCGAAAATCTAGGAGCAGTTACTCTAGGGCGAAGACCACGTGCTGGTATTCACTACTACACGTAAGCCCTAACAGTTGCTTGGAGTGGGCCTAGTTGATCCAGCCCACTGCAGGTAACCGTTGGCCCCGCGCTGGGGGCTCTCTATAAATACCCTCTCATTTGAGAGGGTCAGGTTAGACACATTCTTCTACCACTTTACTCTTTCTGTATTTACGGTTATTCTGTACACTCTCTCACTTGAGTGTCGGAGTACCTTGCAGGTACACCACCCCCCGCCGTCTCTCACCATCATCGGAGCTGCCGTTCCAGACGCTGTTGGCCACTATCAACTGTCTGATCCAGATACGATCAGTGGCGCCGACTGTGGGGACTTATAAGCTTCCCCGTTTTTCTGCTCGATAAACCAAAGCTTTCTCCATTCAACAACCATCATGGCCAACCCGTCGGCGAACCAAGCTCTAGACAACATTATCGCGCAGCTCAGTAATTGCAACCGCGTCGATAACAACGCTGCCCAACCTGTCGTGGAGAACGACATCAGAGACGGACTCACCGCCTCATCATTTTCCGAGGAAGTGGAGTACGAGACAGCTCACCAAGACGGACATGAAATAGTCCTCCAGCCCGTTTTCCAGCCCGTGGACCCGCCGCCAAATGCGGACCCGAGCACTGCTGCCTTGTTTGCTTTGGTCAATCAGACCAACCAGATGATCTTCAACCAGAACATCCGGATCGAGGCGCTGGAGAAAGGTCGTGGTCGGACTTCCCCGCGAAGGCACCGCCCACCGCCATTTCCAAGACATTCGCAGTCCCCAGAGGCATCTCGCAGCCCCTCCCCAGTTCACAGGGGTCGCAGACCACGCTTGAAGCGTACTCAGCCGGAACATCCTCAGAAACGCCACCGCTCCCCGCCACCAAAGGGACCAGTTCGCTCCTCGAAAAATAAAAGGAGCAGGCCGGACGCCGAGGAGCCCAGAGGCCGCCCAAAGGACCACTCCCCGAGACGTCACTATGTTCATGGACAACACTCCCCCTCTGTGTCTCCGGCAGCCAGCGAGGATGACGATTACCGGACCCCTCTGGCCAGGCACATCATGGACGCCCCTATTCCTAAGGGCCTGGAGAGGCCCCCATCCTTGGGGACATATGACGGGACATCTGATCCCGATGACCATGTCGAGAGTTTTGAAGCTCTGCTCGATTTTAGAAATGTCTCCGGCGCTATCAAATGTCGACTATTCCCTACGACTCTTCGGAAAGGGGCCATGGCTTGGTACAAAAATCTAGCATCTGAATCAATCACGTCGTGGAAGGTCCTGAGGGAGCTCTTCAGAAAACATTTTACGGCTTCTCGTCGACATCCGAAGACGGTAGCCTCCCTGGAAGCCATCTTTCAAGGGAAGGATGAACCTCTCCGGAGCTACATCGAGAGGTTCAACAAAGAAGCGGTCGAAATCCACGTGACCGATCATATCAAAATGTATCTCATCATCAAGGGTTTGCGACTAGGATCCAAGTTCGCAGAATCCGTCGGACTACACCATCCCCGCAGCTTTGAAGGCCTCCTCGAGAGGGCTCAGTCGCATATTGAGTTTGAGGAAGCTGAAGCCGCGCAAATCGCCCTCGATTCGAGGCGCAGAGAAGGCCCCCACGGCAACAAGGAAGAAGACTCCCCTCCACCCAGGCGGGGTGGAGACAAGAGAAGAGAAGACTCTCCTCCACCTAGGCGAGGCGGGGAAAGAAAAAAAGAAGCCCGGACCAAAGAGCCCCGCGAATCACGGGGACCGTCTGGCCTTTTCAAAGACTACACATTGCTAAACGCGTTCCGCGTGGGCATTTATAGCGACTGTACCAATTCAGAGTTCGTCAAAGGGGGAATCCGCTTCCCGAAACCGACGGATCCCAAACCAAATGTTGACAAGTCCAAGTACTGCCGGTTCCATCGCAGTCATGGGCACGTTACTGAAGATTGCGTCCACCTTAAGGACGCAATCGAGACGCTGATTAAAGAAAGGTACCTGAAGAGGTACGCCAAGCACCAAGAGGCCCCCCGCCACAGCGGCCAGGAGGCCCAGAATGTCGAGGAGTCAACTCCTTCTCCCAACAACGGATCGCTGCAAGTCGCGTTGAGCATCACGCTACCTGAAGACTTTGGCTTTTCGGGAGAACTCGACAACCCTGAAGCTGTCCGAAACATGTGGAAGAGCTTCCCAGCAGAAGAGTCGATAAGTGCCCGCAGTACCTGAGAGTCTTTCCCCCAAGCCCTGGTCATATCTGGCGGAGCCCCTGACCGTTTGACCGTAGGATCAATAAAGAGGAAATTCGACGAACTGAAAGCAACAACTCCTCGAGCCCCTACCCTCGAGAGGGTTCATGGAAGATCAACTCCGATTACCTTCTACCTTGAGGAACTTCCCGGTGGGGCACCTAACGCCAACATCCCCCTCCTGATCCAGGCACAGATGGCCAATTTTGATGTCCGCATAATTTTGGTTGACCAGGGGAGCTCGGTGGATATCATGTACGTCCACCTCTTCGAGACCCTCCAGCTGACCAAGAGACACCTATCCCCGTACGTAGGGTCAGACCTACAAGGCTTCAATGGCGCGACCACCAGACCATGGGGCTTCGTGGAGTTGATGGTCACCTTCGGGTCTGAGGAAACTGCCCGACAGGTGAAGACGCGTTTCTTGGTGGTGGACTGCCCGTCCCTCTACAACTGCATCATGGGAAGGACCACGTTGGCGGAACTGACAGTCGTACCCTCAACGGTCCACCTAAAGATGAAGTACAACACGAAGCGTGCACGTGTGGTCACTCTCCATGGGGACATCAAGGCGGCAAGAAGATGTTTCGACGCAGCAATCAAGGGTCTGAGTGTCGTCGGCGGCATCAAACCCAAGGCTTAGGCTGGGGCATCTCCAGACGTCGTGCAGGTTCCACTCCCGCCGGTCAGCGCGGTCGACCTTGACAACAGGTTTCCCGTGGAGCAGGAAGAAGTTGCAGGCGAGGAAATCCCAGTTGAAATTAATGGGTAGCCTCTCCACCCAACGCGCCCCGTCCCAGATGGAGATTTTGAGCTGGTTCCTCTCGGCGACAGCCCAGATCGAAGCGTGAAGATTAGCTATGGACTCCCCGACCTGGCGAAGAGACAACTGAAGGCATGCCTCCGAGAAAATGCAGATTTGTTCGCCTGAAGTGCTGCAGAGATGCCCGGACTAGACCCTGAAGTAGCTTGTCATCAGCTGACTATAGATCCGGCCGCTAAGGCTGTAGCTCAACGTAGGCGTAGGCAGTCTCCGGAAAAAATGGAGGCTGCTGAAAAAGCTGTAAAAGACCTCCTAGAGGCAAACTTTATTTCCGAGGCCAAGTACACAACTTGGCTCTCAAATGTTGTACACGTTAAGAAAAATAATGGAAAATGGAGGATGTGCGTTGACTACGCGGATCTTAACCGGGCATGCCCGAAAGACTCTTATCCCTTACCTAACATCGACCAGCTGGTCGATAATTTTGTAGGATTCAAATTACTATCCTTCATGGATGCCTACTCGGGGTACAACCAAATCCCCATGGACGAGGCCAACAAGCAGCATACCGCCTTCATGACTGAGTCGGGCAATTACTACTATAACGTAATGCCCTTCGGCTTGAAAAATGTTAGCGCCACCTACCAACGGATGATGAACAAAGTCTTCCAGATAGATATCGGCGACGTGCTCGAGGTCTATATGGACGACATGATCGTCAAACCTGCAGAAGAAGTCGACCATGCTGCTCATCTCAAGAAAGTGTTCAACACGGCGAGGAAATGTCGCATGAGGTTCAACCCCGACAAATGCACCTTCGGTGTTCGCGCAGGAAAGTTCCTCGGCTTCTACCTCACGAAGAGGGGAATCGAGGCGAACCCTGAAAAATGTAGGGCATTCTCCGAAATCCCTACCCCGAACTCGAAGAAGTCGATCCAGTCACTTAACGGAATGCTGACTGCTCTCTCCCGTTTTGTCGCCAAATCTGCTCAGTACGCACTCCCTTTTTTCAAGCTTCTCCGACAGAAGGAAACTTTAGAATGGAGTGAAGAATGCGAACAAGCCCTCCTCCATCTAAAACAAGTCTTGTCACAACCCCTGGTCTTGTCCCGACCAGATAACGGGGAAACACTTTTCTTGTACCTGGCTGTCACCGGCGAAGCGGTGAGTGCTGTCCTCATACGGGAGACCCCCGACGGACAGAAACCAATTTATTTCACGAGCAGAGCTCTTCAGGGTCCCGATCTCAGATACCAACAGATTGAAAAGGTCACCTTGGCCCTCGTATCTGCAGCCAGAAGATTACGTCATTACTTCCTGGCCCACATAATTGTGGTAAGGACGGAGCAGCCTATCAGACAGCTCCTCAGTCGGCCAGATATGGCGGGGAGATTGCTCCGGTGGTCTCTCGAGCTATCCGAGTTCGGCCTTCGATACGAAGGCAGAAAAGCCATGAAAGCTCAAGTACTGGCCGAATTCGTAGCGGAAATGACCGTCCCTGAATCCTCGACCGATGGCTCCCAGAAATGGACGATTTACGTCGACGGAGGCTCCAGTGCAAAAGGTAGCGGAGCGGGCATTATCCTCGAAAACGAGCAGGGCATCCTGATAGAGGTCTCCCTCGAACTATCCTTCAAGACATCGAACAACCAAGCCGAATACGAGGCCTTCCTCGCGGGACTTCGACTTGCGGAAGACCTTGGCGCAAAAGAAGTCAAAATCTTTACAGACTCTCAGCTCGTGGCATCACAAGTTCGGGGAGAATTTCAGGCCAAAAACGATAGTCTCATTGAGTACCTAACCTTGGTGCAAGAAAGTTGAAGAAATTTGTCTCCACGGAGGTGCCGCACATCCCGCGCGAGCACAACACTCGAGCAGACGTGCTCTCCAAGCTTGCGAGCACCAAGAAGAAAGGAGGGAACAAATCAGTTATCTAGGAGATACTCTCCCAGCCGAGCATAAACAAACCCACATCGACCACAGAGGTCAATACCATCGGGGACGTAAACTGTTGGATGACCCCGGTTTACGAGTACTTGACGATGGGCAAACTGCCCGACGATCCTAAAGAAGCGGGGATAGTCAAGAGGCGGCATGTGCGTACACCGTCGTCGAAGGTAAGCTATACCGTCGAGGATTCTCCATCCCCTTATTCCAGTGTATCGAAGAAAGCAAAGTTTCGGGGATCCTCCAAGAAATCCACGAAGGGATCAACGCCCAGCACCTCGGCGGAAGGTCCCTAGCCCGAAAAGCACTCCGAGTGGGGTATTATTGGCCCACTATGCAACATGATGCAAAGGAACACGTCAAGAAATGTGACCGCTGTCAAATACATGGGAACATGCACCTCGCTCCTCCAAATGAGCTTAAGTCATTGTCATCCCCATGGCCGTTTGCGTGGTGGGGAATGGATATCCTCGGACCTTTCGTCATAGGGTCATACCAAAACAAGTACCTCATCGTCGGGGTAGATTACTTCACGAAGTGGATTGAGGCATAGGCGCTGGCCAAAATCACTGCCTTCAACATACTCCGTTTCTACAAGAGAAACATCCTCGCCCGATTCGGTGTGCCCCAAGCCATTGTCACTGACAACGGAACACAGTTCACCTACAGGAACTTCCAAGACTTCGTCACCAAACTGGGCACAAAACAACACTTCACGTCGGTCGAACACCCTCAAACCAACGGGCAGGCCAAAGCAGCGAACAGAGTGATACTCGGGGACTGAAGCGACGGCTCGGCGAGGCCAAACAACAGTGGGTCGAGGAGTTGCACAGCGTCCTATGGGCGTATCGAACAACCCCACACTCCACGACCGGGGAGACCCCGTTTCGCCTAACGTACGGAACCGAGGCAGTTATCCCCGTGGAGATCAGGGAACCCTCGAGGAGGACAGAAGCTCCCCTCAACGAAGAAACAAACAACGAAGCCCCGCGAGAGGAGCTTGACCTGGTCGAAGAGATAAGGACCGGCACTGCCCTCCAAGAAGCCTTTTTAAAACAAAAAATAACTTTGCATTATAATGACAAAGTTATCAAACGAGACTTCCAAGTTGGTAGTCTTGTCCTACGGATAAATCAGAAAGATTCACGCGAAGGAAAGCTGGCCGCAAACTGGGAGGGCCCATACCGCGTCGTCGCAAAGACGGGGATGGGTGCCTATTACCTCGAAAACCTCCACGGTGAACAACTTGCTCGACCATGGAATGCTGAGAAGCTCAAACAATATTATAGTTAGACACTGCTCGGGACAGTACGACGTCGCGACCACGGGGGCGTGCAACGGTACATGCGCGACACCTCTATATAACACACGACGGCCAAAAACCACGAAGTGTATGCGTGAGACTTTTTGGCCCGACGAGGAGACCTCAACCGAGCTCCGTCGTTGACGTACCAAATAGGCAGAACACCCAGCTCACGATGGGAAGTTCATGCTACGAAGCTAAGACCTCGACCGACTTCTTAGCCTCGTTGAAGGTCGGGGTTCGGGGTACAATCCCCAACCACTCGACTAGCTCTCTTCACAGTCGAGGATTGTCAGAGTCGAGCAAACTCCCAAGGCGCCAGCGATCTCAACTACTTAGGCAAAAATAAGTAATGTATAAAGTATCACACACAAGCAAAATAAATAAAGAGGCAAAGCGAAGTATTAGAATCGGGCAAAGCCCATTGTACGAATATTACATCAATAAGCCCACAAGCCGGGCAAAAACAACAAAATGACACGCAGGCCAAGTAAACTATACTCCTACGCAGCAGCAGTCTCGGCAGCAGTCTCAGCAGCGTCTGACCCACCTCCTTCGTTGGCATTTCCTTCTTTCCCGGTGTAATACCCCAAAATTTGCCCTCTTCTTTCTTCATGTCTTCTAGCATGAGTTTTCATTGCATTGCATTGCATTCAAGCATAGAAAAATAAAACATCAACCATCTAGCATTGCATCTTGCATAAGGGCATGTGATCAGGTGATTCTCTAAGGTGTTGATCAGCTAAAGAAGAAGACCAAGTGTTTCTCACAAGCTTCAAGGACCTCTTACATCATATGTCATCTCCATTTGCCCCCACAAGTCATAGGGAGATGAGAGTTCACCAAGAAGATTGGACAATGCATGATCTCCTACACAAGGCAGTCAAAAGTTGGGATCTAACCCTCAAATGGGCAAGCTATTTGAATTTTTATCATCTCCAAAGGACATATCTCATCATTGTTTGAAAGGATACACATCATATTCAAAGGAATTTGGATTTGGAGGATGTGCTTTTTCCTCTTAACCAGAGGGTGCCAAAACTAGGGTTGGACCTAAAATCAGTTTATTTCTGATTTCTTGGGCAAGACTTGATCTCATGGCATTCCTTATGTTCTTAAGTGTTCATGGAGGGAATCTTGGCCATTGGTTCTTTGAGGAAGATGTTCAATGGATCAATTACTTGTGTAATAAGCAAAAGTCAACAGTTCAAAAGGAGAAAGTCAACTGTGGAATTTTGAGCTTCTTTTCATGGTTTTCAAGGTCTCATATCCTCTTATGATCTTCAAATGCCAAGTTTCATGTCATTCATCAAGAATCAAGAGTTTGTACAAAAATTACTAAATTTGGAAAATGACCTATAATGAAAACTTTCCATTTTTGGCAACTTTTCCATCACATTCAACTTGACTTTTCATCATCAAGGAAGCTCCAAATGAATTTTCCTCCAACATGAAAGTTGAATATCTTTCTCTCCCATTTCCAAAAACTACTAGATGGTTTCCATACCATTTGTAGAACTCAAGTTATGGTCAAAAGATGGCAAGATGCATTTTGAGGTTTTCATATGGCTCCATTTTTCCACCTTTTGCATTTTGGCACAAATGGACTTGTAATTGATCTTTTTGCTTCATGTTATATTACAACATCAAAATACAAGTCAATAAGATCATTTGTGGCCTTTGAATCAATTCATTCCATGCCATATTTCTCATTAGTTTCACATTATTCAAAAATGCAAATTGATTCAAAACTTACAAACCAAGAAAGTGCAAGGCCCAAATTCAATTCAGAGGTGATACATGAGTAAATTGGAGGTGAATTATGCTGGTGGCATGGGTTTCTCACGTGTGAATTAGTGGTGGTGGTACAAAATGCATTTTTGCAATTTCACCCAAATCTCATTAACCAAAGTTCTAATCACTTCTTAATCCTAATCAGTGAACTAATGGAGAGTATATATGCTTACTCATACCCGCACAGCTAGGGTAGAGACTCTCATTTGCACAGTTTTGGTTTTTTGCTCTCACACTTCCTCTCATTGAATCTCACTCTTCTTGGAGATTCTTTGAGTTTTCTCTTCATATTCTTGATCAGTGAAGAGAATAGAGCAAGAATCAACTGCTATTTTGAGCTCATACTGAGTATTTTGCCAAGTACCATTCAAGAGTGTTCAAACTTAAATCTCAAGATCTAGCACGATTTCAAGCTCTAGTTGCATTTATTTTGCATTTAGAGGTTCTAAGGAGTGGATCTGCAGTTTTTGGAGGGATTTCTTGGAGGTTTTCAAGTTCTACAAGGTTCAGGTTGGTGAATTTTTCATACTCACAGAACTCAGTTTTCTTGTCTGTATTATGATCTATGATGTTCACTGATTATCCTGATCTATTTTATTTGAAGTTTGGACGTGTAGTTTGTGTGTATTGTGAGTTTAAAGTTTTGGATCTATATGTTATTCTCTTTGATTTGCATTATTGGTTGACTGTTTGTTGAAATGGATTGGATATTTGAGATCCTTGTGTTTTTCTGGTTCGATTGGTATACCTATACGCATTTTCTGGAGAATTTTTTACTGCAGCTCACCGGAGAGGGTGGCCGGAGCCCTAGCTCCGGCGGCTGTGATGGTTCAGTCCGGCGAGGGGAGTTTCATGAAGAAGACGAAATCACGTCCGTCCATTGCTTGATCTTACGTTCCTCATTGCGCCACGTGTTCTATTATTTTGTTTTAAATTTAAAGTTTGTGTGCTTGCTCACCCACGCATATTACCATGTGCCTCATCTCATGACCTTTGTTTTAATTAAGTTTTGAATTGGTGATTTAATGTGGTACGCTGATCTGATCGTGTGGTGGAAAGAGGGACATCACATTAAATGATACATGTGCCAATCACGTGGGAGTGTATGGTAGGCTGAGGGTTTGCATGCGCGCGTGTGTTATGGATTTTGGTGTGCCTGGAGAATCTGAACCATTGATCTCAATTACTTTAGATCATGTTGACTTTGCATGATTGGTTTTCACGTGTAAGATTAATTCGTTGGTTGTGATTTAATCTGCTTGGTTGACTGATTCCATGTAAGCCTTTTGACTAGCGCATTTGGACCTTTGGCCTTGGGCCTTTCTTTTCACACCCCCTCCTTTAGGCCTTTTTCCATTCTAATGTGTTTGCATTGCTGATGACACCCCCATGCTTCTTTCATTTCATTTTTATTTTTATTATTTGTTTGTTTTGCATTTTAATTTCTAAAATCATGAAACTTTTTTTTAGTTTTATAAAATTTTTCCATATTTTATTTTCTCATTTTATTTTTATTTTGGCATCTGAATTAATTAATTGCTTAATTTTCTTTTTTTATTGTTTCACTTGCACACTTTAACTTGTAAAATTTCTTTCTCATCATCTATAAAACATTTTCAATCCATTCTTTTTGCATTTGTTAGATGACATTATGAAGTGAATAAAAATATTTTTGTTTCATTTTTAAAACTTTTCCATATTTCATTTTGGTCCCTCTCTTTTGCATGTTGATACATGGTGCTTACTTGACCCTTGCTTAATTGTTTGATTGGCTTAACTTGGGAATTTTTGTGAGATCTTTTAGCATGTGGTTTTCTTCTGACCTAGTTCATTTGAGCTTAAATTTCATAATTGTTAAATGTCTTATGATGCATGTTTGATTTTTTGTGCTTAAGTGAATTATGCATGACTATATCTTGACACTTCTTTGCACATCTTGACTTGTGGTTCACCTTTTGACAAGCTCTTTAACTCTTTTTGATCCAATCTTTTTGCATATGTTACTTGACTGAGTTAACCTCCATTTGGTTGTTTTTTGGGATTTTATTGAGTCACTTTGCTATTTGTTATTGATTTTTACTTGTGATGCAAGTTTGATTGAGGTATACTTTGATACATGATCTAGTTTGAGTGCATTTGCTTACTTGTGGTGGAGTGATGCTTGAGATGTTTTTATGGTATGATCATGTTCTGTTTGAGCTTACTTGTGGCTTTGGAATCATCCTCATTTGATCTTTTTTCAATTTGTGCTTGATTTTACAAGTTGTTGTTGTTTTGACTTGAATTCCATGACATATTCAACTTAATCTCGTGATTGTTTCTTTGTGTGATCTCTATCATGTATGAAACCTTTTGTTTAACTTGTATGATATGCTTGAGGTTCTGGTCCTCTTGATTTAGGGTTCATTATGTGATTTTCATTTCACTTTATGCCTCACACTTCTTTGCTTGCTTGCATGAATGATAAGTGAATGTCTTTCTCAATTTTGATACATGTTTTGAATGTGTTGCTTGATGATTAATCTTGTATGACTTGAGTTTGATCTTGGCATGATACTAATGTATATTCTACTACCCTTTGGGTTCATTACTTGATTTTCATCTCACTTGATCTTCATGGTTTGAATTATGTGATGCATATCATTCCCTTTGCTTTGTAACTTCTTTGGTGCATCATATTGCATAATGTGAACCTCTTTTGCACATGTGAATTATTGATGATGATATGATGTGAGTTCTGGTCTTGTTTCATTTTCATCTTGTCTCCTTAATTTCACTTTGATATGAAATCCATGTGTGTTTAATTGTGCATTTAATTCAAGCATGCTTGCATCCTTCCATGTTTACCTTTGCATGATTACTTGATTTGTTTTGCATTGATCTTTGAAACATGTTGATTGATTTGAGTTGGACATTTATGATATGATGTGCTTGCTGCCATTTATTGTATCTCATCTTTCTTCTTCTCCTTCTCTTTTCTTCTCTTTCACTCTTTATCATCCCATGAATCTCAAGACTTGTTCAAGTCTTGGATTCTTTCCCTTTAGAGCTACCTAGTCCAACTTAATTTTTGATTAAGCTTGGAGTAGGATTAGCATTAGGTTAGATAGTCTTTTCTCCTAAACCTCACTAACCATAGGACATCCATGCATGATAACGGTAGGACCCTTAGTCTCCCTTTAGAGTTTCCTTTGCGTTTTCTCTGTTCTCATCTCAAAAGAAAAGTAAAAGACACTTAATAAAGGTTAACGTGTATTGTGCTTGAGCCTTATCTGTGGAAAGTGGGGAACGAGGGGCTTCCTCTCATTCTTCTAGGATACCTAGTGTACGTCCTGTTGGGGACGATGCGCGAAAGTATTTGTTCCTATATTTAAGACTTTGGTTCAATGCAAGTTGCAAATAACTGTAAAAGACACTTCTTTCTAAAAAACTTCAAACAAACAATAACGTCTTTCCTTCGGGAATTCTTTTCTCATCTCATTCACTCTCAACGTACGAACGTGCTTCTACTCGTTCTCTTGCAAGATGGTAACGCACTCGGACCAGCGAGCCTGCAACACCTGAGCTAGAACGTCAGCCGTTCCCTAAAAAACACAAACAAAATGACCCTCGTTGAGGGGAACTACGTCGCTCTGATTCTCATGCTCCCGATGAGATACGTAGGCAGTGGGGTAGGGCCCATTCGAGCACTTCTTTTATTTTCCCTACATTTGTTCCTTGTTCTCTCTCTCCTTTCCCTTTTCCTTTTTCCTGTTCCTTTCCCTTTCCAGTAGCAGCGGAGCTCCAGTTGACGAAACCCTTTGATCGAGACTAGCAAGCGTGGATCCCATCGGGTACGATGGACGTGTGGGGGTGCTAATACCTTCCCTGTGCGTAACCGACTCCCGAACCCAGTTCTCTTGGTCGCAAGACCGTGCTCTTTCCTTTCTCTTCAGGTTTACGCAGTGTTTCCTTTCCCTCTCTTGGGATAAATACACATTGCTGGCGACTCTGTTTTGGTGCCACTTTCGCGTTTGTACATGGATGAAAATCCCGGGAGCGACAGCTGGCGACTCTGCTGGGGACTATCTCTGGTTTCCTTAGCGAGTCAATCCTAGCGCTTGTTTGTTTTCTTTCATTGGGTGTTATTCTGGTGTTGTGTTTTGCTATTTGTTGTATATTACTGTATTGCTGTTTACTGTTTTCTTTGCTTTACCGCTTTACTGTTTTTATCTCATTTTACTGCATTACCTATCATTATATACTGGATATTACTGCGCTGTGCTGGCTGGTTTTCTGTTTGGCGGGTTGGGATGTTCTGAGAGATGAGCCCACTACCCAGGCTCGAGCACACACAGGTTTTAGAGTGGATAGTCATGACGCTTGCATGGGGGTGGCCATGTATTGTTGTTCATGAGACCCACAATCAGACGAGGTTCTATCAGGAGCTACTTGCTACTGTGCATTGGTACAGGCCAGTCAGTATTCTCTTGAGGGATTGTCGACTCTGGAGACCATTCCCGAGGACTCAGTTGCGGCACTCCTCCCGAAATGTGACAGTGGCAGACCACGCTTTGTGGCAAACCCATTGCACATTCTCGATCCGAGGACCCAATGTTGGGAACTTGCTATAGGATCTCCCTTTTGTAGTGAATCAGCGGACGACCTCTTTGATTGGCGATAGCATTGTATCCTTCGGGCTGAATATGCTATTGCTTCTCAAACCTCTGAAGCTGAGGATCTTTCGTCTTGGAGAATCGGTTGAGGCCTCCTCGATTGATGATGATGCCAAACTAGAAATGGTGAACGTATCATCATTTCTCTACCTGAGAGCCCGGGATACTGAACATCCTAGTACCCACATGTGAGAGGGATGGGGTTTGCAGGTTTGCAGGTAACCGTGACTTTCAACCTACCTGGTTTTCTGGTTCTATCACTATGGTGGTTATTGTTCTGAGTTTTGGTACAGAGCCTTGTTTTGTTCAGTCAGCGCAGTGCAGCTAGTTTATGTGGACACCTTGATCACATGCTCTGCATTGCATTCTTTTTTTTCTGACATTCATGTTTGTGCATTTTCAGGTAGTATCTAGTCTTTGATTCCAGTCAGAGGGCAGTGTTAGGGATGGACGTTCCAAGAGGCAAGAAGGATATTATTATCTACAAGTTTTTCAAGCCAGCAATAGGTCCTCTCACGATCCTGAAGGGAATGGCGAGTCCTGAAGTGTTGAATGCTTTCGAGGAGAAGTATGGGTGGATTCTGTCTTTTGTTCGCAACATCAACGATTATGAGTTCCGAGGTCTTCATACTCTGATGCAGTTCTATGACCCTCCGCTGAGATGTTTTCTGTTCCCGGATTATTTGTTGGTGCCTACCTTGGAGGAATACTCTAGCATGCTAGGGATTCCTATCAAGGAAGTACCTCCTTTCTTTGGTTCAAAATGAGAGCTGGATTGTGGGAAATTGGCCGGTGCTCTTTATTTGAGCAAGTCGGAGTTAGAAGCCAACATCTCCAACAAAGGAAGGATCTGTGGTTTCAAGTTGGGGTATCTAACGAAGAAGGCTCAGAAAGCAGCAGAGGACAAAGATTGGATCGTGTTCAATGCACTGCTAGCTCTTTGTGTTTATGGTATTGTGTTGTTCCCCAATGAGCCTGATTTTGTTAATGAAGATGCTATCAGAATATTCATGATGAGGAATCCTGTGCCAACCCTGTTGGGAGATCTCCATTATGCCCTATACAACAGGAATGAAAAGAAGAGAGGGATGATGGTTCATTGTTGCACTCCATTGTTTTATAAATGGTTCGCAAGTCGTCTACCTCAATCTGGTGCGTTTGTTGATTCTAAGGATTCTCTAGAGTAGAGTCAGCGCCTGATGGGATTGGTCAGTAAAAACATCGTGTGGATAAATCAAGGATTGCTTGAAAAGGATATCATTCACAGCTGTGGTAAGTACCCTAATGTTCCTTTGATAGGGAGGAAAGGAGGAATTAACTATAACCCTTCCTTGGCCGTAAGATAGTTTGGTTACGCTCTGGTAGGACCACCTGTTAAGCGAGATGTGGAAGAATCATTGTTTTTTCACTCATCTGAAGGATTGGAGGAGGCGCAGAGAGCTTCTGAAGCTTGGGGTAGTATCCTGAAGAAAGGCAAGGCCGTTCTGGGCAAACCTAACAATCAGGCTTTCCTTCCTTATGTGGATTGGATAAAACAGAGAGTTGAGGAGTGTTACTTGCCTTTTGATCGAGCACCTATGCTGTACCCAGAAAGTGTGGATGAAAGACTCACTGTACCATTTGAAGAATTTGATAAGCAACGTAAGTTGGTATCTGATTTAAGGGTGGAAAACTCTAGTATGAGTAGCAGACTACAGGGTGCTCTATAAGACAACTCGGAGTTGAAATGGAAAGTCCAAGACATGACTACGCACCTAGAGAAAAAAGAGATGGATTTTGCTGACAGGGCTCAACACTTCAAAAATATCAGTATGGCTGCTGATTCGTCAGTCAAAGCTAAGAGGAAAAACAAGAAGCTTTTGACTAAAGCAGAGGACGAGCTGGCCACGTATTAGGATATGTGGAAGGAAGCCAAGATTGAGAATGAAGAGCTGCAAGAAGAGCTTCAGGTAGTGAAAGCGAGGAAAGACCGTTACTTTGCCAAATGGAAAGAAGCCCTGAAAGAAATTGAAGAGCTTAAGCTGCAAGCGGGAATCAAGAAACCAAAGCACGAAGGCAACGATGTTGAAGAGCAGATTGCCAGGCTGAAGCAGGATTTTGAGAAGAGGAACAGGTTGATCAAGGGTTTGCTAGATAGACCTGCTCATCCAGATACTGTGAACCTTCTTGAGGAGATTGAAGTCGGTTTATTTGGAATTGACTTGTAGTAATTCTGTTGCTTGTTTTTGTTGTGATTACCATCAGGATTGTTGATGGAATCACTTTTGATTGTATTGAACCTATTTGTATGACTCCTTATGCTATGTTATTGCAATGTTTGTTTCGATGGTTATCAGTTGTTTGAAAGGGGTTATCTTTTGATTGATTCCGCAGTATTTATGGATTCAGATTTATTTTCCGATGTTGTGTCCGATCCCTTGCCCAAAGCTGGAATCAAAGCAGATTCGGCCTGGAAATGTTTAAATATGATTGTTTGCATTTTACATTTGCATCCTCATAATCATGAGCATTTTTGCATAGCAGGTACCTGTTGCAGGAGATCTCTAACCTTTATTTGGTTTCAGGAACTATAGCTGAGAATCACATTCACCGATACTCAACTCGAGGAAATCAAGCAAGGATAATGGATCAAATGCAGAGTGATTTGGCTGAAATGAGGGCACGAATGGACCAGTTCATGACTCTCATGACTGGAATGGCACAAAATCAAGAAATATTGAGGCTTCTGGTCAAGCGTCCAGAGGCCATGCTTGGAGTTAATCAGAATGATAATTCACAGACTAATGGCAATCCTCCTCCTGTTGACAATCCTCCTCCTGGTGGTAATCTGGGGAATGGAAATGGCAGAAATGTTGGTGGTATTCAAGAAGATGCTCAAGAGGACCAATTTACCCTGTTGGATGCTGATATGGGTACTCCTAGTGATAAAAGGTACGATGAGTTGGCTGAAAAGATACGGGCTATGGAATGCAAGAATTCTATGGGTATTGATGTTACTAGTTTGGGGCTGGTACCAGGGGTCAGGATCCCTCCAAAATTCAAGCCGCCTACTTTTGATAAATATCATGGCAATATGTGTCCCCAGACACATATCCAAGCTTATTTTGGGAGGATCTCAGCTCATACGGACGATGAGAAGTTATGGATGCATTACTTTCAAGACAGTCTGGCTGGAGCTTCTTTGACCTGGTACATGAAATTGAACAGAGCTGCTGTGAGAAGTTGGAAGGATCTGGCTGAAGCATTCCTAAAATAGTACCAGTACAATATTGATATGGCGCCCAATCACACTCAATTGCAGGGGTTGTCACAGAATGCTAAAGAAAGTTTCAAAGAATATGCACAGAGGTGGAGAGAGATGGCTGCACAGGTTCAACCTCCTTTGTTGAATAGAGAAATGGCAGACATGTTTATGGGCACCCTGCAAGGGGCATATCTTGAAAGATTGGCTACTTGTCCATCGACTGGATTTGCTGAGATAGTGATTGCTGGAGAAAGAATAGAGAGTTTATTGAAGCTTGGAAAGATTTAAGATGTGAGTGGGGTTGGCTCTTCTGGGACGAAGAAACCGTTTGCTAGTGGTCAGAGAAGAAGAGAAGGTGATACAAATGCTGTGTTTAGAGGACGAGTTAGAGGACATTCTCAGGGTTATCATCAGGTAGGTGCAGTGACAATCCCAGCACCGTCTGTTCAGCAACAACAACCCCAACAGCAGGTTCAGCAGCAACAACAACAACCTCCTTTTCAACAGAGGTCTAGGCAGAGGGATCGTAAGATTGACCCTCTCCCTTTGACTTATTCTGCGTTGCTACCACAGTTACTCAAGTTGAAGTTGGTTGAGCTCCGTACTATGAGACCTCCTGCCGCTGGCAACCTGCCTCCTAATTTTGATGTAAATGCTCGCTGCGAGTTCCACTCAGGTGCTCAGGGGCACTCCATTGAAAAATGTTGGGCTTTTCATCATAAATTGCAAGACTTGATTGATACTAAAGCAATCAATTTCTCTCAGTCTCCTAATATTATTCAGCACCCCATACCTAATCATGGTGCGGCAAATGTGCATGCTATTGAAGATGGAAGGAGATTGAATTTGGTAGCAGACATCAGTCAGGTGAAGACTTCTTTGTTGATTGTAAAAGATCGTTTGTTGAAGGGACAGGTGTTCCCGGGTTGTGGTCAAGATTGTTCTGAGTGTATGAATCAAGAGAATGGCTGTGATAGGTTGAAAGCGGGTTTGCAGAATCTGATCAATGAAGGATGTCTACAGTTTGACAGGGTGGTGAAAGAAACTGATGAGGTATCAACTGTAACCATCTATTATACTCCCGCTGAGATGCAGGTGCCTGCCAGTACAGTTCATGTGGCAAGTGTTGTGCAAGAAAGACCCAGTCCTGTTACCATCACGGTGCCAGGACCAGTTCCGTTTACAACTACAAAGGCAATCCCATGGCACTATGGGGCAGACGTGTACTATGAAGGTAAAAAGCAAGAGGTTGGGACATCAGTCAGTTCAAATATTGATAATGTGGGTGGTGTAGGTGGTTTTACAAGAAGCAGAAGATTGTTTACTCCCTAAACTTTGCGCAGTGATCAAGAAGCTAAAGCTGCTGCAAAAGCTAAAGGAAAACAGGTGGTCGAGAGCATGCCGGTACCGGAAACTGAGACAAAGATTACTTTTGATAATGAGATGGAAGAGTTCATGAGGATAATCAAGAAAAGTGATTATAAGATTGTCGATCAACTGAATCAGACCCCTTCAAAGATTTCAATTTTATCATTGTTGATGTGTTCTGATGCGCATCGGGAGTCTTTGTTGAAAGTGTTGAAGAGCGCATATGTGCCACAAGAAATCACTGTTAATCAGCTTGAGGGTGTAATTTCCAATGTTAATGTCAGCCATGATCTGGGCTTCACGAGTAGGGATTTGACTGCTGAAGGAAGAAACCACAATAAAGCTTTGCACATCACAATAAAGTGTAAGGGTGCAGTGTTATCTCATGTACTGGTGGACACTGGTTCCTCACTCAATGTTTTGCCTAAGAAGGCACTAATGAAGCTGGAAGTTGATGGTTTGATTTTAAGGCCTAGTGAATTGGTTGTCAGAGCATTCGATGGGACCAAAAGATCTGTGTTTGGTGAAGTAGAATTGCCCATGCAAATTGGACCGCAGGTGTTCAAATCCACATTCCATGTGATGGACATACAGCCTGCGTATAGCTGCTTATTGGGTCGCCCTTGGATTCATGGAGCCGGGGCTGTTACATCCACCTTACACCAAAAGCTGAAGTATGAGTTTGAAGGACAGGTTGTGACAGTGTGTGGTGAAGAAGATATCTTTGTTAGTCATTTGTCCATGTTTAAGTATGTGGAAATGGATGGGGAAGTTCACGAGATGCTTTGCCAATCGTTTGAAGCGGTAAATATTGACAATGTGCCTGAGTCTTCCTCTACGCCAGTTGGAGCCGGTACCTCAATTTCATCCTACAAACAAGTTGTTGAGGTCGTCAGAGCCGACAATGCCCAAGGCTGGGGCAGGTTGATAGAGACACCAATGAAGGAGGACAAATTTGGTATTGGTTATCATCCCTCTATGACTTCAGATGCGGAAGGCAGTGGACCCATCATTTTCAGTAGTGGGGGAATTATTTACACAGATTAGACTTGTGCAGCTACAGAAGATGGTGTTGACAGTGACTGTGACCTGGACAACTGGGTACGCCCACGTGCTCCGGGACAACAAGTGCAAAATTGGTCTGTTGAAGAAGTCATCTGGGTTACTCTTCAGACAGAGTAATTTTTTCTTTGTTTTTCTAATCATAATGCATGTCAAAATCTTGCGCTCTGCCCAAGGCGTATAGATTCATTTGTAGGGCCACCCTATTTGCATTTGCAATTTTAATCATAAATAAAGGACGTTTTGCACTCAAATTTTTGTTCTCTGTCTTTCAATTTTTATTTTTGTACAAAATAATAAAATGGCAATGTTTCATTTCTTTTTGTTTTTGTTTTAAAATAAATTCTGAAATAAAGCATGAACCTGCTCGTGCAGACTTGATCCTCCGAATTCCATTGATAACGATTTTGCTATGGCTATGTATGACTTTGACAAACCGATTTATCAAGCCGAAGAAGGGGATGAGAAGGACTGTGAACTCCCTGAGGAACTGGCTAGATTGTTAAAACAAGAGGAAAGGGTCATTCAGCCTCATCAGGAGACAGTAGAGATCATCAAAATTGGTACCGAGGATGCTAGGAAAGAGATCAAGATTGGTGCCAGCCTGCAAACAGATGTGAAGAGGGCTTTGATTGAGTTGTTGTGTGAATATGCTGACATCTTCGCCTGGTCGTATCAAGACATGCCAGGGTTGGATACTGATATTTTTGTTCACATGCTGCCTTTGAGAGAAGAATGTCCGCCAGGCAAGCAGAAACTTCGTCGGACTCACCCCGACATGGTCATAAAGATCAAAGAAGAAGTTCAGAAACAATGGGATGCAGGGTTTCTTGCAGTGACTCACTATCCTCCCTGGGTTGCCAACATTGTGCCGGTACCGAAGAAAGACGGAAAGGTTAGAATGTGTGTGGATTATCGGGATCTTAATAAAGCTAGTCCGAAAGATGATTTTCCACTGCCACACATTGATGTACTGGTCGACAATACAACTCAGTTTTCAGTGTTCTCGTTTATGGATGGTTTCTCCGGGTACAACCAGATTAAGATGGCACCTGAAGATATGGAGAAGACCACGTTCATTACTCCGTGGGGTACATACTGTTATAAGGTGATGCCTTTTGGGTTGAAGAACGCAGGGGCAACGTATCAACGAGCAATGGTAACTTTGTTTCACGACTTGATTCACAAAGAGATTGAATGTTATGTGGATGACATGATTGCCAAGTCAAGAACAGAAGAAGAACATCTGGTTAACTTGAAAAAGCTGTTTGAAAGGTTGAGGAAGTTCCGCTTAAGGTTGAATCCAAATAAGTGCACTTTTGGGGTGCGTTCTGGAAAGCTGTTGGGTTTCATTGTGAGTGAAAAAGGGATTGAGGTTGATCCTGCCAAAGTGAAAGCAATACAAGAAATGCCTGAACCGAGAACGGGAAAAGAAGTTCGTGGTTTTCTGGGTAGATTAAACTACATTGCAAGGTTCATATCTCACCTAACAACCACGTGTGAACCAATTTTTAAACTGCTAAGAAAAGATCAGACGGTCATGTGGAATGACGATTGCCAATTGGCATTCGATAAGATAAAAGAATACTTGCAGGAACCTCCAATTCTCATACCTCCAGTTGAAGGAAGACCTTTGATAATGTATTTGACAGTGCTTGAAGGTTCTATGGGTTGTGTTCTCGGTCAACACGACGAGATAGGTAGGAAGGAGCATGCTATCTACTACTTGAGCAAAAAGTTCAATGATTGTGAGTCCCGTTACTCAATGCTTGAAAAGATATGCTGTGCACTTGCATGGGCCGCAAAACGATTGAGGCAATATATGATTAGGCACACAACCTTGTTGATTTCCAAAATGGATCCTATCAAATACATTTTTGAGAAACCAGCGCTAACAGGCAGAATTGCACGGTGGCAAATGGTTTTGACAGAGTATGATATTTAGTATACTTCCCAAAAGGCCATCAAAGGAAGTGTCATGTCAGACTATCTTGAGCAACAACCGATTGATGATTACCAACCCATGAAATTTGATTTCCCTGATGAGGACATCATGTTTCTCAAAGCCAAAGACTGCGAGGAACCACTCCCGGAGGAGGGGCCAGACCCTGAATCCAAATGGAGTCTGATGTTTGATGGGGCCGTCAATATGAATGGATGCGGAGTTGGAGCAGTTCTTATCACGCCGAAAGGTGTTCATATGCCTTTCACTGCCCGAATAACTTTCGGATGCACCAACAATGAAGCAGAGTATGAAGCTTGTATAATGGGGATTGAGGAGGCGATTAATTTACGAATTAAGACCCTTGATATCTTTGGTGATTCAACTTTGGTAATTAATCAGGTGAAAGGGAGTTGGTACACGCACCAAGAAAATCTGGTTCCGTATAGAGATTATACAAGAAGATTGCTAACATTCTTTACAACAGTGAAGCTGTACCATATTCCTCGAGATGAGAATAGGTTTGCAGATGCCTTGGCCACATTGTCTTCTATGATCAAAGTGCAAGGATGGAATCATGTACCTAAGATTGAGGTGTCTCGTCTTGACAGACCTGCATTTGTGTTTGCTGTTGATGCAACGTCTGATGACAAGCCATGGTTTCATGATATCAAGCGTTTCTTGAAAAGTCAAGAGTACCCGCCAGGGGCATCTGCTAAAGATAAGAAGACGTTGAGAAGGTTGTCTGGTAGCTTCTTCTTGAATCAGGATGATGTGCTGTACAAGCGAAATTTTGACAAGGTGCTGCTCAGATGTGTGGATAGACATGAGGCAGACTTGTTAATGCAGGAAGTACATGAAGGATCTTTCGGTACCCATGCCGGAGGACATGCAATGGCTAAGAAATTATTGAGATCAGGATATTATTGGTTGACTATGGAGTCAAATTGCTGCAAGTATGGCCGTAAGTGTCACAAATGCCAGATCTATGCAGACAAAGTGCATGTTCCTCCAAATCCGTTGAGTGTCATGTCCTCTCTTTGGCCCTTTGCAATGTGGGGCATTGACATGATCAGAAAGATTGAGCCTACTGCTTCAAATGGCCATTGTTTCATCTTGGTTGCCATTGATTATTTCACTAAATGGGTTGAAGCTGCATCTTATGCCAATGTCACTAAGCAGGTGGTAGCTCGTTTCCTGAAACGGGATATCATTTGTCGCTATGGGGTGCCCGAGAGAATCATTACTGATAATGGTTCTAATCTGAATAACAAAATAATGGCTGAGCTGTGCCGGGACTTCAAAATTGAACACCACAATTCTTCTCCATATCGCCCGAAGACGAACGGCGCTGTGGAAGCGGCCAACAAGAATATTAATAAGATTGTGCAGAAAATGGTTGTCATATACAAAGATTGGCATGAGATGTTACCATTTGCTTTGCATGGGTACCGAACGTCAGTGCGCACGTCCACTGGGGCAACCCCATTCTCACTTGTATACGGTATGGAGGCAGTACTACCGGTTGAAGTGGAGATTCCATCCCTCAGAGTCATGTTGGATGTCAAGTTAGACGAGGCTGAGTGGGTTCGCGCGAGGTTTGATCAGTTAAGCCTTATTGAGGAGAAATGACTGGCAGCTGTATGTCATGGGCAGTTATACCAACGGAGGATGAAGCAGGCATTTGACCAAAAGGTGCGTCCTCGGGTTTACAAAGTGGGAGATGTGGTACTCAAAAGGATCCTTCCTCCAAGTACAGATCACAGGGGCAAATGGACTCCTAACTATGAAGGTCCATTCGTGGTTAAGAAGGTCTTCTCGGGCGGAGCCTTGTTACTTACAACCATGGATGGCGAAGACTTTTCATCCCCTGTCAACTCAGACGTAGTAAAAAAATACTTCGCATAAATAGACCCGCTGAAAAAAAAAAGAAAAAGTCCAAGCAAAAAAGGGCATCCCGGCGAACCACAGAAACAGAATAAAAAAGGTTCGGGCAAAAATTAGGGATAATAAAAAAAATTGTACACCCGGTGAGTTGAAAATCCGCAAGGACAACTCAGGCAAAAAAGGGTATCCCGGTGGACTGAAAACCCGAAAGGGCGGTCCACGCAAAAGAGGGATTTAAGCGAACGACTACGATCTGAGTTTATCTGTACTCCATCACCGTTTCAACAACTGACATTCCAAAGGGTAGAAATCAGTCTGATCATTCCTCAGAAGGCAAGGTCGGGGAGTCTTGAAGACATATTGGCCATAGCAGAATTGAAACTCAGTGGAAGGCCGTTTTCACATTGCCATCCAAAGATGGATTTGTAGCCCTCATTATCACCTACAAAAACTTCAACTACAAGTCATTCCAATTCATTAAGGATTTTGAGTTATGGAGTGATCAAAGTGGCTGAAAAGTGAAAATGTCACTTTTTCCAACACTTAGTGAAATTTTCACTAAGTCAGATTCTGCCTCACTTTTTGCCAAATGTAGGGGGATTTTTCACTTGGAATCAAAAGAGATCAAAACCAAACTTGTTCAAACAGTTGTTGTATCATGTAAAAGCTTTCCAAAATGGCCAAGAACATTTCCAAATTCAACCTACACCATGAGATACAACATTGCCAAGTTGCCTTGCTGAAATCTGTCAAGGCAAGGCAGAATTTGCAACTTTGGTCGATTTGCCAAAATCAGCCAAATTCAATTGCTCCAATCCACTTGGACACCTCAGAGGACTGAATCTAAAGGGGACAATCACTGAGCCAAGCCTCCAAGGTCCAAGGAACAAGGAATAGCATCTTGAACCTAGAGTTGCCAAAATAGGGACAAGACTTCAAATTTGGAATGAGGCATTCAATGGAACCATCAAGGTGGCATGGACTGAGCCATTCTCATCTGAAATCAGTCAAGACTTATCCAAGACCAAGGGGACCAAAGCTCTGTGCCCTAACCTCTAGTCAATGGCTAGAGGAGACTTGGATTTTCATTTGCCAACATTGGCCAAACCTACTTACCAGCTGCCATGCACTATTCCTTGCAAAACAAACTTGCTCTACTATAAATAGAGCTCAATTGTGGTCAGTTTAAGTACACCAAAGCCATCTAACAGATGCTTTCCTCAAAATCTCTTTCTCTTGGCAAAAATGCCTTTCTTAGCAAGGTAGCTATTGGGTTTTGAGTTTGAGAGCAATTCTGCACAAACCACTCACTCACACACCTCACATACATCACATATGAGCTGATCAAACACTCACATAACATCTGGAGCATCAAAATCTCAAAATCACTTGCCATCCACACAAGTTTGAAGTGAAGTTGCAGCTGAGATGCCATAAACTGATCCAGTCCATTTCAATTCAATCCAAGTGTTCAAACACACTCCATATGGTGTAGGGAAGCTGTCCAGATCATCACAACTTGTCTGTAACACCTCCAACTCAAAATCACATCTGCTCTTGCTGTCACGACGTGGAGGTAAGCCTAAACTTGGGCATCTCTCAATCTATGCATATTTCCTCGCACAATAATTTGGCCATATGTTCATAATCATGCATGGAATGTTTTCCCTCAATTAATTGCATTGTTTGAATCGTGTATCAAAAATCCTAGCCTTAATGCAGAAATTAGGGTTCTTGAGGTCTCTTCGTGATTTCTTGTTGTATGTTTAATTTAAATGAAATTAAAGTACATAGACATGATCGTGAGGTTGAGACGAGCATAATGATATGTGGATTGCATGATATGATTACGTATTCATGGAGATTGGATAGAAAATGCAAATCTGGGCAAACTGAAAAACGCGTGTGTTCTTGGTGTTGTTCTCGGCGCCATTTTCATAAATTCAAATATTTGAATTTTGTGATTTTGTTTAATTGATTCCAAAATTAATTTCTCTCTGAGTTTTAAAGATTTTGAGTTGATTCTTTTTTTAATAATTCACAAAAATGTTAAAATATTTTATTTTCACAAAAAATCCCAAAAATATTATTTATTTCATATAATTGATATTTTTGCAAAGAATTAATATTTTCATTGTTTTTGGCATTTAAAATATTTTTTCTACATTGATTTTGCAACTTTTAATGCTTTCTAATTATTTTGTAGGTCAATACTTAATTTTTGAAGCATTAATCCAAGATCACAATTTGTTTTCCATGTGTTAAACAATTTTTGATCATTTTAATTGAATTTTTATTCAATTAAATACATTTTGAAAACAAATTAGGGTTTTGGATTAATTCAACCTTCATAAATCATTTTAAAAACACTTTGGGCCTCTTGAGAGAGTGTAAGACCCATCCCCCCTTGTACAAAAACTTTTTTGGGCCTCACCCATTGTATAAGTCCCTCTGTACAAGTAAACGACGCGATCGTCGCCCGTTTAAAAATAAAAATCATCTGGGCCTCTCCTTGAGCTATAAGACCCATTCAAAACACTTTGGGCCTCTATTAGAGTGTAAGACCCAATCCCCCTTTTAACCAAAAAATTTCGGGCCTCACTTATTGTATAAGTCCCTCTGCGTTAAAAGAAAACCTCGGCGCGATCGCCATTTTTAAACGAAAAATCATTTGGGCCTACCCTGTGTTATAAGCCCCACTCTTTTCTTTAAACCTTTTTGGGCATCTTGAGAGAGTGTAAGACCCATCCCTTTGTACAGAAAAGCTTTTTGGGCCCCAGTCACTTGTATAAGTCCCTCTGTACAAATTCAAACAGTGCGCTCACTGATAAAACCATGGGCCTCTCATTGAGATGTAAGCCCCAAATCTTTCTTTTTCAAAGCACTTTCTCCTTTGATTTTGAATATACTGTTGTTTTCAATCTTTCTTTGTTGAACAACTAACCAAACAACATGGAAGCACTCCAACCGAGTAAGTGGTTATCGCTTTCATTTACTGCTTTCATATTATAAACTGTATTGTGGGGCTGCTCACTGTAAGTCTCCTTTCATAAACTCATATCTACTGTGTAATAATAGTATAGATATTTTGAGTTTCCCCGGCTACTACGTCTAGAACTAGGTGACGCCGTTTCATTTATTCGTAGAAATAGACGCCTAGATCCCCAATAGGAGCACCAGATACAGTCTTCTCTTCGGCTGTCCTCCTTAGGAATCGTCAAGAAGCTCTACTCCCCAAGATGAATGTATTCTCCGTGAATGGCATCTTTGAGTTTCTTCCCAATTCTCGAACTTTCCTGACTTGATCTATTCCGCGTGGATAGCTTACCTTGAATGTCTCGGGATTTGGGTACCCACTACGGTCATAATCTTGGACCTTAACTAAGGAACCCTCTTTAAAAGCTAGGAGTCGCTGGATAGTAAACCTCGCACGTTTACCAGTGGTTTTTGTCTTTAAAAGAGTTATCTCTCCTAATGGAAAGGAGATGATAAGACCCACGGGCTTCATAAAAGCATCGGCCTTCTCTTGGGAATTATTCAAGGACACTACGGCTTCTTAGAAGTATTCACAGCCTCCTCTTAGGCTTCGTATAATGATCTCTTCCTCTGGGAATGATAGCCTCCTCTTGGGCTTCGTACTAGGACCCGTCGGCTTCTTAAAAGTTTCCAGCCTCCTCTTGGGCTTCGTACAAATTGTCCCGACGACCTCCTAGAGGTAAGGAACAGAACCTAGTCATCCTCATAGAACAGTCCTTTCATAGAGTCTACTACTGTTTCTCACAGCATAGTACAAAAGATAAAACTCTAGACACGGACAGTCTAACTTCCTTGAGTCTCAAAGACATTCTCAAGTACCCTTCGTTAAATAGGAAGGAAACCCGCAGACTCGGACAGTCTCGACACCCTTTGGATTTCCTGTTTCCTCAAAGAGAAGGAAATATCCCTGATCCTCAAATCAAACCCCTGGGTACAGTGTTACTCATATAAGAACTGATTTTCTCTTTTAAAATTAGTATATTGGATCTGTCACTCAACTGAAACAGTTACAATAGCCTCAATCTCGGGCTTCGTACGAGATACCAAAATTCTCCCCAGTGGAGTCAAAACAACCTTTTCGCCTCTCTCTCGGGCTTTGTACGAGATACAAAAACACTCTCTTACTGAGTATAAAAGATTCTCCAACTGAGTCAACTCTTTGCTAGCCTCCTCTTAGGCTTTGTATAACGATATGCCCCACTGGGTCGAACCCTTTTAGCCTCTTTCTCGGGCTTTGTACGAGACACAAAATAGCCTCCTCTTAGGCTTTGTATAATGATTTTCCTAGCGGAAATTAGCCTCCTCTTAGGCTTTGTATAAGAAAACCACTGGTTAATCCAATTAACCTTTTAGCATCAAAGCTGTGCCTCGTTCACAGTATACAAACATCAACAACTCCTTTCCCTTTATCTAATCGCTGTAAGCGGCAAGCCTCTGGATCATCTACATCCATGCCACTGTCCCTCTTTTAGCATGAGAAATTCCTAAGGAAAGATGGCATTGCTCTACACTGAGTTAAAGTCTTATCCTTCAGGTTAAAACCCTTTCTTCGGAAATTATGGCATTGCTCGGATCCGCGTATCCCAGTTAAAGTAATTCTCCTTCTCCCCTCTTTAGAGATAACAAATTCTCTCTAAAGTCGAGGTCTTTCAGCTTCACGTCTTGGGCTTTGAACAAGACACAAATAGACCTTTCAGCTTCACATCTTGGGCTTTGAACAAGATACAAATCACCTTTCGCTTCATGTCTTGGGCTTTGAACAAGACACCAAAAACAATTTCCTCCCATAGAATAGGAGGAACTACGAACGCTCTGATTTCCTTGTTTCGGTAAACGGGAATACGTAGGCATAAGATCAAAAGAAAAGATCTTAGCGAGCGCAATCAACAAAAAACCCAAATCCCATATCTCCATCAATCAAAAGCAGTAACTCAAAAACATCAGTCCTAACATCCTACTCCTTGTTCCCCGCCAGAAACCTTCTGCCCAGGTAAAAAAAAAAGAAAGAAAGAAAGAAAACAGTATTGGTGAAAATACAAATAACCAGTACAAAGGCCCCCCACATTGATAGCATCCGTAACCTAACAGACCGCTGTTTAAACTCAGTATGCAAGCAGGGTTAATTGGAGACATCTATTTCCCTTCCTTATTCAGCTCACAATAGGATAAAAAATGAATCGACCTGTAGTTAAAGCTCAAACCGCAGAGAGCGACCAGCGCTTAAGAACCGCGTCCAAAATCGCTCGCTACACCAACTAAAAGAAATAACAGAAATAACTGAAATAACTGACAAAATTAAATGCAAAAAAATTGGTTTAGGCAGCGTGAGTCGACCGCCCCACACGTAGGGGTCGACGTGAGCCAACCCGCTGGAATGACTATGCAAAATAACTTTCCATGCGTCGACCTATTAATGCCTTGCGTCGACGCAGACCTGCAAATTTTGCAGAAATTTGAATTTCCAGAACCATGCGTCGACTCATGACTACCAGGGGGCCAGCATGCGCTTTCCCGTAGTTTTCTCAAAATTTGTTCAAAACATCATGAGTCGAATCATGCTCACCTTGGGTCGACTCAAGACATGCAGATTTTTCAAAAGCTTATTTTTCTACATGTTTTTGCTGACCAAGACTCGAACAAGTATTCCAAACACCAATATTATGATCATGCACATGTAGAAATTGTGTAGACTTCTTCCTATATGTTTAGACACGTGAACATTGATAATTAGATGCAATTTTTCCCGACAGTGAAGTGATACCGCTCAAATTACAATCTAATGACACTCTTATCTGTTGACATCATTAAAAACAAAATAGATGAGAGACCTTAGCCCTCACATTTTGCACTGCAAAGTGTTAATCGATTAACACTTAAAAAAGTGCAAAAAAACACTGGTTAATCGATTAACATTATTGCACTGCAAAGTGTTAATCGATTAACAATGGACAGTGAGCAGAAAATCAGTTTTGAAAAAGGCTTTTGGACAACTTTTTGGTTGTGCAATCACTCCAATGCTAGGGTAAACAATTATGCACGAAAAATCAAGTTTAAAAGCAGCAAATGATCAACAATAGAATCAATTAAACAATCAAGATCATGGATCAATCAACGAAAAAATTAATTCACATGCAAACCAACGAAACTACATCACGAATAATATGACAACGTTCGAAATCGAAAAAAGAGTGAGATCTACCAACCTACAAGCCGGAGATTTGGCTTGGTGATTGTTGCAAAGAGATCTTGGCAAAGATAATTAAAGAAAACCAGAGGAATCTTCAACTATAGCCGAAACATGTCGAAACCGATCAATATGCGACGAAAACTCCGAGATGTGAATTAATACCGAAGAAGCTTGAACTAATCACTTGAGATGAATCCAAAAGCTACTAAGCTCCACAAAAACCAGTAAAATGGAATAATGATGATGGTTAAGCTCAAGAAAAAGCACTTTCAAAGTGAAAGTAGCTTTTCTTCAATGGAGAATTAAGAGCTTTGGTGAGGTTTTGGAAGAGAATTGAGATGAAGATGAAGATGTATCAGAAAAAATCAAAGAGAATGTGAGAGAATTGAGGGTGAAATGTGAGAAATTTGTGTGAATGGTTGTAGAAAATGGTGGTGAATGGTGGAGAATTGAAAAGTGAGTGAAGGTGAGTTTATATAGACTTTAGGTTTGGAGTGTGAGAGGTTTGGAGCTAGCTTTGGACTTAGCTTTGGGTTTGGAACTAGGCTAGGAATTAGTTACACTTGACTCACCGAGTCAAGGTGGTTAACTCGGTTAGTTAGAACCAACTCGGTAACAATCCCAAGGTGAGCTCCAACATCCAAAGGTCCACATACTTGCACAACAAGGAACATGGTGCACTTATTTGAAAATGAAGCATTGGAATAAAATTGGGTGAATTCTTGAATACTCCAGAACGTCCCACATGCTACTAGACCAATGTAGAAGTTCAAAATGTGGAGGGAAAGTTGCTGTCTTGAAAAAGTAGAAAATTCTGCAAAATTTGCATGTGTTAATCGATTAACACATTTGCACTGTAAATGGTTAATTGATTAACCAAGCCAAAAATGCCCAAATTTTCCTGAAAAATGGTGTTGTGGCCATGGTTCCGATTTTCAACATCTTGTATTGATGAATAAACATAGAAACCCTTGTTTTGTGCTTGTTTTGATGATGTGATGACTTTGTGAAGATGTGATTAATCGGGCATGGAAAACCTGAATATTCCTATAACAAAATCAAAGAGAAAAAAATGCGAAATGCGTATGTCAGCGATGCGAGTGCACATGCTTATGCAAAAGGCAAAAAGGGAGGTCAAATTTTAGGTTACGACACACTGGTTTGATATAATTCTAGACCTAGTTGCCCGGGAAAACTCTAAGCAAGATAATATACAAGCATATATATATGTATATATATATATATATATATATATATATATATATATATATATATATATATATATATACAGATGAAATATATACAAGTATGTAAAAGAAAGCTGATAGAATTTACAGGTGAGCAAGCTTCCAGCACTACAACAATATGGTTAGTTATTCAAGAAATTAAAGAAAGTTTTGATAACAACTATGAATTTGAATCTAAGTCAAAAGGTAAAGTTGTTTTGAAAAGAAGATTGGGGCTTATACTCAAGGAGAGGCCCAGATGAAATACAACAATCATACTGTTATTCTGAAAATTGTACAGGGGCTTATACAATGACTGAGATCCAAAAAGGTTTTATGTACAAAGGGGGTTGGTTCTTACACTCTATTATAGGTCCAAAGATATTTTTATACAAGAAATGGAGTTTACAACTCAAGGAGATGCCCAGATAAAAAGCAGTGATCGCATCGTTGTTTTGAAAATCGCGTCGGGACTTATACAATGACTAAGGCCCAAAAAAATATATTTATTAACAAGAGATGGGTCTTACACTCTATTAGAGGCCCAAGGTGTTTAAAAAAAGAAGAAAAATGGGACTTACAACATAAGGGAAGGCCCAAATGAAAATATTTTGAAAACGGCGATCGCGCTGAGATTTTTTATGCACTGGGACTTATACAATGACTGAGGCCCAAAAAAGGATCTTATGTGACAAGGGATGGGTGTTACACTCTATTAGAGGCCCAAAGTGTTTATGTGAAGTTTGAAAAATCAAAATTTTAGAGGAAACCCTAATTTTGAATTTAAAAGATATAATTTTCAATGGAAATTAAATAAAAAATGATATAAAATATCAAATATATTCAAAACCAAGTTATCAACTTTGAAAAATATTTTGAACAATCATGTTTAGTCACATGAAAGCTTGAAATTTATTTGAAGTTGAAAAATCAAGGTGAGAATTTCATTAAAAAATGTTTGAAAACAAATAAAATGAAATTATTTACCAAAATTCCAACTATATTAAATAAATAATATAAATTTGATTTTTTGTAAAATAAAATAATTTAACATTTTTTTGACTTTTTAAAAAAAGAACCAATAAAAAATGAGAGAGAAATTAATTTTTGAAATCAATTAAACAAAATATCAAAAATTCAAATATTTGAAAATTTGAAAAAGGGCGCCAAGAACACTTGGTTCTTGCCCGCGTCCCCTGTTTTCCCGAGATTTGCATTTTCTCACTTTTCTCTCTGATTACTCAATGGTTTTGCACGATCCAAACACCAATCTTGCTCGGTTTTGAACAAGGATCACAACCATATAGATTAATTGCATTTATATTAAGTGTGGAGTGAGAACCATTTTCAAAACAATTTTCATTAGGGCCTCCCCTTGAACTTTAAGCCCCATTTTTATTCTTTTTAAACACTTTTTGGGCCTCTAATAGAGTGTAAGAACCACCTCTTTTGTAAATATATAATTTAGGCCTCAGTCAATGTATAAGTCCCGATACGCGATTTTTAAAATAAACGGTGCGACACTGTTTTTTCATCTGGGCATCTCCTTGAGTTATAAGCCCTAACTCTTGTATAAAAATAACAATTTTGGACCTCTAATAGAGTGTAAGACCCATCCTCTTTGCAAATACAATAATTTTGGGCCTCAGTTATTGTATAAGTCCCTCTATGGTTTTCAAAACTACGACGCAATCGTCGCCTTTTCAAAAGAGATCATCTGGGCCTCTCCTTGAGTATAAGCCCTAAACTTCATTTTAAAACAACTTCATTTTTTGATAAAGGTTCAAATTCAAAGTTTTATCAAAACTGTCTTCAATTTCTTGAAAACCTAACCATACAGCTGTAGTTAATATGCTTGAGCTTTCATCAGACTGTAAGTCCCACTATCTCTTCAATACATACTTGTTTATATATTTCATATGTATATATATATATATATATATATATGCTTGTACATACTTGCTTAGAGTTTTCCCCAGCAGTTAGGTCTACATTTAGGTCAAACCAGAGGTTACTCTTTCAGCATACTCAAAACTAGTTCCCCATAGGAAATTCCAGATACAATAATGCCTCCTCTTGGGCTTATACAATATGGAACAGAGAAAGACATTATTCTCGGTGAAACTTTTCTCAAGACTGTCCAGACTTAGAAATATTTGTGTACAAGAAATTCAATTCCCCAAAGAGGACTATTTCCCGGTGAAACCTCTTTTGAATTTTTTCAAACTCTAGAACTGTTCAGCAAAGGAAGGATTAATTCCCGACGAAATCTTTCTTGTACTTTTCTTAGGTTTGGACCCACAGGCTTCCTAAAAGCATCCCCAGCCTCCTCCTGGGCATAGTACAAGGACCCTCAGGCTTCTTTGAAGTTCTTTAGCCTCCTCTTGGGCTTAGTACAAGGACCCAAAGGCCTTCTACAGGTATAGGTGTAGCGAGCGATTTTGGACGCGGTTCTTAAGCGCTGGTCGCTCTCTACGGTTTGAGCTTTGACTACAGGTCGATTCATTCTTTATCCTATTGTGAGCTGAATAAGGAAGGGAAATAGATGTCTCCAATTAACCCTGCTTGCATACTGAGTTTAAACAGCGGTCTGTTAGGTTACGGATGCTATCAATGTGGGGGGGCCTTTGTACTAGTTATTTGTATTTTCGCCAATACTGTTTTCTTTCTTTTTTACCTGGGCAGAAGGTTTCTGACGGGGAACAAGGATTAGGATGTTAGGACGGATGTTTTTGAAATACTGCTTTTGATTGATGGAGATATGGGATTTGAGTTTTTTGTTGATTGCGCTCGCTAAGATCTTTTCTTTCGATCTTATGCCTACGTATTCCCGTTTACCGAAACAGGGAAATCAGAGCATTCGTAGTTCCTCCTATTCTATGGGAGGAAATGGGTGTTTTTGGTGTCTTGTTCAAAGCCCAAGACGTGAAGCGAAAGGTGATTTGTATCTTGTTCAAAGCCCAAGATGTGAAGCTGAAAGGTCTATTTGTGTCTTGTTCAAAGCCCAAGACGTGAAGCTGAAAGGTCTCGGCTTTAGAGAGAATTTGTCATCTCTAAAGATTGGAGAAGGAGAATTACTTTAACTGGGATACGCGGATCCGAGCAATGCCATAATTTCCAAAGAAAGGGTTTTATCCTGAAGGAGAAGACTTTAACTCAGTGTAGAGCAATGCCATCTTTCCTTAGGAATTTCTCATGCTAAAAGAGGGACAGTGGCATGGATGTAGATGATCCAGAGGCTTGCCGCTTACAGCGATTAGATGAAGGGGAAGGAGTTGTTGATGTTTGTGTACTGTGAACGAGGCACAACTTTGATGCTAAAAGGTTAATTGGATTAACCAGTGGTTTTCTTATACAAAGCCTAAGAGGAGGCTAATTTCCGCTAGGAAAATCATTATACAAAGCCTAAGAGGAGGCTATTTTGTGTCTCGTACAAAGCCCGAGAGAGAGGCTAAAAGGTTTTGACTCGACGATGGAATCTTTGTGTCTCGTACGAAGCCCGAGATAGAGGCTATTGTTTGTTTGACTCTACGAGGGAGTCTTTGTGTCTCGTACGAAGCCCGAGATAGAGGCTAAAAGTTTGACTCAACAAGAGAGTGTTTTTGTATCTCGTACGAAGCCCGAGATGGAGGCTAAAGGTTTGTTTCAGTTGAGTGACAGATCCAATATACTGATTTTAAAAGAGAAAATCAGTTCTTATATGAGTAATGTTGGCCCTCAGGGATTTTGATTCGAGGATCAGGGATATTTCCTTTTCTTTGAGGAAACGGGAAATCCAAAGGGTATTGAGACTGTCCGAGTCTGTGGGTTTCCTTCCTATTTAACGAAGGGTGCTTGAGAATGTCTTTGAGACTCAAGGAAGTTAGACTGTCCAAGTCTAGAGTTTCATCTTTTGTACTATGCTTTGAGGAACAGTAGTAGACTCTATGAAAGGACTGCTCTATGAGGATGACTAGGTTCTGTTCCTATACCTCTAGGAGGTCGTCGGGACAATTTGTACGAAGCCCAAGAGGAGGCTGGAAACTTTTAAGAAGCCGACGGGTCCTTGTACTAAGCCCAAGAGGAGGCTATCATTCCCGGAGGAAGAGATCATTATACGAAGCCTAATAGGAGGCTGTGAATACATCTAAGAAGCCGTAGGGTCCTTGAATAATGCCCAAGAGGAGGCCGATGCTTTTAAGAAGCCCGTGGGTCTATCATCTCCTTTCCATTGGGAGAGATAACTCTTTTAAAGATAAAACCACTGGTAAACGTGCGAGGTTTACTATCCAGCGACTTCTAGCTTTTAAAGAGGGTTCCTTAGTTAAGGTCCAAGATTATGACCGTAGTGGGTACCCAAACCCCGAGACATTCAAGGCAAGCTATCCACAAGGAATAGATCAAGTCAGGAAAGTTCGAGAATTGGGAAGAAACTCAAAGATGCCATTCACGGAGAATACATTCATCTTGGGGAGTAGAGTTTCTTGACGATTCCTAAGGAGGACAGCCGAAGAGAAGACTGTATCTGGTGCTCCTATTGGGGATCTAGGCGTCTATTTCTACGAATAAATGAAACGGCGTCACCTAGTTCTAGACGTAGTAGCCGGGGAAACTCGAAATATCTATACTATTATTACACAGTAGATATGAGTTTATGAAAGGAGACTTACAGTGAGCAGCCCCACAATACAGTTTATAATATGAAAGCAGTAAACGAAAGCGATAACCACTTACTCGGTTGGAGTGCTTCCATGCTGTTGGGTTAGTTGTTCAACAAAGAAAGATTAAAAACAACAATATATTCAAAATTAAAGGAGAAAGTGCTTTGAAAAAGAAAGATTTGGGGCTTACAGCTCAAGGAGAGGCCCAGGGTTTTATCAGTGAGCGCACTGTTGAATTTGTACAGAGGGACTTATACAAGTGACTGGGGCCCAAAATGGTTTTCTGTACAAAGGGATAGGTCTTACACTCTCTCAAGAGGCCCAAAAAGGTTTAAAGAAAAAGAGTGGGGCTTATAACACGAGGGTAGGCCCAAATGATTTTTCGTTTAAAAATGGCGATCGCGCCGAGGTTTTCTTTTAACGCAGAGGGACTTATACAATAAGTGAGGCCCAAAATGTTTTGGTTAAAAGGGGGATTGGGTCTTACACTCTAATAGAGGCCCAAAGTGTTTTGAATGAAAGAAATGGGTCTTACTACTCGAGGGTAGGCCCAGATGGTTTTTATTTTTAAACGGGCGACGATCGCGCCGTTTACTTGTACAGAGGGACTTATACAATGAGTGAGGCCCAAAAAGTTTTTTGTACAAGGGGGGATGGGTCTTACACTCTCTCAAGAGGCCCAAAGAGTTTTGAAAATGATTTATGAGGGTTGAATTAATCCAAAACCCTAATTTGTTTTCAAAATGTATTTAATTGAATAAAAATTCAATTAAAATGATCAAAAATTGTTTAACACATGGAAAACAAATTGTGATCTTGGATTAATGCTTCAAAAATTAAGTATTGACCTACAAAATAATTAGAAAGCATTAAAAGTTGCAAAATCAATGTAGAAAAAATATTTAAAATGTCAAAAACAATTAAAATATTAATTCTTTGCAAAAATATCAATTATATGAAATAAATAATATTTTTTGGGATTTTTTGATAAAATAAAATATTTTAACATTTTTGTGAATTATTAAAAAAAGAATCAACTCAAAATCATTAAAACTCAGAGAGAAATTAATTTTTGAATCAATTAAACAAAATCACAAAAATTCAAATATTTGAATTTGGAAAAAAAGGCGCCAAGAACAGGCTGAAGAACACGCGCGTGTTCTTGGTTTCTCAGATTTGCATTTTCTATCCAATCTCCATGAATACTTAATCATATCATGCAATCCACATATCATTATGCGCGTCTCAACCTCACGATCATGTCTATGTACTTTAATTTCATTTAAATTAAACATACAACAAGAAATCACGAAGAGACCTCAAGAACCCTAATTTTTGCATGAAGGCTAGGATTTTTTTTACACGATTCAAACAATGCAATTAATTGAGGGAAAACATTCCATGCATGATTATGAACATATGGCCAAATTATTGTGCGAGGAAATATGCATAGATTGAGAGATGCCCAAGTTTAGGCTTACCTCCAAGTCGTGACAGCAAGAGCAGATGTGATTTTGAGTTGGAGGTGTTACAGACAAGTTGTGATGATATGGACAGCTTCCCTACACCATATGGAGTGTGTTTGAACACTTGGATTGAATTGAAATGGACTGGATCAGTTTATGGCATCTCAGCTGCAACTTCACTTCAAACTTGTGTGGATGGCAAGTGATTTTGAGATTTTGATGCTCCAGATGTTATGTGAGTGTTGGATAAGCTCATATGTGATGTATGTGAGGTGTGTGAGTGATTGGTTTGATTGGAATTGCTCTCAAACTCAAAACCCGATAGCTACCTTGCTAAGAAAGGCATTTTTGCCAAGAGAAAGAGATTTTGAGGAAAGCATCTGTTAGATGGCTTTGGTGTACTTAAACTGACCACAATTGAGCTCTATTTATAGTAGAGCAAGTTTGTGTTGCAAGGAATAGTGCATGGCAGCTGGTAAGTATGTTTGGCCAATGTTGGCAAATGAAAATCCAAGTCTTCTCTAGCCATTGACTAGAGGTTAGGGCACAGAGCTTTGGTCCCCTTGGTCTTAGATAAGTCTTGACTGATTTCAGATGAGAATGGCTCAGTCCATGCCACCTTGATGGTTCCATTGAATGCCTCATTCCAAATTTGAAGTCTTGTCCCTATTTTGGCCATTCTAGGTTCAACATGCTATTTCTTGTTCCATGGACTTTGGAGGCTTGGCTCAGTGATTGTCCCCTTTAGATTCAATCCTCTGAGGTGTCCAAGTGGATTGGAATAATTGAATTTGGCTGATTTTTGCAAATCGACCAAAGTTGCAAATTCTGCCTTGCTTTGACAGATTTCAGCAAGGCAACTTGGCAATGTTGTATCTCATGGTGTAGGTTGAATTTGGCAATGTTCTTGGCCATTTTGGAAAGCTCTTACATGATACAACAACTGTTTGAACAAGTTTGGTTTTGATCTCTTTTGATTCCAAGTGAAAAATCCCCCTACATTTGGCAAAAAGTGAGGCAGAATCTGACTTAGTGAAAATTTCACTAAGTGTTGGAAAAAGTGACATTTTCACTTTTCAGCCACTTTGATCACCCCATAACTCAAAATCCTTAATGAATTGGAATGACTTGTAGTTGAAGTTTTTTTAGGTGATAATGAGGGCTACAAATCCATCTTTGGATGAGAAAAAATGGCCTTGTGGTTTAGGAGTTATGGTCCTCCAAAGTTGGTACCTTTGCCACTTTGTTTTTAACTTAGAAAATTTTCTAAGTTTTATGGTTACCCCTTTTACAAGTTATCTCACTTTTCTTGATTTTTCTTGATGAATGATGATTCAAATCATACATTAACATCATTTTAGGGTTAAAAATCCATTTTGGTGAAAAATCTCAAAAAGTCAAAGTTGACTTTTGTGCACAGTTGACTTTTTATCAGATGAATTCCAAACCGTGCAATTCTTCAGGAAATCATGTCCTTGACCTAAATCAAACTTGATGGACATGTTCCATGGGTGTCATAGGGTATATTCAATCATGTATTAGGGTTTGGGAGCATGTCCTGGTCAAAAGTCAAAGTTACAGTTGACTTTTCCCTAAAACCCTAATTGTGGTGCAGATGAAAATGAGACTTGTTGCTCAAGCTTCTTGGATCAATCCATTGTTCCAAATGGATCAATATGGTATATTAGAGACCCTCAAATCATCTCTTGAGGTCTTGGCTCATGGTTTGTCCCAAAAGTCAACTTAGGGGTGAATTAGGTCAAGAAACCCTAATTCCTGATTTTTGATGAATGCATCCCCTGAGGCAAAATTGACTTGATGCATGGGTTCATGAGGTTCCATGAAGCATATTAGGTTATGTTTTGGATCATTGCCTTGTGCCCAGATGAAAATTCCCATCTGGAGGCCCTGGTCGACCAAAACCCTAATTTGGTGATACTGTCGATCTTGAGACTTGATCCACCTAGAAGGGAGCAGCCTTGTGCTTAATCCTTGAAGTGGGAGTCCTTTTTGATCCATTGTGGATGTTTGAGAGATTAGACAAGTTGAAGATCATGTCATTTCTTGATTGATCCATTGTCTAAGCACTCAGAGAGGGCTTGAAACCTTAATTTTGATTGTATTGGATGCTCACCCATCTTTGGGGAGACTGATGAAGCATGATGGTTCATCCATATTGTGATGATGATTTTCACAATGATGGGAAATCTAAGTGGTCAAAATTTGGGGTATTACAGATGCCCCTATTTAATCTTCTTGGACCCGAAGGTGTGAATGACGAAGGTATTCGAGCATTCGGGGTGCAAGAGGATTAAATATCGGAATATCCGAAATTTTGATGGTGGTTATGAATGGTAGCTTACGCATTCATCTTCTTTAGCTAAGCGATGATGCTTAGAAAAGGTAAACTTCCCCTCGTTCTTGGTTTCCTACCAAGGAACTGGTCTTAGTTTCTGATTTAAACTTCCCCTCGATCCTGGTTTCCTACCAAGAACTGGTCTTAGTTTCTTTTGTCAATAAACTTTATTGACAAGGAACGCTATGTGTAGCGGTTTTCCTTCAAACTTCTCGCCGAATTTTCCTGGGGAGACGCCATTTGAGTAGAAAATGTTTTGCTGTTAGACTTGCTGGGGAACCCAGTCGTCTGAGTTGTAGAGTTGTACAAACTTCTCTGTTTTGGAGACGCCATTTGTCGATTCTACTAGGGAAAGCGAGTCTCTTGAGAGACTGTTTTCATTTGGGATCTTTCATCATACTTTTCTCGGGATCTTCCCGGAGAAACGCCTTATGATGGGGTCCAATTTTGAGATGCCGATGACCTTCTCATCAGTGGTTTTTCGGAGCAAAACTGGCGTGCTGCCGAATCTCTGATCACGAGGCTTTCTCTGTGGATTTTCTTTAATCCGAGAAAGCAAGGATATCATCTTTAATGGCGAAGAGTGACATCTGTTGAAGGTTCTCTGATCTTTCAGAGGTTCAAATTATCAAAGTGGCCAAGTGCCGACTCTGATCTAAAGATACACTGGTGGCGAGATTGTGCAGACGCAACACTTCCTGACGAGGAAAGAACTGACAAACTCGATTGAGAAAACTGTTTATCACTAGGGGACAAGACCGGCTAGAGTGATAACTGCAATATGAAATGCGAACGCAAATAAAAAATGCATGATGTATGTATGTATATGCTAACAAAACAGACGCGACATACAGACTAATGGATGAACACAATTGGATACTCGGCCATCGCGGGGCGAAGAAGTACCATTGATTCAAAATAGCAATTCCACCTTGCTTAGGAGAGATAGTCCCGTTGGGAGCTATGTTGATCGGGCTTAGGAGATGAGAACTCGGCCGAAGCGTGTCAGACGAAACAAGGTCTCTGACACAGTTGATCCCTTCATTTAGGCATACTGGCTTAGAAGGAGTACTTTGATTCTGCACTTTGAAGTTCGCTTACTTCGAGAGAAGCGATCGATGTTCTTATGATGTTCAACAGTCAAAAGAAATGTCATCTTTAATTTAAAAGCAGAAAAAATTTAACAAGTAAATTCATTTTTGTTTTATTTCAAGAATCGCTGATTAAGTTTAAACAACGTCGTTCTGTAAAGCTAAAACAAGTAAAGAATTACAAACAAAAGCACAAGGGCTCAAATTTTATTGATAAGATGGAGATCAGCCAAACGCGTGATTCCAAAGAGTATATACAAAGTTAGAAAATGGTAATTTACAGGGAAAAGGGCTACGTTGAAACATGACGACCACTATCCTTCTACCAACTTTGAATTCGGGACATCCTGAGCTTCTGTCGAAGATGACCTTGACTGGAGTTTTCCTCCGATGGATGCTGTAACTGCTGCTGAGGGACTTGCCTCTGTTGAACATAGTTACTTGCCATTATCCCTAATTTTTGCCTGGATTGTACTATGAGATTTCCAATCCACCGGGATGATGATTTTTTTTTCATGTCTCTAACTTTTGCCTGGACCGCCCTTTCGGGTTTTCAATCCACCGAGACGTTTTTTTTTTTAGTTTAGGCGAAGTATTTCTTGACTACATCAACATTCGTGGGGTAGGAAAATTCCTCTCCGTCCATGGCTGCAAGTCTCAAGGCGCCGCCTGAGAAAGCTTTTGTGACCACATAGGGGCCATCATAATTCGGGGTCCATTTGCCCCGAGAGTCAGTGAGAAATGATTGTATCTTCTTGAGCACAAGGTCTCCTTTCCTGAAGACACGAGGTCGGACCTTTTTGTCAAACGCCCTCTTCATTCTTTGCTGATACAACTGACCGTGGCATAGTGTCGTGACTCGTTTTTCCTCGATCAGATTCAATTCGTCGTGTCGACCTTGACACCATTCAGCTTCGGTGAGCTTTGCTTCCATCAATACCCGGATTGATGGGATCTCTATTTCTATGGGGAGAACTGCCTCCATGCCATATACTAGAGAGAAAGGGGTTGCCCCTGTTAAAGTACGGACAGATGTACGATAACCGTGAAGCGCAAAGGGTAGTATTTCGTGCCAATCTTTATCGGTTACCACCATCTTTTGAACAATCTTCTTGATGTTCTTGTTAGCCGCTTCTACCGCTCCGTTCATCTTGGGTCGGTAGGGAGATGAGTTATGGTGTTCAATCTTGAACTCTGCACACAACTCTTTCATCATCTTATTGTTCAAGTTAGATCCATTATCAATAATGATCTCACTTGGAACACCATAACGACAGATGATATTGTTTTTGATAAATCGGACCACCACTTGTCGGGTTACATTGGCGAATGACGCTTCTTCGACCCACTTGGTGAAATAGTCAATGGCTACTAGGATGAACCGATGTCTGTTTGAAGCCTTGGGCTCAATCATACCAATTATATCGATTCCCCATATGGAAAATGGCCACGGGGAAGAAAGAACTTTGAGATGTGATGGCGATACATGAATTTTGTCGGAGTATATCTGACACTTGTGACACCTCCTCATGTACTTGTAGCAGTCGGATTCCATGGTCAACCAATAGTACCCGGCCCTGAGAATTTTTCTTGCCATCGTGTGTCCGTTGGCATGAGTGCCAAAGGATCCTTCATGAATTTCTTTCATGAGCACGTCTGCTTCTGGTCTGTCGACGCATCAGAGCAAGACCATGTCAAAATTTCTCTTATAAAGAGTGTCACCGCTCAGGAAGAAGTTTCCAGCCAATCTTCTGAGGGTCTTTCTATCTTTTCTGAGTGCCCCAGATGGGTACTCTTGTTTCTGAAGGAAGCATTTGATATCGTGATACCAAGGTCTGTCGTCTATGACTGCTTCAATCGTGAAGATGTAAGTGGGCCGTTCAAGGCGCATGATGTCGATCTTAGGTATGTCATTCCATCGACCTACACTAATCATGGAAGAGAGAGTGGCTAATGCATTAGCCATGTGATTCTCATCACGAGGGATGTGATGAAAGTCGACTCTGTTGAAGAAGGGTAACAACCTTCTTGCATAGTCTTTGTAAGGAATCAATCCTGATTGGTATGTGTTCCAATCTCCTTTTATCTGGTTAATAACCAGGGCTGAATCGCCGTATACGTCCAAGTTTTTGATCCTTAAATCAATCGCTTCTTCGAGACCGATAATACATGCTTCGTATTCGGCCTCGTTGTTCGTACATTTGAACATAAGTTTGGCGGTGAAAGGAATGTGGGAACCCTGAGGGGTAACAATGATTGCCCCAATTCCGTTTCCATAGTGATTAACTGCTCCATCAAAGATAAGTCCCCACTGGGAACCTGGTTCTGGCCCTTCACTGGGCAGCGGTTTATCGCAATCTTTCATATTTAGATACATGACATCTTCGTCTAGGAAGTCAAACCTGATTGATTCTTGATCGTCAATCGGTTGATGAGCCAAATGATCGGCTAAAATACTTCCTTTAACGGCTTTCTGAGCATGGTACTCTATGTCATATTCTGATAGTAACATCTGCCAACGGGCAATCCTTCCCGTGAGAGCAGGTTTTTCGAAAACGTACTTGATTGGATCCATTTCGGAGACCAACCAAGTAATATGACGAATCATGTACTGGCGAAGACGTTTGGCTGCCCAAGCCAAAGCACAACAAGTTTTCTCAAGCATCGTGTACCGAGTTTCGCAGTCGGTGAATTTCTTGCTTAGATAGTAAATGGCAGACTCTTTCCTTTTGGTTTCGTCTTGTTGGCCAAGTACACATCCCATTGAGTCCTCTAGGACTGTGAGGTAAATGATCAGTGGTCTTCCTTCCACTGGAGGTGATAGAATCGGCGGATTCAACAGATATTTCTTAATACTGTCGAAGGCAGTTTGGCAGTCTTCTGACCAAACGCAATCCTGGTTCTTTTTGAGTAACTTGAAAATCGGCGCACACGTGGCGGTCATAAGGAATATGAATCTGGAGATGTAGTTCAAACGTCCCAGGAATCCTCTGACTTGTTTTTCAGTTTTCGGAGAAGGCATTTCTTGAATGGCCTTGACCTTGTCAGGATCAACTTCAATTCCTTTCTGGCTGACGATGAACCCTAGTAGTTTCCCTGAACGGACACCGAAGGTGCACTTGTTGGGATTCAAGCGGAGCTTGAATTTTCTTAGACGTTCGAACAATTTTGACAGATGTTCAACGTGCTCATCCTCTGTTCTTGATTTTGCAATCAAATCATCGACATATACCTCGATTTCTTTGTGTATCATGTCATGAAACAGAGTAGTCATGGACCTTTGATAGGTTGCCCCGGCATTCTTCAAACTGAACGACATTACCTTGTAACAAAAGGTACCCTATGGGGTAATGAACGAAGTTTTCTCCATGTCTTTCGGCGCCATTTTGATCTGGTTATAGTCCGAGAATCCATCCATGAAGGAGAATACTTTGAACTTTGCTGTGCTGTCTACCAGCATGTCAATGTGTGGTAAAGGAAAGTCGTCCTTTGGACTTGCCTTGTTCAGATCTCTGTAATCAACACACATTCTGACCCTTCCGTCCTTTTTGGGAACGGGTATGATGTTGGCTAACCATTGAGGATATTCAGATGTAGCGAGGAAACCCGCGTCGATCTGTTTCTGTACCTCCTCTTTGATTTTGATGGCCATGTCCGGGTGAGTTCGTCTCAACCTCTGTTTTACTGGCGGACATTCCGATCTCAACGGTAAGTGATGTTCCACGATGCTGGTATCCAACCCTGGCATATCCTGATAGGACCAAGCGAACACATCGGGGAATTCTTTGAGAAGCTTTATCAAACCCTCTCTGGCAGTTGGACTGAGCAGTGCTCCGATCCTGATTTCTTTTCTCTCTTTTTCTGAACCCAAGTTTACCGTTTCCAACGGCTCTTTGTGAGGTTCGATGGACCTTTCCTCTTGTATGAGTAGTCGGGAGATCTCTTCTGGAATTTGGTCGTCATTTTCTTCTTCAGCCTCGAATACCGGGAACTCAAAGTTGGAAGAAGGCATCGGATCGTATGTTTCAACGGGGTATAAAACAAGCAATCTGCATGACGTGATGATTCGTGTTTAGAAGAGATAGAGAAAATGTAAGTGTGTGCAGTGTTTTGATTTTACTGCTTGTTTTTATTATTGAATGATTTTTAGGATTACCATTTTCTGAAAAAGCAAAAAGAGAAAACATCAATAAATGCGGAAATTATAGAACGACGTTATTTTATTTATGAACAAGTCGAATCTTGGAACTACAGCCCTATAAAACAAAACTCTGTCGCTTTGGGCAAAGCGAAGAGGGAAATTTACAGAAAGCGAGCCCTATCAAAATATCCGTTTCACCTGGGCAGGGTGAAAGGTTAAAGATGGCAATTACTTTGACTGATGAACGACCTTCAGAACCTCGACGACAACCCATTGGCGGCGAACTCCTCGGTGAATCACAAAGTCTGGCACCTTCCTTGATTTGTCTTCAGAAATGACGCTGATTTATGGTGGAGCAGTATCGTTGGAATCTGTCTCCCAGGCAGAATTGTCGTAGGAGAATTCCTCTGTTGCATCTTGCATAGTATTTGTGCTCTCAGCTGTATCTCCCCATCCAGTTGGCTGGATATCTTCGAGCCTGATACGAGAGCTTTCGGGAGCAGTGTACTCGACCATAAAGTCGTATTTTCCACTCGGTTGTCCCAGAGTGTCCCAAACTTCTTTGGAACTGGAGGAGTCATCTCTCTCGATGATGTTGACCTCGGGAAAAGCATAGTTGATGAATTCAAGTCCTGCAAACGTTGCGAATTCATCTTCATGTTGAGTAGTTTCTGAATGACCTGAGTGTTGATCCCATGACATGGCGGGGACACAGGTATTCTGTTCAATGATGCTCAGCTGAGTTTCATTACTCGGCTGACTCTCTTGCCCCAAGTTTCCTGGGTAAGGCTGCCACATTGGCAGGCCATCCATCGGGCCATAGTAGGTGTAGTCAAAATTGTCTTTCATCAGAGTGTCTTCCTCTAATGAGTTTGGCGGAGCGCGGCATCCTTCTGGATCACAATCTCCGTAGATCATTTCGATATCTGATCTTGGTATAAATCTCGGACTTTCTGTAGGAAAGCAAAAAGGCATAGGCACCTCTTCCTGAGACATATAGCCATCCTTGTTAAGATAGGACTTCCATTCTTCATCTGTGTCAGAGGGATCTTCCTCATTGATATCATGAACTGTCTGAGACACTGGGTGAAGAAAACCTCCACTGTGGAAGAAGTTTTGAAGGGGATGAAGACTTTCATCGTTGGCAACTGTCTGGGTACAGGTTGCAGAAAAACCAAGACCCTTCTTCATTTTATTGTTGATAGGAATGACAAGCCGTCCCCATCCTGTCGTATCGGTACTCTCGACCGCTTTGATAGCATCTTTGTATGAAGAAATTGAAGTTCCTTCTTTGGACTGATTGTCCTTGCTCACCGATAGTGCTTGGAACTGAGTTCCAATAACCTCCTCGGGTTCCACACAAGTAGATGATGATAAGTTGCTCACAAGCAAGGTTTGTTCCCCATAAACCGTGACAAGTTGATCATTCTTGACGAACTTTAGCTTTTGGTGGAGGGTTGAAGTAACCGCTCCAGCCTGATGTATCCAAGGTCTTCCTAATAAACAACTGTATGTTGCCCAGATGTCCATGACCTGGAAAGTGATTTGGAAAGTGTGAGGACCAATAGTTATGGGAAGATCAACTTCGCCGATAACTGTTTTTCTGGATCCGTCGAATGCTTTGACGACGACCTCGCTGACTCTCATCGGAGGGCCCTTGAATGATAATTGCATCAAGGTGGACTTCGGCATAACATTCAGGGCTGACCCTGTGTCTACCAGTACGTTGGCTAAAGCATCGTCCTGGCAGTTAACTGTGATATTGAGCGCCATGTTATGACGGCGACCCTCTTCAGGTAATTCTTCATCACTAAATCCCAAATTATTGCAGGAAGTGATGTTAGAGACAATACCATCAAATTGTCTGATTGTTGCATCCTGTTCCACAAAGGCTTGCTCCAAGACTTTCTGTAGAGCCTCCCTGTGCGCTTCTGAACTGAGTAAAAGTGATAATACTGAGATCTTTGAAGGAGTCTGTAACAGTTGATCGACAATGTTATATTCACTCCTTTGGATGAGCTTCAGTATCTCATCATCATTTTTTGAAAGGTCTGGATTACTAGATTGACCGACTGGTGGATCAGGAATTTCTGCCTGAAGTTCCTTTTCTTTGTTGGATTCTCCAACCCCTCGGTTGAAGATTCGACCGCTCCGTGTTACACGACTGATGTATGCAATATTCACGACGGAGGGTAATGGAATTTCCTTTCCATTCTCGATTATTGTCGCACCGTATTTGTAAGGGATAACCTTAGCTGATTCATACGGTAGTGGCCCCGGTAGATAGATGACTATGGGAACCTTCTGATTTTTCTGACCATCATAAGTAACCTTGATCCGTTCCCGGTTGGGAACTCTAGATTCGTCAAGTAGAGGGATGATGGCAAAAACATCCCTGGTCCTGTGATGACCAGAGATCGTGACAACATCCTCAACTTGCTCGGCAAGGTAGTTCGGCGACCAAATAATGGGTCCTGAACCTGGATATGGACGAATTTCTCCGTGATCGACCTGACCCTGAAGAGCTGCTCTCACAAGGTAACACCCTTGGTTACTTTCCAAACAGACGCTACAACTGTCATAGTTGTGTGGTGGCACCTGGCCACGCCCACTTTGAATACAATGTAACCTCACTAGGTTATCTTCCATTGATCGGACATCCTGACTTTGACGACGAGTAGGATTCCTGTGATTGATACTAATCTACTGAGTACCTTCGTCCATATAGATTGGCATCCACCAGTGATTTAACAAGTGCTGAAGTGCCTCCTGGACAAGGGTACAACCTTGATCGTTTTCGCAACCCGCTTTACAGCTTTGATAATCATGTGATATTAAGAATCCGAGTCAGACCTGTTCAGCATGTAACTCTACCAGGTTGGTATTCATTACGTGGATATCGAAGATCTGAACCATGTTGATTTGATAGGAGTTCCTATCATGGTAGTCTTGGATCCATCCAAGATCTATCTGACGCTGGAGGGCCTCTTGTATGAAAGAGCATCCCTGTTTGTTTACCGAGCAAATCAGACAGGAACTGTAATCGTGTCGTGGCAGATTATGATACTGGCTTTGCCTTGAGTGCATCGCCACCAATTTGACATTCATCGCACGGATGTCGTGGTTTTGAATGACATTATAATTCGTGTAAACCATGTTAACTCCACAAACTCGGTGCTCTAGGATCCATCCGAGATCCATCTGTTCCTGTAGAGCTGCTTGCACTACAGAACATCCCTGGTTGTCTTTAGAGTAGACATCACACTGGTGATAGTTGTGAGGTGGCACATGGCCATATCCACTCTGTCTACAATGCATCTTGACCAGATTGGTCCCCAAGAAGAGTACATCGTGAATTTGATAGACATTGTTAGTCTCTTTCTCAATCAGATTGACTGCAGCTTTCTCATGTTGAGGCAGCGGGTTCGTGAGAACGTTGGGATTCGTATCTTTAAAAGATAAGAGCCCGCTCCTAACAAGCTTTTGCACGTCGGATTTGAAATTGAGACAAGTCTCAATGTTATGCCCTGAACCTCCTTGATGATAAGGGCATGTCTGATCCGCCTTAAACAAAAAAGGCAGATTTTCTGGAACTGAAAGGGGAGACTTAGTCTGAATGTGCCCCTTGGCTAGCAGTAACGGAAACAGCTCTGCGTACGACATGGGTATAGGATCAAACCCTGATGGTCGTGTTGTACGGTTGTTGTTATATGGAGGACGAGCCTGCTGAAGAGGCTGTTGTGTCCTTTGTTGGTCAGGTTGGCTCTGCGCAACCTGAGGTTGATACATAGGAACAGGTGCGGGGCCGATAGCAGGAGTTACAGCTGCTACTGGCTGATAACGTCGCCTTTGCTTTCCGAGAGAGATATTCCCAATATCTTGCTCTTTTTTCTTAGGGAGAGCACTACCGTATTTTTTAGTACCGCTCGTTGATCCAGTGTCTTTTACCAAACGTCCTACTCGGACGGCTTCCTCAAGACGTACACCCATGCCGACCATTTCGGTGAAATCACTGGGCGCACTGGCAATCATTCGGTCATAGTAAAATGAGCTTAAGGTCTTTAAGAAGATTTTTGTCATCTCTTTTTCCTCAAGAGGTGGACAAATTTGAGCGGCAATTTCACGCCACCTTTGAGCATACTCCTTAAAGGTTTCCTTGTCCTTTTGCGACATTGATCTGAGTTGATCTCTGTCGGGTGCCATGTCCAAATTGTACTTGTATTGTTGGACGAAGGCAGTACCAAGATCTCTGAATGTACTGATCGTAGTACGGTTTAAACCCATGTACCATTTGAGTGCGGCACTGGTTAAACTATCCTGAAAGTAGTGAATCAGCAGGTCCTGATTCTCTGTCTGAGCTGACATCCGCCGAGCGTACATCACCAGATGGCTTTGAGGGCAACTTGTATTTTTCAAAGTCGGGCACTTGGAATTTGTGCGGGACTTTTACATTAGGGACCAAGCAGAGATCTGCGGCGTCCTTTCCAAATAGATCCTGACCGCGAATGGCTTGCAGTTCCTTATGCATTTCCAGGAACTGTTCCTGGAATTCCTCCATTCTGTCAAACATAGTTTCCTTCTTACCAGAAGGTGTCTGTGGAATCTGTCCTTCCGGGACAGTGTGCACCACAGGGGGTGGTACCGTGACTACGGCAGTAAGTCTTGGCGTCTCCCGAAGTTTGTAACCTTCAGGAGTCTTCAGTATGCCCCTGGCATCTTCGCTTTCCCGAAGTTTGTAACCTTCAGGCCCAGCGGCTTCTGTTGCGATTCCCTGATCTTCAGTGATCGGCGGAACATATCCTTCCGGGATATAGTTAGCAGGCATGCCCCAAGGACGATCTTTCGGCATCTGATACCTAGGATCATACTTTTCTATGATGGGCGTTGAGGTGATCTCTGAGATCACAGTTCTTTGTAGCTGAGCTTCTGCCATGGCTTGCATGTCGTTACGAAGCTTTCTCATATCCTTTCTCAGAGCGTCGATCTCTTATTTCAACTCTCTGTTTTCTTCCTCAAGATCATCCATCCTTTTCTGACGATTGGCCCGAGTATTGTACGAATGAGACAGTTTGACTCTAGAATCGAGACACAAACGTAAGATTCGTAGGGAAGAAGAATACGCGATGTGAGAATGATGAATGCAATGATTATATTAATTGTTTTTAGGTTTAATCAAAATAAACTTCGACAATTAGATTGCAAATATCAAACAGTGAGGAAACCCCTTTTTATTGAATTCCAAAGGATTACAGAAACGGAAATACAGTAGATTACAAAGTGCAGAAACAGAAACCTAAACTAATGGGTCCCGAGTCCTCTTCTTTGACTGGGGCGCTTGGGCCATTGTCGGGTTGTCATTCCTTTGCCAGGTGAAAGGAGCGAGCAAATTCCTTTGGTCATCTTGATTCTCTACAGCATGCTGCTCCAAAATTTCGATCAGAGCATCTTTCTCTTTTAGTAATTGCTGTATTTGGATACACTCTACGTCGAGGGTGCAGTACTTGTTCTTCCAAGACCTTCTTTCCTTTTGAACCTTGTTGAGAGTAACCTGAAGCTTTTCAGTTTCCGTCATGAAGTACATGACAGTTTCCCTCGGTGGAAGAATTCCGTAACGAGGATAAAGCATCTCTAGCTTGAGAGCTCTAGTTTGTACCCAATGGAGATAAGGCTCCACCGAGACACAGTCCGGTTTTCCCAAAGACTCTCGTCCTATCTTATGAACATGTTTCTAAGCTTGCACTATTTCCATTTTTAGTGCTCTGTCACTTTCTCCTTCTTTGAAGAAAAGACCTTCCAGATGAACACCCAATGGGATGTGTCTCATCGGGTATCCAAATTGACGAAGAACTAATATCGGATGATAGTTGATTCCTCCTTTAGTTCCTATGAGGGGGACGCTGGGGAAGTTTCCACAACGGTCAATGATTTTGATTCCCTCATAAATCCTATTACACCAATCTATATCGGAATTGGTGAGAGACATGATCTTCTGCGACCAACGCAAGACACTCTTGCAATCCCAAAAAGCAGCAGACTTGGGCAAGTGAGAGATAAACCATTTGTAAAGCAAAGGTACACAGCATGTGATCTCCCCTCCACTGTACAAATTTCCTAAGTGTACAGAATGATACGCATCTGCGAGCAAAGTCGGCACAGGGTTTCCAATGAGAAAACCCTTAATAGCGTTGATATCGACGAAGTTATTGATGTTGGGAAACAAAAATAATCCGTAGGTGAGCAAGACAAAGATGCTTTCAAAAGCAGTCCCGTTCCCTATACTAGCAAAGTACAGAGCTTTCTTTGTCAAGAACTGGGCTGGCAAACCTTGGATGCCACCCTTAGTAGTCATGTGAGTCCTGACCTCAGACTCATCCAAATGAATTGCTATTGCAATAGTCTGATTCTTCGGAATTTCTTCCAGTCCAGAAAATGGAGCCCGATCCGTGATATGTAAATCAGTCAGATGAGAATACTCCTCCAGCGTTGGTGCAAGCTGGTAATCCGGGAATGTAAAACAATGATAAACCAGATCGTAGAATTGAATGAGCGCGTCCATGATCCCCTTAATCACATGGACTCTTAACAGTGGTAGCAAACCACCGTGCTTGGCTCTGAAAGCCTCTGGGTTAACGATCATCCTTGCTAACTTTCTCAAATCCCCTAGTTTTGGAACCTTGAAGGTATACTGGTGAGTTCTCCTTCTACCGAAATCCATTAGCGTAATCCTCTTCTCTGATATTTGCAATCACAGTCTTAGTTTAATTTGAAAAACAGAGAGACTAGAAGAGAAAGTTTTTTGAATGTTTTAATGTTTTATTAAATGAATGCATGAATGCAGCACACAAAAACATAGAAAAAACATGGGGTCAAAGGGTCGTTGTCATGAAGTCAAGGCTCTGCCCATCCCCAAAGGTTTATACTAGGGTGATTTTTGTACCTGTACTCATTATCATCAGCTCCTCCCAGGAAAGCAAGACAACAAGCGGATCGCCAGCGAGTTGTGTGCAATCTTAGAGTAAGTGCTATTCATCGAGAATAGATCACCAGCCTCAAATGAGGGTAGTATCGCGTAACAGCTATTTCCGATAGCTTCCGCACTACGAAAGGGTTAGGCTTTTCTAGGTGTATACTCATTCTCACCACATGCGGCATCACACGCATTCCCATTAGCAGAAAAATAAACACGTATAGTAATTAGGAAAAGCAGTATATATATTTGTCCTAATCGTCCTAGACTTATAAAGCTATGATTCCTAAGTTCCTGACAGAAATGGGTTCCCCGACGGAAGCCCCAATCTGTGGTATTCACACAAGAGATGAAAAGGAAAAAGGAAAACAGAGACCGGCCCCACGGTGGGCGCCATTTTTCTGTGAAAAATGGGGACGACCGTGCCTAGATCTAACTTTGAAAGGCCCCACGGTGGGCGCTATTTTTCTGTGAAAAATGGGGACGACCGTGCCTAGATCTAACTTTGAAAGGCCCCACGGTGGGCGCCATTTTTCTGTAGCGAGCGATTTTGGACGCGGTTCTTAAGCGCTGGTCGCTCTCTGCAGTTTGAGCTTTGACTACAGGTCGATTCATTTTTTATCCTATTGTGATCTGAATAAGGAAGGGAAATAGATGTCTCCAATTAACCCTGCTTGCATACTGAGTTTAAACAGCGGTCTGTTAGGTTACGAATGCTATCAATGTGGGGGGGCCTTTGTACTGGTTATTTGTATTTTCGCCAATACTGTTTTCTTTCTTTTTTACCTGGGCAGAAGGTTTCTGACGGGGAACAAGGATTAGGATGTTAGGACGGATGTTTTTGAAATACTGCTTTTGATTGATGGAGATATGGGATTTGAGTTTTTTGTTGATTGCGCTCGCTAAGATCTTTTCTTTCGATCTTATGCCTATGTATTCCCGTTTACCGAAACAGGGAAATCAGAGCGTTCGTAGTTCAAAGCCCAAGACGTGAAGCGAAAGGTGATTTGTATCTTGTTCAAAGCCCAAGATGTGAAGCTGAAAGGTCTATTTGTGTCTTGTTCAAAGCCCAAGACGTGAAGCTGAAAGGTCTCGGCTTTAGAGACAATTTGTCATCTCTAAAGATTGGAGAAGGAGAATTATTTTAACTGGGATACGCGGATCCGAGCAATGCCATAATTTCCGAAGAAAGGGTTTTATCCTGAAGGAGAAGACTTTAACTCAGTGTAGAGCAATGCCATCTTTCCTTAGGAATTTCTCATGCTAAAAGAGGGACAGTGGCATGGATGTAGATGATCCAGAGGCTTACCGCTTACAGCGATTAGATGAAGGGGAAGGAGTTGTTGATGTTTGTGTACTGTGAACGAGGCACAACTTTGATGCTAAAACGTTAATTGGATTAACCAGTGGTTTTCTTATACAAAGCCTAAGAGGAGGCTAATTTCCGCTAGGAAAATCATTATACAAAGCCTAAGTGGAGGCTATTTTGTGTCTCGTACAAAGCCCGAGAGAGAGGCTAAAAGGTTTTGACTCGACGATGGAATCTTTGTGTCTCGTACGAAGCCCAAGATAGAGGCTATTGTTTGTTTGACTCTACGAGGGAGTCTTTGTGTCTCGTACGAAGCCCGAGATAGAGGCTAAAAGTTTGACTCAACAAGAGAGTGTTTTTGTATCTCGTACGAAGCCCGAGATGGAGGCTAAAGGTTTGTTTCAGTTGAGTGACAGATCCAATATACTGATTTTAAAAGAGAAAATCAGTTCTTATATGAGTAATGTTGGCCCTCAGGGATTTTGATTCGAGGATCAGGGATATTTCCTTTTCTTTGAGGAAACGGGAAATCCAAAGGGTATTGAGACTGTCCGAGTCTGTGGGTTTCCTTCCTATTTAACGAAGGGTGCTTGAGAATGTCTTTGAGACTCAAGGAAGTTAGACTGTCCAAGTCTAGAGTTTCATCTTTTGTACTATGCTTTGAGGAACAGTAGTAGACTCTATGAAAGGACTGCTCTATGAGGATGACTAGGTTCTGTTCCTATACCTCTAGGAGGTCGTCGGGACAATTTGTACGAAGCCCAAGAGGAGGCTGGAAACTTTTAAGAAGCCGACGGGTCCTTGTACTAAGCCCAAGAGGAGGCTATCATTCCCGGAGGAAGAGATCATTATACGAAGCCTAATAGGAGGCTGTGAATACATCTAAGAAGCCGTAGGGTCCTTGAATAATGCCCAAGAGGAGGCCGATGCTTTTAAGAAGCCCGTGGGTCTATCATCTCCTTTCCATTGGGAGAGATAACTCTTTTAAAGATAAAACCACTGGTAAACGTGCGAGGTTTACTATCCAGCGACTTCTAGCTTTTAAAGAGGGTTCCTTAGTTAAGGTCCAAGATTATGACCGTAGTGGGTACCCAAACCCCGAGACATTTAAGGCAAGCTATCCACAAGGAATAGATCAAGTCAGGAAAGTTCGAGAATTGGGAAGAAACTCAAAGATGCCATTCACGGAGAATACATTCATCTTGGGGAGTAGAGTTTCTTGACGATTCCTAAGGAGGACAGCCGAAGAGAAGACTGTATCTGGTGCTCCTATTGGGGATCTAGGCGTCTATTTCTACGAATAAATGAAACGGCGTCACCTAGTTCTAGACGTAGTAGCCGGGGAAACTCGAAATATCTATACTATTATTACACAGTAGATATGAGTTTATGAAAGGAGACTTACAGTGAGCAGCCCCACAATACAGTTTATAATATGAAAGCAGTAAACGAAAGCGATAACCACTTACTCGGTTGGAGTGCTTCCATGCTGTTGGGTTAGTTGTTCAACAAAGAAAGATTAAAAACAACAATATATTCAAAATTAAAGGAGAAAGTGCTTTGAAAAAGAAAGATTTGGGGCTTACAGCTCAAGGAGAGGCCCAGGGTTTTATCAGTGAGCGCACTGTTGAATTTGTAGAGAGGGACTTATACAAGTGACTGGGGCCCAAAATGGTTTTCTGTACAAAGGGATAGGTCTTACACTCTCTCAAGAGGCCCAAAAAGGTTTAAAGAAAAAGAGTGGGGCTTATAACACGAGGGTAGGCCCAAATGATTTTTCTTTTAAAAATGGCGATCGCGCCGAGGTTTTCTTTTAACGCAGAGGGACTTATACAATAAGTGAGGCCCAAAATGTTTTGGTTAAAAGGGGGATTGGGTCTTACACTCTAATAGAGGCCCAAAGTGTTTTGAATGAAAGAAATGGGTCTTACTACTCGAGGGTAGGCCCAGATGGTTTTTATTTTTAAACGGGCGACGATCGCGCCGTTTACTTGTACAGAGGGACTTATACAATGAGTGAGGCCCAAAAAGTTTTTTGTACAAGGGGGGATGGGTCTTACACTCTCTCAAGAGGCCCAAAGAGTTTTGAAAATGATTTATGAGGGTTGAATTAATCCAAAACCCTAATTTGTTTTCAAAATGTATTTAATTGAATAAAAATTCAATTAAAATGATCAAAAATTGTTTAACACATGGAAAACAAATTGTGATCTTGGATTAATGCTTCAAAAATTAAGTATTGACCTACAAAATAATTAGAAAGCATTAAAAGTTGCAAAATCAATGTAGAAAAAATATTTAAAATGTCAAAAACAATTAAAATATTAATTCTTTGTAAAAATATCAATTATATGAAATAAATAATATTTTTTGGGATTTTTTGATAAAATAAAATATTTTAACATTTTTGTGAATTATTAAAAAAAGAATCAACTCAAAATCATTAAAACTCAGAGAGAAATTAATTTTTGAATCAATTAAACAAAATCACAAAAATTCAAATATTTGAATTTGGAAAAAAAGGCGCCAAGAACAGGCTGAAGAACACGCGCGTGTTCTTGGTTTCTCAGATTTGCATTTTCTATCCAATCTCCATGAATACTTAATCATATCATGCAATCCACATATCATTATGCGCGTCTCAACCTCACGATCATGTCTATGTACTTTAATTTCATTTAAATTAAACATACAACAAGAAATCACGAAGAGACCTCAAGAACCCTAATTTTTGCATGAAGGCTAGGATTTTTGATACACGATTCAAACAATGCAATTAATTGAGGGAAAACATTCCATGCATGATTATGAACATATGGCCAAATTATTGTGCGAGGAAATATGCATAGATTGAGAGATGCCCAAGTTTAGGCTTACCTCCAAGTCGTGACAGCAAGAGCAGATGTGATTTGGAGTTGGAGGTGTTACAGACAAGTTGTGATGATATGGACAGCTTCCCCACACCATATGGAGTATGTTTGAACACTTGGATTGAATTGAAATGGACTGGATCAGTTTATGGCATCTCAGCTGCACTTCACTTCAAACTTGTGTGGATGGCAAGTGATTTTGAGATTTTGATGCTCCAGATGTTATGTGAGTGTTTGATCAGCTCATATGTGATGTATGTGAGGTGTGTGAGTGATTGGTTTGATTGGAATTGCTCTCAAACTCAAAACCCGATAGCTACCTTGCTAAGAAAGGCATTTTTGCCAAGAGAAAGAGATTTTGAGGAAAGCATCTGTTAGATGGCTTTGGTGTACTTAAACTGACCACAATTGAGCTCTATTTATAGTAGAGCAAGTTTGTGCTGCAAGGAATAGTGCATGGCAGCTGGTAAGTAGGTTTGGCCAATGTTGGCAAATGAAAATCCAAGTCTTCTCTAGCCATTGACTAGAGGTTAGGGCACAGAGCTTTGGTCCCCTTGGTCTTGGATAAGTCTTGACTGATTTCAGATGAGAATGGCTCAGTCCATGCCACCTTGATGGTTCCATTGAATGCCTCATTCCAAATTTGAAGTCTTGTCCCTATTTTGGCCATTCTAGGTTCAACATGCTATTTCTTATTCCATGGACTTTGGAGGCTTGGCTCAGTGATTGTCCCCTTTAGATTCAATCCTCTGAGGTGTCCAAGTGGATTGGAACAATTGAATTTGGATGATTTTGGCAAATCGACCAAAGTTGCAAATTCTGCCTTGCTTTGACAGATTTCAGCAAGGCAACTTGGCAATGTTGTATCTCATGGTGTAGGTTGAATTTGGCAATGTTCTTGGCCATTTTGGAAAGCTCTTACATGATACAACAACAGTTTGAACAAGTTTGGTTTTGATATCTTTTGATTCCAAGTGAAAAATCCCCCTACATTTGGCAAAAAGTGAGGCAGAATCTGACTTAGTGAAAATTTCACTAAGTGTTGGAAAAAGTGACATTTTCACTTTTCAGCCACTTTGATCACTCCATAACTCAAAATCCTTAATGAATTGGAATGACTTGTAGTTGAAGTTTTTGTAGGTGATAATGAGGGCTACAAATCCATCTTTGGATGAGAAAAAATGGCCTTGTGGTTTAGGAAAATCTCAAAAAGTCAAAGTTGACTTTTGTGCACAGTTGACTTTTTATCAGATGAATTCCAAACTGTGCAATTATTCAGGAAATCATGTCCTTGACCTAAATCAAACTTGATGGACATGTTCCATGGGTGTCATACGGTATATTCAATCATGTATTAGGGTTTGGGAGCATGTCCTGGTCAAAAGTCAAAGTTACAGTTGACTTTTTCCTAAAACCCTAATTGTGGTGCAGATGAAAATGAGACTTGTTGCTCAAGCTTCTTGGATCAATCCATTGTTCCAAATGGATCAATATGGTATATTAGAGACCCTCAAATCATCTCTTGAGGTCTTGGCTCATGGTTTGTCCCAAAAGTCAACTTAGGGGTGAATTAGGTCAAGAAACCCTAATTCCTGATTTTTGATGAATGCATCCCCTGAGGCAAAATTGACTTGATGCATGGGTTCATGAGGTTCCATGAAGCATATTAGGTTATGTTTTGGATCATTGCCTTGTGCCCAGATGAAAATTCCCATCTGGAGGCCCTGGTCGACCAAAACCCTAATTTGGTGATACTGTCGATCTTGAGACTTGATCCACCTAGAAGGGAGCAGCCTTGTGCTTAATCCTTGAAGTGGGAGTCCTTTTTGATCCATTGTGGATGTTTGAGAGATTAGACAAGTTGAAGATCATGTCATTTCTTGATTGATCCTTTGTCTAAGCACTCAGAGAGGGCTTGAAACCCTAATTTTGATTGTATTGGATGCTCACCCATCTTTGGGGAGACTGATGAAGCATGATGGTTCATCCATATTGTGATGATGATTTTCACAATGATGGGAAATCTAAGTTGTCAAAATTTGGGGTATTACAATAGGACAGAAACTAGTCATCTTCACTAGTTCAATCCTAAAGAGAGTTAAGTATTCCAAAACATCAGACCATTCAAGGGTTGAACTTCATCCCTTAAACGAACAACCTCCTCTTGGGCATCATACAAAGATCTCTCTCTACAACCATAACCTACCACTTCATAAGAGACTTGGACAGTCTCAGCCTCCTCTTAGGCATTATACAAAGATCATTCTCCTGCTAAGAGTCAATCTCTTCATTTAAGTAGACTTGGAAAGTCTCATCCCCTCCTAGATTTCCCCAGAAACCCTCAAGTTTCCTAAAGGCACAGGAAAAACCCTGATCATTTCATCAACACACTAATCTCCAGCAGAGTTTAAAACCTCCATAGGTTTTCAAACTCAATCTTTAAACCTTCACTTTAAAAAATCCCCATCCAGGGTCAATTTACCATCAATAAAACCCTAACAGAATCAGAACCTCATGGCATATGATATTCAACTCTTCTTCAATCCCAAGCAATAGTTGATATCCATTTTCGATTCCCAAATAAATATTGGACCTGTCTCTAGATTTCAACAATCCTCAACAGAAATCAGCCTCCTCTTAGGCTTCATATAAGAATTTCCCCAACCAGCCTCCTCTTAGGCTTTATATAATGATTTTCCTTAGTAGAGTCAGCCTCAATCTTGGGCTTTGTACAAGACAGATAAAACCTCCCCAGTGGAGTCAATCTCTTTTCAACCTCAATCTTGTGCTTTATACAAGACAGATAAAACCTCCCTCAGTGGAGTCAATCTCTTTTCAGCCTCAATCTTGGGCTTTGTATAAGACAGATATAAAACTCCCTAAGTAGAGTTGATCTTCTAGATTCAACCTTGGGCTTTGATCAAGGAACAAAAATCAACATCCCCTCAGAGAAAATCGAGATTCCACTCTGTAGGAGGACATTTTCTCTATACATCACATCTCAAAACAAACAAACAAAACCTTTTCCCAGATAAATTACTGTAAGTGGCACACTTGTTGATTCAAAATCCAAGCTGGAGTCCTTCCTTTATCCTGGCTAAATTTCATCTTTCATCTAACTACTATAAGTGGCAAGCCTCTGGATCAATAACAACCAAGCCAATGTCCCTCTCTTAGCATGAAAGATTCCTAAGGAAAAATGGCATTGCTCAATACTGAGTTAAAGTTTTTTCCTTCATGACATCACCCTTATAAAGGAAATTATTGCATTGCTGGATTCTCATATTCCAGTTAAAGTAATTCTCCTTTATAATCAATTACCCAACATTTTGTGATGAATCGATGAGATATTCTCCCTTTAGAGATGACAAATTCTCTCTCAATAACCCCTTTAGCTTCAATCTTGGGCTTTGAACAAGACACAAATACTCATTTAGCTTCAACCTTGGGCTTTGAACAAGACACCAACTAATTTTCCTCCCATAGAAATCGGAGGAACTACGATTGCTCTTATTTTCCAGTTATCTTTACGGGAATACGTAGGCATAAGATTGCGAAATCTTAGCGAGCACACCAATAAAAACCTTTAGGTCCAGTACCTTCCCAAAAACAACGGAAAACCCGAAAACAACAAAAACACTCTCTCAACACTCCCAAAGGAGAAACTTTCCCAAACCACAACAGATAAACACCAGAAAGCACTTAAATTAATAGATAAATAAGCAATAAAAAGTCTATGGATAACCATATATACACTAGGTGTTGAAAACTTCCCTTTGTATAACCTGACCCTGACCCCCCAATCTTTTAGCAATTGTTAATAAAAACATTTACGTGCAAGGTTAGTTTTAGATAGCTTCCCTTTCCTTTCCAGCTTCATAGGATAAATGAGAAATCAGAAAGTAACACCCAAATTCCATTGCGGTAAGGTGGTCGTGTCAACGACAAAAATTGTACGCTGCAGAAAAATGGCGACTCTTCTGGGGAGAGTTTTATCTAATATTAGAGCTCCTAAGAGGTCTAGGATTTGCTTTGCTTTTATTTCTCTATTTATTTACTTTCTACTACATTTACTGTCATATTACTTGATACCCGTGTTTAAATTTCTGTTAACTAGGAATGCGATTAATACGCATGTGGAAAGTTTGAGAGAACATTAAGATAAGTGGTGGCATATCCGGGAAACGGTTATAGGGAGTGAATCCTGACCAAGCTAACTTGGCAGTCCACCGAATCAGGCGAGGTACCCATGTGGAAATATTAATGTTGAACGACCGATCATCGTGAAAGCATTGTTTATCCCAGTGCGGTACCCATGACCCTGAGGATTTAGTAGACAGTTAACCATTTGGCCATTAGGTAGTGCGGTGACTATCGGGAATAGTTTATACGCGATACTACACTCAAAAGAGATTCATCCTAGCATATTACAGCTCGCTCGAGTAAATCAGCTTGCTGTTAATATCCCTAGGAGGTGTCAATGTCTTTGGGAACCTTTTAGAACCCATTCTACAGGTACAAAAATTGACCAAATAGTACAACCTTTAGGAATGGGTAGATCCATGACTCCATACTCGTGACGACGAAATCATAAACCCATGTTTTCAAATATTTTTGTTTGCTGCATTCATGCATTCATTTAAAAACTCTTTTCAAACACGAAAAAATCTTTTTCCAAAAGAACTAAAATAATAATTGCAAATATCAGAGGTTGCATTATGGATTTCGGTAGAAGAAAAATGCACAAGTACACCTTCAAGGCTCCGAAACTAGAAGACTTAAGGAAATTGGTAAGAATGATTACCAATCCCGAGGAGCTAAGCACGAAGGACTGTTGTCTCTGTTAAAGGTCAACGTAGTTGAAGGGATCCTGTCCACGCTGGTACAGTTCTACAATCCGGTTTACCACTTCTTCACTTTCCTGGATTACCAACTTGCACCAACATTGGAAGAGTACTCCCACCTAATTGATTTACCTATAACTAATCAAGCTCCATTTTCCGGACTGGAAGAAATTCCAAAAACCAGGCCATTGCAAGATCAATCTCTTTGGATGAGTCAGAAGTTAGGACTCACATGACCACTAAACGAGGAATTCAGGGTTTACCGGCTGTATTCCTGATGGAGAAAGCTCTATACTTTGCTAGTGCAGGAAACATAACTGCCTTTGAAGACGTCTTTGTTTTGCTCATATATGGGTTATTCCTCTTTCCCAACATTGATAACTTCATTGATACCAATGTTGTTAAGATATTCTTAATAGGAAACCCCGTACAAACCTTGCTTGCAGATGCTTGTTCAGTGGAGGGATGATCACATGCTGTGTACCATTACTCTATAAATGGTTCATTTCCCATTTACCCAAGTCTGCTGCTTTTTGGGATCACAAAAGTACCCTACGATGGTCACAGAAGATTATGTCTCTTACCAATTCTGACATAGATTGGTGCAATCAGATTTACGAAGGGGTGTAGATCATCGACAGATGTGGAAATTTCCCCAATGTACCCCTCATTGGTACTAAAGAAGGAATCAACTATCATCCAATTTTAGCTCGCCGTCAACTCGGTTACCCAAAGAAGAATATCCCACATAATGTTCATCTGGAAGGTCTTTTCTTCAAGGAAGGAGAAAATGATAGGGCACTGAAGAAAGAAATAGTGCATTCCTGGCAACATATTCACAGGAAAGGGAGAGAGTCTCTGGGAAGACCAAATTGTACCTCCATGGAACCTTATCTCCACTAGGTGCAAACTAGAGCCCTTAAGCTGAGGATGCCTTACACTCGTCAAAAAGTTTTTCCCTTAAAGGAATCTGTCCTTTATTTCATGTCTGATGCGGAAAAATCCTGGTTGCCCTTAATAAAGTCCAACGTGAGAGAAACTCTTGGAAAAATAAATACCATATCCTTAATTTGGAATGTACAAAGATTCAGGAACTGCTAAAGGAAAGGGATGCTCTGATTGAGATATTAGAGAAACATGCCATAGAGGGTCAGGAAGATCGAAGAAATTTACTCACTCATTTCACTTGGCAAAAGATCATCGACCTGACAACGATTGAAGAGGCCTGATCAAAGAAAATAAAAATACAGGACCAGGCATCTGAGCTCTCATTAGAGAGAACTCAGGATTCGTGAGCTTAGAAGTTTCCTTCTCACACTTTGTAAAAAACTGTACTTTTCCTTGTAAAATACCGCAATCTTTCGAATTTAATAAAATGGGTCTCCCCCTCCCCCCCCCACTGTGTGATATTTGCAATCTAATTGTTAAAGTTCGTTTTGAAAATAAAAATTAAAAAATATGTCATTGCATATCATTCATCATTCTCACATAATGCATGTTTTTATCTTTAAGTTTCACGTATGTGTTACACTCTAGAGTCAAACTGTCTCATTCGTAAAATACTCGGGCCAATCGACAAAAGAAAATGGACGATCTCAAGGAAGAGAAGAGTGAGCTAAGAGAAGAGATCAATGCTCTGAATGAGAGTTTGGAGAAACTCTACCACGACATGCTAACCCTGGCAGTAGCCCAGGAACAGCAGCATCAAAGGACTGTGATCTCAGAGATTACATCTACACCCATATTTGAGACACATGATTAGAGTCATCCTCGATACAACATGCCTAAAGGACAGCCCTGGGGCATGTCTTTCAACTTTATACCTGAAGGATATATCCCACCGGTCACTGAAAACCCAGAAGCCGTAGCGGGAACTGCTGGACCTGAAGGTTACAAACTTCAGGAAAATGAAGATGCAAGGGTTACGCAGCAACCCTTGAAGGTTACAAACTTCAGGACACTGAAGCGCCAAGAGTCACCGTTATAATGTTTATACCATAACCAGTGGTACACACTGTCCCGGAAGGACAAATTCTGCAAGCAACTTTTGGCAGAAACGAAGACGTATACGAAAGGATGAATGAATTCCAGGAACAATTCTTGGAAATGCAGAAGCAACTGCATGCCATTCGTGGTCAAGACTTATTCGTAAAAGACGCCGCCGGCATCTGTTTGGTCGCTAATGTAAAAATACCGCACAAAATCAAGGTGCCCGACTTTGAAAAATACAAAGGCAACTCTTGCCCTCAAAGTCATTTGGTGATGTACGCTCGAAAAATGACTACTCAGACAGAAAATCAATAGCTACTAATCCATTACTTCTAAGACAGTTTAACTGGTGCCACACACAAATGGTATATGGGTTTAAACCGCACCAATATCAGTACTTTCAGAGATCTCGGGGCAGCCTTCGTTCAGCAGTATAAATACAACTTGGACATGGCACCAGATAGGACCAGCTCAGAGCAATGTCAAAAAAGGATGAAGAAACCTTCAAAGAATATGCTCAGAGAATGCGTGAAATCACCGCCCAGATCTGTCCCCCTTTTGAGGAAAAGGAAATGACCAAGATTTTCTTGAAAACCTTAAGCTCGTTCTATTGCGACCGAATGGTTGCCAGTGCACCCAATGATTTCACTGAAATGGTGAACATGGGAGTACACCTTGAAGAAGCAGTCCAAGAAGGAAGATTGGTCAAAGATGCAGAGCCATCTAGCAGTACTAAGAGATACGGTAGTGTTTTCCAAAAGAAGAAAGAGCAAGATATCGATAATATCTCTCTGGGAAAGCAAAGGCAAAGGTATCAACTAGATAGCGGCAATAACTCCCGCTATCAACTCAGTGCCAGCTCCCACTTATCAACGTCAGGTTGCTCAGAGTCAACCAAATCAACAACAATATCAGCAAAGGCAGCAACAACCTTTTCAACAGGCTCGTCCACAGTACAACAACAACAATCGTACTACACGACCAACAGGGTTCGACCCTATACCGATGTCGTACGCATAATTATTTTGACTTCTACTGGCCAAGGGGCACATTCAAATCAGGACTCCTCTTACAGTACCAGAAAATCCTCCTTTTTGGTTCAAAATAGATCAAACTTGCCCTTACTGTCATACACAAAATTTTGACCACTAAGATTTCCCATCATGGTGCAAATCATCATCACAATATGGATGTACCTGTGTACCTCATTAGTCTCCCCAAAGATGGGTGAGCATTCACTACAATCAAACTAGGGTTTCAAACCCTCTCAGAGCCTTTAAACAAATGATCAATCAAGGAATGACATGATCTTCAACTTGTCTAACCTCTCAAACATCCACAATGGATCAAGAGGACTCCCACATCAAGAATTAAGCACAAGAGTGCAACATTTCAAGTGGATTAAGCCTCAAGTTCATCTAATACAAAGTCAACTGACGCAGAAAGTCAAAGTTTGACTTTTTGGTCAACTATGAGCTTCACAAGCCATTACTCAAGAAAATATGATGGATGATTTAATTTGATCAAATTTAAATCAATAAATCATGCAAAATTTCAAAATTGATCAAATTGAAAGAAACTTAGAAATTTTTTCTAAGTTAAAATCATGTTCAAGTGCACAACTTTTCAAGGTTGTAACTATTGATCCAAGCATCCATTGATTTTGAGTAAGAGCTACTTTTAAAGAGGGTATTTGATACTTCAACATTGTAGAAGGGATCAACTCAAAATATCATAAGGATTGAAATATATAAGTGATCAAAGTTGGGAATTCTTAATGTCCAATGTTCTGACATTGCATAGGACATCATTAATATTTTTTCAGCAAGAATGTCCCAACTTCAAGGATGTTTTTCTCCATGATCCAAGTTGAACCAGGTCTGGGGTCAAACATGAAAGTTGAATTACATCATCTCAGCTTTCCAGAAAGTCTTATAACGTCCTTGTAGCATACTCGAGCAAGGAGATATGATTCTTGTAAAAAGCATTGATAAAGAAGAATTTTCATGACAGCTTTTAGGACAGATTTGACTACACAAGTTCAGGACCATTTTTTATGACTTTGCAAGCTGAACCAAGACCAAAGTCAAACATCAAAGTTAAATTATGTTATTAGGGCTTTCCAAAATGTATAAGAACTCCCATTAATTCAACTTGAGCAAGGAGTTATGAACCTCACAACAGGCCTTGCTCGAGCTGATTTTTTTAGGACAGATTTTGTGCACTTTTCTTGTGCCACCCAATTTTCAAGCTTTGTCACCATGCAAGACAAGCATCAAAGATGCAATTAACTTCAACTCAAAATATCATAGAGGATTAAAAGATACAAATGATTAATGTTTGGAATTATTAATGTTCAAAGTTGTCTGATGTTCCAACATTGCATAGGACATCGCTAATATTTTTCCAGCAAGAATGTCCCAACTTCAAGGCTGTTTTTCTCCATGATCCAAGTTGAACTAGGTCTGGGGTCAAACATGAAAGTTGAAGTACATCATCTCATCTTTCCAGAAAGTCCTGGAACGTCCATGTAGCATACTCGAGCAGGGAGTTATGGATTTTACAAAAAGGCTTGCTGCAGCTGAATTTTTCATAGGGCAGATTTGCACATTTCTTCTGCCACACGAATTTTTAAGCCTTGTCATCATTTTGAACACATCTGAGGATCAAATCTAAAGGGGACAATCACTGAGCCAAGCCTCCAAAGTCTTTGGAACAAGAAGTAGCATGCCAAACCATGAAATGCCTAAAAGAGGGACAAAACTCCAATTTTGGATTGAAGCATTTAATGGATGCTTAGAGGTGGCATGGACTGACACATTTGCAATTGAATTCAGTCAAGATTCCTCCAACAACTAGGGAACCAGCAGCCTGTGCCCTAACCTCTAGTCAATGGCTAGAGGAGACTTGGATTTTCATTGGACAACATTGGCCAAACCTCTGCTGCAGTTGCCATTCACTGTGGATCCCAAAACAAACTTGCTATACTATAAATAGAGCTCATTTGTGATCAGTTTGAGTACACCAAAGCCATCAAACAGATGCTTTCCTCAAAATCTCTTCTTTCACCTCAAATTTGCCTTCCAAAGCAAGTAATTCTGAGTTTTTGAGTTAGAGAGCAATTCCATTTAAACTAATCACACACACACCTCACATATATATCATATGTAAGCTGTCCAAACTATCAAAAGTGACCTGTAATCACAACATCACAAAGTCACCTCTCAAAACCTCAAAATTGGACTTTTTTGCATTTTTCAAGCCATGTCTTGATTTAGTCACTTACCAAAACAGATAAAACCTCAAGCACACTCCAAATATCATCCTTGAACTGTCCCAAATGGTTCCCCCCATCTGGAATATCATTTGAGAGAGTTGCTATTTTGGTCACTTTTAACCCCTTTTGTAAGAAAGGGACAGTTTGTGTTTTTGCAGGTACCAGCTGATTCCAATCATCCTAAAAGCATCCAAGAGGTTATTTGAGGGTGTCCAAAGCATCAAATCATTTCTGGAACAAAGCACTTGGTAGGTTGCACAAAATCTCCAAAATAGAGGTAAAATTCACAACTTGAATTCTTTGAATTATGCTTTCCTTTGTTGTCCACATACATGCATCATATTGAACAATTCTTGAAGCAAAAATGTAGTCCTTAATGTGTATGTTATGATCCTATTACTGTTTACACTTTAACATGTTTATATGTGGAGTTTATGTTGTTTTAAACTTAAGGTGCATATCTGGTTTTTTGCCTTGTGTGTGTTGTACATTAAGTTTCCGTATGTATGAGTGATACCATTGGATTCCTTGCGAAAAATTGGTTAAGATAGGTTCTTACGGATTTTAATTTCGTAAAAAATTGAGAGAGTTATGAATGTTTGAAGTTTGATAGCAAAGATGTTGAAAAACCAAGGTGCAGTTCTGATGTCAAATGTGATGTTGTGACATCTTCCCTTTTTCTCTTATCTTCAAAACTCATGAGTGATGTCGAATGTGATGTTGTGACATTAGTTTATTCTAAAAAAACTCAACAAATTCTTTTACATAGCAAAAATCATCATTTTCCAATTCTGTTTTACACACTTCTTATTCATACTCCAAAATATTTTATTCCCCAAAAAAATTAGTTTTATATTATTTATATAATATAATTAGTATTTTTGTGAATAAATTCATTTTTAATGTTTTAAAAATATTTTAAAAGTGAATTCTCATATTGAAAATCAAGACCAAATGAATTTTATTTCAGCTTGTGATTAAAACATCATTTTCAAACCCCAACCAAAAATCACAAGTTGCTTATTTGGTATTTTTATCATTTTGTATTGATTTTCTTTTAAGAATTTACTTTTAAAATGATAAAATTAGGATTTCTTTGATTTTCACCATCATAAAACTTTTTCAAACACTCTTTGGGCCTCTAATAGAGTGTAAGACCCAATCCTTGTTTTGACCAAATCATTTTTGGGCCTCAGTATATTGTATAAGTCCCGAAACCGTAAAAAACAAACAGCGCGATCGTCGCCTTTTCAAAACAAAAATCCTTGGGCCTACCCTCAAGTAGTAAGACCCATTTCTTTTCTTAAAACTCACTTGGGCCTCTATTAGAGTGTAAGACCCAATCCCCTTTTAACCAAAACATTTTGGGCCTCAGATATTGTATAAGCCCCTTCACGTTAAAAGAAAATCTCGGCGCAATCGCCATTTCAAACGGAAAAACAAACTTTGGGCCTACCCTCGTGTTATAAGCCCCACTCTTTTTCTTTAAACCTTTTGGGCCTCCTAAGAGAGTGTAAGACCCATCCCTTTATACAAAAAACCATTCTTTGGGCCTCAGTCACTTGTATAAGTCCCTCTGTACAAAACAACAGTGCGCTCACTGATAAATCCCTGGACCTCTCCTTGAGCTGTAAGCCCCAAAATCTTTCTTTTTAAAAGCACTTTCTCCTTTGATTTTGAATATACCGTTGTTTTTCAATCTTTCTTTGTTGAACAACTAACCAAACAGCATGGAAGCTCTACAACCGAGTAAGTGTTTACACGCTTTCATTTACCGCTTTCATATACATATAACTGTATTGTGGGGCTGTTTCGTTGTAAGTCTTCTTTCATAAACTCATATCAACTGTGTAATAATAGTATAGATATTTAGAGTTTCCCCGAAAACTACGTCTAGCATTAAGCCCGTTGATCACTCTTAAATAGTCAAAACTAGATCCCCATAGGATTACCAGACACAGTCTTCTCTCCTCTTGGGGTTAAACAATATGGAGAAATGAAAGGCAGCATTCTCGATGAACCCTTTCATAGACTGTCACTCGTAGAAGTTGTCAAAGAAACTCTACTCCCCAAAGATGATCTTTTCTCCATGAATGGCATCTCTTGAGTTTCTTCCAAATTCTCAGACTTTCCTGGCTTGATCTATTCCTCGTGAATAGCCTGTCTTGAATTTCTCGGGGTTTGGGGACCCACAGGCTTCTTAAAATCACTTGTCAAGAAACTCTATTCCCCAGAGATGATCTTTTCTCCGTGAATGACATCTCTTGAGTTTCTTCCAAATTCTCGAACTTTCCTGGCTTGATCTATTCCTCGTGGAATAGCCTGTCTTGAACTTCTCGGGGTTTGGGGACCCATCGGCTTCTTAAAAGCATCGGCCTCCTCTTGGGCATTGTTCAAGGACCCACAGGCTTCCTAAAAGCATCCCCGCCTCCTCTTAGGCGTTGTACAAGGACCCGTCAGCTTCTTAGAAGTATTCACAGCCTCCTCTTAGGCTTCGTATAATGATTCTTCCTCCGGGAATGATAGCCTCCTCTTGGGCTTCATACAAGGACCTGTCGGCTTCTTAAAAGTTTCCAGCCTCCACTTGGGCTTCGTACAAATTGTCCCGACGACCTCCTAGAGGTATAGGAACATAAATCAGTCATCTTAATAGAGCAGTCTTTCCAAGAGTCTACTACTGTTTCTCAAAGCATAGTATAAAAGATGACACTCTAGACTTGGACAGTCTAATTTACTTGAGTCTCCAAGACATTCTCAACCACCATTCAAGAATAGGAAGGAACCCCATGGACTCGGACAGTCTCAATACCCCTTGGATTCCCCCTTTCCTTAAAGAACAGGAAATGACCCTGATCCTCGAATCAAATCCTTGAGTATAGCATTACTCATATAAGAACTGATTTTCTCTTTAAATCAACATACTGGACCTGTCACTCAACTGAAACAGCCACAATAGCCTCCTCTTGGGCTTTGTACAATGATTCTCCCCAGCGGAGCTAACAATAGCCTCCATCTCGGGCTTCGTACGAGATACCAAAAACTCTCTTGTTGAGGCACAATCCTTTTAGCCTCCGTCTTGGGCTTTGTACAAGACACAAATCACTCCCTTGTTGAGTATAAAACCTTTTAGCCTCCATCCCGGGCTTCATACGAGATACAAAAAAACTCTCTTGTAGATTCAAATAGCCTCCATCTCGGGCTTTATACGAGATACCAAAAGACTCCATCGTCGAGTCAAAACCTTTTAGCCTCTCTCTCGGGCTTTATACGAGACACATATTAGCCTCCTCTTAGGCTTTGTATAAGAAAACCACTGGTTGATCCAATCAGCCTTTTAGCATCAAAGTTGTGCCTCGTTCACAGTACATAAACATCAACAACTCCTTCCCCTTCATCTAATCGCTGTAAGCGGCAAGCCTCTGGATCATCTACATCCATGCCACTGTCCCTCTTTTAGCATGAGAAATTCCTATGGAAAGATGGCATTGCTCTAAACTGAGTTAAAGTCTTCCCCTTCAGGTTGGAAATCCTCCTATAAAGGAAATTATGGCATTGGCAGATTCACAAATCCCGGTTAAAGTAATTCTCCTTTATAAACAGTTGTGACAAAAAAACCCTCTTTAGAGATGACAAATTCTCTTTAAAGACAACACCTTTTAGCTTCACATCTTGGGCTTTGAACAAGATAAAAACTACCTTCAGCTTCACATCTTGGGCTTTGAACAAGATACAAACCACCTTTAGCTACACGTCTTGGGCTTTGAACAAGACACCAAAACACCATTTCCTCCCGTAGAATAAGAGGAACTACGATCGCTCTGATTTCCCTGTTTCAGAAAAAACGGGAATACGTAGGCATAAGATTGAAAGAAAAATCTTAGCGAGCACACTAAACAAAAAATCCCATACTTTCATATATATGTCCTAACATCCTAACCGATAGCCAAAAGCACCCCTTTTCAACAAAATAACCTAGGAGAGACCCCGAATCTTTGTAGCATCTGTAAACCAATAGTTTTGACTGTTTAACCTCAGTGTGCAAGCAGGGTTAATTGGAGACATCTATTTCCCTTCCTTCATCATCTTTAATAGGATAAAAAATGAATCGAGTTGTAGTACTAGAGCGATCGTGATTCGCAACCACATCCAAAAATCACTCGCTACAGAAAAATGGCGACTCTAAAGGGGAGAGTCATGAGGATCTGTTTTACCTTAGTCATCATCGTCCCCATTTTCCACAGAAAAATGGCGCCTCTGCTGGGGAGAATCTTTAGGGATCTTGTTCTCTTCTTGTCCCCTAGGTAGAAACCTTGACGTCACTAGGATCTTAGGTCAAAACGCCGTTAATTTGGAATGAAACCACAGGATGATGACTCCGCCGGGAAACCATTTTCTGTCAGGAACTTAAGATTCTTAGCTTTTAAAGGTCTAGGACATTAGGACAAATATATATACTGCTTTTTCTAATTGATATATGTGTTTATTTTTCTTCTAATGGGAATGCGTGTGATACCGCATGTGGAAAGATTGAGTATACACTTAAGATAAGTGATGGCGACGAGGTCGACCATCAACCTCAGTGGAGGCTTCCCAATGCAACCCATTCCCTCTCATAGGCAATGGGCCGATTGTGACGTCTGAGAAGCTGAGGAGCCAACCCTTTTGTAGTGCGAAAGCTATCGGAAATAGTTGTCACGCAATACTACCCTCATTTGAGGCTGATAATCTATTCTCGGTGAATATAATTTACTCTAAGATTTCATACAGCTCGCTGGCGATCCGCTTGGTGTTTGTTATCTTGGGAGGAGCTGATGATTTTGAGTACAGGTACAAAAAATCACCCTAGTATAAACCTTTGGGGATGGGTAGAGCCTTGACTTCATGACAACGACCCTTTGACCCCATGTTTTTCTATGTTTTTGTGTGCTGCATTCATGCATTCATTTAAAAAACATTAAAACATTCAAAAAAATCTCTCTTCTAGTCTCTCTATTTTTCAAATTAAACTAAGACTGTGATTGCAAATATTAGAGAAAAGGATTACGCTAATGGATTTCGGTAGAAGGAGAACTCATAAGTACACCTTCAGGATTCCAAAACTAGAGGATTTAAGAGGTTTGGCGAGGATGATCACAAACCAAGAGGCTTTCAGAGCCAAGTACGGAGGTTTGCTATCTCTGCTAAGAGTGCATGTGATTGAGGGAATCATGGATGCGCTCATTCAGTTCTACGATCCGGTCTATCACTGTTTCACATTCCCGGATTACCAGCTAGCACCAACGCTGGAGGAATACTTTCATCTGATTGATCTACACATTACAGATCAAACTCCATTTTCTGGACTGGAAGAAATTCCAAAGAATCAGACCATTGTAAGAGCAATTCATTTGGACGAGTCTGAGGTCAGGACTCACATGACCACTAAGGGTGGCATACAAGGTTTTCCAGCCCAGTTCTTGACAAAGAAAGCCCTGTACTTCGCTAGTATCGAGAACGTGACTGCTTTTGAAAGCATCTTTGTTTTACTCACTTACGGGTTATTTCTGTTGCCCAACATTAATAACTTCGTCGATATCAACTCCATTAAGGTTTTTCTCATTGGAAACCCTGTGCCGACTTTGCTCGCAGATGCGTATCATTCTGTACACTTGGGAAATTTGTACAGGGGAGGAGAGTTCACGTGTTGTGTGCCCCTACTATACAAATGGTTTATCTCCCATTTGCCCAAGTCTGCTGCTTTTTGGGATCACAAGAGTGCCTTACGTTGGTCACAAAAAATCATGTCCCTCACCAACTCTAACATTGACTGGTGTAATTGGATTTATGACGGAATCAGGATCATTGACCGTTGTGGAAACTTCCCCAACGTACCCCTTATAGGGACTAAGGGAGGAATCAATTACCGGATCCGATGAGGCATGTCCCGCGTAATGCTCATCTGGAAGGTCTTTTCTTCAAGGAAGGAGAAAGTGACAGAGTACTAAAGACGGAAATAGTGCACGCTTGGAAACATGTTCATAAGAAAGGACGGGAGTCTCTAGGAAAACCGGACTGTGTCTCGGTGAAGCCTTATCTCCACTGGGTACAAACTAGAGCTCTCAAGCTAAAGATGCCTTATCCTCGTCATGGAGTTCTTCCGCCGAGGGAGTCTGTCATGTAATTCATGACCGAGACTGAAAAGCTTCAGGTTACTCTCAACAAAGTTCAACGGGAGAAGAGGTCTTGGAAGAACAAGTATCGCACCCTCAACGTAGAGTGCATCAAAATACAGCAAATACTGAGAGAGAAAGACGCTCTGATTGAAATTTTGGAGCAACATGTTATAGAGAATCAAGATGACCAAAGGAATTTGCTTGCTCCTTTCACCTGGCAAAGGAATAACAACCCGACAACGGCCCAAGAGCCCCGGTCAAAGAAAAGGAAAGTACCAGAATCAGCACCCGGTTTCTCCTCAGAGAGGACTCGGGACCCATTAGCTTAGGTTTCTGTTTTGGCACCTTGTAATTTACTGTATTTCCGTTTCCGCAATCCTTTGAATTTCAATAAAACGGGGTTTCCCCGTTTGATATTTGCAATCTAATTATCGAAGTTTATTTTGATTAAACCAAAAAAAAATTAATATAATCATTGCATTCGTCATTCTCACATCGTGTATTCTTCTTACCTACGAATCTCACGTTTGTGTCTCGGTTCTAGAGTCAAACTGTCTCATTCGTACAATACTCAGGCCAATTGTCAGAAAAAGATGGATGATCTTGAGGAACAAAACAGAGAGTTGAAAGAAGAGATCGACGCTCTAAGAGAGGATATGAGAAAGCTTCGTAACGACATGCAAGCCATGGCAGAAGCTCAGCTACAAAGGACCGCGATCTCAGAGATCACCTCAACGCCCATAGTGGAGAAGTATGATCCTAGGTATCAAATGCCGAAAGATCGTCCTTGGGGCATGCCTGTTAACTATATCCCAGAAGGATATGTTCCGCCGATCACTGAAGATCAGGGAATCATAACAGAAGCCGCTGGGCCTGAAGGTTACAAACTTCGGGAAAACGAAGATGCAAGGGGTATACTGAAGACTCCTGAAGGTTACAAACTTCGGGAAACGCCAAGATTCACTGCTGTAGTCACGGTCCCACCCCCTGTGGTGCACACTGTCCCAGAAGAATAGATTCTGCCGATACCTTCTGGTAAGAAGGAAACTATGTTCGAGAGAATGGATGAATTCCAGGAACAGTTCTTGGAAATGCAGAAAGAACTGCAAGCCATCCGCGGTCAGGATCTATTTGGAAAGGACGCCGCAGATCTCTGCTTGGTCCCCAATGTGAAAGTTCCGCACAAATTTCATGTGCCCGACTTTGAAAAATACAAGGGTAACTCTTGCCCTCAGAGCCATCTGGTGATGTACGCTCGGTGAATGTCAGCTCAGACGGAGAATCAGGACCTATTGATTCACTACTTTCAGGATAGTCTAACCGGTGCCGCCTTAAAATGGTACATGGGTTTAAACCGTGATACGATTAGCACATTCAGAGATCTTGGTACTGCCTTCGTCCAACAATACAAATACAATTTGGACATGGCACCGGACATAGATCAGCTCAGGTCGATGTCACAAAAGGACAAGGAAACCTTTAAGGAGTACGCTCAGAGATGACGCGAAATTGCCGCTCAAATTTGTCCACCTCTTGAGGAAAAAGAGATGACAAAGATCTTCTTAAAGACCTTAGGCTCATTTTACTACGACAGAATGGTTGCCAGTGCACCCAGTGATTTCACCGAGATGGTGGGCATGGGAGTTCGTCTTGAGGAAGCCATCCGAGAAGGACGTTTGGTAAAAGACACTGGATCATCGAGTAGTACAAAACGATATGGTAGTGCTCTCCCTAAGAAAAAAGAGCAAGATATTGGGAATATCTCTCTCGGAAAGCAAAGGCGACGTTATCAACCGGTAGCAGCTGTGACTCCTACTATCAGCCCTACGCCTATTCCTACGTATCAGCCTCAGGTTGCGCAGAGCCAACCTAATCAGCAAAGGACACAACAGCCTATTTAGCAGGCTCGTCCTCCATACAATAACAACCGTACAACGCGGCCACTAGGGTTTGATCCTATACCCATGTTGTACCCAAAACTATTTCCATTACTACTAGCTAAGGGGCACATCCAGACTAAGTCTCCTCTTACAGTACCGAAAAATCTGCCTTTTTGGTTCAAAGCAGATCAGACATGCCCTTATCATCAAGGAGGATCAGGGCATAACAGAGAATTGTCTCAATTTCAAATCCGACGTGCAAAAGCTTCTTAGGAGCGGGCTCTTATCTTTCAAAGATACGAATCCCAATGTTCTCACGAACCCGCTGCCTCAACATGAGAAAGCTGCAGTCAACCTGATTGTGAAAGAATTTAACAATGTCTATCAAATTCATGATGTACTCTCGTTAAGGACCAAATTGGTCAAGATGCATTGTAGACAGAGTGGATATGGCCATGTGCCACCTCATAATTATCATCAGGGTGATGTCTGCTCTAAAAACAATCAAGGATGTTCTGTGGTGCAATTAGCTCTACAGGAACAGATGGATCTCGGATGGATCCAAGAGCACCGAGTTCGTGGAGTTAACATGGTTTATACGAATTCCAATGTCATTCAAAACCACGACGTCCGTGCAATGAATGTCAACCTGGTGGCAATACATTTAAGGAAAAGTCAGTATCATAATCTGCCGCGGCACGATTATAGTTCTTGTCTGACTTGCTCGGTAAACAAACAGGGATGCTCTTTCATACAGGAGGCCCTCCAGCGTCAGATGGATCTTGGATGGATCGAGGACTACCATGATAGGAATCCTTATCAGATCAACATGGTTCAAATCTTCGACATTCGCTTAATGAATACCAACTTGGTAGAGTTGCATGCTGAGCAGGTCTGACTCGGATTCTTGATATCACATAATTATCACAGCTGTAAAGCGGGTTGCGAAAACGATCAGGGATGTGCCCTTGTCCAGGAAGCACTTCAGCACTTGTTAAATCATTGGTGGATGCCAATCTACATGGATGAAGATACTCAGCAAATTAGTATCAATAACCGAAACCCCACTCGGCGTCAAAGTCAGGATGTCCGACTCGTGGAAGCTAACCTAGTGAGGTTACATCGTATTTAAAGTGGGCGTGGTCAGGTGCCACCACACAATTATGAACGTTGTGGAGTCTGTTCGGAGTGTAACCAAGGGTGCTACCTTGTGTGAGCAGCTCTCCAGGGGCAGGTGGATCGTGGAGAGATCCGCCCATATCTAGGTTCCGGACTCATCAATTGGTCGCCGAACTACCTTGCCAGTCAAATTAAGGACGTTGTTGTAATCTATGATCATCAAAGAACTAGGGATGTCTTTACCATTATCCCTCTGCTTGACGAATCAAGAATTCCCAACCGGAAACGGATCGAGATTACCTACGATGGTCAGAAAAACCAGAAGGTTCCCATAGTCGTCTATTTGCCGGGACCACTACCGTATGAATCAGCTAAGGCAATCCCTTACAAATACGGTGCAACGATAATTGAAAATGGAAAGGAAATTCCATTACCCTCCGTCGTGAATATTGCAGACATCAGTCGTGTAACACGGAGTGGTAGAATCTTCAACAGAGGAGTTGGAGAGTCTAACAAAGAAAAGGAACTTCAGACAGAAGCTCCCGATCCACCAGTCGGTCAATCCAGTAATCTCGACCTTTCGAAAAACGATGATGAGATACTAAAGCTCATCCAAAGGAGTGAATACAACATTGTTGATCAACTGTTACAGACTCCTTCAAAGATCTCGGTATTATCACTGTTACTCGGTTCAGAAGCGCACAGGGAGGCTCTATAGAAAGTTTTGGAGCAAGGCTTTGTGGAACAGGATGTAACAATCAGACAGTTCGATAGTATTGTCTCTAACATCACTTCCTGCAATAATTTGGGATTTAGTGATGAGGAATTACCTGAAGAGGGTCGCCGTCATAACATGGCGCTCAATATCACAGTCAACTGCCAAGACGATGCTTTAGCCAGCGTACTGGTAGACACAGGGTCAGCCCTGAATGTTATGCCGAAGTCAACTTTGATGCAATTATCATTCAAGGGCCCTCCAATGAGAACCAGCGAGGTCGTCGTCAAAGCGTTCGACGGATCCAGAAAGACGGTTATCCGCGAAGTTGACCTTCCCATAACTATTGGTCCTCACACTTTCCAAGTTACTTTCCAGGTCATGGACATCCGGGCAACGTACAATTGTTTATTAAGAAGACCTTGGATACATCAGGCTGGAGCGGTCACCTCGACCCTCCACCAAAAGCTAAAGTTCGTCCAGAATGACCAACTCATCACAGTCTGTGGGGAACAGGCCTTGCTCTTCAGCAATTTATCGTCATCCACTTATGTGGAACCAGAAGGGATAATTTGAACCCGGTTCCAAGCGCTTTCGCTACACCAGGACGAACAATCCGGAGGAGGAACTTCGATTTCCTCATACAAAGATGCTATTAAAGCGATCGAGAGTACCGATACAACAGGATGGGGACAACTTGTCATTCCTACTAGCAATACAACAAAGAAGGGTTTTGGTTTTTCTGCAACCTGTACCCGGACAACTGTTAACGATGAAAGTCTTCATCCCATTCAGAACTTCTTCCACAGTGGAGGTTTCCTTCACCCACTGCCTCAGGCAATCCATGCTATCAATGAGGAGGATCCCTCCGACACAGATGACAAATGGAAGTCCAATCTTAACAAGGACGGTTATATGTCTCAGGAAGAGGTGCCTACACCATTTTTTTATCCCGTACAGAGTCCGAGATTTATACCACGGTCAGATGTCGAAATAATATACGGAGATTGTGATCCGGAAGGATGTCGTGCTCCGCCAAATTCATTAGAGGAGGACACTCTAATGAAAGACAACTTTGACCACAATTACTATGGCCCGATGGATGGCCTGCCAATGTGGCAGCCTTACCCAGGATACTTGGGGCCAGAAAGTCAGCCGAGTAATGAAACTCAGCTGAGTATCATTGAATGGAATACCTGTGTCCCCACCATGTCATGGGATCAACACTCAGGTCATTCAGAAACTACTCAACATAACGATGAATTTGCAATGTTTACAAGACTTGAATTCATCAACTATGCTTTTGCCGAGGTCAACGTCATCGAGAGAGATGACTCCTCCAGTTCGAAAGAAGTGTGGGACACCCTGGGACAACCAAGTGGAAAATAAGACTATATGGTCAAGTACACCGCTCCCGAAAGCTCTCGTATCAGGCTCGAAGATATCCAGCCAACTAAATGGGGAGATATAGCTGTGAGCAAAAATGCTATGCAAAATGCAACAGAGGAATTCTCCTACGATAACTCTGCGTGGGAGACAAATTCCAATGACCATGCTCCACCAGAAATCAGCGTTATTTCTAAAGACAAATCAAGGAAGGTGCCAGACTTTGTGATTCACCGAGGAGTTCGCCGCCAGTGGGTTGCGGTCGATGATCCGAAGATTGTTCATAAATCAAAGTAATTGCCATCTTTAACCTTTCACCTTGCCCAGGTGAAACGGATGTTTTAATAGGGCTCGCTTTCTGTAAATTTTCCCTCTTCGCTTAGCCCAAAGCGACAGAGTTTTGTTTTATAGGGCTGTAGTTTCAAGAACCGACTTATCATTAATAAAATAATGTCGTTCTGCAGTTTCCGCATTAATTGCTGTTTTCTCTTTTCGCTTTTCTCAGAAAATGGTAATCCTAAAAAATAATTCAATAATAAAAACAAGCAGTGATAAAAAAAATACACTGCACACACTTTTGCATTTTCTCTATCTCTTCTAAACACGAATCATCACGTCATGTAGATTGTTTGTTTTAAACCCCGTTGAAACATACGATCCGATGCCTTCTCCCAACTTTGAGTTCCCGGTATTTGTGGCCGAAGAAGAAGTCGACAACGAAATTCCAGAAGAGATCTCCCGATTACTCAGACAAGAGGAAAGATCCATTGAACCTCACAAAGAGCCGTTGGAAACGGTAAACTTGGGTTCAGAAAAGAAGAGAAAAGAAATCAGGATTGGGGCACTGCTCGGTCCAACTTCCAAAGAGAGTTTGATAAAGCTTCTCAAAGAATTCCCCGATGTATTCGCTTGGTCCTATTAGGATATGCCAGGGTTGGATACCAGCATCGTGGAACATCATTTACCATTGAGATCGGAATGTCCGCCAGTAAAGCAAAGGTTGAGACGCACTCATCCGGACATGGCCATCAAAATCAAAGAGGAGGTACAGAAACAGATTGACGCGGGTTTCCTCGCCACGTCAGAATATCCTCAATGGTTAGCAAATATTGTACCCATTCCAAAAAAGGATGGAAAGGTCAAAATGTGTGTCGACTACAGAGATCTAAATAAGGCATGTCCAAAGGACGACTTTCCTTTACCACACATTGACATGCTGGTAGACAGTACAACAAAATTCAAAGTTTTCTCCTTCATGGATGGATTCTCAGGCTATAACAATATCAAAATGGCGCCGGAAGACATGGAGAAAACTTCATTCATTACCCCATGGGGTACCTTTTGTTACAAGGTAATGCCGTTCATTTTGAAGAATGTCGGGGCAACCTATCAAAGGGCCATGACTACTCTGTTTCATGACATGATACATAAGGAAATTGAGGTATATGTCGATGATATGATTGCAAAATCTATGACAGAAGAGGAGCATGTGACCCACCTGTCAAAACTATTCGAGCGTTTGAGAAAATACAAACTCCGCTTGAATCCCAACAAGTGCACCTTCGGTGTCCGTTCAGGGAAACTCTTAGGGTTCATCGTCAGCCAGAAAGGAATTGAAGTTGATCCTAACAAGGTCAAGGCCATTCAAGAAATGCCTTCTCCGAAAACTGAAAAACAAGTCAGAGGATTCCTGGGACGTTTGAATTACATCTCCAGATTCACATTCCTCATAATCGCGACATGCACGCCAATCTTCAAACTGCTCAAGAAGATACAATCATTTCTCACTGATTCTCGGGGCAAATGGACTCTGAATTATGACGGCCCCTATGTGGTCACGAAATCTTTCTCAAGCGGTGCCTTGAGACTTGCAACCATGGATGGAGAAGAATTCGCCTACCCCACAAATGTTGATGTAGTCAAGAAATACTTCGCCTAAAAAAAACGTCTCGGTGGACTGAAAACCCGAAAGGGCGGTCCGGGCAAAAATTAGAGACATGATCACTAATCATCCGGTGGATTGGAAACATCAAAGTACAATCCAGGAAAAAATTAGGGATAATGGCAAGTAACTATGTTCAACAGAGGCAAGTCCCTCAGCAGCAGTTACACCATCTATCGGAGGAAAACTCCAGTCAAGGTCATCTTCTACAGAAGCTCAGGATTTCCCGAATTCAAAGTTGGTAGAAGGATAGTGGTCGTTATGTTTCAACATAGCCTTTTTCCCTGTAAATTACCATTTTCTAGCTTTGTATATACTCTTTGGAATCACGCGTTTGGCTGATCTCCATCTTATCAATAAAATTTGATCCCTTGTGCTTTTGTTTGTAATTCTAATTTGTTTTTGCTTTACAGAACGACATTTTAACATGCTCAACGATTCTTGAAATAAAACAAAAATGAATTTACTTGTAAAACTTTTTCTGCTTTAAAATAAATATGGCAAGATCTTTTGACTGTTGAACATCAAAAGAACATCAACCGCTTCTCCAGAAGTAAGCGAACCTCAAAGTTCAGAAATAAAGTACTCCTTCTACGCCAGTGCGCCTGAATGAAGGATCAACAGTGTCAGATGCGACTAATACATCTGACATATTCGGCAGAGTCCTTATCTCCTAAGCCCGATTAATGGTATTCCCCGCAGGGATTATTTCTCCTAAGCAAGGCAGGATTGCTATCTTGAACCAAGTGATACCTTTCATCTCTAGAAGTGGCCGAGTATCCAGTCATGTTTATCTTTTAGTTTGTATGTTGCGTCAGTTTTGTCAGCATAAACATACATACTAAAAGATGAACATGACTGGATACTCGGCCACTGCTGGATATGAAAGGTATCACTTGGTTCAAGATAGCAATCCTGCCTTGCTTAGGAGAAATAATCCCTGCGGGGAATACCATTAATCGGGCTTAGGAGATAAGGACTCTGCCGAATATGTCAGATGTATTATCCCCTAGTGAGATAGGTCAGATGTATTTTCATTCATATTGCATCACTATCACTCTAGTCGGTCTTATCCCCTAGTGATAACAGTCCTCTCAATTGAGTTGTCAGTTCTTTCCTCGTCAGGGAGTGAATCATCTGAACAATCTCGCCTCCAGCTATTTCTGAATTGAAGATAGGTCCTGGACCACTTTGATAACTTGGAACTCTAAAAAACCAGAGGAACCTTCAGTCAGCATCACTCTTCGCCATTGAAGATAATATTTTTGCTTTCCCGAATTAAGGAAAATCCCTAGAGAAAGCCCCTTAATCGGAGCTTCGGCAATACGGCAGTTTTTCTCCGAAAGAACCACTGATGAAAAGGTCATCGGCACCTCAAAATTGGATACCATCATATGGAATTTCTTCAGGAAGATCCCGAGAAAAGTATGATGTAATATCCCCAAGCATGAAGGCAGTCTCTCAAGGGACTCGCATTCCCCAAATAGAGTCAACAAATGGCATCTCCAACAGAGAAGTTTGTACACCTCTACAACTCAGACGACTGGGTTCCCCAGCAAGTCTGGCATCAAAACTTTTTACATCGAATGGCATCTCCCCAGGAAAATTTGGCGAGAAGTTTGAGGAAAACCGCTATACATAGCGTCCCCTGTCAATAAAAATTATTGACAAAAGAAACTAAGACCAGTTCCTTGGTAGGAAACCAGGATCGAGGGGAAGTTTAAATCAGAAACTAAGACCAGTTCCTTGGTAGAAAACCAGGATCGAGGGGAGGTTTATTTCAACTAAGACCAGTTCCTTGGTAGGAAACCAGGATCGAGGGGAAGTTTACCTTTTCTAAGCATCATCGCTTAGTAAAAGAAGATGAATGCGTGAACTACCATTCATAGACGCCATCAAAATTTCGGATATTCCGATATTTAATCCTCTTGCACCCCGAATGCCCGAATACCTTCGCCATTCACACCTTCGTGTCCAAGAAGATTAAATAGGGGCATCTGTCATACCCCAAATTTTGACCACTAAGATTTCCCATCATGGTACAAATCATCAACACAATATGGATGTACCTGTGTACCTCATTAGTCTCCCCAAAGATGGGTGAGCATTCACTACAATCAAACTAGGGTTTCAAACCCTCTCAGAGCCTTTAGACAAATGATCAATCAAGGAATGACATGATCTTCAACTTGTCTAACCTCTCAAACATCCACAATGGACCAAGAGGACTCCCACATCAAGAATTAAGCACAAGAGTGCAACATTTCAAGTGGATCAAGCCTCAAGTTCATCTAATACAAAGTCAACTGATGCAGAAAGTCAAAGTTTGATTTTTTGGTCAACTATGAGCTTCACAAGCCATTACTCAAGAAAATATGATGGATGATTTAATTTGATCAAATTTAAATCAAGAAATCATGCAAAATTGCAAAATTGATCAAATTGAAATAAACTTAGAAATTTTTTCTAAGTTAAAAGAGGGTATTTGTAACTATTGATCCAAGCATCCATTGATTTTGAGCAAGAGCTACTTTTAAAGAGGGTATTTGATACTTCAACATTATAGAAGGGATCAACTCAAAATATCATAAGGATTGAAAGATATAAGTGATCAAAGTTGGGAATTCTTAATGTCCAATGTTCTGACATTGCATAGGACATCATTAATATTTTTTCAGCAAGAATGTCCCAAGTTCAAGGATGTTTTTCTCCATGATCCAAGTTGAACCAGGTCTGGGGTCAAACATGAAAGTTGAAATACATCATCTCAGCTTTCCAGAAAGTCCTAGAACGTCCTTGTAGCATACTCGAGCAAGGAGATATGATTTTTGTAAAAAGCATTGATAAAGCAGAATTTTCATGACAGCTTTTAGGACAGATTTGACTACACAAGTTCAAGACCATTTTTGATGACTTTGCAAGCTGAACCAAGACCAAAGTCAAACATCAAAGTTAAATTATGTTATTTGGGCTTTCCAAAATGTATAAGAACTCCCATTAATTCAACTTGAGCAAGGAGTTATGAACCTCACAACAGGTCTTGCTCGAGCTGATTTTTTTAGTACAGATTTTGTGCACTTTTCTTGTGCCACCCAATTTTCAAGCTTTGTCACCATGCAAGACAAGCATCAAAGATGCAATTAACTTCAACTCAAAATATCATAGTGGATTAAAAGATACAAGTGATTAAAGTTTGGAATTATTAATGTTCAAAGTTGTTTGATGTTCCAACATTGCATAGGACATCACTAATATTTTTCCAGCAAGAATGTCCCAACTTTAAGGCTGTTTTTCTCCATGATCCAAGTTGAACCAGGTCTGGGGTCAAACATGAAAGTTGAAGTACATCATCTCAGCTTTCCAGAAAGTCCTGGAACGTCCATGTAGCATACTCGAGCAGGGAGTTAGAGATTTTACAAAAAGGCTTGCTGCAGCTGAATTTTTCATGGGGCAGATTTGCACATTTCTTGTGCCACATGAATTTTTAAGCCTTGTCATCATTTTGAACACATCTGAGGATCAAATCTAAAGGGGACAATCACTGAGCCAAGCCTCCAAAGTCTTTGGAACAAGAAGTAGCATGCCAAACCTAGAAATGCCTAAAAGAGGGACAAAACTCCAATTTTGGATTGAAGCATTTAACGGATGCTTAGAGGTGGGATGGACTGACACATTTGCAACTGAATTCAGTCAAGATTCCTTCAACAACTAGGGAACCAGCAGCCTGTGCCCTAACCTTTAGTCAATGGCAGGAGACTTGGATTTTCATTGGACAACATTGGTCAAACCTCTGCTGCAGTTGCCATTCACTGTGGATCCCAAAACAAACTTGCTCTACTATAAATAGAGCTCATTTGTGATCAGTTTGAGTACACCAAAGCCATCAAACAGATGCTTTCCTCAAAATCTCTTCTTTCACCTCAAATTTGCCTTCCAAAGCAAGTAATTCTGAGTTTTTGAGTTAGAGAGTAATTCCACTTAAACTAATCACACACACACCTCACATATATCATATGTAAGCTGTCCAAACTATCAAAAGTGACCTGTAATCACAACATCACAAAGTCACCTCTCAAAACCTCAAAATTGGACTTTTTGCATTTTTCAAGCCATGTCTTGATTTAGTCACTTTCCAAACCAGATAAAACCTCAAACACACTCCAAATATCATCCTTGAACTGTCCCAAATGGTTCCCCCCATATGGAACACCATTTGAGAGAGTTGCTATTTTGGTCACTTTTAACCCCTTTTGCAAGAAAGGGACAGTTTGTGTTTTTGCAGGTACCAGCTGATTCCAATCATCCTAAAAGCATCTAAGAGGTCATTTGAGGGTGTCCAAAGCATCAAATCATTTCTGGAACAAAGCACTTGGTAGGTTGCACAAAATCTCCAAAAAAGAGGTAAAATTCACAACTTGAATTCTTTGAATCATGCTTTCCTTTGTTGTCCACATACATGCATCATATTGAACAATTCTTGAAGAAAAAATGTAGTCCTTAATGTGTATGTTATGATCCTCCTACTGTTTGCACTTTAACATGTTTATATGTGGAGTTTATGTTGTTTTACACTTAAGGTGCAGATCTGGTTTTTTGCCTTGTGTGTGGTGTACATTAAGTTTCAGTATGTATGAGTGATACCATTGGATTCCTTGCGAAAAATTGGTCAAGATAGGTTCTTACGGATTTTAATTTCGTTAAAAATTGAGAGAGTTATGAATGTTTGAAGTTTGATAGCAAAGATGTTGAAAAACCAAGGTGCAGTTCTGATGTCAAATGTGATGTTGTGACATCTTCCCTTTTTCTCTTATCTTCAAAACTCATGAGTGATGTCGAATGTGATGTTGTGACATTATTTTATTCTCAAAAAACTCAACCAATTCTTTTACATAGCAAAAATCATCATTTTCCAATTCTGTTTTACACACTTCTTATTCATACTCCAAAATATTTTAGTCCCCAAAAAAATTAGTTTTATATTATTTATATAATATAATTAGTATTTTTGTGAATAAATTCCATTTTAATGTTTTTAAAACATTTTAAAAGTGAATTCTCATATTGAAAATCAAGACCAAATGAATTTTATTTCACCTTGTGATTAAAACATCATTTTTCAAACCCCAACCAAAAATCACAAGTTGCTTATTTGGTATTTTTATCATTTTGTATTAATTTTCTTTTAAGAATTTACTTTTAAAATGATAAAATTTGGATTTCTTCGATTTTCACCATCATAAAACTTTTTCAAACACTCTTTGGGCCTCTAATAGAGTGTAAGACCCAATCCTTTTTTTGACCAAATCATTTTTGGGCCTCAGTATATTGTATAAGTCCCGATACCGTCAAAAACAAATGGCGCGGTCGTCGCCTTTTCAAAACAAAAAACCTTGGGCCTACCCTCGAGTAGTAAGACCCATTTCTTTCCTTAAAACTCACTTGGGCCTCTATTAGAGTGTAAGACCCAATCCCCTTTTAACCAAAACATTTTGGGCCTCAGATATTATATAAGCCCCTTCGCGTTAAAAGAAAATCTCGGCGCGATCGCCATTTCAAACGGAAAAAAAAACTTTGGGCCTACCCTCGTGTTATAAACCCCACTCTTTTTCTTTAAACCTTTTGGGCCTCTTGAGAGAGTGTAAGACCCATCCCTTTGTACAAAAAACCATTCTTTGGGCCACAGTCACTTGTATAAGTCCCTCTGTACAAAACAACAGTGCGCTCACTAATAAAACCCTGGACCTCTCCTTGAGCTGTAAGCCCCAAAATATTTCTTTTTCAAAGCACTTTCTCCTTTGATTTTGATTATACTGTTGTTTTTCAATCTTTCTTTGTTGAACAACTAACCAAACAGCATGGAAGCTCTACAACCGAGTAAGTGTTTACACGCTTTCATTTACCGCTTTCATATACATATAACTGTATTGTGGGGCTGTTTCGCTGTAAGTCTTCTTTCATAACTCATATCAACTATGTAATAATAGTATAGATATTTAGAGTTTCCCCGGCAACTACGTCTAGCATTAAGCCCGTTGATCACTCTTAAATAGTCAAAACTAGATCCCCATAGGATTACCAGACACAGTCTTCTCTCCTCTTGGGGTTAAACAATATGGAGACATGAAAGGCAGCATTCTCGGTGAACCCTTTCATAGACTGTCACTCGTAGAAGTTGTCAAAAAAACTCTACTCCCCAGAGATGATCTTTTCTCCGTGAATGGCATCTCTTGAGTTTCTTCCAAATTCTCGGACTTTCCTGGCTTGATCTATTCCTCGTGAATAGCCTGTCTTGAATTTCTCGGGGTTTGGGGACCCACAGGCTTCTTAAAAGCACTTGTCAAGAAACTCTATTCCCGAGAGATGATTTTTTCTCCGTGGATGACATCTCTTGAGTTTCTTCCGAATTCTCGAACTTTCCTGGCTTGATCTATTCCTCGTGGAATAGCCTGTCTTGAACTTCTTGGGGTTTGGGGACCCATCGGCTTCTTAAAAGCATCGGCCTCCTCTCAGGCATTTTTCAAGGACCCACAGGCTTCCTAAAAGCATCCCCGCCTCCTCTTGGGCATTGTACAAGGACCTGTCGGCTTCTTAGAAGTATTCACAGCCTCCTCTTAGGCTTCGTATAATGATTCTTCCTCCGGGAATTATAGCCTCCTCTTGGGCTTCATACAAGGACCTATCGGCTTCTTAAAAGTTTCCAGCCTCCTCTTGGGCTTCGTACAAATTGTTCCGACGACCTCCTAGAGGTATAGGAATAGAAATCAGTCATCTTAATAGAGCAGTCTTTCCAAGAGTCTACTACTATTTCTCAAAGCATAGTACAAAAGATGACACTCTAGACTTGGACAATCTAATTTCCTTGAGTCTTAATACCCTTTGGATTCCCCATTTCCTTAAAGAACAGGAAATGACCCTGATCCTCGAATCAAATCCTTGAGTACAACATTACTCATATAAGAACTGATTTTCTCTTTAAATCAGCATACTGGATCTGTCACTCAATTGAAACAGTCACAATAGCCTCCTCTTGGGCTTTGTACAATGATTCTCCCCAGCGGAGCTAACAATAGCCTCCATCTCGGGCTTCGTACGAGATATAGAAAACTCTCTTGTTGAGTCACAATCCTTTTAGCCTCCGGCTTAGGCTTTGTACAAGACACAAATCACTCCCTTGTTGAGTATAAAACCTTTTAGCCTCCATCTCGGGCTTCGTACGAGATACAAAAAAACTCTCTTGTAGAGTCAAATAGCCTCCATCTCAGGCTTTATACGAGATACCAAAAGACTCCACCGTCGAGTCAAAACCTTTTAGCCTCTCTCTCGGGCTTTGTACGAGACACATATTAGCCTCCTCTTAGGCTTTGTATAAGAAAACCACTGGTTGATCCAATCAACCTTTTAGCATCAAAGTTGTGCCTCGTTCACAATACATAAACATCAACAACTCCTTCCCTTTCATCTAATCGCTGTAAGCAGAAAGCCTCTGGATCATCTACATCCATGCCACTGTCTCGCTTTTAGCATGAGAAATTCCTAAGGAAAGATGGCATTGCTCTAAACTGAGTTAAAGTCTTCCCCTTCAGGTTGGAAATCCCCTATAAAGGAAATTATGGCATTGCCGGATTCACAAATCCCGGTTAAAGTAATTCTCCTTTATAAATAGTTGTGACAAACAGACCCTCTTTAGAGATGACAAATTCTCTTTAAAGACAACACCTTTTAGCTTCACATCTTGGGCTTTGAACAAGATACAAACTACCTTCAGCTTCACATCTTGGGCTTTGAACAAGATACAAACCACCTTTAGCTTCACGTCTTGGGCTTTGAATAAGACACCAAAACACCATTTCCTCCCGTAGAATAGGAGGAACTACGATCGCTCTGATTTCCCTATTTCGGAAAAAACAAGAATACGTAGGCATAAGATTGAAAGAAAAATCTTAGCGAGCACACTAAACAAAAAATCCCATACTTTCATATATCTATCCTAACATCCTAACCGATAGCCTAAAGCACCCATTTTCAACAAAATAACCTAGGAGAGACCCCGAATCTTTGTAGCATCTGTAAACCAACAGTTTTGACTGTTTAACCTCAGTATGCACGCAGGGTTAATTGGAGACATCTATTTCCCTTCCTTCATCAGCTTTAATAGGATAAAAAATGAATCGAGCTGTAGTACTAGAGCGATTGTGCTTCGCAACCACATCCAAAAATCACTCGCTACACTTACCATTAAAGAGGATCAGGACATAACATTGAGAATTGTCTCAGCTTCAAGTCTGGTGTACAGAAGCTTGTCAGGAGCAGGGTTTTATCTTTCAAGGATATAAATCCAAATGTTTAGACAAACCCATTACCACAATATGAAAAGACTGCAGTGATTTTGATAGAAGGAGAGCCTGTCAACAATTATCAAATTCATAATGTACAAAGCGGATATGGTTGGGTACCACCTCACAATTATGAGCACTGTAGAGTATGCTCGAAAAATAATCAAGGATGATATCTCGTACGAGCAGGCCTCCAGAATCAACTAGACCAAAGAGAGATTCAATCATGTTCAAATTTTGAGTCGAGCAACATGATACAAGATTACCTCCCAGGTCAAAACAAAAGCAGTGTCATAATCTCCGGTCATGGAATAACCAAGGAAGTTTGTGCCATAATCCCTCTACTCAATGAATAAAAGACCCCTCTTGATAATAGAAAAGTTCCCAACCAGGAACTGATTGAGGTTGCCTACGATGGTCAGAAAAATCAAAAAGCTCCTGTGGTTATCTACCTGCCATGTCCAATAATGTACAAGTCAGAAAAGGTTATCCCTTACAAGTACGGTGCAACGACCATCGAAAATGGAAAAGAAACTCAATTACCCTCCGTTGTGAACATTGTCGACATCAGTCGAGTCACTCGGAGCGGTCGGATCTTCAACAGAGGAGTTGGAGAACCTGCCAAAGAAAAGGAACCTCAAACGGAAGTTCCCAACCAACAAGTCGGTCAATCCAGTAATCTAGAGCCTATAAAGAACAACGATGAGATGCTGAAGCTCATCCAAAAAAGCGAGTACAACATTATGGATCAATTATTGCAAACTCCGTCTCGAATCTCTGTACTTTCTCTAATGCTTAGTTTAGAAGCTCACATGGACGCTCTACAGAGGGTCTTGGAACAAGCCTTTGTAGAACAAGATGTGAAAGCAGGACAATTTGACAGCATCATCTCCAACATCACTTCCTGCAACAACTTGGGATTTAGTGATGAAGAATTGCCGGAAGAAGGCAAGAACCATAATATGGAACTCAACATTACAGTTAATTGCCAAGACAAAGAAAGGTTTTGGTTTCTCGTCAGCCTGTACCCAGACTACAAAGAAGGACGAAAGTTTTCGTCCCATTCAGGATTTCTTTCACAGCGGAGGTTTCCTTCACCCAGTATCTCAAGAAGTCCACACCATCGATGGGAACGACTACTCCGGTACAAATTAAGAGTGGAAGTCTTATCTCAATGATAATAGTTATGCATCTCAGGGAGAGATGTACATGCCATTCTGTTTTCCAAAACAGAGCCCAAGATATATACCAAGATCAGACGTCAGGATGATCTATGGAGATTATGATCCTGAAGGATGTCGTGCTCCACCCAAATCGTTAGAGGAAGATAATCTAATGAAAGACAACCTTGACTATGATTATTATGATCCTCTGGATGACTTGCCTATCTGGAAGCCGTACCCGGAAGATTTAGGGCAAAAGAGTCAGCCGTACGATGCATATCAGCTGAGTAATATTGAAAAGAATACCCATGTTCCCACAGAGTCATGGAATCATTACTCAGGACATTCCCAAAATGTCTGACACCATGGTGATGAATTTGCAAAGATTGCAGGACAAGAATTCATTAACTATGCATTTCCAGAAATCAACTTCATTGAGGAAGATGACTCATCCATTCCCACAGAAACTTGGGATACCTTGGGACAGCCAAGCGGCAAGTACGACTTTCTAGTCAAATACACCGCTCCCGAAAGCTCTCGTATCAGGCTCGAGGTCATCCAGCCAACTAGATTGGGAGATCCTCCTGAGAGTGAAAACACTATAGAAAATACAACAGAAGAGTTCATTTATGATAACTCTGCATGGGAGGAAGACTCAAATCATCCTACACCCCCAGAAATTAGTGTCATTCTAAAGACAAGCCAAGAAGGAAAGTACCATACTTTGTGATTCACATAGGAGTTCGTCATCATTGGGTTGTAGTCGATGTCCCGAAAGTCGTCCATAAGTCGAAGTAATTACCATCTTTGTTTTGACCTTTCACCTTGCCCGGGTGAAATGGATGTTTTATAGGGCTCACTTTTCTGTAAAGGTCCCTCTTCGCTTTGCCCAAATTGACAGAGTTTTGTTTTATAGGGTGTGTTTCAAGAATCGACAAATCATGAATAAATAATGTCATTCTGAATTCCCGCATTTATTGCTGTTTCACTTTTTCAATTTTTCAGAAAATGGTAATCCTTAAAAACAATCCAAAATAAAAACAAACATTTTTCAGAAAATACACTGCACATACTCTTGCATTCTCTCTGTCTCTTCTAAAAAATGAATCATCACATCATGCATATTGCTTATTTTAAACCCCATTGAAACATACGGTCCAATGCCTTCTCTCAACTTTGAATTCTCGGTATTTGAAGCTGAAGAAGAAGAGGACGAAGAAATTCCAGAAGATGTTTTTCGACTACTCAGACAAGAGGAAAGGTCCATTGAACCTCATAAAGAACCGTTGGAAACTGTCAATTTGGGTTCAGAAGAAGAGAAGAAAGAAGTGAAGATTGGGGCACTGCTCAGTCCAGCTGTTAGAAAATACTTGATAAAACTTCTCAAAGAATTTCCATATGTGTTTGCTTAGTCCTATCAGGACATGCCAGGGTTGGATACCAGCATCGTGGAACATCACTTACCACTGAAAACAGAATGTCCTCCGGTAAAACAAAGACTGAGAAGGACTCATCTAGATATGGCCATCAAAATTAAGGAGGAAGCGCAGAAGCAGATTGACGCAGGTTTCCTCGCCACCTCAAAATATCCTCAATGGTTAGCCAACATAGTGCCAATTCCGAAAAAGGACGAAAAAGTCAGAATATTTATAGACTACAGGGATCTAAACAAAGCAAGTCCAAAGGATGACTTCCCCCTACCACACATAGACATGCTAGTAGACAACACATCAAAATTCAAAGTCTTCTCCTTTATGGACGGATTCTCGGGCTATAATCAAATCAATATGGCACTGGAAGATATGGAGAAAACTTCATTCATTACCCCATGGGGCACCTTTTGTTACAAGGTAATGTCGTTCGGTCTGAAGAACGCAGGGGCAACCTATCAAAGGGTCATGATAATTCTGTTTCACGACATGATGCACAAAGAAATTGAAGTGTATGTCGATGACATGATTGCCAAATCTAAAACAGAAGAAGAGCATATGGAACACCTAACAAATTTATTCGAGTGTCTGAGAAAATGCAAACTCCGCTTGAATCCTAATAAGTGCACGTTTGGTGTTCGCTCAGGAAAACTCGTAAAGTTCATCGTCAGCCAAAAAGGTATTGATGTTGATCATGACAAGGTTAAAGCCATTCAAGAAATTCCTTCACCAAATACTGAAAAATAAGTCTGAGGATTTTTGGGATGTCTGAATTACATCTCAAGGTTTATATCCCTAATGACCGCGACATGCGCACCAATCTTCAAACTATTCAGAAAGAATCAAAGTTGTGTATGGACAGAAGATTGCCAAAAGGTTTTCGACTGCATCAAAGAATATTTGTTGAATCCACCAATTATGTCTCCTCCAGTGGAAGGAAGACCACTGATCATCTATTTAACAGTCTTGGAAGACTCCATGGGTTGTGTACTTGGCCAACATGACAAAACAAAAAGAAAAGAGTCTTTCATCTACTACTTAAGCAAAAAGTTCACGAACTATGAAACTCGGTACACTATGCTCGAGAAAACTTGCTGCGCTCTGGCTTAGGCAGCCAAACGTCTTCGCCAGTACATGATTTGTCACACTACTTAGTTAATCTCCGAAATGGATCCGATCAAGTACGTCTTCGAAAAGCCTACTCTCACGGGAAGAATTGCCCGTTGGCAGGTATTGTTATCGGAATACGAAATCGAGTACCATGCTCAGAAATCGGTCAAAAGAAGTATATTATCTGATCATTTGGCTCATCAATTAATTGACGATCAGGAATTGGCCGAATTCGACTTCCCAGACGAAGATGTCATGTACTTGAAAATTAAAGATTGCGATGAACCACTACCAAGCGAAGGGCCAGAACCAGGTTCCCAATGGGGATTAATATTCGACGGAGCCATCAATACTTATAGAAATGGATTTGGGGCAATCATCATAGCACCGCAGGGTACCTATATTCCTTTCACTTCCAGATTAACATTCAAATGCACAAACAATGAGGCCGAATACGAAGCTTGTATCATGGGTCTCGAAGAAGCTATCGACCTAAGGATAAAGAACTTGAATATGTATGGAGATTCAGCCCTGGTTATCAATCAGATCAAAGGAGATTGGAACACATACCATTCAGGATTGATTCCTTACAAAGATGATGCGAGAAGATTGTTACCATTCTTCAACAAAATCGAGTTTCATCACATTCCTCGTGAAGAAAATCACATGGCTGATGCACTAGCAACTCTCTCTTCCATGGTTATTGTAAATCTCGTCCAGCACCTTGAAAGGCCCACGTACATCTTCACAATTGAAGCAGTCATAGACGACAAACCATGGTATCATGATATCAGGTGCTTCCTTCAAAGACAAGCGTACCCACCTGGGGCATCCAAAAAAGATAGGAAGACTCTCAGAAGACTGGCAGACAACATCTTCCTGAACGGTGATACATTCTATAAGGAAAACTTCGACATGGTTTTGCTCAGATGCGTGGACAGACAAGAAGCAAACATGTTGATGAAAGAGATTCACGAAGGATCCTTTGACACTCATGCCAATGGATACAAAATGGCAAGAAAATTTCTGAGAGCAGGATATTATTGGCTGACAATGGAGTCCGATTGCTACAAGTACATGAGGAGGTGTCACAAGTGTCAGATATACACAGACAAAATCCATGTACCGCCAACGCATCTCAAAGTTCTTTCTTCTCCATGGCCTTTTTCAATATGGGGAATCGACATGATTGGCATGATTGAACCCAAAGCTTCAAACGGACATCGGTTCATTCTGGTAGCCATTTACTACTTCACCAAGTGGGTCAAAGCAGTATCATACACCAATGTGACCCGACAAGTGGTGGTCCGATTTATCAAGAACAATCTCATCTGCCGTTATGGTGTTCCAAGCCAGATCATTACGGATAATGGATCCAACTTGAACAACAAGATGATGAAAGAGTTGTGTGTTGAGTTCAAGATCGAACACCGTAACTCATCTCCCTTCCGACACAAAATGAATGGAGCGGTAGAAGCGGTTAACAAAAATATCAAGAAGATCATTCAGAAGATGGTTATAACCTGCAAAGATTGGCATGAGATGCTGCCATTTTCTATTCATAGTTATCACACATATGTCCGCACTTCAACAGGGGCAACCCCTTTCTCTCTAATATAGGGAATGGAAGAAGTGCTCCCCATAGAATTAGAGATCCCATCAATAAGAGTTTTGATGGAAGCCGAGCTAACAGAAGCTGAATGGTGTCAAAGTCGATACGACGAACTGAATCTGATCGAAGAGAAGAGAATGATGGATTTGTGTCACGGTCAGCTATATCAGCAAAGAATGAAGAAAGCGTTCAACAAAGAAGTCTGACCCCGTGTCTTCAGGAAAGGAGACCTCGTGCTCAAGAAGATACAATCATTCCTCACCGATTCCCGGGGTAAATGGACTCCGAATTATGACGCCCCTTATGTGGTTAAGAAATATTTCTTAGGCGGTGCCGTGAGACTCGCAACCATGGGTGAAGAGGAGTGTACCTACCCCACGAATATTGATGTAGTTAAGAAATACTTTGCCTAAATAATAAAAATAAACGTCTCGGTGGATTGAAAACCTGAAAGGGCGGTCCAGGTAAAAATTAGAGACACAAGCAAAAAGCATCCCGATGGATTACCTCAAAAGGTAATCCAGGCAAAAGTTAGGGATTCATGGCAAGTAACTACGTCTGACAAGAATAGATTCCCAGCAGTGATGTCATCTGTCAGGAAAACTTCTGTCAAGGTCAAACTTCGAAGGAAGCTCAGAATGTCCAGAGTTCAAAGTTGGTGGAAGGATAGCAGTCGTTATGTTTCAATGTAGCCCCTTTCCCCTTAAATTACCATTTTCTAAACTTTGTAATGCTCAATGGGATCACGCGCTTGGCTGATTACCATTCTATCAATAAATTTTGAGCCCTAGTGTTTTCATTTGCAATTCTCATTTATTTTGGTTTACAGGATGACATTTTTAACATGATCAACGATTCTTGAAACAAAACAAAAATGAATTTACTTGTCAAATTTTCTTCTGCTTTTAAAATAAAGATGGCAATTCCTTTTGACTACTGAACACAAGAAGGAACATCGATGGCTTCTCTGGAAGTGATTAAACCTCAAAATGCTGAATCAAAGTACACGTTTTAACCAGTACACCCTGAATGAAGGATCAACTGTTTCAGATATAATGTCTCATCAGACATCCCTGTTAGATGTGTTACCTCCGGGAACTAATAATTGGTCTGTTCTTCCCAGTAGGGTCCACCCCTCCTAAACCGGAAAGGATTGATATTTTGAACCAATGATACTTTTTATCCCCCGTAGTGGCCGAGTATCTAGTCGTGTTCATTCACCAGTCTGTATGTCGTGTTTGTTGTGTCAGCATAAATATACATACTTTATGTATGATTGATTCATATTCATACATATGTCGCATTAATATCACTCTGGTCATTTTCATCCCTAAGTGATAATGGTCCTCTCACCGACAGAGTTAACAGTTCTTTCTTTGTCCGAAAATGTATCGTCTGAGAAATCTCTCCCCAGTTTATTTCTGGATTGAAGACTGTCCTCGACCACTTTGATAACTTGTACTTCTGATAGGCAAGAAGACATTCGATAGACACCTTTGGAACATCACTCTTCACCATTGAAGATGATATTTCTGCTTTCCTGGATTAAAGAAAAGTCCCTAGAGAAAGCCTCTCAACAGAAGACTCTTGACAAAACGGCGGTTTCTCCCTGAAAAAATTATTTTCAATGAAGTCATCAGCACCTCAAAATTGGATTACATCACATGGCATTTCTCCGAAAAGGTCTCGAAGGAAAGTATGATGTAACCTCACCAAGCAAAAAAGCGGTCTCTCAAGAGACTCGTTTTCAACCAGTAGGTCGACAAATGGCATCTCCTACAAAGAAGTATGCACACCTCTGAAGTTTAGACAAATGGGTTTCCCCAGCAAGTCTGACATCAAATTTTTCCATCAAATGGCATCTCCCCAGTAAAACTTGGCGAGACATTTGATGAAGACCGCTACAAATAGCATTCCTTGTCGAAGAAGGAACTCGACAAGAAGAAACTAAGAGCAGTTGCGTGGCTGAAGACCAGGATCGAGGGGAAGTTTATTTTAAAAGAAACTAAGACCAGTTCCGTGGCTAAAGACCAGGATCGAGGGGAAGTTTATTTCAAAAGAAACTAAGACCATTTCCATGGATGAAGACCAGGATCGAGGGGAAGTTTATTTCAAAAGAAACTAAGACCAGTTCTGTGGCTAAATACCAGGATCGAGGGGATGTTTTATTTCAAAAGAAACTAAGACCAGTTCCATGGATGAAGACCAGGATCGAGGGGAAGTTTATTTTAAAAGAAACTAAGACCAGTTCCATGGCTGAAGACTAGGATCGAGGGGAAGTTTCACCCTTTTCTAAGTAACATTACTTAGCAAAAGAAGATGGATGAGCAAATAGCTGCTATTCATAACCACAATCAAAATTTCGGGTATTCCGATATTTAATCATCTTTTACCCTGAATGGCCGAATATCTTCGCCATTCACACCTTCGGGTCCAAGAAGATTAAATAGGGGCATCTGTCATCCCCCAAATTTTGACCACAAGATTTTCCATCATTGTGCAAATCATCACCACAATAAGGATGTACCATCATACCATCAGACAAAGGATCAATCAAGAATGGACATGATCTTCAAATTTTCTAGCCTCTCAAACACCCATAAAGGATCAAGAGGTCTCCCATATCAAGAATCAAGCACAAGGTTGCAACATTCCAAGTGGATCAAGCCTCAAGATCATCAGTGTCACCAAATTAGGGTTTTGGTCAACCCAGGCCTCCAGATGAAAATTTTCATCTAGGGCATGAGTCAATACTTCAAAACATGACCCAAGAAGCTCAAAGGGACCTCATGGACCCAATCAAAGAGTCAAAATAGCCTCAGACGATGCATTCATCAAAAATCAGGAATTAGGGTTTCTTGACCTAATTCACCCCTAAGTTGACTTTTGGAGCAAGACATAAGCCAAGACCTCAATAAGTGTTTTGAAGACCTCCAATACATCATATTGATCCATTTATAAGATTGCTTTGATTCCAATAACTTAGTTCACAAGCAGTACAAATGTTCAAATTCATCTGGGCCAAATAGGGTTTCTTGATGAAAAGTCAACTGTATCTTTGACTTTTGACCAGGACATGATCCTAAACCTCGGGACATGATTCAAGACACTTTAAAACCCATATGGAACCCATCCATTAGGTTTGAATTAGGTCAAGGACTTGATTTCATAGAGGATCACACAGTTTGGAATTCATCTGACAAAAAGTCAACTGTGCCTAAAAACCAAGTTTGGCTTTTTGAATTTCTTGACAAACAAGGCTTCCCTAAGTAAAAAACAATGTTAATTCATGCTTTGGATCATAATCTATCAAGAAAAATCAAGAAAAGTGAGGTTACTTGAAAAAGGGGCAACCATAAGAAACTTAAAATTTTCTAAGTTGTGGAAGAAAAGTGATTTGGTACCAACTTTGCAAGGTCATAACTCCTAAACCACAAGGCTTTTTTCTCCCATCCAAAGCTCAAATGAAAGCTCTCATTAAATAATTTAAAATTGTCAACTACATCAAATTCCAAATACTCATGGATTTTGAGTTATGGATTGGTCAAAATCACAAAAACATGAAAATGACCACTTTTTCCAACACTTAGTGAAAATTTTGGACAGAATCTGTCTTGGGTTTTCACCAACTTTAAGGCCATTTTTCACCATGATCCAAGTTGATTCAAGACCAATGCTGGACATCAAAGTTAAAGTAGGATATACAGGCTTTCCAAAGAGTATCAGAACTCATCCTAATTCAACTTGAGTAGGGAGTTACGAGCATGGAAACATGACACCTCCAAGACTGGTTTTACAAGGCAGTCTTGTACATGCCGCATGATTTTGTCATTTCCATGACTTAACAAGCCTTGTTACCAATCAAGACAAGGTTTTAAAGTGCAATGAACACGATCTCTGCAGAGCTACAACACCATAGAGCCTTGCAAGTCAAAAACCTCATAATTTGGCATATGACATTCAAAGTTCAAAATCCAAAAACTCCAATTTTTTCATGAGGCATTTAAAGGATGCATAGAACTGGCATGTATCAGTCCATGATCAACCAAATGAGTCAAGATAAACTCAAGCAGCAAAGGACCATAGGCCTGCAAGATTGACCTAAGTCAATGGCTAGAGGAGACTTTGGCAACAAGACAAAGTTTAATGGATATTGGAGTGATCCAGCCTCCAATAACTATTGCTCCCAAAACAAACTTGCTCTACTATAAATAAAGCTTCTTTCTGATTAATTCAAGTACACCAAAGCATAACAATACATGCTTTCCTCCAAATCTCACTAAAAAACCAAATTTTTGCTTCTCTTTCAAGTCATTATCGAATTTTCAATTTGAGAGCAATTCAATCAAATCCAATCAAGCCAACATCTCACGTATATCATATATGAGTGATCCATAACCTTAAAACTCATTTGGAACATCAGAATCACAAAGTCACCCGCCATTTGCTCATGCTTTTTGGCCTATTTACAGTTGAGGTGCCACAACAAGTTCCAAGTTGATTCAATCCATTCCAAGCTTTCAAACACATTACTTGAGGTCCAAGGAAGCTGTCCAGATCATCACACAATATCTGTAACACCTACAACTGAGGATTCAATTTCCTCAAGCAGAGGTAAGTCTGACACTCTCAAACTCTATGATCCATGCAACATAAATGTGTTTTCAAGTTACAAACATATTTCTGCACTTATGTAGAGTGATTCCCCTCAATCAATTGTTATGTATGAATCATGTATAGGATTTCATAGTGTTCTTGCAGAAATTAGGGTTCTTGAGTTCATCATTTGATTTCTCACTCCACACTTAATATTAATGCAATTAATTGGTACCATTGGAATCCTTGTTAAAAAACGAGCAAGTTTCATGTTTACAAAAGTCAAAACCATTGAGTAATCAGAGAGATATGAGAGGTTTTATAAATCTGGGGAAGAAGAACACGCGCAAGCAAGAACATGTGTTCTTGGCGCCATTTTTTAAATATTTGAATTTTTGAATTTGTGATGTTTTATTAATTGATTTTAAAAATTAATTTCTCTCTCATTTTTTATCATTTTTTATTAGTTCTTTTTTTAAAAAGTCACAAAAATGTTAAATTATTTTATTCTACAAAAAAATCACATTTATATAATTTATTTAATATTGTTTTGTTTTTTAAATTAAATTAAATTTTATTTGTTTTTAAACATTTTTAAATGAAATTCTCACCTTGATTTTTCAAAACCAATTGGATTTCAAGCTTTCATGTGATTAAACATGACTTTTCAACATATTTCTTAAAGTTGACAACTTGTTTTTGAATATATTTGATATTTTGTATCATTTTATATTTTATTTCCTTCAAAAAATTATATTTTTAATTAAAATTAAGGTTTCTCTTAATTTTAATTTTTCAAACTTTTTTTCAAATCATTTTGGGCCTCTTTGTTGAATGGAAGTCCCATCCCTTTGTACATAAATAATTTTGGGCCTCAGTCAATGTATAAGTCCCGATTCGATTTTAAAAAATTCTGGCGCGATCGCCATTTTCAAAACAATTTTCATCTGGGCCTCCCCTTGAGTTGTAAGGCCCATTTTTATTCTTTTCAAACACTTTTTGGGCCTCTAAAAGAGTGTAAGACCCACCTCTTTTGAAAATAAATAATTTGGGCATCAGTCATTGTATAAGTCCCGATACACGATTTTCAAATAAACGGTGCGATAGTTGTTTTTTATCTGTCATCTCCTTGAGTTATAAGCCCCAACTCTTGTATAAAAACAACACTTTTGGGCCTCTAATAGAGTGTAAGATCCACCCTCTTTATAAATACAATAATTTTGGGCCTCAGTTATTATATAAGTCCCTCTATGGTTTTCAAAACTACGACGCGATCGTTGCCTTTTCAAAAGAGATAATTTGGGCGTCTCCTTGAGTATAAGCCTCAAACTTCATTTTAAAATAACTTCTTTTTTTGATTCAAATTCAAATTCAAAGTTTTATCAAAACTGTCTTCAATTTCTTGAAAACCTAACCATACAACTGTAGTTAATATGCTTGAGTTTTCATCAGACTGTAAGTCCCACTATCTCTTCAATACATACTTGTTTATATATATATATATATATATATATATGCTTATACATACTTGCTTAGAGTTTTCCCCAGCAGTTAGGTCTACATTTAGGTCAAACTAGAGGTTACTCTTTCAACATAGTCAAAACTAGTTCCCCATAGGAAATTCCAGGTACAGTAATGCCTCTTCTTGGGCTTATACAATATGGAATAGAGAAAGGCATTATTCCCGATGAAACTTTTCTCAAGACTGTCCAAACTTAGAAATATATGTGTACAAGAAATTCAATTCCCCAAAGAGGACTAATTCCCGGTGAAACCGCTTTTGAATTTCTTCAAACTCTAGAACTGTTCAGCAAAGGAAGGGCTAATTCCCGGTGAAACCTTTCTTGAACTTTTCTTAGGTTTGGACCTACAGGCTTCCTTAAAGCATCCCCAGCCTCCTCTTAGGCTTAGTACAAGGACCCGCAGGCTTCATAGAAGTTCTTCAGCCTCCTCTTGGGCTTAGTACAAGGACCCAAAGGCCTCCTACAGGTATAGGACATAAATTAGTCATCTTCACTAGTTCAATCCTCAGGAGAGTCAAGTATTCCAAAACATCAGGCCATTCAAGGGTTGTACTTCATCCCTTAAATCAACAACCTCCTCTTGGGCATCATACAAAGATTTCTCTCTATAGCCATAACCTACCACTTCATAAGAGACTTGGACAGTCTCAACCTCCTCTTGGGCATCATACAAAGATCATTCTCCAGCTAAGAGTCAATCTCTTCATTCAAGTAGACTTGGAAAGTCTCATCCCCTCCTAGATTTCCCCAGAAACCCTCAAGTTTCCTAAAGGCACAGGAAAAACCCTGATCATTTCAACAACACACTAATCTCCAGCAGAGTTTAAAACCTCCATAAGTTTTCAAACTCAATCTTTAAACCTTCACTTTAAAAAATCCCCAGCCAGGGTCAATTTACCATCAATAAAACCCTAACAGAATCAGAACCTCATGGCATCTGATATTTCAACTCTTCTTCAATCCCTAGCAAGAGTTGATATCCCTTTTGGATTCACCAATAAATATTGGACCTATCTCTGGATTTCAACAATCCTCAGCAGGAGCCAGCCTCCTCGTAGGCTTCATATAAGAATTTCCCCAACCAGCCTCCTCTTAGGCTTTATATAATTAGTTTCCTTAGTAGAGTCAGCCTCAATCTTGGGTTTTGTACAAGACAGGTAAAACCTCCCCAGTGGAGTCAATCTCTTTTCAACCTTAATCTTGGGCCTTGTACAAGACAGATAAAACATCCCCTAGTGGAGTCATTCTCTTTTTCAGCCTCAATCTTGGGCTTTGCAAGACAGATAAAACCTCCATAAGCAGAGTCGATCTTCTAGCTTCAACCTTGGGCTTTGATCAAGGCACACAAAAATCAACATCCCCTCAGAGGAAATCCAGATTCCACTCTGTAGGAGGACATTTCCTCTATACATCACATCTCAAAACAAACAAACAAAACCTTTTCCCAGATAAATTTCTATAAGTGGCACACTTGTTGATCAAAATCCAAGTTCCTGGCTAAAATTCATCTTTCATCTAACTGCTATAAGTGGCAAGCCTTTGGATCATTAACATCCAAGCCAATGTCCCTCTCTTAGCATGAAAGATTCATAAGGAAAAATGGCATTTCTCAATACTGAGTTAAAGTTTCTTCCTTCATGACATCACACTTATAAAGGAAATTATGGCATTGCTAGATTCTCATATCCCAGTTAAAATAATTCTCCTTTATTATCAATTACCCAACATTTTGTGATGAATAGGTGAGATATTCTTCCTTTAGAGATGACAAATTTTCTCTCAGTCACCCCTTTAGCTTCAATCTTGGGCTTTGAACAAGACACAAATACTCATTTAACTTCAACCTTGGGCTTTGAACAAGACACCAACCAATTTTCCTCCCATAGAAATATGAGGAACTACGATTGCTCTGATTTCCCAGTTATCTTTACGGGAATACGTAGGCATAATATTGCGAAATCTTAGCGAGCACACCAATCAAAAACTTTAGGTCCAGTACCTTCCCAAAAACAACGGAAAACCCGAAAACAACAAAAACGCTCTCTCAACACTCCCAAAGGAGAAACTTTCCCAAACCACATCAGATAAACACCAGAAAACACTTAAATCAACAGAGAAACAAGCAATAAAAATTCTATAGATAACCATATATACACTCGGTGTTGACAACTTCCCTTTGTATAACCCGACCCCGACCCCCCAATCTCTTAGCATTTGTTAAAAAAAACATTTACGTGCAATGTTAGTTTTAGATAACTTCCATTTCCTTTCCAGCTTCATAGGATAAATAAGAAATCAGAAAGTAGCACCCAAATTCCATTGCGGTAAGGTGGTCGCGTCACCAACAAAAATCGCACGCTACAATGATTATTCTGTATCTATTGATCAGAAAAGTATCAATGACGATTTTCATGGATCTTAGAAAAATTGACAATCACAGAAGGATTGCATGAATAAAATTAATAATTGTAAACTTATTAAGATTGAAAAATATATATTTTATACAAATTATTTTATATTTACTAGAGATTGAAACAAATTAGAAGAATATAATAATATGTATTATGGGTCATCTCAGATGTATTATGATGTGAGAACAGGGTTTGAAGAATAAAAAGTTTCTTCCATCCAATAAAATTTGTGTGTTTCTAAAGGAAATTTGAGAAATTAAGTTTTTATGACATTAATTGTTTCATCGACAAAAAGCTCGTGCATATGTCTATTCACAGCCAGAAGTTTGTGAAATTATTTTCTCAACTAATTAGACTAAGATCTTGTTTTCTGGATTTTTCAGAAATTCCTTGATAAGTATGTATCACATATATTACTAAATTTAATATTGAACATCTTGAAGGACATGCTCATGAAAAAATGTACTTGAAGATTCATTCTTTAGATGTCTAAAGTTAGTTATATAGTTGATACTTGTGAGATCATCAATTCTAAATTAGATATTTGAAACACACAAAGTATGGTATTAAGATATTTATTCGCATTAAACCAACAAGTTAGTACATGATAATTCTCCCTTTAACTTACAAATTATTTTAGGTTCATAATCTAATACTTCTCATCTAAGTAAAATTTTGGATCTGTTGTGATTATTCAATTGCTACAATATAGTACGCTAAGATGAGTTTTGAAAGAATGTTGAGAAAATACATTTTATATGAATCTTGTATTTGAGGTTTTATCTTGGTCCAATAATTAGATACTTGTTTGAAGTCCAGTAGACTGATTATCAATTTATAAATTAATTTTCTCAATACTAGGGAGAGAGAACAAGCAGCACAAAGTGTGACCAGAAATTTAAATGAACAATTTAAAATAAAATATTATTATATCATTTTGATCCTCGAAGTTCAAAACAAAATTCATTTGCAAAGTTTATGAAACAAATTATTAGCTGCTAATATTCCACTCAAAGTGGAATCTTATATTGGACAATATAATATTGCAAATGAGTTATAGCCGCGCCTCAAGTGTGGTAGAAAAGTCGGTTCCGATGTTAAAAGTCCTCAACCAAGAAAAGAAACTAAAGTTAAAATGACCCAAATGAGGATATGAAAACTTTAATAGCACTTTGAAATAATTTAATTTTGAGTTCCAGAAGAACTAACCAGGTACCTGAAATTTATGAAAATTAAGAGATCTCGATAAATTGTGTCATGAATGGAATATGATGGAACCAAAATAAAGTCAATATTGACAATGTCTTAGTATACAATATAGTGCTAAAGATAATAAATAATAATGAGGATCATGAGTCAAAGTCTATCAAAGATTGTAGACAAAGTAAGAATTGGCCAATATGAACATATTCAATTGAAGAAAAATTAAATTTACTTTACAAGTGACTCGATTTTTGGACTAATATTCTAAACACCTCATGGTGTAAAACCAATTGGATATAAATGACTTTTTTGTGAAAAAGCAAAATATGAATGGTGAAGTTTTGAGATACAAAGATTGAGTTGTTGTTCAATAATCTTCACAAAGACCTAAGATTTATTTTGATGAAACATATCCACCTACAGTGGATGCGATTCAATTTTTGATATTTAATTAGGTTTGTAGCACATGAAGGGCTTAATTTGCACATGATGAATGTTGTAACGGCTTATCTGTATGGTTCACTTGATAGTAAAATTTACATGAAACTCCCTGAAGGGTTTAATATACCAGATGCACACAACTCCGAATCTCGAGAAAGCTACTCCATAAGATTGAACAAGTCTCTCTATGGGCTGAAACAATTTGGACGAATGTGGTATAATCGTCTCAGTGAATATTAGCTTAGAGAGGTATATACAAATAACTGCATTTGTCCTTGTATTTTTATATAAAGATCAGGAAAAGAATTTTCAATAATAGCTGTCTATTTGGATGACATAAATATTATTGGAACTCCTAAAGAACTTCCAAAAGCTATGAATTGTTTAAAGAAAGAGTTTGAGATGAAGAACCTAGGAAGGACAAAATTATGTCTAGGTTTGCAAATTGAACATTTGGACAAAAGAATATTTATACATCAAGAAGGCTATATAGAAAAGGTGTTAAAATGCTTCTATTTGGACAAATGTCACCCGTTGTCTACTCCAATGGTTGTTAGATCATTAGATATGGAGAAAGATCTTTTCAGACCTCGAGAAAAGGATGAAGAATTGCTTGGTCCTGAAGTACTATATCTAAGTGCAATTGGAGCACTGATGTACCTTGTTAATTATACACGTCCTGATATATCATTTGTTGTCAATCTATTAGCAAGATACAATTCTTCACCCACACGAAGACATTGGAACAAATTTAAACATATACTTCGTTACCTTAGAGGTACAATAGACATGGTTTTGTTTTATACCAAAGTATCCAGATTCGAATTAACAGGTTACGCAGGTGCAGGTTACTTGTTAGATCCTCATAATGGTTGATCAGAAACAGGTTATTGTTTACATGTGGGGGTACAATTGTTTCATGGAGATTAGTGAAACAAATAACAACAACATCATCTAATCATGCATAACTTTTAGCATTACATGTGGCAAATCGAGAATGTGTATGGTTGAGATCCTTAATTCAGCACATCCAAAATACTTGTAGTTTATCTTCTAAGACATTAAATACAACAACCATATATGAAGATAATATTGCATACATCGCTCAATTGAAAGATGGTTACATTAAAGGAGACCGAACAAAACACATTTCTCCAAAGTTTTTTTACTCATTATCTTCAAAAGAGTGGTGATATAAGCATCCAACAAATCTGTTCATGTGATAATCTTGTAGACCTTTTCGCAAAGTCACTCCCAAGTAAAATTTTTAATCAACTAGTACAAAAGATTGGTCTTCATCGAAGAAATGATCGTTCAGCTAAGGGGGGGAAATGAAAGGATATTGTACTCTTTTTCCTTCATTAGATTTTTTTCCCACTGGGTTTTTTTCTAGTAAGGTTTTAACGATGCATATCCTCAATGGACATCCTAGGGGGAGTGTTATGAATAAAGATAAAAGTGGATGTCCATTCTTATTCTTTTTTTCATCTTCTGATTCCCTATTAATAACTATGATTTTTCATCTCCCTTAGGTCCTATAAATTAGATCCAAATTGCAATGTAAAAGTATTTTTGAAGAAGATAATATAATATTACTTTCTCTATTCTCTTCCTCTCTTTGATCTCTATATAATTTTATTTAGTTTTATAACAGAATAAAATATATAGATTAAAATATTGTGTGATTTGTAACTTCGGAAGGATAAGTATTATAACCAAATGCATATATTGATTATGATATATAAATTTAAATTAAAACAAAATTCAATTAAAAAAATCTGTTTGAATGCTATGTAAATAATTTAATTTAAGATTAAAATTAAATTTAAAAATACGTTTATATTTTGACGCGTGTGTACACTAAAAAAGCAGACAAACAGACACGTGAGTGCCCGTTTAGACGCTAGTAGAAGATAATGGCGAATACTAAGAGTGGGACTACTCTCTTTTTTGTTCCCTTTTATGCTCACTCAAGAAGAATATTTTCGTTTTTCCTTTCTCTATCGTTCGCTTCTCCTTACTTTCACCGGAGGGGAACCAATTGCCACCTATCCATTAGTGTTATTTGCCTCTAATTCTATTATTTTGTTCTTTGTGCCCTAATGATTAATCTCAATCATAACAAGTAACAAAGGAAAAAAATTATTGGAACACATTATAGAGATTAACACTAAAGATATTAAAATCGCATTTTTTAAGTGATTCAATATCAAATCAAACTCAATTGTATAAAAGTTTCAAAATCGGAAACAGAGTCAATAAATAAAACAAGGTGCACTAACATCGAACCCTTTCGGTTTGTTATTCAACACAAAAATGAAGAAATTTAGCGATGCCATATTTAGAATGAGTCTCAATAACAAAAGAACACTAGATATTTCCAAACAGATACCTATTATTAGTAGTAAATTACATTTTTCTAGGCAAACTAAACACAAATTTGTGCAAAATTCATGTTTCCATAATAAAATATATTTATTTGTATTAGCGTTTAAAAACTAAAACAGTAATACATTTCCTAAGAGAAGAAAGAGTTCACCATTTTCTAATATGTTAATTGACACCTAATATAATAGCAAAAATGTAGTATTTGGATCGTATTCTAGTTTCGACATGAATAGCTTCATGGTTCGACAGAGTTGTATATAGTTGTGATTGAAGTCTATTCAACCATGCAGGATTAGTTTGTTGGCCCAATTGTTTAAGTTAGCTTGTTTATTTAAGTTAGTTTAGTAGTCTTCAAATAGATTGTTTCTCTCAAATTGTTGAGAGAGAGTTTTGGTTATTGATATTCACTTGTAATCTTTGAATCATAATAGAGAAAATGAATAGTAAAATAGTTATAACAATCATGATTCTTCTTCTCTCTCTTTAATAAAATTTAATAGGATTTCTTGTGTTTCTTTAAACAAATACAATCTTTTTTTTTTTTTTTAATAAGCAAGAATAGTAGTATATACAATCTTTCTTATATTTAAATTTGTTTTTAACGACATCAATTCACAATAAATAATATTAATTATTCATTAAAAAGGTATTAATGAAATAATTAATAATCACATTCAAATTTGGCATTCAACATACATATTCAAGAAAATATAAATAGCTTACACATCTTTTTCCAACAGAACTTTGAAAATTGAAAATTTACTTGTGTATATGGTCATAATATGTTTTTACAAAAGACCGCACAAGACCATCCTTTGCATATGGGAGCAATGTCTGCTTAATCTTTGAAAGTTGTCAAATAAATTGAAGCATAAGTTTGAAAATGGTATCAAGAAAAAATAATACATTTAGTCTAAATAATAATTCAGCTCCTCAAATAGCTTTATTAATGTATCTGCACTTCCGGTGGAAACAAATTAACCTTCCATCAGAACTAAACTAAGCACATCTGGCAAAATTCTAGAAATTAAGCCAATTAGTTCAAAAATCAAATAACAAATATTAACTACTAATTAGTAGGTTTTCATTATATTTTGAAACTATACTTTAGGAAAAGTGTATGTTATTCAAGCATATTGCATACCTTATGTTCTAAAATGTATCATGCTTTGGAAAACTCTTTGACGAACGTTTTAAATCTGCCAAAGAAAAAGACATAAACATTCGTCAACACTATATAAAGGGTTAATTATGTTTATGGTCCTTTTAAATATCTCAAATATTATTTTTAGTCCTTCAAAATATTTTCTTTAAAGAATGACCCTCCTAAAAATTTTCATCCACACATTTGGTCCCTCCTACAACTTAGTGACGATTTTTCAACTTAACGAGAGAAATACCGACTGTTTATTACTTAGCGATTGAATTAGCGACAATTTTAGAGACGGTTTTAGTATTTGGAATCAAAACTGTGGATCGAAAATTTTAAGAGGACCATTCTTAAAAGGAAATATTTTGAGGGACTTAAAACAAAATTTAAGATATTTAGAAGGACCCCAGATATATTTAACCCTTATATAAATCAATAAAACAAAAATATGAATAGAATGGTTTATCTGTTAAAACATTGTAAGATTACATTCATGTATAATTTATCCATATAAAAAGGCTGGTAAAATGAATATTGATATAACTTATCTCTTATGCTTTGATCAAATTGCATATTATCTTACTCCCAGGTTAGAAAACACAATGAACAAACCTTTTCTGAGATAACCACTTTCAATAATAGGTTAATAAAACCCTAAATTAATTTTTACAAACAAACCAAAAACCACAAACCACAAAATCCAAAACCTATAAAATTAAATTCAAACCAATTAAGAAACAAACCACAAACCAATCACCCAAAACCCTAAAGAAATTGGATAAGTAGAAGAAAAAGAGTTAGCCTGTAATGTATTCTGAATTGAGATGATGAATGTGATGCAAGATATTAATAGAGTGAATGTGGTGAAGATGCTTAAGAGAGAGAGAGAATTGATTACAAAATGTTTTCACATCCACTATTGGAAAATTAATTTTGTTAGAAATTTAATTTAAATCGAATGGATCGAGGTTAGAATCATGAACAAAATCACTTTCCTTAAATGTATTTCAAGCACTCTCTTGTATGTCTTAGAGACAGAACGCAGGAATACCAAGGATAATTCAGCCTTATATAGAATTTGCGCAAGACCGACGAAAGCTCAATTATGTAGCAAAGAGTGTTTGGAATTTATACAGGAGGATATTTGGTTTGTGATATGATTTTCTGAATTCCGTAATGGAGTATTTATAGGCCATGTATGTGTTGTTTCACAAGGTTGCGACCCTTGATGAAACAACACCTTTTAACCAAAAGTTGTATTGTTTCCAATAATGTCAAAACCATTTCCAATAAAGAGAAACAAAGAATGTTAGTACAGTTAGGTTTCTTTCGATTTAAAATTTAACCTTAGTAAAGAAAATGCAAAGTCTAATCGAAATGTTAGGTAGCAGTGCTTTTAAACCATTAATCCATGTGGATAGACTGGTGTTACCTCACACACATTCTTTAAGGTTCTTTGCCTACATTTCTCGCCTAAGACTTATTTATGGCCATATGCTTTCTTGTTTCATGAAATTTTCATGAGAGAAACTCCAACTCTCACTTTGAGAAGACACCATCTCGAAATTCACATAGGTGAAGTTCATATTGTATCCTTTTCCATGAGACACATACCATCGATATTGAACTTCATTAAGAGTTTAAATAAAACTCAACGCTCATTTTAAAAGCCAACATTATCACAAAAGGTTCGACAAACATCCAAATCAACGACTTGTTGTTACCCATTGAATCTTGAGGTTAATGTTCTACTAACATATAATTGGGTTGTCGCCGCAGTCATAATTCTTACTCAAGGAGTTTCAACCCCATACCTCTCGAGGTTGTTTTTACTAAGTCTCTGGCCAGCGGCTTAGTAAATGGTTCAATAAAATTATAACTCAATCGTATATATGTGAATGATTACATCCTTAATCAATTTTCTCACGAAAGAATGTCAAAGTCCTACTTGCCTAGACTTTCTGTTATACACTTTTTGTATCCTTTAGTTAAAGTTGTTTGACCGCCGCAATGTATCAACACCTTTGAAACATTGTCTTTAGCTAATGGAACTTCCAATAGAAGGTCTCTCAACCATTCAACTTCTTCACCAGCGGAAGCAAGAGTCTCGAAATTTGATTTTATGGTTGAGAGAATGATCCATATTTGTTTCTTGTTCTTCCAAGAAATTTCACCTCCACCTGGTATAAATATCCACCCAAATGGAGATTTATGATATTCATCACTAGATATCTAACTCGCATTGGTATATCCTTCTAATATGGCAGGAAATCTACCATAATGGAGACAGTTTTTTTTGTTTTCATAAAATAGCAGAAATTTCTAATGACGACTTTCTAGTGCTCATCATTTGGATTACTAGTAAAATCTACTCATTTTACTAATTTCCAATGCTTTGTCGGGTCTAGTACATTGCATGCACTTGCATATTCCAATTGAGCCACAACTCTTCCATCATTCTTTTAAAGTATAACACTAGGATCAAATAGAGTACTCACATTCTTGAAATGTAAGTGTTTGAACTTATAAATACTTTCTCAACATAATGTGTATAACGAAGTTCATAACCCTCACTATTTCACATTTCTTTGATCCACAAAAGTGTGTCAACTAGTTCAAGATCATTCATCTTGAATGTGAAAGTTAAAAACCTCTTTGTTTCTAAAATTTCATTAATCTCGTTGATAATGATCATTAATATAATCAACATGAAGACAAATGAATATTACAATATTGTCACACAACTTTTTTTATAAACACTTGTAACAAGAATTAGATGAAGAATGTTTTTAGATAATCATGTATGATGGTGCAAGAAGGTTTTTTAGATGAAGTGAGAGATGAAATTTTGATCAATTTAAAGTGATAAAGTATGAACTATAATGAGTACCTTAGTTACTTGTCTCAAATCTTCACTTGAATTTCTATGTTTCATCTTCTTAATCGACTTCATGATTGATGTGCATGACACTTTTGATCCTTTCTTCTTTGATAACCTTTATCTTCAGCAAAACTGAACTCGATATAGGATATATTCTTCACAATCACTACTACGAAAACCCCATTTAACGACGCCAGGTTTACCATGGTTTCGTATCCCACCGTTGTAACAGGATTAAAAATTTATAACGCCATATTTAACGACGGTTGTATTACATAACTGTTGTAATACAAGCTGTGTAACAAGCTTCGATTCCCAGCTACTATATTTTTTTTCCATATTTTTAGATTTTAACACGCTTGTATTAGAAGACCGTTGTAATACGTGTATCACGCTTCGATTCACATCAATGTATTTTTTGTCATATTTTTAGATTTTAAACATGTATTAATTTTTTAAACATGTCTAACGCCATGTAATGTATGATGTATATTCCCAGCAATGTATTCTTTAGTATTTTTAAGTGCAACAGAGTATATATATATATATATATATATATATATATAACTTTAAAAATAAAACTGTAAGAGATGAACATATATAGAAATAATTTTTTTTTTAATATTCCATTGAGAGTACATTGATAAACATATTACATATCAAGATCATTGTCAGAGCCCATAGCATAAAATGCATCTTCATAATCTAGACATCTCTCCTCACTCCCCTGATCGAAATCATAATATACAGGCCTCCTGTTCTTCTTTATCTTCTTCTTCTTCGGCTTCTTCTTCTTCTTCGTATCCTTCCTTACCCTTAAGCCATCCCTGAAGTTGCCAGTTGCTGGTTAGACGACCTCCTGGATTGGCGTCTGACGTTCCTCATTGAGGTTTCTAGGATTCTCCTTTGTTGAACTCATTGTTACAAAGAATATATTATTTAGATATGTAAAATTGTCTATTTATAGATGAGGTTGAAGATGAAAAGACTGATAGTTTAATGCTTGTAATGATGATAACTTGTAAACCGTTCATATTCTGGAACGATATTTTCTTGTAAACCGTTCATATTCTGGAACGATATTTTCTTGTAAACCGTTCATATGTTGGGAAGTGCAACAGTTAATAATATTACGATGGTTATAAGTAATGACCGTAGCGATATCACCTATAATCCAGGCGTAATTTTAGGAAAATGTTGTTGCCTGGTGTCGAACCTTGTACCACGTATAAGGGGTATCGCTATGGTTATTATAACTAACCGTTATGATATTATTAAATTAATATATAATCTATCATAACGGTTATTTAAGAAAACCGTTGTGAAAAATTTACCTATATAAGGGAATTAACTTTCCCTTTTTGAAAGTCGCGCCGTTTCCTTCACAGCAAAATCTTAGCACCCAAACTTCATCTTTTTTTAGAATCTGTGAGAAGAAATAGAAGAAGTATGAAGCTTTTGATTTAAGCTTCTTCCTCCTTGTAGTTCTTCTTGCAGAATCTAAAACTAGATGAACATGGTGATGATGTTGGCGGTAGCAAGCGTAATGTACATATTGTTTATGGAAAATAAGGTAGTCTTCTACTTCAATCTTTTTGTTAGATAGTTCCCATTATCTCGTTTGCTTCATGTTGTTTTTGTTGATTGTTCTTATTTTGTGCAGATTCAACTTCAATGCTTCACAAGCAAGGTGAACTTCATTGTAATGGTACAGTCCCACTTCTTAGGATTTTGTTTCAACTTTTGATTGTTTTGTTTTGAATACTAACTAATTTTCTTCATTGTTTCCCACTTCTTAGGGTTTGTTTCACATGGTGATGATGATGGGGGTACATATATATATATGAATTTATTCTGATAAGGTACATATATATGAATTCATTCTTATATTGTATATGAAATTTAGTTTATTATATACTATGTATATTGTTTGTTTCACTATCCTTTTATTGAAAATACAATCAGTTAAATTGATATAGAACATTAGTTTATTATATATATACTATGTATATTGTATATAGTTAAATTTAATACTAACTAATTTTCTTCATTGCTTCCCACATCTTAGGATTTGTTTCACATGGTGATGATGATGGTGGTACATATATATGAATTCATTCTGATAAGGTACATATATATGAATTCATTCTAATATTGTATATGAAATTTAGTTTATTATATACTATGTATATCGTTTGTTTCACTATCCTTTTATTGAAAATGCAATCAGTTAAATTGATATAGAACATTATAATCTGAAAATTAAGATGTATTTGAAAACCAACCTTTATCATGTCAATATTTTCCGAATTGTATCCATTTCATTTAGCACATTTAATGTTCCTTAACATAAAATTTATGGTCCAATGGTCCGTTTGCCTCAATTCATCGATATCTTTTGTTATAGTTTACCTCATAGTCGTCACTAATCGCCGTGGTTGTTAAGATCATGATCATTGTTATGATGATAAAATCGTGGTGATTTTTGGCGATGATGAGGTAAACTATAATAAAAGATATCGATGGATTGAAGGAAACCGACCATCGAACCATAAATTTTATGTTAAGGAACATAAAATGTGCGGAATGAAATGGATGCAATTCGGAAAACAGTGGTGTGTTTAAGTTGATTTTCAAGAACAGTTTAATTTTCAGATTATATAATTCTTTACCAATTTTAATGGTTGTATTTCTTTAATTAGGTGGATGGTAAAACAAGCAATATACATTTGTATTTAATAAACTAAGGGTACATTCCACAAAGGTTGAGACAAATAACCGTTGTGATAGTTAATATATATGACAACGGTTCATACAGATAACCGTTATGATAGTTAATATATATTACAACGGTTGAAATACCTAACTGTTGCAATATATCGCGCACTTCCAGAATACAACAACGGTTTCCAGACCGTTGTAGAAACGACAAACTTACAACAATAATCTACATAACAACGCCTTCGCCCGCTGTTGCGGTGAGAATTGGATACCATAGTTATTAATGAACTAGGATCACATTTCTTTAAATGTTCACCACCGTCTTTGATTTATCCAAAGGAAAGGTTCAAAAGCGAAAAAACCTAAAGATCTAAGGTTCGGGGGTTGGTTACGCCTAGGGAAGGTATTAGCATCCTAAACGTCCGTAGTACTCTACGGGAACCTCTCGTTAGTATTATGTTATCTCTCAATCGCTTGCTAAGGGTGCTATGCTAAAGGTTGAACCCTAGGGGCTAGTATCTAAGTATACTCGATAAGGTATCGCACCTTACGCCTACGTATCCTCGGGAGTAGAATCAGAGTATGCGTAGTTCTAAAAAGAGGAACTTCTTGACGGGGTCAAGGTTCCAAGGGGAAGTAAAGTCTTGGGCAAGACCTTACATAGAGTGCGGCGACTCTAAAGTTGTAGGTTGGTTTAAGAGGGGTAGGATTGTAAATGTTCGCGGCGGAGCATTTACTTGGAGTACGGCGGCTCCGATCCTAAGGCTAAGATTCTAAGTGTCTACGGCGAGACGTGGAGTACGGCGACTCCAAATCCTATGGCCAAGGGTTCTAAAGCGTTAATCCTATGACGGTTTAGTCAATTATAAATAACCTTTCCTTTGGAATGTCGAGGGGGCCAACTAACTTTGATTATTTGTGCGCACTAGCGAAGTGTGAGCTAGCTAAAGTGTATTGTGACCGATAGGTTGAATGTGGGGCCCGAAGGCGCTCGACTTACATAGGTATAAAAGTGGCTCGACGTTGGATCGAGAGTTTTTAGTATTTTTGAAAAGGTTTAAGCAGCATAAACATTCAGATATATGTAAGCATACAAAGGCAAAAGAGACAAGCGTGCACTCAAACGCGAGGGATCTAACGGGTTTGATTTGAGAGGAGAGTTTATTAGGAAAAGTTGATTTTAATGTTTATTGAGAAAATGGGTCTGATTTGGTACTTATTATTGTGAGAATTATTAAGAATTACTTTCACTTAGAAAAAGGTTTATTTTATTGAGGATTATTTTAAAAAAAGTTTTAAGCTCTCCTTAATTAAATTGAAAGATTAATTTAATATTAAGGTTTATTAAAAGAAAAAGAGTGATTAATTATTTTAATGTTTTAATGAAATAGTTTTATTATAAAAGATTAACTAAGAAAAAGGTTTTCAATATTAATTACAAATTAAAAGTTAGGTTAAATTATAAAAGTAATTTTAATAGTTTTTTTTTTAATTATGAAAAAGGTTTTGATAAAAGGGGTGAGATGTAGAAAGGGTCAAAACGGAGGGACTCTCACGCGGTCATTCCTCTCTTCTCTCTCTCGCCGCTCAAAACCAACGCCAAGTTAGGGTTTACCCTAAATCGGCGCCGCCGCTCTCTCTCTTTCGCCACGCAATCAAACTCTCCGTCTCTCACGATCTCTCACGATCAAACAAAGATAACCCTTTCCCCCATGGTTTCCCGCCCCCATTTTTACTATGATTTTCAGATTACATGTTACAATATTAGAGCAAATGTAAAATAAGGGTGACGCCGGCGGTTGAAGACGGAAGGATGCGATACTCGTGATTTCCAAAGATGAGTCTCTTTCTCCTCTCCTTTCTGCGCTTTGTGTGTGTTGTGTGTTGCGACTGTGTTCTTGACCTTGCGTGCGTGCGTACGGGTTTGATGGTTTTCCTTCAACCGTGGTTGTCGTGAATTTCTATAAATCTCCTTGCTTGTGGTGTATGTGAGCAGCGTGAACCTGGTACGGATCGATGGTTCTGTAGTAACTTCACTGCTTGAGGTTAATGTTGAACTTTTAGGACTGATGTTTGAATGGTCATCACAGGTGACGATTGAAATTGGCTTGTGGAGGTTGGGATCATTTTTTTTCTTTACTGCAGCGTTATGATTTCTGCGATGGGTATGTATTGGCTTCTTCTGACATACGATGAATCTTTTTTATGTATGTTGAATTGTTTGGTATATTTGGTTGTTTGTCGAATTCTGGTTTTAAAATGAATGGTTGTGTATTGTTGGAATTTTTTTTTTTGGTCGTGGTGGATGTGTGTTGATGGTTGATTGCAGGACTGATCTGAAAAAAATGGTCTCCCCCTTGGTGTGTGGTTGTTGCTCCTTTTATATGTCCTCCGTATTAAGTGCGCATATAACTCTTGTCTGAACATGTTGCACACTGTGTTTGGAAATTATTCAAAAGTTGTCTGACACTGCTTTATGATGATAATGATATTCCCTTTTCCAATTGAACGTGTATGAAATTGTTGCCGTTTCGAAAGATCGTGTTTGTTTGTGTATTGGAAGTTATTAAAATTGTTGGTCCTTGTCCCTTTCCACTTCTGTCGTGATATATTGAAAACTTAAATGGAACTCTTAACTATTGTCTGATTACGTTGTTTTTCCTGTCGATAACGTCTTGAAAACACATCGTATCTGTTCTGATTTTGTTTTGGAAAGATTTGTCTCTGTTGGAAACAAAACTGTGAATAACATCCTTGTCCCTCTTAAATGTCTTTCCCTTTTCAATATAAAACATGTTCCTCCAACTTTAGGAAAGCTTTGATTCTTTTGAGACATGTTGCAAGTATTTGGAAAAACTCTAATTATTGTCTGATATTATTGTATTGGAGAGAGTTTAATTTGTCTTGAACATGTATTAGATATGTTTGGACCCCTTTCCTTTTTCAATTCGATATGTTTGGTTCAAAATCTGCCATGTACTTTTTGAGTGCGATTTATGATTAATGATGATGATTTTGTTTAATGCTTGGCCATACATTCTGATCTTGTGTGATTGTACTTTGAAAAGAAATCAAACTATTTTATGAATTGATAATTTGCGCAGCACCACTTTTCTTTAGGACTGTTATAATTTTCTTGTAACAACTAGCAACATAAATGGTAAATCTGCTTTTCCTGACAATTGTGTACTTAAAGGTCCCTTTCTTTTGGTTTTGGTGTAACAGGAGCACATGATGGCGACAGAGTTTGGCTGAGCCCAATAAAGCAGCGGTTGGATGAACTTCCATAGTACGCTTTGAGGTAGAGTAAGCAGAGGCAATACAGTTCGCAGGTGTTGTAGTTTGTCACTTGGAACTCTAGATCATACGTGGGTTGCACAGGCGTGCACAAAATCTATTAAATCTAATCCTGAGAATTGCACCCGTATTTGTGACAGACTTTAATGACGTTTGGAGTTATCTCTTTTGTAAGGTATTATATGGGAGCTTTGCCTTTTGAATTGTTTGAACTCAAATGTTCCAACTACAATTATCTTAGCAACAATTTTAGTTTCCTATCCAATATTATACTTCACCTCCTTAAGGCATTGGCCCTTAGAAACATGTGCCAAAATGATTAATTTTCCTAATGTAGGATCCTCTCTTTCAGCAACACGCCATGCATGAATCTTCCATCCTTCACCAGTAACAAATACTTGAAATGATAATGGTGCCTTGTTGAGATTTTGTTAACCTTGGAAAGTCTTGTAAAGAATATATGACTTGTCATTAATATGAATATGTGAGCTTTATGGAAGAACACCTTCCGATGTAAAATTTCAACTTTTGTATACTATGAACTCCTCGGGAACCTTGGAATTATCTTAATCTTGCATTTTGAATTTCTCAAATTTTAGCATGGTGAAGGACTAATGTTTAACTTGAACTCTCATAACTTGTACATAGAAATTCATAAAAGAAATGAACTCAATTGAAGCCTTGTATGCTTAGAACCTTCTTTAAACTTAGAATTCAATCCTTGGTGATAAATTCCAAACAAAGGTCTTAAACTTTTCTTGATCATGAATCCAAATGAAAAAGACTTGTTCGTTTTAAAACGAACATATGCATCCCACAATCTTTATAAAATAAAACATGATTCCTCTCATGCTTTGCATCTTGAATAATCCTTGCCATTTGTATTTGCAATTTTGGATCTTGAATTGGAATTTCAACTTCGGAAAATGAGCTTTATAACCAAGTCTTATGAATTTGTGAGGATTTCAACTTCTACCAATGGTCAAGGTATTTTGAACATCTTGAATTCCAAACGATCTTCAAACTTGCTTGAAGAAACTTGACAACTTCAAGAATATGAATAGTCTTCTTGAAACAGAAATCATGAGCTTCGTACTGGAACTATGTGTGAATTAGAACACAAGAATGATGTAGGAACTTCAAATTTGATCTTGTAAACTTGTGACAACGATGGACTTGAATTTGCATTTGGAAATCAACTTTCTACTGCCTCCTAACTTGACCTTTCATTACTTAAGAACATAGCACCACAGAGCAAACACGTCCCTTAGATTTTGAGGAGCTGACAGAGGGGGGGAGACGCCATCTTGCAGTATAATTACCACACAACCAGTGACCAGTCTCTAGGGACTAAATCATCATATCAAAGGGTAATATGACCTGAGTATTTATGGGGAGACTTTAGAGATCTGAGGGAAAAGAGGCTTTGGCAGGGGCTTAGGGACCAAAGGATGAGGGTATAAATCTCACGGGAAACCACCACACACCTTGCACAGACCAGAGAATCTCCACAGACACACACACACACACACAGCACAGCCTTCAAGACCTTGAATCTTCTGCAGCAGTATCTGCTTTCACAAATGAAACAAAAAAGAAAAAACTAGATAAAGAGGTTAGCCATGCACGAATAATTGACCTAATATGTTATGCGACCGAATCAGTGAATCTAAGGGAAAAATTTGGGGTACAACAGTTACCCCTATTTAAATATCTTCACCGGATGACAGGGCGATGAAAATCGTCATTAGGTCATGGTGAAAGATATTTAAATACAGATAACCGAAAATTTTGCCCTTAGATGCAATGATCATGCAATGCTATGGGCACAAGCTAGACCTAATGCTGACATGCCATGAACTCTAGCATGATGAAGATGATGGGCTGGTAAAATGCAAGATGCAGACGAAAACGAAAGCAAACACAGAGCGGAAGACGAACTCAAGAGTAACGAACTCACTGAGGACGATCAGACGCACTGGGGAAAAGAAAACGACACTGGGGAAATGAAAACGACGACCCAGCAGGTTCAAGCGTGGCCAGTTGATATCTAAGATACAAAACGATACGATAGGATCCACGCGGCAGTAGGATCATGCAAACAAAAAACAAACTAAAACCTGGAAATTCCTTCAATGAAGAGATCGAACGGGATCTTCAGGAACCGCCAAGGAAAAGAACAGGGTTAAAAAAATCTCCTGTATGCCAAGTAAATGGACTTCGTAGGGAAAATGCCCTGTGACTTATCATTGCACGGGACTTACACACCACTAAGAAAAACAACATGAAGCTCGGCGGCTCGAAACAAAAAACACAACAAGGAGCGCGGCGGCTCGAAACAAAAAAAGCATGGAGCTCGGCGGCTCGAAACCAAAACAGAAAAACAAGGAGCGCGGTGGCTCGAAACCAAAAAAGAAAAACAAGGAGCGTGGCGGCTCGAAACAGAAAAGGAAAACAAGGAGCGCGGCGGCTCGACACCAAAAAGAAAACAAGGAGCACGGCGGCTCGACACCCGAAAAGAAAACAAGGAGCACGACGGCTCGACACCAAAAGGAAAACAAGGAGCACGGCGGCTCGAAACAAAAAACACAACAAGGAGCGCGACGGCTCGAAACAAAAAAAGCATGGAGCTCGGCGGCTCGAAACCAAAACAGAAAAACAAGGAGCGCGGCGGCTCGAAACCAAAAAAGAAAAACAAGGAGCGCAGCGGCTCGAAACAGAAAAGGAAAACAAGGAGTGCGGCGGCTCGACACCAAAAAGAAAACAAGGAGCACGGCGGCTCGACACCCAAAAAGAAAACAAGGAGCACGGCGGCTCGACACCAAAAGGAAAACAAGGAGCACGGCGGCTCGACGCCAAAAAGAAAAACAAGGAGCGCGGCGGCTCGACGCCAAAAAGAAAACAAGGAGCACGGCGGCTCGAAATGTACGAGGTGTAGGTGCACGCTTAAACTTTGCTAGGCGCCTGGAAGGCGAGTTGTCAAAGACCAAAGTTCAATCTAGGATCAAACTAGAATGAAGCGGTCAACCAAGACCTGTCATTGAGAAATGAACTCAAACGACGATTTTATCTTATCCAAGCAAGGAGAAGATAACTGAAATAACCATCATCCACGAGGGTTGAACTCTGTGGGGGAAACTTAGAAATAGATAGCATTTTCTGCCTAAGGTTGACGACCTACTTGGAGAGATCAGACAAACTCAAAACTGGTGCAAACACACAAACGAAGATCGAGATAAAGCGACAAGAAGCAAACAAAAGAAAACACGCACGGAGGCGAATGCAGGAGATGCCATGCTGACAAAACAAGAAAAGAAAGCAAGAGGAAAACGAAACAAAGAGGAATCCCGTCCATCCTCTGCACGAAAGATACGCCTGTCAAGCTCGGTAGAAATCCAAGGTGGAACCCAATAGTTGAACTTCAAAGTCCAAACTTCTCTGGGGAAATAGCAATCCATTTGGGGATATAGTATCATGACTTCACTTAGAGGATCATCAAGATGAATCTTCTTATCCAGATGAGAAAATATCCACTGGGAACGGATCAAACTTGTGTTCGTAGAGACTTCGATGGGGATAAAATAAATATCCGCTATAACTGAGATAGTCTGAAATAAGCTGAAGTAAAGTAGCAGTAGTTGGCATCACGGGGATAAAATAAATATCCGCTATAACTGAAATACGCTGGAGTGAGAATGTAGTAGATGCCATAGATGAAGCTTCATGGGGATAAAATAAATATCCGCTATAACTGAAGTACGCTGGAGTGAGAATGTAGTAGACCATAGGGATAAAATAATTATCCGCTGCTTCGTCGGGGAAGCTTGAACCCATATTGTAGTTGCAGACGTCAGAGTCTAGTCTTCAGTGGGGATGAAATAACCATCCATGGTTGAGATAAATTGAAATCCGAGAAAGACATTATGGGGTGGAATAAACGCTCGCTTCATCGGGGAAGGTTGATGCCAAGGAGATTTGCTGGGGATTCTTTGGGTCAACCAGATGCTAAAATTTTGTACTGATCCTGTCATAATTGCTTGAAGTAATGATTCACTGGGGAATCGTCATGACTTCCTAGAGTCGGTCCTTGTTGGGAAGAAATGCTATGAAATTCTTCGGGAAATTAGGCGAAGAGATGCTGCAAAGTCAGTGAAGTTCTGACTTGCATGGTAGTCGCCATTTTCAAGTAATCTTGTTGAAAGAGGTCTTCAATTCTCATCTGTCCTGGATTGCCTGAAAAGGATTTTACAGAAGATCCGGCGTTCAAAATAATCCAGTGTCTTCCAACTCTTGAGAGATTTGTAGAATCTCGACGTAACTGGCTCAGATTGTCGGTATTCTATGTACTGAGTCTTCAAACATTGCCCCTTGGGTAAGTCAATTTGTGGAGATTACAAACTGAAGAAATCATCCTTGCCCCTGCTTAAATGGGTCTTCAAGTAACATGCCCCAGACTGGTTATCTTTAACAATGAAGTAGCCATCTTCAACAAAGTTCCAATCAGAAATTGAATCTCTCATAGCTGTTTGCAATCAAATTTCTATGATATTAAGCAATATTTACATGCAGAAAGTGTAAATTCTGAAACTGCTAGTACAACGTCATGTTTGTTTTGAAGTTTATTGAAAAAGACATATCGCAAACTTGTGACTGAATCACTAGTTAGGATATGATATTAGTTTTCCTTTTTATAAAGCCAATGCGAACTTTGAGCGTGGCTCATAGGAGTCAGGAAACACTATCTCATTGAGTATGAACTCTGCTTCAATAAGGTCTTTTGTAAGTGATTTGGTTCAAGAAGCAAAAGGTATAGAGGTCAAAGTTTGTTTATACCCACCCCTTTTTGTGAGGTTATTTTGAAAGTTTTGAGGGTCAAAATTTATTTGTACCCACTCATATTTCGATAGTTTTGGAAGCTCGGTCGCTTTGATTGAAATTTACCCTGCCCCAGGTTAAAAATAAGGTTTTTTGATTTCGAGGCTCCAAAGGGTTAACGAGAGGTTATCTCTGGTATTGAAACAATGCCTTATATCATTAGCAGGGTTTTTGTTCAAAAGCATAGGAGAGATTGCGTTTTAATTCATCATCCTCCATTCAGCAGTATTGGCATTATAAAATGGTAAACAGGTTTAAAAATGAGCGAAGCGAATGGATTTCTTCAAGACAAACATTAAATTGCCTCAACATTCAGAATAACAAGTTTTTACATGTAAACATGCTTTAATAATCAGAGAAAGCGATAACATGCAAATAAATAAACAACTGATACTCCTGGGAATGACTCCCTCTTTATTTGCCATTTGAGCTAACCATCTTCAAAATCGACTTTTGAGATCGGTCTGGGGATCGTTTTCATACCCACTCTCGGTAAATTCTTCCATAATCGGGACTGATGAACCCGCCTGATTGGGTGAAGGAATATTGATTTGAATTCCACGAGGCGTGAATGAGATCATTTCGGAGTCTAGCAGAGTCTGAACCTTACTCGGAAGTACCTTGCAGTCGTCAGTTGAATGCCCCGGTGCCCCAGCATGATAATCGCATCGGGCGTTAATGTCAAAACCTGGCTTCAATTCCTTCGGCACTATAAGTTCACTTTTGATTAAATCTGGCAAGAACTGACTGTATGACATTGGTAGCGGAGTGAAATGCCTCTTCTTCTTCGGTCTTGGTCTATCATGTTGACGCGGCTGATGGCGGGATGACTGTCGATACCGAGGAGGTATTCGATTTGGAGAAGAATACTGCCCCTGAAGAGATAATGGTGTCTGGCGCAGAGACCCAAATGAATGCTCACTCTGAATACTTGAGTTGCGTGAGTGCCGAGACTGATGCATTGGATACTCCCCAATGGAATCTTTTTCTTCTTCCTGTTCTTCTTGAGAACTGACAATTGGTTTACCCTCAATGGGTCGGATGTTTGAGATACCTCGGATTCTTCCTTTCTTAAGACCAATCTCGATGCGCTCTCCGGCTATTACTTTAGAGAAATTTCTCGTTACAATGCTAAACAACTTTTCTAGGTACGGGCCTTGCAAAGTATCCACAAACCAATCAACCAATTCTTTATCTAAGAGCGGCGGTTGAACGCGAGAGGCTACTTCTCTCCACCTCTGAGCATACTTTCTGAAGGATTCATTGTCTTTTTGAGATAGGTCTAGCAAATGCAGGCGACTAGGAGTCAAGTCGAGATTGTAGTCATATTGCTTCACAAAAGCCCGGGAAAGATCTAACCATGATTGGATGTCGCTACTCTTTAGCTGCATATACCAATTTAGTGATGCCCCACTTAAACTGTCTTTGAAACAGTGGATCATAAGCAGTTCATTACGGACATGTGGAGTCATTTTTCTGCAAAACATCACCAAATGCTGCTTTGGGCAGCTGTCCCCTTTGTACTTCTCAAACTTTGGTGTCTTGAATTCTGGAGGCATTACAAGGTCGGGTACCAAACACATATTCAAGGCATTCAGATCATCAGCGTCACGACCCTTAACGGCGTCAAGTCTCCTTTCCAAAGCACGAAATTTTTCCAAAATCTCAGCATCTCGTGGATTTTCAGTTTTCATCTCAGGAATTACCTCTAAGGAATCTGGCTCTGAGAATGCGAAGCTATGATGCTCCATAGCACCAACAGAAGAAGGACGTCTATCCTGGATGTTAGCATGTTCTTGTATAACTTGGTTCTCAGCAGGAATCTGCACAGATTGATCCTGGGTGACATCGTTCACAACAGTCCTCTGAGTACTAACGTCCCTTCTTGCCAAGGCTGTCATAGCTTCCACAAGTTGACTGAACTCAAGATCTGCTACGGTCGCAAACTGGCTCTACTCTTCTGAATTCATGATCTTTCAAAATTTTCCCCAGGTCCAGAGATTACTGTCGAGAAATCAACAGACGGGTCATGAACAGAGGATGGACGGGAATACAGGAACAAACAGAAGAAAAGGCAACAGAGCAAAGAATGCAAAATGATATGAGATGCAAATGCAAGAACGATGCAACTATCAAGGAACTTAAACTCGTATTTGCAGTCATTGTAGATATTAAAACATTTTATTAAAAATTTCAACAGCCAGTACACCTCCAAAGTTTTATTACATAATCACACAAAAGGAACTAGGGGTCGAAACTGCTGGATGATGCCCCTTGTCTTCCATGGAGTTCTTCCATCAGTATGTCGATCTGGTCCTGCATTCTTGCTTTATCCAGGGTCAGCTTCTCTATTTCAGCCTTCAATTTCGAAATTTCATCTGATTGGACCATGGGAGGCTTGGGATGAGGATAAGGCATCCTCAAGGTCAGAGCCCTTTCACGCGCCCATGCTAGACATTCTTCAGTAATTGAGCAATCAGGATTTGTTGTCGCTGTCATTCCTTGTCGATTGATGCGACGCCAAGCAAACACAATTCCGGTTTTCAGATTCAGATTTTCTCCTTGATAGAGGAAAAGTCTTGTTAGGCTTTCTGGATCGGGTATTTCTTCCATTGGATGCCCCAGCTGACGACGAGCGAGCACAGGATTATAGTTGATACATCCCTTTGTACCAAGAAGAGGTACATTGGGAAAATCTCCACAGCTATGAATCATGGGGATTCCTCCATACAACGGGTCATGCCAAACGATATCCGAATGAGTAAGAGCCATGAGCTTCACGGGCAAATCTGAACCATCTTTCACGTCCCAGAAATTAGTAGACCTCGGTAGGTGCGAAATAAACCACCTATAGAGGATAGCGGTGCAACAAGTAATCCGACCTTCTCCCTTCAGAGCCTTTGAATGGATAGCGTGGTAAACATCGGCTAACAACGTCGGCACTGGATTTTTGAGCATAAAAATCCTTATGGCATGGACGTCGACAAAATCTTCAACATTCGGAAACAAGAACAAACCGTAGGCCAGCAGTGCAAAGATGTGCTCGAACGCTCCAGTGTTCCCTACTCTAGCAAAATGGCGAGCTTTCTCGAACAAGAATTGGGCCGGTAAACCGTCGATTCCTCCTCTGACCGTCATATGAGTTTGGATCTCCAACAGCTTTATGCGGGTCGCTCTTGCGATGTCTTCCTGGCTGGGTCTTCCTTCTCCACCGGAGAACGGAGGTGAATCTTTGACAGGGAACCCCAACAGAGCGGAGTACTCTTCCAAAGTAGGTGTCAGCTGGAAATCTTGGAAGATGAAGCAATGGTAGATCAAGCTGTAAAGTTGAACCAGCGTTTCCAATAAACCATCAGCTACTCGAGTCTGCAACAACGGGAGGATACTTTCATACTTCTCAGCGAACGCCTCAGGATCTTTGATCTGCCCTCCTAGTTCTCTTAGTTGTTCAACATCCGAAACTTCGAAGGTGTACGGCATAACTCCCTTCTTTCCGTAATCCATCGTACAATGCTTGCGAACAAATTCTAAGTTCCTTGATAGAAAGAGAAAAGAAAATGCGAATGCTATGCAACAAGATTCATGGAAACTCAGCTATTTATAATCATCATGGAATATCAAAAGGCTCGTTTTAAGAATCATAAAAAAGTCGGTTACAATCATTAGTACTGGAATACTAAAGATTGGTTTATTACAAAATTAATTATAAAACGCGTCTGTACGCCTTACAACAGTCATAACGTAAAGCTAAATAAAAGCTAATAATGATGGATCTAAGGAGACTCTTCCAACGGTCTTGTCTCGAGTCCTTTGACTTCTTTCTTCCTACTGAGCTTCTTCTAGAATAGTGTTGACTGATTACTAGAATGGGATAAGACGTATTGAGCTTTCTATTTCTTGCAATAAGTAGTTTGTTTGTTTTTTTTTAATAAATCCTCCTTTTAGTTAGCTTGCATACTGATCGAAGTTGAGAAATGGATATTTGTCTTGAGTTATTAACTCCATCAGTTGAGAATAGTCCTCGAGTTTAGGTACCAATTGATAATCAGAAATAATGATAGGCCATAATAGAGTGGAGATGATAGCTTCCCAGATTTTGATTTGAACCTTTCTTTATTTGTCAACAAAGTCTCTAGTCTCCTTAGATCGTCCAGGTTATGACTTTTGTAAAGGTACTTCGACGTTTTTTTTTCTTTAATTTTTTTTTAGAGTCCATGATATCCTTATGATGTTTATAAACAAGACTAAGTTCCATGAATCTTTATGATATGATGCTTATGAATGCAGGGATGCAAACACACAAAGCACAAAGCACAGATAAGCAGACATGATCAAACAGACAAGCAAAAGTCCTAGGTTTGAGAGGTCACAGCATGGAGCCAAGGTCTACCCTCCCATAAGGTATGCACTATAGTTTCAAAATGTACCTGCCGAACGGGTTCTACAAAGTTCCCAGAATCTACAATCCATCTTTCGGATATTATCGATTTTCCAAATCACTTGGTGGTCAATAATATTCTCAAGAGAATCTCGTCCGAGTGTAGTATCGCGTAGCGACCATTGCAGAAAAAGACTCTCGCATAGTCCCTGCACTACATCCTAATAGGCGAAGTTGGGTTAAAGGTAACTACGGTCCCCAGTCTCGATGGCCTTTAGTTCGAAATAATAGCGTCTTCACGAATAGACTCGTTGGACAAGATTAAATTCGAGAGGGCCTAGACTGAGTGGTGAAGTCTCAATTCAACTTTTTCAGGAATCGACTCCCTCAAAGTATCCTTGAATTCTCACCGTTCCTATCATAATTGCACTCTAGTCCGGGTGTAGGACTTTGTCTCACCACACAAGTAGCCCAACACAACAGATAATAAGCAAATATAACAAGTAAAAAGATAACATAAGAAAAACAAGATAGGGGAAACCCTCGATTTTCGCCAGTGAAGTCGCCATTTCTGTTGCGGTGAGAATTGGATACCATAGTTATTAATGAACTAGGATCACATTTCTTTAAATGTTCACCACCGTCTTTGATTTATCCAAAGGAAAGGTTCAAAAGCGAAAAAACCTAAAGATCTAAGGTTCGGGGGTTGGTTACGCCTAGGGAAGGTATTAGCATCCTAAACGTCCGTAGTACTCTACGGGAACCTCTCGTTAGTATTATGTTATCTCTCAATCGCTTGCTAAGGGTGCTATGCTAAAGGTTGAACCCTAGGGGCTAGTATCTAAGTATACTCGATAAGGTATCGCACTTTACGCCTACGTATCCTCGGGAGTAGAATCAGAGTATGCGTAGTTCTAAAAAGAGGAACTTCTTGACGGGGTCAAGGTTCCAAGGGGAAGTAAAGTCTTGGGCAAGACCTTACATAGAGTGCGGCGACTCTAAAGTTGTAGGTTGGTTTAAGAGGGGTAGGATTGTAAATGTTCGCGGCGGAGCATTTACTTGGAGTACGGCGGCTCCGATCCTAAGGCTAAGATTCTAAGTGTCTACGGCGAGACGTGGAGTACGGCGACTCCGAATCCTATGGCCAAGGGTTCTAAAGCGTTAATCCTATGACGGTTTAGTCAATTATAAATAACCTTTCCTTTGGAATGTCGAGGGGGCCAACTAACTTTGATTATTTGTGCGCACTAGCGAAGTGTGAGCTAGCTAAAGTGTATTGTGACCGATAGGTTGAATGCGGGGCCCGAAGGCGCTCGACTTACATAGGTATAAAAGTGGCTCGACGTTGGATCGAGAGTTTTTAGTATTTTTGAAAAGGTTTAAGCAGCATAAACATTCAGATATATGTAAGCATACAAAGGCAAAAGAGACAAGCGTGCACTCAAACGCGAGGGATCTAACGGGTTTGATTTGAGAGGAGAGTTTATTAGGAAAAGTTGATTTTAATGTTTATTGAGAAAATGGGTCTGATTTGGTACTTATTATTGTGAGAATTATTAAGAATTACTTTCACTTAGAAAAAGTTTATTTTATTGAGGATTATTTTAAAAAAAGTTTTAAGCTCTCCTTAATTAAATTGAAAGATTAATTTAATATTAAGGTTTATTAAAAGAAAAAGAGTGATTAATTATTTTAATGTTTTAATGAAATAGTTTTATTATAAAAGATTAACTAAGAAAAAGGTTTTCAATATTAATTACAAATTAAAAGTTAGGTTAAATTATAAAAGTAATTTTAATAGTTTTTTTTTTTAATTATGAAAAAGGTTTTGATAAAAGGGGTGAGATGTAGAAAGGGTCAAAACGGAGGGACTCTCACGCGGTCATTCCTCTCTTCTCTCTCTCGCCGCTCAAAACCAACGCCAAGTTAGGGTTTACCCTAAATCGGCGCCGCCGCTCTCTCTCTTTCGCCACGCAATCAAACTCTCCGTCTCTCACGATCTCTCACGATCAAACAAAGATAACCCTTTCCCCCATGGTTTCCCGCCCCCATTTTTACTATGATTTTCAGATTACATGTTACAATATTAGAGCAAATGTAAAATAAGGGTGACGCCGGCGGTTGAAGACGGAAGGATGCGATACTCGTGATTTCCAAAGATGAGTCTCTTTCTCCTCTCCTTTCTGCGCTTTGTGTGTGTTGTGTGTTGCGACTGTGTTCTTGACCTTGCGTGCGTGCGTACGGGTTTGATGGTTTTCCTTCAACCGTGGTTGTCGTGAATTTCTATAAATCTCCTTGCTTGTGGTGTATGTGAGCAGCGTGAACCTGGTACGGATCGATGGTTCTGTAGTAACTTCATTGCTTGAGGTTAATGTTGAACTTTTAGGACTGATGTTTGAATGGTCATCACAGGTGACGATTGAAATTGGCTTGTGGAGGTTGGGATCATTTTTTTCTTTACTGCAGCGTTATGATTTCTGTGATGGGTATGTATTGGCTTCTTCTGACATACGATGAATCTTTTTTATGTATGTTGAATTGTTTGGTATATTTGGTTGTTTGTCGAATTCTGGTTTTAAAATGAATGGTTGTGTATTGTTGGAATTTTTTTTTGGTCGTGGTGGATGTGTGTTGATGGTTGATTGCAGGACTGATCTGAAAAAAATGGTCTCCCCCTTGGTGTGTGGTTGTTGCTCCTTTTATATGTCCTCCGTATTAAGTGCGCATATAACTCTTGTCTGAACATGTTGCACACTGTTTTTGGAAATTATTCAAAAGTTGTCTGACACTGCTTTATGATGATAATGATATTCCCTTTTCCAATTGAACGTGTATGAAATTGTTGCCGTTTCGAAAGATCGTGTTTGTTTGTGTATTGGAAGTTATTAAAATTGTTGGTCCTTGTCCCTTTCCACTTCTGTCATGATATATTGAAAACTTAAATGGAACTCTTAACTATTGTCTGATTACGTTGTTTTTCCTGTCGATAACGTCTTGAAAACACATCGTATCTGTTCTGATTTTGTTTTGGAAAGATTTGTCTCTGTTGGAAACAAAACTGTGAATAACATCCTTGTCCCTCTTAAATGTCTTTCCCTTTTCAATATAAAACATGTTCCTCCAACTTTAGGAAAGCTTTGATTCTTTTGAGACATGTTGCAAGTATTTGGAAAAACTCTAATTATTGTCTGATATTATTGTATTGGAGAGAGTTTAATTTGTCTTGAACATGTATTAGATATGTTTGGACCCCTTTCCTTTTTCAATTCGATATGTTTGGTTCAAAATCTGCCATGTACTTTTTGAGTGCGATTTATGATTAATGATGATGATTTTGTTTAATGCTTGGCCATACATTCTGATCTTGTGTGATTGTACTTTGAAAAGAAATCAAACTATTTTATGAATTGATAATTTGCGCAGCACCACTTTTCTTTAGGACTGTTATAATTTTCTTGTAACAACTAGAAACATAAATGGTAAATCTGCTTTTCCTGACAATTGTGTACTTAAAGGTCCCTTTCTTTTGGTTTTGGTGTAACAGGAGCACATGATGGCGATAGAGTTTGGCTGAGCCCAATAAATCAGCGGTTGGATGAACTTCCATAGTACGCTTTGAGGTAGAGTAAGCAGAGGCAATACAGTTCGCAGGTGTTGTAGTTTGTCACTTGGAACTCTAGATCATACGTGGGTTGCACAGGCGTGCACAAAATCTATTAAATCTGATCCTGAGAATTGCACCCGTATTTGTGACAGACTTTAATGACGTTTGGAGTTATCTCTTTTGTAAGGTATTATATGGGAGCTTTGCCTTTTGAATTGTTTGAACTCAAATGTTCCAACTACAATTATCTTGGCAACAATTTTAGTTTCCTATCCAATATTATACTTCACCTCCTTAAGGCATTGGCCCTTAGAAACATGTGCCAAAATGATTAATTTTCCTAATGTAGGATCCTCTCTTTCAGCAACACGCCATGCATGAATCTTCCATCCTTCACCAGTAACAAATACTTGAAATGATAATGGTGCCTTGTTGAGATTTTGTTAACCTTGGAAAGTCTTGTAAAGAATATATGACTTGTCATTAATATGAATATGTGAGCTTTATGGAAGAACACCTTCCGATGTAAAATTTCAACTTTTGTATACTATGAACTCCTCGCGAACCTTGGAATTATCTTAATCTTGCATTTTGAATTTCTCAAATTTTAGCATGGTGAAGGACTAATGTTTAACTTGAACTCTCATAACTTGTACATAGAAATTCATAAAAGAAATGAACTCAATTGAAGCCTTGTATGCTTAGAACCTTCTTTAAACGTAGAATTCAATCCTTGGTGATAAATTCCAAACAAAGGTCTTAAACTTTTCTTGATCATGAATCCAAATGAAAAAGACTTGTTCGTTTTAAAACGAACATATGCATCCCACAATCTTTATAAAATAAAACATGATTCCTCTCATGCTTTGCATCTTGAATAATCCTTGCCATTTGTATTTACAATTTTGGATCTTGAATTGGAATTTCAACTTCGGAAAATGAGCTTTATAACCAAGTCTTATGAATTTGTGAGGATTTCAACTTCTACCAATGGTCAAGGTATTTTGAACATCTTGAATTCCAAACGATCTTCAAACTTGCTTGAAGAAACTTGACAACTTCAAGAATATGAATAGTCTTCTTGAAACAGAAATCATGAGCTTCGTACTGGAACTATGTGTGAATTAGAACACAAGAATGATGTAGGAACTTCAAATTTGATCTTGTAAACTTGTGACAACGATGGACTTGAATTTGCATTTGGAAATCAACTTTCTACTGCCTCCTAACTTGACCTTTCATTACTTAAGAACATAGCACCACAGAGCAAACACGTCCCTTAGATTTTGAGGAGCTGACAGAGGGGGGGAGACGCCATCTTGCAGTATAATTACCACACAACCAGTGACCAGTCTCTAGGGACTAAATCATCATATCAAAGGGTAATATGACCTGAGTATTTATGGGGAGACTTTAGAGATCTGAGGGAAAAGAGGCTTTGGCAGGGGCTTAGGGACCAAAGGATGAGGGTATAAATCTCACGGGAAACCACCACACACCTTGCACAGACCAGAGAATCTCCACAGACACACACACACACAGCACAGCCTTCAAGACCTTGAATCTTCTGCAGCAGTATCTGCTTTCACAAATGAAACAAAAAAGAAAAAACTAGATAAAGAGGTTAGCCATGCACGAATGATTGACCTAATATGTTATGCGACCGAATCAGTGAATCTAAGGGAAAAATTTGGGGTACAACACCCGCGTCATTATATGTCATTCCCAACCGTTGCTAAATGGATTTTTCGTAGTAGTGAATCTCCCCTTTTTGATGATGACAAAATATTTGACTTTGTTTTTGATAATAATTGAAAAGTTTCCCTTTAATTTGTCTGTCTCCCCTTAATTGGTGAATCTTAAAATGACAAAGTCAAACTTTTGATGTCATTGTTTTGGTGCTTGTTTTAATCCGTACAAGGATTTGACAAGTTTGCACGCCTTTTGTTCATTACCAAGAAGTACATAACCTTCTGGTTTCTCCTTTTAAATCTCTTCATCGAGACCTCTATATAGGAATGCCATTTTGACATTCATTTGATAAAGGCAAAATACCCTTTTTAGTCCCTTAACTATACCTCGAGGTTCATTTTGGTCCCTTAACTTTAAAAAGGTCCATATTGGTCCCTTAACTCTTCAAAATGTTCTATATTAGTCCTTTTTGTCCTATTAGCGATGGAAAAAATTCAAAAATTAGTCGCTAAATTCGTCGCTAATTAGACAAACGGGACTAATTTAGAATGTTTTGAAGAGTTAAGGGACCAATATGGACCTTTTTAAAGTTAAGAGACCAAAATGAACCTCGAGGTATAGTTAAGAGACCAAAAATGGTATTTTTCCTTTGATGAACTATAAGGTCATGTAAAGAAACAAATGCAAAGAATACTCTAATTGTCGCCATCCTTCCTACTAGTGCATATGTGTCAAAATAATCAACACCTCCCTTTTTTCTAAAACTCTTGGTTATTAATCTATACATGTAGGTGTTTAGTGTACCGTCATTATGATACTTCCTTCTAAAAACCACTTGCATCCAATTGGTCTTGATCTTTTAGTTAGAAGGACAAGTTCCCAAGTGTGGTTTCACTATGCTAAAAGACACCTTTAGCAGCGCTTTTTTTGGCCTTTAGCAGCGCTGCCAAAGGTGGCGCTGCTGTAGGTAAAGGAAGCGCTTTTTTTTCCTTTGAAAAGCGCTGTCTTAGGTACCCCTTAGGACCCCCATTAGCAGCGCTTTTAAAAGCGCTTTCATAGGACCCCCGTATAGCAGCGCTTTTTCAAAGAAAAACTCTTTCATAGGACCCCCTTTAGCAGCGCTTTTAAAAGCGCTGCTAAAGGTCCCCCTTTAGGCAGCGTTTTTTCACAGAAAAGCGCTTTCGTAGGGCTCCTTTAGCAGCACTTTTAAAAGCGCTGTCTTATGTATACGTTATGACCCCTTTTAGGCAGCGTTTTTTTTTAAAAAGCGATGTCTTTTATAAAAGTGCTTTTTAAAAGCATTTTTTTTTAAAAATAATTATTTTGGAGCGTTTTATTTGCTAAAGCGTTGTCTACTGTGTATTTTTTCCATAAGTCCTCTTTTTTAACACAAACCTGTATAATAAACCTCTATAATTCAACACAAGCCTTTATTTCAACACATGGCCTTTTATACCATTATAATTCAACCCATAGGAGTTGTATACCATTATAATCAACAATAGGTCTTGTATACGATTAAAATTCAACACATAAACCGTAATAACCATTATATATATATATATATATATATATATATATATATATATATATATATATATATATATATATATATTTCAACACAAACCTCATTCACCAAAATAACCATTATATATATAACTCAATACAAATCTCATACATCCAAGTAGACATCCAAAATTCTAATAACAACTTCCAAAACTAATTACACCAAACATCCTAAACATGCACCAATTCTAAACCTTATACACCATTTCCATCACCTCTACATCAACTTCCAAAACTATTCAACAATTTCTAAAACTACACAACACCTTCCATAAACCTAACACAAAAAAAAAGGAAAACAACAATATACCTCATATAATTCTCATTTCAACCATGTATTGACACCATTCCTCTTTTATTTCTTCCAATTTATCTTTCGAGTAGGTGGCACACTTGAATTCATCAAGGTACTACATAATATAACATAATATGCATGATTTAGTTAAAAGTAATTACTTAGATGAAATATCCGATAATAAGTCTTAAAATAAATCATAACTTATAAATCCATACCATGATTGGAATCTCTATTTGTTCCAAATGAATAATCTCTTTCAGGAATCTCAATACAAAATAACCACAATCTATATCATTACGCTGCCGAGGACACTACACACAGAAAAAAAGTATGCATATGTATCAGGATATATAGCTTAACTTGTGTTATCAAGTAGCATCACTATTATAATAACAAATGTGAAAATATACCTGCACTCTTATCCATGTAATGTTGTTTGCTTTGCTCTTTGGTACTCGAGCTTGTCGTTGTGATCGGAATATTTGTATGGCTCTATCATAATGTAAACGAATATTTAGAACAATTTCACATAAATAAATAAATAAATACACACGCAAATATTTAGAACAATCGCATCACTTACGTATCAATCATCTTCTTCATCTTCGGGTATTTTGTTTAATCACCATCTAGCGAATCCAGATAATATACTATTTCTTTTATCGGATTAATCGCAAGCAACAACCAGTGTCCACTGTAAAATAAAACAAAAGTTTAGATGGAAATGTTATACACAACGTAAAAATGCGAAAGATTATAATAAAGGAAGTTAGAATGAAAATCTAACCCATGGCCAGTATTATATGGTAAAAGATACAACTTCTCTTTATCTTTGTTGGACATAAATGCATCTACTAAGTCATCTCTGACCGCATTTGCGGTTCGATCGATTAGATTTGCGTTGACACAGCTAGGAGACAAGAAAGAGAATATTTCTGTCAATTAACGTGGGAGCATCAATTTTTCATACAAGAACCTGAAATAAAAACATAATCAACATTCGAATATTCATTGAAATGAGTAAATAAATTGATCAATTAATTAAATAAAATTGATGGATTACCTGATGTATGAATTCATAACACCGATGCCTAATTCAACATTCGAATATACATAAAGTATGTTAGTATAATTAATTTAAAGATATAATCGTAAAAAATAACAAATAACATCACATATAGTAGATGTATCTCCCTCCATATTTTATCTTTGGCTGGTTTCAACTGTGGATTTCTCCAATTGTCACAAGTAATAGGAACTTGTGAACGGACAAGTGCACCAATGTAACTTGTCAACATTGCGCCATTAGGCTCAATTACTTAACCCGTTTCATTCCAATGAACGTTGTATTTTATTCCCTTGTCTCTATCACGAATTATTCCTTTCATAATTGTTATTCCTCTTGAAATATCTCCTTCCGCATCATGAATTGATTCTTTTACATCATTCGTGGAAGTATCGTGCGAGTTCTCCTCATTAGTAGCCATTTGACCTGTAATAAAGAAAAACACATATAAATCCATAATCCATATTTCATAATCCATTCTCAAATATGAAATGACAAACACATAACATGACAAACACATGACAAACATATAAATCCATAATACACAATCCATAATCCATAATCAGTTGAACATAAATACACGATTCATTCTCAAATATGAAATGACAAATACATAACAAGACAAACATATGACAAATACATAATCCATAAATATGAAATGACAAACACATGACAAACATATAAATCTATAATCCATAATCCATAATCATTCTCAAATATGAAAAATACATGACAGAATATCTAATTTTACTATTACCTCTTTATTAACATCTCTTTCTTTTCCGGGTAGGAAGATGATCTACTTGTCTCTTAACAACATGGATGGATGGATTGATCCAAACTCCCTCATTATGATTATTTCTAATATATGATTTGTAAGACCCGTAAAAGTACATTAGGAGGAATTAAAATTTGGAAATATTAAATAGTATTATGATATGTTCTTTTATCGTTTTTTTATTTAATTATCTATTTTGACAAATTTTGTTGAACTTATGTTGCGTCTGAATTAGACTTTTAAAAACTGACATACGATTACATTAGTTTGAATGTTCCTATTGTTTCAAATTTTCAAAAATAAGTTTCTTCTTAATCTTAGTAAAACGAGAAAAATCTATTCGTCGTTTAAATTTACACGGACTCCGATTGTTTTCAAAATTTAAATAGGAGTTTTATATATCGCCTAGAATGAGAGTTTAATCTCAATATATTTTTCTAAGCTAAGGAACAAAAATTTATTCGGAATAAAAGTTTATTTGAAATTTATGTATTGTTTTAATTAAAAGGTTACGATATAATTTTTCTGTTTTCATAATAGTTGTCCGTGAGTGAATTATGACTCGTCTGAGAGCGGACAAAGAGACTGAACGAGCTTGTAAGATGGAGATTATGAAAATATCTAGATATTTTCTACGATATATTATTATTTTATTTTTGTGAGAGTGGGAATGATAGACCATGATTGAATCCACATGCCTTTTACTTTAATCCAATGGTTAGCATTATTTTAAACTTTTTATATAAACAAGTCTTAAGACTCATTCCATGACTTGCTCATCTATCTCCCGTAAACCACTGTTCTCCCTACTTTCTTTTATTTTTTATTTGTTAAGAGATAATGAAAACAAATTAATTGTTGACAAGATATTCTCCTTACTTCTTTCTTTTATTTTTTATTTTTTTAGAGATAATGAAAATAAATTAATTGTTGGTAAGAATTGAAATTAAATCATAAACCTTCACTTATAGAAACATTTAATTAAGAATCTCAAAAAAAATGGTTTATCAAAATTGATCCATGTGTTATGGTAGAACTTTAAATCTAATTTTTATGGTGAGAATATTTCTTTACTTCCTCTTGTTAATATCTACAAAATCCACAAAGAAAATCATGTTCTGCAATTTGTTATTATATGAATTATTTGTTTTAAAATCTGTTTTGAAGTTTAACCATACTCATGGTTTTTAATTGTTAAAAGTTGTAGATTTCAATTCCCACTATTTTTTTTAGTTTGCTTAAATGAAAAAAGTGATCTTGGACATAAAGAAAAACAAATATTATTCTTATCATCATAAATGACAATGTTTTAATTTTGGCCAAAAGACATAGTACTTATGGTTTATCATTCTAGAGTTTATAAAGAGACTTTAAGGATAAATTTTGTATTATTTTGATTAAACAGTATAAGTTTTTAAAACTAAAATTTCCTAATTGAATGATTTAGTTATTTTAAGTAAAACAATTTCCAAACCACTATGAAATTTTTAGATTCGGTCATAAAAATTGGTGTTTTAAAGAAATCTCAAAAGGCACTCAAAAATACATGTTTGATTAGAGCACTATTGTCATGTTTTTAAAATTAACAAAAAAAAAAGAATAGTTTCGGTAAAAGATTTTAAAAAGCTATTTACTTGAAAATTTAAGATAAGTTTCTTAAATATGTTTATAATCCTAAGAAAAGTTTCATAATATATCTTGTTGAAATTATTTTCGGAAAAAAAAATTGTTGGAGAATTTACTTGTTAGCATGTTACAAAGTAACAGTGGCTAGTATTTTAATAATATTCACAAATTGAAAAAAAAGTGTTATTTTTATAGATTCAGACATTTGGAAAGGTTTCGTGCTAACTTATTTTAAGTGACTAGTCAATTGGATGAAACTTATATCAAATCACTTATGTTAAAAGTTTTATTAGAACTAGTCGGTTGTTAAATTTTGATTTTTGTTTTACATTTTAGAAAAATCTATTTAAAGGATTGATAAATGAGCTTTAAGGAAAATGCTTTCATTGCTTTAGTACGTAGAAGTTGTTTTTTCTCTAACTATTGTAGTGGGATTGAAAAGAAAGAATATCTTTGTTTTAAAAATAAATTCAGTATGTTTATGTGAAATTGGTAAATTTATAAGCATTTTAATTAAATTGGATTTTTGGGAGAAGAAAATGAATTTGAGTTAATTTTGGTTCTTGCCAAATTTTAAAAGGGCGTTTGGGTGATTTTAAAATTTATAATTTTTCCAAAGAATTGAACCATTAGATCCTACTTTTTGAAACGATCAAAATGGACATATGGTTCGCTATGATCGGACCAAGATTCAACGAGTTATAACAATTTTAATTTTAAAATTATTTTACAATTGTTTTATGAACTTAAATATTTCCTGTCAAATGAAATTGATTACTTGAGGTACCATTTTTGAAAAATATTTACGAGTGAGATTGTACTTAAATCACCATTGTTTTAAAATCAAAAGGACTAGTTTTGCGTAAGTGTCTAAACTAGAATTTCAAAAAGTAGAGGGATCCAAATTTGGTTATTAAAACTATGAGAAAACTTAACATTGAATTATTCTATAAGTGGCCAAGACAATACCCTAATTTTGGAAGTAGTTGAGTTTGTAATAACTTAAATAAGTTGTGTAATATAAAAGGTTTAGAGTGTGAATCGGATCGGAGACTTTGTCGAGAGATACAAATATATATGACTCACATAATGTAAGATGAACTTGCTGGAAGCTTTCCAAGGTAAGGGCACTTTCTAATGATATTATATGCGATTGAATGCCTATGTGATAGTATGAATGAATTATGTGCCCAATTGGGGGTTTTCTGATAATTGTGTGCCTGATTGAAAATGTTTAATATTGGTATGCCCAATTATGAAAATGTGTTTATGCTATGATGCTACACGTGTGAATATGCTTACATATAATTTTGAATAAATATATGAATTGACATGTGGTTGTAATTACGTATGATGAGATTATGTAATTGTTGCATTGGTATGTGTATGGAAAACATATACTCATGCATATCATAGTTGCGTGTATGTCGAGGGGACTGCACCGGGTGAGTACTCTAGTGAACGGAGCCGACCTAATCCTGCGGGATTTTATTGAGTCGGTGTAGTAGGGAACGCTACACCTGGTGTCAATAGGGAACGTTGCACCTTTAGTGGAAAGGGACCACGACTCTCTGCGGAGAGGTTAAATTCTGGAATTCATGCATGTGAGGAACCCGGTTAGGACGATCACACTCATGTAGAGACTGCATTAGGCTGTTTGCGCATTGCTCTATGTATTGAAATAATGTTGACTGTTATATATCATGTTGTACTTGTATGTGTGTATTCTTTCATATATGCTATTTTTAGATTGTGACCTTTTACTATTATTGTGGACTGGGCTTATGCCCCAGGTTCTTAGAGGTTGAGTTGTTCTTAAAGACGTGGCAGAAGAGTTATTGGATCAGTGATATGAAGCAGCAAGTCTAGATTTCTACTCGAGGGTTTAGTACCCAATCATCTTCAATTAGAGTCCCAAGATCAGCTTAGAGTTTTGTTTGAAAGTTTTGTGCTTTCCATCTATTGTAAAGTATGTTGTTACAACATAATTGATTAGTGTGTAAGATGTATTGATCATTATTCAATGTCAAATATTTTTTGAGAAATTAAAAAATATTTTTAGCAGTGAAACTATTTTGCAACTTATGGCAAGTATGTGATCATAACTTTGAAGAAGATTTTAAACAGGAAAACTTTTACTCTAATTGTATTTAAAATAAAAGGGACCATTGTGAAATCTTTATATTGTTTTGTTGTTTAAAATGAAAAAAAATACATTCCTGCTGTTAAAAATTGGGGTGTTACATGATTCATTCGCTCCAACATTCTCATCTTGATCACTTATAATATACGATTCATTATCAATATCAATATCACCTTGATCTCCAATGTTATTATCAATTACTTTGTTAGATAAAAGCACTATAGACCATTTCGTACTTGTCGGATCAGTAACTTAGAACACTTGTCTAGCTTGAGAGGCTAGAATAAAAGGCTCATATTTGTACCCCACCCTATTAAGATCTACTTGCAAAAATCCTGACTTATCCATTCGTATGCCACTATTATTTCAACCCACCTGCAACCAAAGATAGGAATCTGAAACTTCTCATAATCAAAAACCCAAATGCGCTCGATAACCCCAAAATATGACATATTTGCATATTTGGGGTTTAAGTCCTTCACACTTGAAATGTGCATTGATTCGGCTACCAAGGTGACACCACTATTTTGCATTGTACTTTTATCATCTTGTTCTTTGGTATAAAATGTGTATCTATTAATTGCGTATGCGCTATAAGAAAACACATACAAACTTGGGCCATATGCTAAACATCTCAACCTTTCTGTTATTGAAGCGGAATCCACATAAAACATTGAATAAATATGATCCTTAAACCATGGTATGAAACTTCGAATGTGCTCTCGTACCATGGTATGAAACCTCGGAGAAAATCCTTGTGCATTTCAACATACGACTCAACCTCATTGTCATTGTGCAGAACATACATATGCACTTGCTCCCATTCAACCCTTGATACGGTCACAATTTTATTTCCAATTAAATTTTTTCCTTCTTTTTTTTCAACAATGTGAGATTTCAGGAGTCCAATGGATTGAACATTGGACAAATATTCAGTACAAAACTCAATCGCTTCTTCAACAATGTATCATTCAAGAATACAACCCTCTAGTCGACTTCGATTTTTCACATACCCTTTTAATATTTTCATATACCGTTCAACAGGGTACATCCATCTCATATAAGCTGGTCCACACAATTGTGTCTCTTTCACAAGATGAACAACTAGATGTACAATTATGTCAAAAAATGAGGGAGGAAAAACATTTCAAGCTCACACAATGTAATAACTATTTCTTTTTGTAATGTTGGTAAGATTGCAGGATCAATCACTTTACTACAAATTGACCTGAAGAAAAAACACAATTTAGTTATTGTGCTTCTTACTTTTTCTGGAAAAATAGAATGTATACCTATTGGTAGAAAATGTTCCATTATAACATGGCAATCATGTGTCTTCAAACTCTTTAACTTAAGGTCTTTCATAGACACAAGTCTTCTAATATCTGAAGAGTATCCTTCTGGAACTTTAACATCACTCAGAAACTTACACAATATCTTTTTCTCCTTTCTAGATAGAGTATAAGCAGCAGGTGGTAAATATGTTCATTTTCCTTTCTTCATGGGTCCTAACTCATTTCTTATTCCCATCGCCACCAAGTCCTTTCTTGCTTTAAGGCCATCCTTCGACTTTCCTTGTATATTGAGTAAAGTACCAATAACACTTTCAAATACATTTTTTTCAATATACATAACATCAAGAAAATGTCATACATACAACGACTTCCAATATGGCAATTCAAAAAAAATTGACCTCTTCTTCCACCCACGTTTGCCAAGTGTATGTGCAAAAGACTTTCCAAACTGAGTAGTCACATCTTTCACCTTTTAAAAAATTTGGTCACCTGTCAATGTAGGTGGAGCTCTACCTTGTTCTGGATTTCCATTGAATGCTTTTCTCCATCCACGGTAGTGATGATTAGAATTTAAAAATCTACGATGACCGAGAAAGACATTCTTCTAACAAAATTCCAAACGCGTCCAATCTGTGTTTTATTCACAAATAGGACACGCACATTGACCTTTAATGCTATACCCTGATAAATTTCCGTATGTTGGAAAATCCTTATTTGTGACAAACAACAACGCCCTTAAATTGAAACTTTTTTTCCTATATCCATCATAAACCTCCACACTGTTCTCCCACAAAATCTTTAAGTGTTCAATTAAAGGTGTCAAGTATACGTCTATGTCATTCCCTAGTTGTTTAGGCTCGGAGATTAACATAGATAACATCATGTACTTACGCTTCATACATAGCCATGAAGGTAGGTTATAAATCATAATAATCACAGGCCATGTGGTATGTGAGATACTTTGAAGACCATGTGGGTTCATTCCATCAGTAGATAATGCCAAGCGAAGGTTTCTTGCTTCTTCTCCAAAATTAGGATAATCATTATCAATTTTCATCCACTGTGGTGAATCTGCCGGGTGTCGAAACTTTCCATCTATAATTCTTTCATCTGCATGCCAAGTCAAGTGTTTTGCATCGGTTTCACTACGAAACATGCGTCTAAATCTCGAAATTATAGGAAAATACCATAAGACTTTTGCTGGAGACATTTTTTTCTTATATCGAGAGACACCGCATTTAGGGCACTCATTTAACGATGCATATTCATTTCGAAACAAAATGCAATCATTTGGACAAGCATGTATCTTATCGTAACTCATGCCAATAGAGCACAACATTTTTTTGGCCTCATAGGTTCGATTGGGAAGAACATTATCCTCCGGAAGCATATCTTTCATAAGGGCTAATAACTCAGTGAAACTTTTATCCGACCATCCATTGCCCGCCTTTAAGTTGTACAACTTTAATACCGCAGACAATCTTGTGAATTTAGTGTAACCTTTATACAACGATTTCTCTGCATCGCTTACCAACCTCTCAAACATTTTGGGACAATCCTGAAAATCTTCTTCAAATGCTTCTGCAATCTCTTCGACTCAATCACAATCGTGTGTATCTGTGCCATTGTCGTTTGAAGCATAGGTCGTATTATCCCCCGGTTCAACATTCTCGTTACTTTTACCTTGTAATTTCCAACATGTATAACTTCGATCAATTCCATGCCTCATTAAATACAATTCCAACTGAACTGCGTCAATCCGACGACCATAACAACAACCTAAGCAAGGACATGTGATTTGTAACGCCCTGATTTGTTTAATTGCATTTATTTATTTCATTTATGTGAATTTTGTGAAATGTGTGAATTTATTGTATTTTACCTGCTAATTGTGTTAATTGGTTAATTTCCCTGATAGGTCAAATATTTGCAATAAATTATAATTTCTTTTCAACTTTTATTTCCCGAAATATATTTCATCGGTATGTTTATGTTTTATCGCATTTTGAGAGCGTTTGGGAGATATTTGAGCGTGGGGGCAAAATGGTCATTTGATTAGTTAGATATTTTAGAAAAATTATATATTTTTATAAATAGAGATTTGAGAGAAAAGAGAGTATTTTAAGGTAACTCTAATAATTGATCAATTGGTATTAGAAGACAAAATATCAATTGGAGATATTTTACCCTATTGGATTTATATTATATAATAAGTATTATATATATATATATATATATATATATATATATATATATATATATATATATATATATATATATATATATATATATATATATATATATATATATATATTGGTTAGAAAGAGAGAAAAAGGGGAAAGTTAGAAAAGAAGAAGAAAAACAGAGAGAAAGAAGAGAAGGAAAAGAGAGAAGAGGAAAAAAGAGGAAAATCGAGAATAGCTCCGTTTCAAGCGCGATTAACCGGGTAAGGGTGAGAAGTTTCAATTATATCTTGCTTGTGTATGTATATGTGTTGTTTATGTATGTGTTTTGGTTGTTTTTACAACTTTTTCTCTAATTGATAAATTGATGAACAATTGATAGAAATCTATGTTTTCACGGTTAGAATTTGGAATAAGTTGTGTAGTGTAGTCGGGTAAGGTTTGGGTTTAATCGGGAATGGTTATTTGCGTGTTTTTCCGCGGTTTCGATCGAGTTCGAATTTAGAATTCAATGATAAAATTATGTTTTAAAATATTTCAAAAATAGAAAATATGTTGGATGGCTTTTTAATGGTGAAAATATTGTAGTATGTTGAATTCTGAGATCGCAGCTTTTTACGGAATCGAAATCGGAGGTCCGGAACTCATTTAACGATCGAAAACTGAGTTTTTATCAAATTCTGCGCAGTATGCGTCGACCTAAAGCATCTTTGCGTCGACCTAAAGAACCCTTGCGTCGACTCATGAGTCGACCTGAGCATACTCGCGAGTGATACAAATTTTCCAAAATGTCCGATTTTGTTTTCCTCATAACTTTTGAACCGTAAGTCCATTTTGACCCCCGTTCGAAGCACTGGAAAGCTAATGAAAAGTTATTTCTATTAAAGATGGTTTGGATGGTAAAAGATGATTTAATTAATTCGTGTTTTTGGAAAATAGTCGGGTTGTCGGGTTTTATTCGCGTATAATGTGTGCGATTGATGTGTTATCATGCTATATGGTTTTAATATGTAACGTGTAGCTTGTGGGCCGTTATATGATGTGAATATACATGAGGAATGTTGTGATGATGGTTTATGGCTTTATGGCAAATATGCGCATTGTTTTGGATGTGAATCATACAATAGTGCATTAATGCGAATGTATATAGATTGTATGTGATTGTATGAGATGAATGCATGAATATATTGTGAATATGTATGCATTTCAAGAATGTCTTGAGTCATTTGGTATGTGAAGCATAATGATGTACATTCTTGTGTTGAGTGATTCTAATGAGAATCCGTTGTAACGTCGTGTGCCTATGTGAGGTGCGAGTGATGATTACAAACGATTGTGTGCCTAGGTGAGGTGTGAGCAATAGGGTCGTGTGCCCGTGTGGGGTGTGAGCGATCCATAAATGATGTTGTTGTGTAGTAAAATACATTGTTTGATTGAATATCAATGTATGTTGTTATGATGTGTTGTGGGTAGCCTTTGTGGTGTGAATCCCTTGTGGAAGTAATTGTGATTGTATGATTGTTGTGGTTTGTGATGATATGCATTGTTTATGTGAAATTCCAATGTATGTGGTTGGTGGCCTTTATGGTTGAAATGCATTGTTTGAATTGTTTTTAATGCATGAATAATGATGATGAGTTGAAATATATGCATGATTATGGTTGCATATATATGTGAAGATGCATTTGATTGTCATGAGTTCTTGGTTGTCAAGCATCATGATATGGATCTTGTAATGTCGTGTGCCCGTGTGGGGTGTGAGCGACGGATTGGTTCCAGAGGGAACCCGCTATAACGTCGTGTGCCCATGTGGGGTGTGAGCGATGATTATAGACGATCATGTGCCCATGTGGGGTGTGAGCGATCGGGTCGTGTGCCCGTGTGGGGTGTGAGCGATCCATAAACATTGTGTGCCTAGGTGAGGTGTGAGCAATGGGTGAACATCGTAGGCCCGACGGGGAGTTATATTGGTAACGAGCGATGGTTCCAATAAGTTTCTGAGTGAACTTGAGATGATTGAGTCGGTACCCGCATTGCATTTGTATAGAGTTATAAGTCGGTCTCTATGATTTGCATTTATCATCTTTATAATTGTGCATTGATGAATAAACATGAATATGTATGTTTATGTGGAATGATAAGAATCGTGAAAGTATGCATGATGAATATACTTGGTTTTGTATATATATATACATTGTGATGTATATGAGTGAGTTGTGATGAATTGTGGTGAGAATTGTGAATGGATGCGTTATGTGTGGGAAATCATGATTTGATCTATTATGTGTGATATGTTTTGTATTCGAGGCATGCTATATGTGTTAGTATGTGATGGTATGGGTGAGATGATTTATACATGTGTTTGAATGTGTGTTTGCATATTATTATGCAATCTTGATTTTAGTTGTTGTTTCTCACCCTTCTGCTGTGGTTTATTGCTCTACGAGGCAATTGCAGATTAGTGTCTTGGAGGCTTTTGTGGAGATTAGTCCTCCGTCCTTTGTCGTCTGTCTGCTCTGATACGTAGCACGGGAGTCGGGGAACGATTATGTTATATATGTATATAATTGTCGAATATATTTTTGTATTACTTGTGTATGTGTACTTTGACGTTATAAACCATTTATTTTGTAAAACAAGTCGGTTATGGATCTTTCGCTCTATTCCATAATTGACATTTCCTTTAATATGGAAAAAGTTTCCCCTTGAGGGTATTCAATTGTTTGTGTTATGTATCAAATATATGAGCAGGGATTGTGTTTTATTTATTTAAATGTGGCATCCTTGTTTCTGTCGGAAAAATAAATTTTTAGTTACTCTGATTTTATTTATGTATTATTTATTCGCGATGGGAATTGGGGTGTTACATTAGTGGTATCAGAGCAGGTCGGTCCGTCCGGCCAAGTTGTTGAGTCAGTTGGTGTGAAAGTTGAATACTGTCGTTGTTATTTGTTCCTTAGTACGTGATATGTGTGTGAAACACTGTCAGTGCTTTCTGGTTTTTCTAATCCTTTGTCTTCAGGATTGAGAATGAGATAAGTAGGGGAGAAGTTGGAACTTCTCCAAGTTGCTTCGGTTGTGGAGCGTGGGCTCAGTGTGTCGTTGGTTGCAAGAGTGTAAGTGTTGTTTGGACAGTGTTTTTTCGGTTCCGGCGGGAATGCGGAGGTAAGGTTTTTGTCAAATAAGGATTTGTGCCTTAGGTAGTTTTGTGCATGAGATGTAAGTAATGCTATTATAGTTTGGTAAAGATGGTTTATGCCCCATCATGATTGTCGACTGTCTATTGGCAAATTGAGGAACTGATCACCCTTAATCTCTTGTTGATAGTAGACGGGAATTATGATGGATGGAATAGACGGGTATTTTCGGCTTTGATAGTATGTGCAATGGATTGCTTAGAATTAAGGAAAGGGTTACGGATTGTTTTGTTGAGTCGATGAAGATTCTTATACTAGAAGATGAGACGGATTAGAGGTTTTGGTATGTTGGTCAAGTTGGGAAGTTTTTGAGAGAAGATTGTGAACTCAAATTGGACGAAGGTAAGGATTTGAGGTTTGGATCTGCTAAGTAAGTAGAAGAACTTTTAGGAAGTAAAACTCAGATGGAAAGAGCGGTTGGAAGATTTACTGGAAAAAGGGATTTGTGAGACCAAGTGTGTCGTCTTAGAGAGCTCCAGTATTGATAGTAATACAAGGGAATGATGATTGAATGGAATAACAAGCAGGATGTGTATGACGGTATTGAGGCTATGGAAAGCGAAACTTAGAGTACTGGAGAAGGTTGGAGTCTTTGGAATTTTAGAGCATTAATGGAAATTTTGAGAAAACCTTAAGTGTGGATGTAATATTTGAGAGTTCTTTTGGGATAGTTGTTGCTACACGTGGGGATTTATGAGAATTTGGACTGTTAAGAGAAGAACTTGGGTATGGATTACTAACAGTGGAATAAGGTAACGATTGAGAATAAGTGTCCACTTCCATGATTAGATAACTGAAATAGTTTGGTTGAGGTTGAGTGGGATTGCAATTGTTCGGATTATTTGATAAGAGTGGTGAATTGTGTGAGTTGAGGCTTTGATCGATTTAATGTGATTAGATATGTTTGTTATCATTAGGATAGGATGATTTTTACTCGGTTAAGCTTGTATGTGAGCAACCAGTTACCCAGTGGAAGAATTTTGCAAGAACTTTAAGAATTTATATCTTTTGGAATTTGGTTGGGCATTACAATGCTCAGTGAGGTTATTTGGTGTTAGTAATGCGTCTGTAATGTTTGTGGAGTAGGGGAATTGTATCTTCTATATTTAATTGGATAAGTTCGTGGTGGTTTTGATTGAGGTAAACTCAGAGGAAGAACAGGTAGAGTGTTTGAGATTTGAATCACAAGTGTTGAAAAGAGACGAAGTTTTATGCTAAGTTATTCAAGTGAGAATTTTGGTTGAAAAGGTTAGTTTTCTTGGATATGTTATTTCTGTGGATGCTATTTGTTGTGGATTCATCGGAAGTAGATGCAGTTCTACAATGAGAGGTTCCAAAGTTGGTTAAGGAGATTAGAAACTTTTGGGCTCAATTGGTTGTTACAGAAGGTTATGGAAGACTTTGCTAAGTTCGTACTTCTGTTATCTCAGTTGGCTTGCAAGAGGGTAAAGTTGTGGCTTATGCTTTACGATAATTGAGGATTCACAAAAGGATCTATAATATTCTGGATTTGGAATTAGTCGCGGTTGTATTGTGTTGGAAAATTTGGAGGTATTATTTTTATGGTTCTCGGCTCGAAGTGTTTGGTAATCGCAAGAGTTTAAAGTACTTGGTTGGTTTGAAGGAATAGAGTATGAGACAATGAGGATGGTTAGAATTTGTGATGAGTTATGACTTTAATTGGAATTCGTGGCGAGTTATGAATTTGGCTTGGATTATCCTTTGGGGAAAAGCTGAGGTTGTGCCTGATGAGTTAAGTCGAAAGTTTCTATGTATGTCTGTTTTGATGGTCCGAGAATTAGAATTATTTGAGCAGTTTCAAGACTTGTGTCTGGTGTGTGAGGTAACGCAGTAGAGTGTGAGGTTGAGTATATTGAAAGTGAACAGTGATTTTTGGAGAATATGAGGAAGAGTTAGACTTTGGTCGTGAGATTGGTAGTTTTGACGGTTACGAGTAATCAAACTGGCGCAGCGGAAGCGTGGTGTGGCGCATTTCGTATATGCGTGTGTGACTTGTAAGAGTTCATAAGTTGAATATTGGAATATGTAGGAGTGATGAGACCATTGGACGTTTCAAAATGAAAGTGATAAGTGGAAGGTTTCAATATTAATCAGGTACTAATATGTAGATGGATGTTTTGGTTATATGTCCGATTGGTGAATCGTAGCATTGTTGTAATATTGTTGTGTGGCAAGGATGTTGGTATTCTGGTTTTGTTGATGTTGTTGAGACGTTGTTGGGTCGTGGAACTTTATGTTCTTGTTGTGTTTCGGTTCGAGAGTGAACCTGTGTGTGTTCGTAACTCGGGTATTATTTAAGTTGTGTGTTGGTCGGATGCGAGAGTCGTATTCGGAGTTGTTCGTATCAGTTATATTTTCGAGGACGAAAATGTCTAAGTGGGGGAGAGTTGTAATGCCCCGATTTGTTTAATGGCATTTATTTATTTCATTTATGTGAATTTTGTGAAATGTGTGAATTTATTGTATTTTACCTGCTAATTGAGTTAATTGGTTAATTTCCCTGATAGGTAAAATATTTGCAATAAATTATAATTTCTTTTCAACTTTTATTTCCCGAAATATATTTCATCGGTATGTTTATGTTTTATCGCATTTTGAGAGCGTTTGGGAGATATTTGAGCGTGGGGGCAAAATGGTCATTTGATTAGTTAGATATTTTAGAAAAATTATATATTTTTATAAATAGAGATTTGAGAGAAACGAGAGTATTTTAAGGTAACTCTAATAATTGATCAATTGGTATTAGAAGACAAAATATCAATTGGAGATATTTTACCCTATTGGATTTATATTATATAATAAGTATTATATATATATATATATTGGTTAGAAAGAGAGAAAAAGGGGAAAGTTAGAAAAGAAGAAGAAAAACAGAGAGAAAGAAGAGAAGGAAAAGAGAGAAGAGGAAAAAAGAGGAAAATCGAGAATAGCTCTGTTTCAAGCGCGATTAACCGGGTAAGGGTGAGAAGTTTCAATTATATCTTGCTTGTGTATGTATATGTGTTGTTTATGTATGTGTTTTGGTTGTTTTTACAACTTTTTCTCTAATTGATAAATTGATGAACAATTGATAGAAATCTATGTTTTCACGGTTAGAATTTGGAATAAGTTGTGTAGTGTAGTCGGGTAAGGTTTGGGTTTAATCGGGAATGGTTCTTTGCGTGTTTTTCCGCGGTTTCGATCGAGTTCGAATTTAGAATTCAATGATAAAATTATGTTTTAAAATATTTCAAAAATAGAAAATATGTTGAATGGCTTTTTAATGGTGAAAATATTGTAGTATGTTGAATTCTGAGATCGCAGCTTTTTACGGAATCGAAATCGGAGGTCCGGAAGTCATTTAACGATCGAAAACTGAGTTTTTATCAAATTCTGCGCAGTATGCGTCGACCTAAAGAACCCTTGCGTCGACTCATGAGTCGACCCGAGCATACTCGCGAGTGATACAAATTTTCCAAAATGTCCGATTTTGTTTTCCTCATAACTTTTGAACCGTAAGTCCGTTTTGACCCCTGTTCGAAGCGTTGGAAAGCTAATGAAAAGTTCTTTCTATTAAAGATGGTTTGGAGGGTAAAAGATGATTTAATTAATTCGTGTTTTTGGAAAATAGTCGGGTTGTCGGGTTTTTATCGCGTATAATGTGTGCGATTGATGTGTTATCATGCTATATGCTTTTAATATGTAACGTGTAGCTTGGGGGCCGTTATATGATGTGAATATACATGATGGAATGTTGTGATGATGGTTTATGGCTTTATGGCAAATATGTGCATTGTTTTGGATGTGAATCATACAATAGTGCATTGATGCGAATGTATATAGATTGTATGTGATTGTATGAGATGAATGCATGAATATATTGTGAATATGTATGCATTTCAAGAATGTCTTGAGTCATTTGTTATGTGAAGCATAATGATGTACATTTTTGTGTTGAGTGATTCTAATGAGAATCCGTTGTAACGTTGTGTGCCTATGTGAGGTGTGAGTGATGATTACAAACAATTGTGTGCCTATGTGAGGTGTGAGCAATCGGGTCGTGTGCCCGTGTGGGGTGTGAGCGATCCATAAATGATGTTGTTGTGTAGTAAAATACATTGTTTGATTGAATATCAATGTATGTTGTTATGATGTGTTGTGGGTAGCCTTTGTGGTGTGAATCCCTTGTGGAAGTAATTGTGATTGTATGATTGTTGTGGTTTGTGATGATATGCATTGTTTATGTGAAATTCCAATGTATGTGGTTGGTGGCCTTTATGGTTGAAATGCATTGTTTGAATTGTTTTCAATGCATGAATAATGATGATGAGTTGAAATATATGCATGATTATGGTTGCATATATGTGTGAAGATGCATTTGATTGTCATGAGTTCTTGGGTGTCAAGCATCATGATATGCATCTTGTAATGTCGTGTACCCGTGCGGGGTGTGAGCGACGGATTGGTTCCAGAGGGAACCCTTTATAACATCGTGTGCCCATGTGGAGTGTGAACGATGATTATAGACGATCGTGTGCCCATGTGGGGTGTGAGCGATCGGGTCGTGTGCCCATGTGGGGTGTGAACGATCCATAAAAATTGTGTGCCTAGGTGAGGTGTGAGCAATGGGTAAATATCGTAGGCCCGACGGGGAGTTATATTGGTAACGAGCGATGGTTCCAATAAGTTCCTGAGTGAACTTGAGATGATTGAGTCGGTACCGCATTGCATTTGCATAGAGTCATAAGTCGGTCTCTATGATTTGCATTTATCATCTTTATAATTGTGCATTGATGAATAAACATGAATATGTATGTTTATGTGGAATGATAAGAATCGTGAAAGTATGCATGATGAATATGCTTGGTTTTGTATATATATACATTGTGATGTATATGAGTGAGTTATGATGAATTGTGGTGAGAATTGTGAATGAATGTGTTATGTGTGGGAAATCATGATTTGATCTATTATGTGATATATGTTTTGTATTCGTGGCATGCTATATGTGTTAGTATGTGATGGTATGGGTGAGATGATTTATACATGTGTTTGAATGTGTGTTTGCATATTATTATGCAATCTTGATTTTAGTTGTTATTTCTCACCCTTCTGCTGTGGTTTATTGCTCTATGAGGCAATTGCAGATTAGTGTCTTGGAGGCTTTTGTGGAGATTAGTCCTCTGTCCTTTGTCGTCTGTCTGCTCTGATACGTAGCACGGGAGTCGGGGAACGATTATGTTATTTATGTATATAATTGTGGAATATATTTTTGTATTACTTGTGTATGTGTACTTTGACGTTATAAACCATTTATTTTGTAAAACAAGTCGGTTATGGATCTTTCGCTTTATTCCATAATTGACATTTCCTTTAATATGGAAAAAGTTTCCCCTTGAGGGTATTCAATTGTTTGTGTTATCTATCAAATATATGAGCAGGGATTGTGTTTTATTTATTTAAATGTGGCATTCTTGTTTCTATCAGAAAAATAAATTTTTAGTTACTCTGATTTTATTTATGTATTATTTATTCGCGATGGAAATTGGGGCGTTACATGATTCGACTAGGGTCTTTTGTGAGAACAAGATTTGGTTATGCAACTTTATCTCTAAGTTTTGATGATATTAAATTGTATTTCTGTATGAACAATTTTGTACAGCTAATGGTTGTTATTTGTGAGAACTTAACAAACAGGTTATGCTTCCGTAAAATGGCGCGAACTCAATGCTTAAAGGAAAATACTTCACCTAAGAAGCATAACTCAATACGAGAGAATATAAAGTATACAAGACTCTGATATAAAAGAGTAAAAGAATGAGTTCTGAAGATCTAAAGATAAAGACTCTGATCAAACAAAGTCCAGATGCTGATACAAAAGAAAAGGAGAATGAGTTCTGAAGATCTAAAGACATAGGTTCTGATAGAACGAAGTCCAGATGCTGAAGACTTACGCTCTCTGATCATGGTTCTGAAGGCCTAATCAAGTCTCTACTCATGCTTCAATCAGATACTATCAGAAGCCTCTGAAGATATGAAGACAACGCACTAAGCAAACAAGGTTCTGAAGACCAAGTGCCGAAGACTCTGAAGACACTGCTCTGAAGATCCGAAGACTTGAGAAACTCAAGAACCTAGATAAGTTTTCCCTTCTTACTCATGCTCATGAAAAGCCTCTGAAGTTGAGAAGCCAAGAAGACAAAGATACATAGTACAGCTGTACCTTAATTTTAGCGAATATATCTTGGTAACAGTGCAACGGTACAATCGAAGACAGAAAGCGCAACACGCAAAAGATTTTATTTGTCCTCATGCTTCTAGCCGCCAACCTACTTAGATATAATCATTACACTTCAACGACTCTTTCCACACGGCTATAAAAGGAAGCAAAAGACTTGAAGAAAGATACACACGGACGCTACCGCAATACTTTCTCTATCTGAAATCTTTCTTAAGTCATTCTGGTCAAAAACGTGTTTACATTTTCAGCTTGTATAGAAGCAGATTTTTGTAAACGTAACTTGTTCAAACTTAGGTTTGTGTTCCTTAAGAAAGAACTTGTGGTGGTATTTCTTGAGAAGTCTAAGTCGTGTGTCTTAGAGGTTGTTCCTTGAGTAAGACCTGTGGGGTTGTATTACTTGAGAAGTCTAAAACTTGTGAGTTTTAGACGTTGTGTTAGTCACCAGCGATTGGGCTCGGGCATTGTACTGATTTAAATGAATAGTGGATTAAGACCTCGTTGAGAGAGGCAAAATCACCTTGGCGGGTGGACTAGACTAACTTGAGGGTTTCTCAAGTGAACTAGTATAAACATAACGTGTTCATCACTTGATTCTCAACATAGGTCACTACCATTAAAACGAAAGGGTTTCTAAAAAGAATTTATTTTTTTTAAGAAACAAGTTTATTTTGAAAAACCAATTCAAAACCCCATTCTTGTGTTTTTCACACCTTCAATTGGCATCAGAGCCCCGGTTCTAAGGTGATAAAAAGTTTGAATTTTTATCAAGCACTTAACAGTGTTCAGTACCGATCCAAGTGTGAAAAACAATGTCTATACCAAATGCTGAGTCAAGTGTTATTATAAATGAAAGAGATTCTTATAGTGCAAAACCTCCTATCTTTGAGGGAGAAAAATTTGACTATTGAAAAGATAGAATTGAAAGTTACTTTTTGTCGTTTGACTTAGATCTATAGGATCTAGTAGTTGATGGCTACAGTCACCCTGTAGATTCTGCAGGCAAAAAGATTGATAGAAGTGCATTTTCAGATGCATAGAAGAAAACTTACAAAAACCATCACAGAGCAAGAACGATTCTGTTAAATGCAATTTCCTACACATAATATGAGAAAATTACCAACAAAGAAACTGCAAAGTCCATTTTTGACTCTCTTCGTATGACTCACGAAGGCAATGCTCAAGTCAAGGAGACGAAGGCTCTTGCACTAGTTCAAAAATATGAGGTCTTCAAGATGGAAGATGATGAATCTGTGGAAACCATGTTCTCAAGATTTCAGATGCTCATTGCAGGACTCAGAGTTCTGGACAAAGGCTATTCTACCGCTGATCATGTTAAGAAAATTATCAGAAGTCTACCTGCCAAATGGAGGCCAATGGTGACTGCCTTGAAACTAACAAAGGATCTGAATAGCATAAGTCTTGAGGAACTAATTAGTTCTTTAAGAAGTCATAAAATAGAGCTCCAAGAAGATGAACCCCAAAAAAAAAAACAAATCCATTGCTCTGAAAGCTAAATTTGAAAAGAAAAAGGCGTATCAAGAAGAGGAGGAAATGGAAGAATCTGAAGAAGAATCAAACGAAGATGACATATCTCTCATATCAAGAAAAATTAGTCAACTATGGAAGTACAGAAGAAATAAGTTCAAAGGACCAAGAAGAATATCTGAACCTACATACGGTCAAAGGAGAACTTATGGAAGAGATTTCACGTGTTTTGAGTGCAAGGAACCTAGACATATCAAAAATGACTATCCAAAGGTTAAAAAAGATGAAAGACCTAAGAATGCTAAGAAGGGTCTTACGGCAACTTGGGATGATTCAGAGTCCGAAGATGATTTTGATGACGAACGTGCTAATGTAGCATTCATGGCTAAAACCAACGACGTTCTATCAGAAGGAGAACCTTCAGACTCCGACGACGAAAGATAGGTACTTTCTTCCCTATCTCGCTCTGAACTTGAAATAGGATTATATGAACTTATGGAAAGATATCAAACTCTTCGAAGAAAACACAAAACTCTGAAAAAGACTCTTGTGGTTCCTTCAGAAGATCTTACTAAATGCAAACAAACCATCCTTGAATTAAATGAAAAACTACTTTCTCTTTAAAATTCAAATACTACCTTAAAAACTAAAATCTCTAGGTTAGAAGAAGAAATCACCTCTAACAAAACCAATACTAATGAAGTAAAATGGAAGCAGGAATGGTAACAGAGGTCTTGGATATTTGTGACCATCACAACCATATGATTAGACCAAGAGTATCAAGATAATACCTCTGTCCAAACATTTTGTACCCTCCGGCACTATCTTGAAAAATTTTGAACAAAAAGGTTCAAAATCTATCACTACACAAACACAGACACTGAAGAAAGCTCCTAAACTTAAACACTATGCACAAGTTCCACACTATTATTCTAATAGAAGGAAGTCCAAAGGTGTCAAAACCTCTGGAAAAACTAATGAGAAAGGACCCACAAAATGGGTACCTAATAATAAGATAGTTTATGTTGCAGACATCCTTAATGGAACCATTGAAACACCAATCATGGTACATGGACAGTCGATGCTCACGACACATGACGGGAGAAAGGCATATGTTCCAAGATCTGAAACTTAAACCCGAAGGTGTCGTCGGTTTTAGAGGAAATCAAAAAGGAAGAATCATTGACTCCGAAACTATTGGAAATGGTAAGCTTCCCTCTATTAAAAATGTTCTGTTAGTTGAAGGTCTAATGCATAATCTATTGTCAATTAGTCAACTTAGTGACAATGGTTATGACGTCATTTTTAATCAAACATCCTGTAAAGCTGTAAGTCAAAAGGATGGATCTGTCCTGTTTAACGGAAAGAGGAAGAACAATACTTACAAAATAAAGTTATCAGATTTATAACATCAAAATGTAAAATGTCTTCTGTCTGTAAATGAAGAGCAATGGGTCTGGCATAGACGCCTTGGTCATGTTAGCTTGAGAATAATTTCTCAGCTGAACAAGCTAGGACTTGTTAGAGGCTTGCCAAATCTGAAGTACTCTTCAGATGCTCTTTGTGAAGCATGTCAGAAAGGCAAGTTTTCAAAAACATCCTTTAAAGCAAAGAATATTGTTTCCACCTCCAGACCGTTAGAACTTCTTCACATTGATCTTTTTGGACCAGTGAAAACTACTTCGATCAATGGTAAGAAATACGGACTAGTCATCATTAATGATTACAGTTGTTGGACATGGGTGTAATTCGTAAAGCACAAGGATGAGTCACATTCTGTGTTTGCTTCCTTCTGCACTCAAGTACAAAATGAGAAAAATTGTAAAATATCAAAGTCAGAAGTGATCATGGTGGAGAATTTGAAAACAAAGACTTTGAAAACCTTTTTGATTCACAAGGGATATCCCATGATTTTTCTTGTCCTAGAACTCCATAACAAAATGGATTTGTAGAAAGAAAGAACAGAACTTTACAAGAAATGGCTCGCACCATGATCCAAGAAACTGACATGGCTAAGCATTTTTGGGCAGAAGCAATCAACACAACATGTTATATTGAAAATAGAATCTCTATTAAACCTATCTTGAATAAAACTCCTTATGAATTGTGGAAGAATAAAATCCCCAACATTTCCTATTTTCATCCATTTGGATGTACTTGCTTTATGTTAAACACTAAGGAGAATCTTGGCAAGTTTGATTCCAAAGCACAGAAGTGCCTGCTGTTAGGATACTCTGAACGCTCAAAAGGCTACAGAGTTTATAACACAGAATCTCAGATTGTGGAAGAATCAATTCATGTTAGATTTAATGACAAGCCTGACTTTTCAAAGTCAGAGCTAGTTGAAAAGCTTGCAGGTTTGGAAATTAGCTTCTCAAAACCTAAAGAAAAGGCAGATGAAGTCAAAGACCAGCAGGATCGTACACCGAACACCATTGATGTAACTCCGAATACTCAACATCAAAAGAAGAGAAGAATGTCCATAACTTATCCTGAGGAACTAATTCTTGGCAGTAAGGACTCTCCAGTCAGAACCAGATCAGCCTTCAGACCATCAGAAGAAACACTCTTGGGACTAGTATAGTTAATCGAATGAGCTACAGTTGAAGAAGCGCTTATGGACAAGGACTGGGTTCTGGCTATGGAAGAAGAACTGAATCAATTCTCAAAGAATGATGTTTGGGATCTAGTTTGAAGACCTAAGAATGTTCATGTTATTGGAACCAAGTGGGTATTCAAGAACAAGCTAAATGAGAAGGGAGAAGTTGTCAGAAACAAAGCACGACTTGTTGCTCAAGGTTACAGTCAACAAGAATGGATTGATTACAACGAAACTTTTGCTCTAGTCGCCAGACTTGAAGCAATACGGTTATTAATTTCCTTTTCAGTAAATCATAACATCACCCTATATCAAATGGATGTTAAGAGTGCATTCTTAAATGGTTATATATCATAAGAGGTCTATGTCAAGCAACCTCCTGGTTTTGAAAATTCAGAAAAATCAGATTTTGTCTTTAAACTCAAAAAGTCACTCTATGGTTTGAAGCAAGCTCCCAGAGCTTGGTATGATAGATTGAGCAAATTTCTCTTAGAAAACAATTTAACTAGGGGAAAGGTTGATACAACTCTCTTCTGTAAATCATATGAGAATGATATTCTTATTGTTCAAATCTATGTTGATGATATTATCTTTAGTTCTGCTAACCCCTCTCTTTGTGAAAAATTTTCAAAGTTAATTCAAGCAGAATTCGAAATGAGTCTGATGGGTGAGTTAAAGTTTTTTCTGGGAATTCAAATAGATCAGAAACTAGAGGCAACTTACATTCATCAAAGTAAGTACACAAAAGAACTTCTGAAGAAATTCAACACGATGGATTGCAATATAGCTAAAACACCAATGCATCCAACATGTGTCATGAGAAAGGAAGAATCAGAAGCTAAGGTTTGTCAGAAGCTATATCGTGGTATGATAGGATCTCTCTTATATCTAACTGCTTCCAGGCCTGATATATTATTTAGTGTACATTTATGTGCCAGATTCCAATCAGATCCAAGAGAATCTCATTTAACTGCTGTTAAACGAATTCTGAGGTATCTAAAAGGGACAACTAACCTTGGCCTGATGTATGAGAAAACATCAGAGTATACTCTTTCTGGTTACTGTGATGCAGACTATGCTGGAGACAGATTGGAAAGAAAGAGCACATCTGGAAACTGTCAGTTCCTAGGAAACAATCTAATCTCATGGTCAAGTAAGAGGCAATCTACAATTGCTCTCTCTACAGCAGAAGCAGAATACATCTTTGCTTCTCAATGCAGTACACAAATGCTCTGGATGAATATTCAGCTGGAAGACTATCAGATATATGAGAGTAACATTCTTATCTTCTGTTATAATACAGCTGCTATTTGTTTAAGTAAAAATCCAAATTTACATTCTAGGGCTAAACACATTGAAATAAAACAACATTTTATCAGAGACTATGTTCAGAAGGGAACCGTATGCTTAAAATTTATTGATACAGACCATCAATGGGCTGATATCTTTACAAAACCCTTAGCTGAAGATAGATTTCAAATTATTTTAAAGCATCTAAAAATGGTGTATTGCTCAGAATGAGATTATTTCAGAACCAAATGTAATCAGTCAGTGGAAATAAATGCTTTTAAAATCATCAGAGCCACTTTTATGAGATGTATCTCAGTTCTGATAAACTTCTCTTCCAAAACAGTTCTGATGCGTCATTTAATTAGAAAATAATTTTTTACACGTGATTAGACTATATCTAAATCACTATATTTCTCCCAAATCAAACGAACAGTAATTTTCTCGGGATTGACTCAAAACTTAATTACATTTATTCACTTATCCCCTGTACGGTGTCTATCTCTTTTATTTTTTAAAAACCATTCTTATTCCCTTTTCCACTCAAAAGGTAACCCTTAAACCCTAAATCCCTCTCTCTCTCCCTCGAACAAAACTCAATCTTTGCTCTCATCCTCTTTGGTCTTACCTATCATCATGACAAACATCAATCAACGCAAAACTGTTCTCCTCTCCAAAGAAGTTGAAGCATAAAAAAAACCCCTCAAGAGCTACCGTCCTCATCTACCACACCTTCTACAACTGCAATGACCACCGCGACAATCTCCTCAGCTCCATTATCTCTTTCCACGATCGATGCAACCCATGTAACTCAGATAAATTCCTCTGTTACTTGTGTTATGCATGCAAATGAACTAATTGTTCTGAAAGAGCTGATTGTCGACTTCGACAATCTTCGCGATAACGGGTTTAACCTAATCGATCAACTAGATACTCAAGGGTGGAAGAGTTACTTTGAAAAGCTTAGAGGTCCAACCTTTGATGACCTAGTAAAGGAATTCTGGAGACATGCTGATGCAGACGATCTTCATGTTGTATCTTTTGTTATGGATCAAAAGATCATTATCACTGAAAAATCTATTTCGGATCTACTAGGGATGCAATTCTTGGAAGGAAAGAGAGTTTATGGAAAAACTGAAGTATCTGACTCGGTCATCAACAAAGCAATTTTCAAAAATTGTCAACCTGGGTTTACAAACTACAAAAGCAAGCATCTGCGTGACAATCTGAGAATCTGGTATAAAATTATTCTTGGATCTATCAATCCTAGACCTCCAAAGAGTGTTGCAGATTTCTTCAACACAAATCAAAAGAATATGTTGTACTACTTGCACAAGAATGAAAAAATGTGTCTTTCATCCATTATATTCCTCTAACTGAGAGATATGGTGCGCAAGACAAGAACAACAACTTCACCGGATAGGAAGAATGTAAACTACATTCCGTTTAGAAGACTTCTCTCCGACATCTTTGATGAAAGTGGCCTTGTGGAGTATCTAGTCAAAGAAGCTAAGTACACAGACTATCTGACTAGCAAATGAGGAGAAGTTTTCAATGCTGTGAACCTTAAGCATATGAAAATGATTACTAATTTTGATGTGAAACACATATCTATCCCTCACGACACTACGATCAAACGTTCAGTACCGAACTACCCCTGCTATCACAAAGAAGATAATCCAACAACAATTGCTTCGTATGTGGCTATAATGAGAGAAGAAGGGCATGACGTTCCAAAATCAAGAGTTGAAGATGTCGTCCCTAAATCAAAATACATCACCAGAAGTAAGAGGAAGCAAACTAAAGAGGATGCTGAGCCTAAGAAGAAGAAAAAGGATGAAACTGAAACCTCCAAAACTTCTTCTGAGTCCATGAATATCACTGAGACAGTTACTACACCATTATCATATCAAACCACCTTCATTCATACCTCTAATCCACAGGTGAAGTTCAACCCACCATCTTTTTCAATTCCTCCTTCAACTACAATTATCTAATCTTCACCCAAATCATCAATCAGTACCCCTACCTTGACTAAAGTTATTTCTACCTACACTTCGTCAATAACCTCGTCAATAATTCAGCCAACTGAACAAAGTTCCTTGAATCAAGTATCTGAATCACAAACCCTCAACATTGAGTCTATTTCTGAGGATACAAATTCTGAATCTCTAGAGATTGTCACACTTGAATCACTCATAGACTCAGTAGAAGTGACATCTCCTACTGATCAATTAAACAATCAACATCCTTCTACTGAGATTGTTTCATCTCAGTCAGCACGATCTGAAACTAACTCTGCTAAGCCTGACCTTGCTCTAGTCATATATAACAAACCTCCTCCAACATCTTTTGAAGAGTGCACATGTCAATTTTATGACAAGGCATTAAGAAAGTTTGCAAACTTAAGAAAAGACTTCAACATGAGTACCAAGCGCTTGGAGCTTGAGAGCTCTTGTCAATCCTTCCGGAAATGGTTGAGCAGTGAGCTTACAAGAATTGTAAGCTTCTCAGATGTAACCATCACAGATGGAATTCAACGGGCAAAGGAGAGAGCAGAAGTTGAAGAGCGGATCAGGATACTTAAGTTCTTGGCTGCAAAGCAGAAAGAAGTTGAAGAAAAGGCTGCTGAGGAAGCGAGACTTTTTGAAGAAAAGGCTGCTGAAGAAGCTAGAATAGCACAAGAAGCTGAAGCCAAGGAGAAGGCCGAGCAAGATACCGCAGTTGCTTCTACATCTGATCCTGCTGTCAAGCGTTTAGAAGACGCCATTGGAGAAATCAAAGAAGAACAACAAAAGTTCAGAGAAAGCCTTGAGGAACAAAGGAATGTCAATGTTGAACTAAAAGGCAAGCTTCAGAAGATGTGGGACAAGATGTCCTCTGGAAGCACCTAATTCTTATGTCCTTGTTGTCCTTAAGTCCTTAGATCCTTGTTTTTCACCCTTGCACCACTTATTTTTTTGATCAATGACAAAAAGGGGGAGAAGTAATATAATGTGATATTTTGATTCCATAGTCAATCTCTGAAAAATGATGTTTACATGCTAACCGATAAAACTGTTACTTCTATTAGAGTGTTTTTTCTTTTTCAGGTATTCGATTCCAAATTAAAGCTTTGTTAAGAAAAAGAAAATCAGAACTCTGCTGAAAAGAGAATCAAGACTAAGAGCTCATGATCTAGTAAAATAAGGGGGAACCCCAAGATAATTTTATTAGACTCTAAATTCAAAGTCTATATGCTTCAACTGTAAGTGCATACTCTACAAAAGTACGTTTGATCCTTCGAGGAATCAACTTAGTGCTTTTCTTTCTTTGATAAATTTGACCACTTTGGTGTTTAAGAAATTTTTAATATAAATAATTTCAAATTTAGGATTAATTTGTTTTAAATAATAATAAAAAATAAATAATTTTTTTATTTTATTTTAGAAAAACAAACAAACGTTAATAAACGTGCTTTGCTATGCACATATTTAATGTTGAAATCATTTTCAGACAATACATGATCATGAAACATTATAGGAAGTTTAAGATATTTAATTGAATTTGATTTCAAATCTAAATATAAAATATTCATGATCTGAGATTTAGATGCATACTGGATTTTTTTAGACATAATGCTATAACGTATCTTGCAAAATATGTGTCATGTATACAAATTCTACATTCTTTTAATTAAATTAAATAAACCAACACATGGCTCACAATTAAGATGCATACATATGCACTGTTTTAGAATGCAAAGTGCATATCCCTTTTGTGAATACTGTATCTAAACTAATTATAATAATAACAAAATCTAATGTAAGATTTAAGATATATGATACGTGACAGTTATGCATTTTTATGGTTTCACATTTCATTAAATCAAACAATCATGAATCATAATACATCATGAATTACATTAGCTTATTGTAATTATATCACAGTATGCATATTGAAACAACCCGCACAGTATTAATATAAAAGTCAGTAACATATTAATTTATAAAACAAAGTTTCCTATCCAAATGTATAAAAGAAAGCCTTTCCATACCGTAACATCATCTTCGTGTTTGGCTTCTTATATAAAATTCAACCTTTTTAAAATACCAACGAAATTGCATATTATAATATAATGTCAGTATGAAAAATTTCAAATTATTGTGTTATACTCCATACTAAACAATCATATATAAAAAGCTTTCAAATAGGTATATACAAAATAATAATATAAATTTACTATAATATTTATAATATATAGTACATATAATTACTCTTTAATATATATATATATATATATATATATATATATATATATATATATATATATATATATATATATATATATATAATATATATAGTAAATATATTATATTATAGTAAATATATTTACTATTTAACTAGCGGGATCCCCGTGCCTTCGCACGGGTACCTATCGGTGACACGCATTTGTTTACATTTAAAATTTGAAGAAAAAAAATTAATAAAAATCAGGAAATATAAAAACAATAATTTATATTTAAAAAAAAGATAGAAGACAAAATTATTTTACCAAAAAAAATTTATTTAAAAAAAAATGTGTTTAATTTAAATTTAGAGCATAAATATAATTTTTCTATATATACAAATATTTGGATCACGTGTATATTTTCTGGTGTGTGAATATTAATTTCGTTTTGATATTTTTTATAAAAATATTTATGCAATAATTTAGTTTTATAAATATCAAAAAAGAACATAGTATTTATACTAATATTAGTAACATAAATAAATACATTTTGCCCGTGTTTGGATTCATACATTATTTTTAATATAATTATTTTTATTTATTTTAAATATACAAGAAATGAAATAACTTGTGCGTTCGCATGGATTCTGGTCGAGATATCCGTGCGAACGCACGGGTACTGGTGTATTACGCGCATTTTTCACATATTTTTAAAAAATGATTGATAATTTTTTAATTTTTAATACTTAAATGAATAGTTTAATTTTTTCCATTTCATATTAATCAATACCCGTGTTGTCGCACGTGTACCGACGTGTTATGCCTATTTATTTTCAAAAATGATTTTTAAAAATAAATTATAATGTATAGGAAAAAAATATTAGTTAGCATGGAATATAAAGATTTATAGTCATATAATATTCATGAATAAAAAAAAGATCATTACATTTATAGAAAGTTTAATGAATAGAAAAGAAAAATTATATTAAAAATTAAAAAAAATGATTTGTTGATTAAATCATTTGTTTTGCCATTATTTATACAGACAAATAAAATTGTTTAAAAAAGCACACAAATTTGATATGAAAAATGTTAGAAGTAAAAGATGAAATATAAGTAGAACAACATTTTTTTCCCGTGTATACATACTATTTTTGAAAAATTAAGTCTAGAAATTTTAATTGTTTTTGTATATAAATTTTTTTGGATCAACATCAATTTTTTCCCGTGAATTTGCATGATCATTGGTTTGTCAATGTTAAAATGTTTTCCAGTATTTTCATAAATAATAAACATAGTCTCGTAAAAAAACTATTTACATTCACTCTTTAATTTAAAAATATTTTAAATTAATTTATAAGAGACTATATTTTTTTCGCGTATTTAAATATTTAAATTAATTTGTTGAAAAGGTAGATAGATATTTTCAAATATCTGCAGTCATTTAGTTTTATAAATATCAACTAATAATATAATATTTCAAAATATTATTTTAATTGTATAATCATATGTTTGATTTTTTTGCTTTTAAATTATAAATTTATATACGAATATTCAATTAAAAATTATAATATAATAGAATAATTAAATTAAAGAGTAAAATTGAACTTACGAATAAAGAACCATTAAAATCAATAAATAAGTTTAAATAATAGGTAGAATATATGCATTTGAAATTAATATTAAAATATTTGCTTGATTCAGTTATAGGGATATTTTTATGCTTTGATATATTAAATGTCAAGAATTTATATTTTGCTAAAAAGATCTAATTAATTAATTAATTCAATAAATGCATAATTGTAACAGATTAAAACTCTCTTTGATTTCTAAATGGAAACTCTTCTTGTAATGAATAGAGTTCTATTTTAGAAATTATAAAATATTATTATATAATAATTAAATAAATATCATGTAAAATATTAATACAAAATATTATTATATCTCAAGATTATGCTAAATATTTCATTTTCATTGTTTTCATAAGGTCCCAAGATACAAGTTGTTCTCCCTTCATAAATCAAGAGCCTTGAAATTCTCATTACATGTGACTTTGTCATTAATTGCTTCAAATAAGTCTTTCATATACAGTGCATATTGAGTGACAAGCCACAAGGCTTAAGTCTTCCATCACTACTTTTTCCTAGTGGTGGCAAAACGGACACGACCCGTTGGGTAAGCCCGTTTTACCCGCACTTTAGTGCGGGTTGGGCCAAGAGTTTATGCCCTTACCCTCTAATGTGTCCGCCCCGCCCCACCCCGTTTTCTTCGCGGGCTTTTGCGGGCATGATCATTTACATAAAATTTTACGGTTTTAGGCTTAAAAGGTGTAGTGCCCGCAGGCTTTTCCTGCCCTGCCCTCACTTTTTGCAGGGTGGGCCTAGGTTTTGGGTCCGCATCCTCAACTATGACCGCCCCGCCCCGCCCCATTTTTTTGGGGACATTTGCGGGGCGGGCCTAAACGGGGAGGACATGCCCGTTTGCCCCCCTTGTTTTTCCATGCTTAACATAAGAATTTTACCTTTTTATTTATTAATACATATTGATGCATCTCTGACACACATATCTCTCACACCTTTTAAGCATATTCATTATTACACTTCACTACGCCAAAAAAGATCTTTAGCAGCGCTTTTTTTTTGCCTTTAGCAGCGCTTTTTTTTTTGCCTTTAGCAGCGCTTTAGGTGGCGCTGCTAAAGGTAAAGACAATGCTTTTTTCCTTTAAAAAGCGTTGTCTTAGGTCCCCCCTATAGGACCCCCTTTAGCAGCGCTTTGAAAAGCGCTTTCATATGACCCCCATATAGCAGCGCTTTTCAAAAGAAAAGCGCTTTCGTATGACCCCTTTTAGCAGCGCTTTTAAAAGCGCTGCTATAGGTCCCCCTTTAGGCAGCGTTTTTTCAAATAAAAGCGCTTTCGTAGGGTCCCCTTTAGCAGCGCTTTAAAAAGCGCTGCTAAAGCTCCCCCTTTAGGCAGCGCTTTTTCAAAGAAAAGCGCTTTCGTAGGGCCTATTTTAGCAGCGCTTTAAAAAGCGTTGCCTTATGTATACACCATGACACCCCTTTAGGCAGCGCTTTTTTTAGAAAGCGCTGTCTTTTATAAAAGTGCTTTTTAAAAGCTTTTTTTTTAAAACAATTATTAAACATGTATAAACCTGTATAATTTATCAGAATTCATACTCATTCATCACATGGCCTTTGATACCATTATATGTCAACACATAGGCCTTATAGCATTATAATTCAATAATAGGCCTTTATATGATTAAAAGTCAACACATAAATGGTAAAAAACCATTATATATACAACACCAAAATAGCCATTACATATATATATATATATATATATATATATATATATATATATATATATATATATATATATATATATATATATCAATACAAACTATACAACACGAATTCCATACACCAATTCGAAACCTTATACACCACATATCCATACCTATATATACAACACCTTCCATAAACCTAACACAATTTCTAAAACTAACAAATTCTCATTTCAACCATGTATTGACACCAATCCTCCTTTATTTCTTCCAATTTGTCTTTCGTGTAGGTGGCACACTTGAATTCATCAAAATACTACATTTTACATAATATGCATGATTTAGTTAAAAGTAATTAATTAGATGAAATATCTGATAATAAATCTTAAAACAAATCATAACTTATATATAAATTCATACCATGGTTGAAATCTCTATGTGTTCCAAAAGAATAATTTCTTTCATGAATCTCAAGAAAAAATAACCACAATCGATACCATTACGTTGACGAGGACACTACACATAGAAAAAAAGTATTAATAAGTATCATAGATGACTTGTCTTATCAAGTAGCATTACTATTATAATATCAAATCATACCTCCACTCTTATCCATGTAATGTTGTTTGCTTTGGTCTTTGGTACCCGAGCTTGTCGTTGTGATCAGAATATTTTTATGGATCTATCATATTATAAATGAATATTTAGAACAATCTCACATAAATAAAGAAATACACACGCGAATATTTAGAACAATCGCATCACTTACGTATCAATCATATTCTTCATCTCTGGGTTATTTGTTTGATCACCCTCTAGCGAATCCAGATAATATACTATTTCTTTTATCAGATTAATCGCAAGCAACAACTAGTGTCCACTGTAAAATAAAACAAAAGTATAGATGGAAATGTTATACACAACGTAAAAAAGCAAAAGGTTATAATAAAGGAAGTTAGGATGAAAATCTTACCCATGGCCAGTATTATATGGTAAAAGATACAACTTTTCTGTATCAATGTTGGTCATAAATGCACCTACTACGTGATCTTTGACCGCATCTGCAGTTCGATTGAGTAAATTTTCATTGACACAGCTGGGAGCCAAGAAGAAGTATCTTTCAGTCAATTGACGCGGGAGCATCAATTTTTCATACAAGAACCTGAAATAAAAACGGATTATAATAAATATGTTATTATAACTAACATTCTAATATTCATTGAAATGATTAAATAAATTAATCAATTAAATAAATAAAATCGATGGATTACCTGATGTATGAATTCATAACACCGACGCCTAATTCAGAATGTGTAAATATCTGATCAAAGTCTTCTTTAGCAATTGTTTCTGAATAGACAAACGCAAAAATACATGCTTCCATAGGTATTTCACGGATACCACCTTCCATCAAATATTTTGTGCCTACAATTGTTTCAAGGCACAACCGAAATCGAGAAATAGATACTTTTTTTGCCTTGGCGACTACTGGCTTCTTGTTCTTGCTCCCTTGTTGCACCTCTTGTGTAGGAATCTGAAAATCATATAAGTCATAAACTTAGTAATCATAAAGCTTTTGAATTCGGATCACAGAATTAACATTTTCGATGCATATATATTATTGTGCCTCTTTTTGTGATGCAACTGACTCAGTTTGCCGCACAATCCCTTTATCTTTTGATTTAGATTTTGTAGGAGTCTAACAATGTCATGTAAATAAAATGTAGGTAAAAGTAAGCATAACATAACTTATATGCAAGTAAAACATTTGAAAACTAAAAGGTTAATAATGGTTTTCAACATACCAAGTCATCTATGACGATGAGGTTTGACGGCCATGCAACATACGACCCTATTGCGTCCCCCACCAATGTTGCATCTGAAACTTCGGCAGGTATAGGTAGTAACGCATCCCGCTCTAAAGCAATATCAATCGAAACCTTCAAAAATCCAGCAGGGAGCGGCCTAGTGAGAAAGACGTCTCCGGGAGTGTTATGCACTTTTCCCTTGCCAACCATTCGATATGTCGGTGCCGATAAATATAGCTGACAAGGTGAAATGCCCTAAACAAAATAAAAATAATATGAAATTGTTATTGTGCAATGATGTCAATATAAAAAACTATACTAATTTAATATAATTACCTCCGGAAATTTTTGTTGACAATTAAAACTGGCCTTGTCACTAGTAACTTTAAATTCTGAACCGAGCCTTTCCGACATATATCTTTCTTTATCTTGTTGTAGTTCACGAACTTGAGCTCTCAATTCTTCCAACGTTTCCATCACCTCTCTATTGCTAGGATTTTTTGTCTTTGACCACTTATAAAAGGAAGATGGAGTGACTCCAAATCCCTTACCCCTCACGCGACCAGAATACTCAAGAACATTTAATACTCGACTCAGTATGCTCCTGCAATCCTGGTCTTCTGTGGCAGGTAAGGACTAAGATAGAGTCTCCTGAAATTCAATATTAGAGCCATGCATAAATATATTAGATAAACAAGAAATTTATATCTAATTAAACAAATAACGTTATACTTACACATTGTTCAAAAACTTGTTGAACACCTTCAGTAACAACACCATCCTTTCCCACACGGGCAGCCTTCCACAAAACATGCTCCGGAACAGATGTTTCTTCACTTTTCTCCTCTGCAAGCTACATATTAAGTTAAGAATTAGGATGAATAATAATACAAAAATACCATAGCAATTATATATACTTATGATTTTTGTTCCTAGCATGCATATCACAAACGTCCTTTCTTGTATGGATACGCAGGTTTCGAGGCTCTTTGACGATTCACGTCACTCACAGCCTGCATAAACAATTAAAAGTCATATCAGAACACATGTAATAACTACATGAATATAATACAATGTTCATGATAAATTAAATTAAGATTACGTGGAATTTTTCAGTTCTTCGTTTGGCGACAAAAGTGTCTCATTCTTCGGGTGCAATCAAGTCCGCATACTTCTTCGAGCATTTCCTTCAACAAACTTTCCTTGGGCATCCCTCAGAAACTTGTTGGATAAAAATGCTCAGAACCCTTCAAGTCTTCTTCCGGCTAATTGAAGACAATATGTTTGCTTATCGTCATCAATGTTAAAAGATCTCTACAATAACAAATAATGTGTGTCACTATAATTAATTTAAAAATATAATCGTCAAACATAACAAATAACATCACATTTAGTACCTGTATCTCACTCCATATTTTATCTTTGGCGGGTTTCAACTGTGGATTTCGCCAATTGTCACACGTAATAGGAACTAGTGAACGAACAAGTGGACCAATGTAACTAGTCAACATTGCGCCATTAGGCTCAATTAGTTAACCTGTTTCATTCCAATGAACGTCGTATTTTATTCCCTTGTTGTTGCACCCCAAATTTTACCCTCAGATACTATGGTTTTCTGCACGTCATTTTTTGCCAGTCATTTTAGCATTTGCGTTCAATTGGGCCGTTATTCATTAGTCAAACATATTTTGTCAATCTTGCCATTCCTTATTTTAATTACTATCACTACTTCCCTATTTAGTTAAATATTTATTTTAAGATTTATTTAGAATTTATTTAAATCCATTTTAGCCTATCTTTTTATATAGTATATGTTTAAGTTAGTTTTAATTTTGAACTTAATTTAATTTTAATTTTAATTTAGCTTTCTCTAGTTTAGTTAATTTAGTGTAATCTTATTTTTAATTATAATTGTAGTTTTACTTTCTATTTCTTTAGTGTAATCTTATCCGTCCTTGATTTCACCTTCAATCAATCATTTTCCATCAACCCGTTTGACGTGATCCCTAGTTAAGGCGTTTTTTTTTCGTCAATCTTTTTGATAAAGTGTTCAAAAGTCTAGCTTATACTGGTACGCAGAGTTGTTTCTGCCTTTTCTGGTTTCTCTTGAAGATCCCGTTTGAACTCTTCATTATAAGAATCTCCAGGAAATCTGTTTATCCTTTTGTTTCACATTGATCCCCAAGTGGAGATCGTGTCTTCTTCCTGTCTTCATACTCTTTGACAATGTGAGCCTTTATCTCACCGGTAAAGTGAAGACATTCCCGGTTTATCTTAAACCTTTGGCTAAGCTAGACTTATGTCCGATCTTTACCTTTGAGTGTCAGATCTTGATTCTTTGTGCAGTATTTGTAACGCCCCGATTTGTTTAATTCTATTTATTTATTTCATTTATTTGAATTTTGTGAAATGTGTGAATTTATTGCATTTTACCTGCTAATTGAGTTAATTGGTTAATTTCTCTGATAGGTAAAATATTTTCAATAAATTATAATTTTCTTTTCAACTTTTATTTCATGAAAATATATTCCATCGCTGTTTATGTTTTATCGCATTTTGAGAGCGTTTGGGAGATATTTGAGCGTAAGGGCAAAATGGTCATTTTGGGTAGTTAGATATTTTGTTATAAATAGAAAGTGGAAAGAAAAAGAGAGAAAAGAAAATAGAGAGAAAGAAAAGAGAAGATGGAAAGGAAGAGGAAAGAAAAGAGGAGAAAGAGAAGAAAATCGAAGATTCTCCGTTTCAAGCGCGATTAATCGGGTAAGGGTGAGAAGTTTCAATTATATCTTGCTTGTGTATGTATATGTGTTGTTTGTTGTAATTGTTTGATTGTTTCGTGACTTTTCGTATCGATTGGAATTAGGAGCGATTGATAGAAATCGATGTTTTCACGAATGAAATTCAATATAAACCGCATAGAATACTCGTTGATTATGTCTAAACATGTTTTGGTTGTTCTGGTATGAATTAGAAGTGTTTGGGTGGTAAAAATGATGTATTTTGGTCCCATATGACCTAGGTTGACGCTGCTGCGAATTCTGGGTTTCGCGGGTTCGCCTAGCGAGCCCCAGCGAAGGAACGGGGCGAACGTTCGCTAGATGGTTCGCCTAGCGAACTTTATGACTGTTTTCCACTGCCTTGGTTCGCTAGGATTTGCCTAGCGAATACTGGAGCGAACGTGATATTTTCCAATTTTGTTTTCGTCGTAATTTTCAAACCGTAAGTCCGTTTTGGTCGCCGTTCGAAGCGTTGGAAAGCTAATGAAAAGATATTTCTTTTAAAAATGGTTTGGAGGGCAGTAGATGAATTATTTAGGTCGTGGTTTTGGAAAAGTGTTGGTTTGTTGGGTTTTTATCGCGTTAACCGTGTGCGATTGACGTGTTATCATGCTATATGCTTTTAATATGTATCGTATGGCTTGTGTGCTGGTATATGATGTGAATATATATGATAAGTGTTGGTGATGATGGTTTGTGGTGTTATGGAGGAATAAATGTGTGTTTTGGGTTTTGATTTCAATGTGTGATAATGATGTGTTGTGAGTAGCATTTGATATGTAAATCCCTTGTGTGAGAAACTATGATGTTGTTGTGATTTGTGGTATGTGATATGATTGTGGTATTTATGGCTTGTGATGAAGTGCATTGTTTATGTGAAATTTCAATGTATGTTGTGTGGTGGCATTTAGGGTTTGAAATGCATTGTTTGAATTGCTTTGCAATGCATGAATGTGATGATGTTGAAGCATGTGATAAGTTGTTGTAATTGTTGTGGTTGTTGATTTGTGGCCTAAGGGCAAGAATATGCAATGTGTGGTATTGGATTATATATGCATGATTATGGATGTGTATGTGGGTGCAATGTGAATGTCATGAGTCATTGTATGCCAAACATCATAATATGCATTGTTGAAACGTCCTAAGTGACGGATTGATTCCAGAGGGAATCTGCTATAACGTTGTGTGCCTTAAAAATAAGAGGTGTGAGCGATATGATGGATCGTGTGCCTTAAACATAAGAGGTGTGAGCGATGGTTATAGACGATCGTGTGCCCTTGTGGGGTGTGAGCGATCGGGTCGTGTGCCCATGCGGGGTGTGAGCGATCCATAAACGTCGTGTGCCCATGCGGGATATGAGCGACGGGGGACATCGTATGCCCGACGGGGAGTTACAGTGATGTAGCGAGCGATGGTTCCAATAGTTCCTGAGTGAACTGGTGATGAGAAATACTTGGAGTCGGTACCGCATAGCATGTGCATAGAGTCGTTGTATCGATCTATGTGCATTTGCATAAATCATGAATTAATTGTGCATGGAAATGTGAATGTGATTGATGAGATGAAATATGCGCAATTGTATTGAATGGTATAGATTTGATTGATTATGTGATTATGTGTGGGAAATTGTGAAATCATTGAATATGTGTTGAGATTTATGATTGGATTGGTAAATTGATGTGCATATGTGATAAATGCATTGACTGTGAATAATATGTTTTAGGCATAGACATATGCTATGTGATGTGTGATGCGTTTCTCTATGTGATGACTTGGTATGCCTTATGTGCAAATACGTGATTATGTTGGATAATTGATACAGGTTATGTATTTGTGACATGCTATATGTTTTGGTATGTGATGTGTGAGGTGAGAATAACTGTGTATATGATTTTTATGTGTTTTTGCATATTATTATGCAATCTTGGTTTAGTTGTTATTTCTCACCCTTCAGCTGGAATATGCTTTTTATGGCATAGTGCAGATTGTCAGCTTTAGCGGCTTGGAGGCTTTTGTGGAGATTAGTCCTCCGTTCCGTTGTCGGTCTTGGTGTCTGCTCGGATACGTAGCACGGGAGTTGGGGAACGATTATTTTATATGTATATAATTGTTGAATGTATTTTGTATTTATATTTTGATGTTCTAAAACCATTTATTTGTAAAACAAGTCGGTTATGGATTTTTCCGCTTTATTCCATAATTGACATTTCCTTTATTATGGAAAAAGTTTCCCCTTTGAGGGTACTCTATTTTATGCTATGTATCAAATTTATGAGCAGGGATTGTATTTTGTTCATTTAAGTGTGACATCCCTGTTTCCTGTCGAAAAAATAAATTTTTAGTTACTCTGATTTTATTTATGTATTATGTATTCGCGATGGGATTTGGGGTGTTACATTAGTGGTATCAGAGCAGGTCGGTCCGTCCGGCCAAGTTGTTGAGTCAGTTGGGGTGACAGTCGAATACTGTCGTTGTTGTTTGTCCCTTAGTACGTGATATATGTGTGAAACACTGTCAGTACTTTCTGGTGTTTCTAATCCTTTGTCTTCAGGATTGAGAATGAGATAAGTGGGGGAGAAGTTGGAACTTCTCCAAGTTGCTTCAGGTGGAGCGTTGGCTCAGTGTGTTGTGAATTGCAAGATTGTAAGTGTTGTTAGGGCAGTGTTGTTCCTGATTCTGGAGGGAATACGGAGGTAAGGTTTATGTCAACTAAGGATTTGTGCCTTAGGTAGTTTGGTGCACAGGATGCAAGAAATGCTATTATAGTTTGGTAAGGATGGTTTATGCCCCATCATGATTGTCGGTTGTCTATTGACAAATTGAGGAACTGATCATCCTTAATCTCTTGTTGATAGCAGACGGGCATTATGTTGGATGGAATAGGCGTGTCTTTCCGGCTTTGATAGTATGTGCAATGAATTGTTTGGAATTTAAGGAAATGATTACGGATTGTTTTGATGAGTTGATGAAGATTCTTATACTGGAAGATGAGGCGGATTAGAGGCTTTGGTATGTTGGTTCAGTATGAAGTTTTGAGAGTGAATGATTGGGCATCGTTAATGGTGGTTCTCAGAGAGAAGGGTGTAAACTCAAATTGGACGAAGGTGAAGATTTGAGGTTTGGATCTACTAAGTAAGTAGAAAACTCTTAGTAGATAGGACTAAGATGTTGTTTGGTCTGTGATGATAGTGTTCTGGAAATTGGCAGGAAGTCACAGTGTTGGGCCGTCAGTTGTGCATGGTTTTCAGATGTGTTATGGATGGAACATTAAGGCGTTGTCTTAGGGAGCTCCTGTTTGGTTAGTAACAAAAAGGAATGATGGTTGAATGGAATAACAAGTATGATGCATATGATGGTATTGGTTTTGAGACTATGGAAAGCGAAACTTAGAGTTCTGGTGAGGTTTGGAGTCTTTGGAGTTTTAGAGCATTAATGGAAATTTTGGGAAAACCCTAGGTGTGGATGTAATGTTTGAGAGTTATTTTGGGATGGTTGTTGCTACACGTGGGGATTTATGGAATTTGGACTGTTAGGAGAAGAAATTGCGTATGGATTGCTAACAGTTGAATAAGGTAACGATTGAGAACAAGTGTCCACTTTCAGGAATAGATAACTGGAATGGTTTGGCTGAGTTTGAGTGAACTTGTAATTGTTTGGAATGTTTGATAAGAGTGATGGATTGTGTGAGTAACCAGTTACCCAAGGAAAAGAATTTTGCAAGAACTTTAAGAATTTGTATCTTTTGGAATTTGTTTGGGTATTACAACGTGCAGTGATGTTATTTGGTGTTAGTAAGGAATTTGTAATGTTTGTGGAGTAGAGGAATCGTATCTTCCATATTTATTTGGATAAGTTAGTAATGGCTTTGATTGAGGATATTCGGATCTATTGTAAACCCTGAGGAAGAACAGGTAGAGTGTTTGAGATTTGAATCACAAGTGTTGAAAAGAGACGAAGTTGTATGCGGAGTTATTCGAGTGAGAATTTGGGTAAAAAAAAAAGGGTTAGTTTTCTTGGATATGTTATTTTAGATGAGAGTATGGTTATGGATCCATCGGAAGTAGATGCAGTTCTACAATGAGAGGTTCCGAAGTTGGTTAAGGAGATTAGAAACTTTTGGGCTCAGTTGGTTGTTACGGAAGGTTATGGAAGACTTTGCTAAGTTCGTACTTCTGTTGTCTCAGTTGGCTTGCAAAGGGTGAGTCGTTTGTCTGGATGTTCGTTGTGAGTAAGTTTTGGTGAGCTGAAGTAGAAGTTGGCTACGACTTCAGTTTTGATTCTGGATGATCCTAATAAACTGTTTGTGAGATGTGTCTTTGAGGAGTTTAGACAATGTGTTAATGCAAGAGGGAAAAGTCGTGGCTTATGCTTTACGACAATTGAGGATTCATAAAAGGATCGATACTATTCAGGATTTGGAATTGGACGCGATTGTATTGTGTTGAAGAATCTGGAGGTATTGTTTTAAGGGTTTTAGGTTCAAGGTGTTTGGATGGAGGAATTGACGGTTTTGGATATGTAACAAGACTGTTGTAATTCTGAGTTTTCGCAGGTTCGCCTAGCGAACCATTCAGCGAAGGGTAGCGAATGTTCGCTACGGGTATTCGCTTAGCGAAGGCGTGAGCGAAGGTTCGCTGAGTTGTTCGCCTAGCGAAGTTTGGGTGTTTTGATGTTGGAAGTTACTGCCTCGGTTCGCCAAGGGATTCGCCTAGCGAACTTTGTGTCTGTTTTTAGCTAGTAGTTGGTTCGCTGGAACATTCGCCTAGCGAAGGTGCTAGCGAATGCTCGCGAGAAGGTTCGCCCAGCGAACAGTGCTGTTTGTGTAATTTTGTTTTCTGCATAACTTTGATTTGTAACTCGGAGTAAGGCACGGTCGGATGGTTGGAATTCCTGATTAGTTATGACTTTGGCTCGAATTATCCTATTGGTAAAGTTTATGTCGTGCGTGATGAGTTAAGTTGAGAGTTTTACTTATGTCTGCTTTGATGGTTAAAGAGTGGGAACTTTTGGGAGAATTTAGAGATTTGGGTTGGTGTGTGAATTGACGTCTGATAGTGTGTAGTTGGGTGTTTTGGTTATATGTTCGATTGGTGAATTATAGCATTATTGTAGTATGGTTGTGTGACAAGGATGTTGGTGTTCTGGTTTTGTTGATGTTGTGGAGACCTTGTGGTGTTGTGGAACTTTATGTTCTTGTTTGGGTTGTTGTCTCGTTTCCATTGTGTTGGTTCGAGTGCGTGTAGCTAATTCCAGTGTGGGGAATTAAGGGAGTGTTACCTACGGTGAGGGTAACGATCTTGTTGTGTTTCGGTTCTAGAGTGAACCGGTGTGTTGGTATCTTGGCTTTTCTATGAGTCGTGAGTTAGTCGTCAAGTGCATTGTATGGGCTTTGCATCTTGTCGTCGTTGTGGTCGTCGTTGTCGTGTCGTTGTTGTATCTGCTATTGGCAAGGTGGTTTGCCAGTTGTGTTATTCGTGGTGTGCCTTTTGTTGGCATGTTGGGTTGTTAGTCGGATGCGGGAGTCGTGTCCGAAGTGTTCGTCTCGGTATATTTTCGAGGACGAAAATGTCTAAGTGGGGGAGAATTGTAACGCCCCGATTTGTTTAATTCTATTTATTTATTTCATTTATTTGAATTTTGTGAAATGTGTGAATTTATTGCATTTTACCTGCTAATTGAGTTAATTGGTTAATTTCTCTGATAGGTAAAATATTTTCAATAAATTATAATTTTCTTTTCAACTTTTATTTCATGAAAATATATTCCATCGCTGTTTATGTTTTATCGCATTTTGAGAGCGTTTGGGAGATATTTGAGCGTAAGGGCAAAATGGTCATTTTGGGTAGTTAGATATTTTGTTATAAATAGAAAGTGGAAAGAAAAAGAGAGAAAAGAAAATAGAGAGAAAGAAAAGAGAAGATGGAAAGGAAGAGGAAAGAAAAGAGGAGAAAGAGAAGAAAATCGAAGATTCTCCGTTTCAAGCGCGATTAATCGGGTAAGGGTGAGAAGTTTCAATTATATCTTGCTTGTGTATGTATATGTGTTGTTTGTTGTAATTGTTTGATTGTTTCGTGACTTTTCGTATCGATTGGAATTAGGAGCGATTGATAGAAATCGATGTTTTCACGGATGAAATTCAATATAAACCGCGTAGAATACTCGTTGATTATGTCTAAACATGTTTTGGTTGTTCTGGTATGAATTAGAAGTGTTTGGGTGGTAAAAATGATGTATTTTGGTCCCATATGACCTAGGTTGACACTGCTGCGAATTCTGGGTTTCGCGGGTTCGCCTAGCGAGCCCCAGCGAAGGAACGGGCGAACGTTCGCTAGATGGTTCGCCTAGCGAACTTTATGACTGTTTTCCACTGCCTTGGTTCGCTAGGATTCGCCTAGCGAATACTGGAGCGAACGTGATATTTTCCAATTTTGTTTTCGTCGTAATTTTCAAACCGTAAGTCCGTTTTGGTCGCCGTTCGAAGCGTTGGAAAGCTAATGAAAAGCTCTTTCTTTTAAAAATGGCTTGGAGGGCAGTAGATTAATTATTTAGGTCTTGGTTTTGGAAAAGTGTTGGTTTGTTGGGTTTTTATCGCGTTAACCGTGTGCGATTGATGTGTTATCATGCTATATGCTTTTAATATGTATCGTATGGCTTGTGTGCTGGTATATGATGTGAATATATATGATAAGTGTTGGTGATGATGGTTTGTGGTGTTATGGAGGAATAAATGTGTGTTTTGGGTTTTGATTTCAATGTGCGATAATGATGTGTTGTGAGTAGCATTTGATATGTAAATCCCTTGTGTGAGGAACTATGATGTTGTTGTGATTTGTGGTATGTGATATGATTGTGGTATTATGGCTTGTGATGAAGTGCATTGTTTATGTGAAATTTCAATGTATGTTGTGTGGTGGCATTTAGGGTTTGAAATGCATTATTTGAATTGCTTTGCAATGCATGAATGTGATGATGTTGAAGCATGTGATAAGTTGTTGTAATTGTTGTGGTTGTTGATTTGTGGCCTAAGGGCAAGAATATGCAATGTGTGGTATTGGATTATATATGCATGATTATGGATGTGTATGTGGGTGCAATGTGAATGTCATGAGTCATTGTATGCCAAACATCATAATATGCATTGTTGAAACGTCCTAAGTGACGGATTGATTCCAGAGGGAATCTGCTATAACGTCGTGTGCCTTAAAAATAAGAGGTGTGAGCGATATGATGGATCGTGTGCCTTAAACATAAGAGGTGTGAGCGATGGTTATAGACGATCGTGTGCCCTTGTGGGGTGTGAGCGATCGGGTCGTGTGCCCATGCGGGGTGTGAGCGATCCATAAACGTCGTGTGCCCATGCGGGATATGAGCGACGGGGGACATCATATGCCCGACGGGGAGTTACAGTGATGTAGCGAGCGATGGTTCCAATAGTTCCTGAGTGAACTGGTGATGAGAAATACTTGGAGTCGGTACCGCATAGCATGTGCATAGAGTCGTTGTGTCGATCTATGTGCATTTGCATAAATCATGAATTAATTGTGCATGGAAATGTGAATGTGATTGATGAGATGAAATATGCGCAATTGTATTGAATGGTATAGATTTGATTGATTATGTGATTATGTGTGGGAAATTGTGAAATCATTGAATATGTGTTGAGATTTATGATTGGATTGGTAAATTGATGTGCATATGTGATAAATGCATTGACTGTGAATAATATGTTTTAGGCATAGACATATGCTATGTGATGTGTGATGCGTTTCTCTATGTGATGACTTGGTATGCCTTATGTGCAAATACGTGATTATGTTGGATAATTGATACAGGTTATGTATTTGTGACATGCTATATGTTTTGGTATGTGATGTGTGAGGTGAGAATAACTGTGTATATGATTTTTATGTGTTTTTGCATATTATTATGCAATCTTGGTTTAGTTGTTATTTCTCACCCTTCAGCTGGAATATGCTTTTTATGGCATAGTGCAGATTGTCAGCTTTAGCGGCTTGGAGGCTTTTGTGGAGATTAGTCCTCCGTTCCGTTGTCGGTCTTGGTGTCTGCTCGGATACGTAGCACGGGAGTTGGGGAACGATTATTTTATATGTATATAATTGTTGAATGTATTTTGTATTTATATTTTGATGTTCTAAAACCATTTATTTGTAAAACAAGTCGGTTATGGATTTTTCCGCTTTATTCCATAATTGACATTTCCTTTATTATGGAAAAAGTTTCCCCTTTGAGGGTACTCTATTTTATGCTATGTATCAAATTTATGAGCAGGGATTGTATTTTGTTCATTTAAGTGTGACATCCCTGTTTCCTGTCGAAAAAATAAATTTTTAGTTACTCTGATTTTATTTATGTATTATGTATTCGCGATGGGATTTGGGGTGTTACAGTATTCCCCAAGAAGTCTAACCTTAAGTCCAGTCATCGCTGGCATCTTTCCTGCTGTTTAAAACCAATCCTGCTTGAATCGTGTCAAGCTTGAACCTAAAGTCCAATTATCGTTGGCACCGTCTTTGGTTTGAATCGAGTCACCTTAGGCTTTTAAGATCTTGTTCTTGTTTGAATCGTGTCAAACCTGAACCGAGTCCTTGTTCGAATCGTGTCGGACATTGTCTCTTGTTTTAAGATCTTGTTCTTGTTTGAATCGTGTCAAACCTGAACTGAGTCCTTGTTAGAATTGTGTCAAACATTGTCTCTTGTTTTAAGATCTTGTTCTTGTTTGAATCGTGTCAAACCTGAACCGAGTCCTTGTTCGAATCGTGTCGGACATTGTCTCTTATTTTAAGATCTTGTTCTTGTTTGAATCGTGTCAAACCTGAACCGAGTCCTTGTTCGAATCGTGTCGGACATTGTCTCCTATTTTAAGATTTTGTTCTTGTTTGAATCATGTCAAACCTGAACCGATTCCTTGTTCGAATCGTGTCAGACATTATCTCTTCTTTTAAGATCTTGTTCTTGTTTGAATCGTGTCAAACCTGAACCGAGTCCTTGTTCGAATTGTGTCAGACTTTGTCTCTTATTTTAGGATCTTGTTCTTTTTTGAATCGTGTCAAACTTGAACCGAGTCCTTGTTCGAATCGTGTCGAACATTGTCTCTTGTCTTAAGATCCCGTTCCTGTTTGATTCCTGTCAAACTTAGACCCAAAGTCCAATTATCGTTGGCACCGTCTTTGGTTTGAATCGAGTCACCTTAGGCTTTTATTTCAGTTTGTTCCTGCTGGAATCGTGTCAAGCTTGAACCTAAAGTCCAGTCATCGCTGGCATCCTCCATAAACGGGATCATATTTGTTATCTCAACCAGTTCCGGTACATTTTTTATTCATTAACCGCATTCACATCCAAAAGTTCCAGTCACCTTTCATCATCTGACGCAGAGTTTACCTTTGTCTTTTCTGGCTTTTCTTGAAGATCCCGTTTGAACTCTTCAGTATAGGAAATCCCCAGAAAATCTTTGTAGGATGTCTATCCTTTTATTTTAATCTGATCCCCTATGGTGATCATGTCTTCTTTCTGGTTTCATGCCCAGTAAGAATGTGTCTTTTCCCCAGTATCGTCCGGTTACTTTTGAACCGCGTCGTCTACCTCCCTGGATCTTTCCCCAGTGGAGAACACCTCTTTGGTGTCCTATCCCCAGTAAGAACTTGTAGGGTTTCCCCTCAATTTTTCTATTTTTAGTGTTTCCTTGGAGTATCCCCAGTAAGTCTCTTTTGGTCTGTTAGCTTGTATCCCCAGTGAGTTTACCTCAAGGATACTAACCTTCATCCTTCCCCGGTGTTATCCACCTGTGTGTGTTTGCTTTCGTTGTTGATTGCATTTTTGCACCATCATGGCATCATATCATCATACTAGAAGTTCATGGCACATCCGCATCCTAGACTAGTTTGGTTCATATCATTGCATATCAGCGTATCTAAGGGCAAAATTTTCGGTTATCTATATTTAAATATCTTTCACCATCTTTCCATATCCCTTGTCATCCGGTGAAGATATTTAAATAGGGGCAACAGTTGCACCCCAAATTTTACCCTCAGATACTATGGTTTTCTGCACGTTATTTTTTGCTGGTCATTTTAGCATTTGCGTTCAATTGGGACGTTAGTCATTAGTCAAACATATTTTGTCAATCTTGTCATTCCTTATTTTAATTACTATCACTACTTCCCTATTTAGTTAAATATTTATTTTAAGATTTATTTAGAATTTATTTAAATCCATTTTAGCCTATCTTTTTATATAGTATATGTTTAAGTTAGTTTTAATTTTGAACTTAATTTAATTTTAATTTTAATTTAGCTTTCTCTAGTTTAGTTAATTTAGTGTAATCTTATTTTTAATTATAATTGTAGTTTTACTTTCTATTTCTTTAGTGTAATTTATTTTAATTTAACTTAATTTTCAAAAGTTTCATGAAAAAAAAGAAATACACATTTCAGTCCAATTCATTTACAAGTGTTCAATATACACAATTTAAATGTCATTAAGTTTCTTCTCTATTCCTTCTTGTTTCTTGCAGAGTCCAGTTCTATGCATTACCATTACAAGAAAATCACAAAAAATCCAAAAAGCCCACATAAGTCCATTTACAAAAGAAATAAAAAAAACAACACTCTTTCTCCAGCCGTACTCCCCAAGTCCCCTTTTTCAATACACCAGACATGGACTGCACTACTAAAGCTACCTCTGCAGCATACTACACGCCTCTACAGCACACTCCAAGCCTCCTAATTCCCTGCTACAAGCAAGTACCTACACCATGACCATACATTGGTTTTGCTGACAGAAAAATAAAAAAGGATCAAGGCCAAAGCAATTTGAAACGACCTTACACCGTATTCCCAAAATCCTGCTACACAAACCCTCTGCTACAACTTTGCCAAGCCCCACAACCAAAACTTTTTCCAAGCCAATATCAAATCTTCCAAACCAACAACACACGCGACCTGCTACGAAAAAGAACATTTCACCAGAAAATTTAAAAGAGAAAAACACACAAAGTCAATTCACAAAAATTCCAGAAGTGATATCCACAGAAAAAGCAGAGCGACACGCTATAATCAGGACCACCACACCAGTTCAAAAATTTCACAAAGCATAAAAGAGGGAGATCGACAGAAAACTCGAAAAGAAAAAAAGAGAAAATAAAAACAAACCTTCTCATTCTCTTTCACAAAAACTCCAACGGAAACCCTCTCCCTTTCCTCCCTCTGGACATAAGACCAAAAACCAAACAAACCTCACTGCCACTGCGCCTTATCTTCATCCGTTCACTGCTACCACTTACAGCAACCCAAACAACCTCTCCTTCAACTCTTCTTCGAATCACTCCAAAATCATAAAACCCAGCTCCAAAACTCTTTCATCCAACATCAGTACCTACAGTACTTATCACCTTCATCATCCTCACTCCACCAGAACCTAATCACTCCTATTCCAAATCTTCCCCTGCTCACGAACCCTCTCCATTCACAACAATAAAACAGACCACCATTCTCCATCAAAAACCTAGAAATTCTATAACACGCTTTATACATATCATCATCATAAACACTTTCAAACCCATCTCCATCTTCCGCCACCAACATTAAACCCTAAACTTCCTCTTTTATTCTCGATCGATTCACAAACCTCAAATCACAAACAGTTCAAAATGGATTTAGAAAAGAGATGAGGATAGAGTCGAGAAGATGTGACTCTCAAGTGCATCACCAATTGATTAAACTGAGAACTTGATTTGAAGCTAATCACAAACCAAAATGATTGCGAACAGTAGGAGGAAAGCGAGCGGTCGTGACGAAGATTGAATGGAAGAATGTCGAGTTGCGTTCCTCATCGTTTCGCGTTGAATCTTGTTCCATCTTTTGGCGCGATGAGGAGAAAACCCTCTGAGCAGCGTTCACGGTGTCGTTTGATTTTTCACTGAGTAGCGTTCTTGGTGTTGCGTTTTTTTTATTTTTATTTTTTTCTCTCTTGAGTACATCGTGTATCCGGTCCTGGCTTTTTAAGTTTCTCCCTAGCCGTTTTGATTCATGTGATAGGGTTTGGATAGGATTAAGGGGTCAAATGGGTCAACAGAACCTGACCCGTTCTCTCCACTTTCCACAACGGGCCTCTGCGCCCCATAATGGTTGGCCCATGAAATCTCAGCATCGCACCATGTTTCAATATTTCAACCCTTTTTCTTATTTTTTTAGTTTTGTTAAATATTTTATTGATTTTTTTTTTTACTAATTTTCTTGCTAAGAATTTTTTTTGTAAATTAATATATTTTGTCAATAATTTTGATTTAGAACCTTTCTAAATATTTTGTTAGATATTTTGTTAATTATATTTTATTAGTTATTTTCTTAAATGGCATTTTATTTTCTCAAAACCTTTTTTCAATTATTTTTTTGGTTATCACTTTGTTTAGATTTATTTCTTGATTTATCTTCACTTTGATTTTCATCTTCGATTTTCTCTTCGATATTATTAGGGCCTATGACATAAAAAACTTCTTGATTTTGTTGATTTATTCAAGTCACAAATATCATGATTCATATGAGGCCATTTTCAATTTATTTTATTGGTCAATGAAAATCTAATAGAAAGGTATTCGATTTATCGATCTAAATCCTTATTTAGATGAGACCGATTTTATTTTCATTTCGAGCCCGTTTCTTTATTTTGTGGGCCGATGATATTACGGAAATCACGACTTAGTCGATTTATCAAATTACTAAAAGTCGTGATATGTATGAGGCCACCTTCTTTATTTTATCGGTCGATGAAAGTCGAATATCATAGATTATCGGTTTCTCGATTAAATCATGATTATGACGAGACCGAATTTATTTCTACTTTATTCTGTATTTTCTTATATCTTCATTTTCATTTTTGACCGATGAAGTCTTTCTATTCACGAACGTTGTTAGCGAAGCGACGAACCTTCATTATTTCAAATCTGTAGTGAGTGATCATTGAGATTTCTTTATATACTTTGAGATCGTGATAGGTTACCTTCAACTAATCAACGAGAGTTTGTGACTCAAGACGAGGTCTCCACCTTTTCTTTTCGTGTGGCACGATTTCATCGGAGAATGATCTTCTATATCATTTCTCTATCGTGTCTTAACACAAAGATTGAATTGTGCCTCCTCCTATAGTGTGGTCTTCCTCATAGACTGTGCTACGACGGTTTTGCACTACATTGGACCCTATTCATCGATCCAATAAATTAATCAACAATCACTAAATTTACTTTCAGTCTATATATATATATATATATATATATATATATATATATATATATATATATATATCTTGATTTATTCTTTATGTCGATTATTATCCTTGTTCTTATTATCATTGTTCATATTTATATCTTGTGTATATTTTTCATTTTATTTGTTCATTTAAAATACACTAATAAATATCGAAATCCTAAAAAACTCAATTGACCGGACTGTGGTTACTATTGTGTTTTGGACTGAGGACTTAGATTTAGGACCCTTTGCCCTATGCTCTTGGAGTGGAGGTTTTGATCTTGGTTTGTCAGTGGCTCACCGACATGCACTCTATTTTGGGTTAGATTTTTCTATCTCTTGCTTATTTACATTGATGCGTTTTTATCTCTTGATGTCTGCTTGTATATATGTTGGCCTGGCATTGTTTTAGAATTCTAGCACGTTAAGCATGATACTATGTATTTACTGTCATTCTTTGATTTATTATCACTTGACTTTAGTGTCACTGTATATACCATGTTCATATCTTGTTCATTCCGTCTTCATCATATTCATGTTCATATCCTGTTTATATTATCTGGATTATATCTTTGTTCAATATTCACACTGTTTATATCATATTCATGATTGTTCACACTTGACCCTCCTTCCAAAGGAAAGTTCTTACTTTGACTCCTAAGTCCATAGAATACCTTACCTTTCATCCTTGGCCTCATAAGAGCCGTTTACCTCATAGTTTAGTAATAGGATGGAATTATCATGAACTCCATGTGATTCTCACTATCATGAGAACTCACTTTACCTTTTACTCAGACTTACAGAGTTATCATGAACTCTGTATGGTTCTCACTATCATGAGAATTCACTTCCTCCCTTTATAACGTAGACTTAGAGAGTTATCGTGGACTCTACGTGAGTTTATGCTCATTCCCTTTGGAATGTTGGCCATGGCCAATGTTTCCTTTTCTTTCACCCTTAGTTAGGTGAACTACGGTTGCTCTGATTCTTCAGTCAGATACGTAGGCACAAGATGCGACGTCTTGGCGAGCAAACTTAGTGTACATACCCTTAGGTCTTTACCTTAGTACAGATTTATCTTAGTAAGCAAACATAATGTTACGGTGAAAATTGGATAACAAATTATTAATTAATTTGCATCATTTTCTTTTAGAACCGACTTTGATTTATCCAAACGAAAGGTTCAAGATCGTTAGAAAAACCTAAGGGGAAAGATCTAAGGTTCGGGGGTTGGTTAAGCCTAGGGAAGGTATTAGCACCCTAAATGTCCGTAGTACTCTACGGGAACCTCTTGTTAATGCTATCTTATGTTTGCTAAAGGTTCTATGCTAAAGGTTGAAACCCTAGGGGTTAGTATCTAAGTATACTCGATAAAGCATCACACTTTAATAGAACACACAAGACAATGCTTGACATGATTCAAACAGAGTCCAAGTTCAAGTTTGACACGATACAAAGGAGAACCCATAAGACGATGCTTGACGCGATTCAAACATAGTCCAAGTTCAAGTTTGACATGATTCAAACGAGAACACATAAGACAATGCTTGACACGATTCAAACAAAGTCCAAGTTCAAGTTTGACACGATTCAAACGAGAACAGCTCTAAAAATATTTAATGTTAAACTTCTTGGGGAACAGCAAAAAGGTTTTAAAGATTCAAATCTGGCACGCAAAGGTTAAGACCGAACAAGCACGACACAAAGCAAACCGAGAATGTCTTTACTTCACTGGGGAAATAAAGACAGGCACAACAAAAGACCACAAGCAAAACAGAGCACAAAGAATGCAAAGATGCTAGGGTATGATGCATATGCTTAGCTATATGCTAGAAACGACGCGAACGATGCAAAACAGGAAAGAAGAAAGGAAAGCACAAGCCAACACCCTGAAATCCAAGCATCAAGGATAACCGGGGCAATCTTCTTTTCACTTGAGATGGCAACTCCATGCCAAAAACAGTACTGCTACCTCTTCTTGCACAAATTTGATTCCATAAAGCGTCTTAATTCCAGAGTAAAACTTAGTTTATCTTTGAGTTCTCTTAGAACATTGCAATATTTCCGTTTTCAAAAATCAAGTGAAAATGACAAAGTTTTGCAAAGATAAAGATGATAGCGTATTAAACAAGAAGGTGGTTCAATAGCTGATATTCATTGAAAAATGGTGACTTGCCAAATAGCAGAGTCCCATGAAATATTACAAATGCATCAAAATGGAACTTTAGCAAAGGTTACATTGTATTCAATGACCAATAACCCTAATGACTAAGGACTCCAGTTGTAGCAAAAACTTGAGTTCCTCTGGGGATTCCTGGATACCAAAGAGGTGTCCTTGTCTCAAGCATAATACTTCCACACCGAATCAGCATTCACGGGATGCGCAAGCTGTTCACCGTCCATAGTTGTAAGAAACAGTGACCCTCCTGAAAACACTGTCTTGACTACGAATGGACCCTCATAATTGGGTGCCCACTTCCCACGGGCGTCTCTTTGTGACGGCAGAGTCTTCTTAAGTACCAATTCGCCTACTCGGAATTCCCGAGTGCGGACCTTTTTATCAAATGCTCTCTTCATCTTCTTCTGGTACAACTGACCATGACACATGGCTGTCAGGCGCTTCTCATCAATTAGATTTAGCTGATCATATCTTTCTTGAACCCATTCAGCTTCATCAAGCTTCGTTTCCATCAATATCCTCAGAGAAGGTATCTCAACTTCTATAGGGAGGACAACATCCATTCCATATACTAAAGAAAAAGGGGTTGCCCCTGTTGATGTTCTGACGGACGTTCTATATCCATGTAGTGCATATGGCAACATCTCATGCCAATCCTTGTATGTTTTGACCATTTTTTGAAGAATTTTCTTGATATTCTTGTTTGCAGCTTCGACCGCTCCATTCATCTTCGGACGATACGGTGAAGAGTTATGGTGCTCAATCTTGAAGTTATCACATAACTCCTTCATGGTTTTGTTATTCAAATTGGTTCCATTGTCAGTTATGATTCTGCTCGGAATCCCATAACGACAAATGATATTGTTCTTAATGAAGCGAGCAACTACTTGCTTAGTTATGTTCGCATAAGAGGCGGCCTCCACCCACTTGGTAAAGTAATCTATAGCCACCAAAATGAAGCGATGTCCATTAGACGCTTTAGGCTCAATTGCCCCAATCATGTCAATGCCCCACATAGAGAACGGCCAGGGTGATGATAGCACATTCAACAGAGTAGGAGGAACATGCATCTTGTCCACATAAATCTGACATTTATGGCATTTTCTAGCGTACTGGATGCAATCAGTCTCCATAGTCAACCAATAGTATCCAGCCCTCAAAATCTTCTTAACCATGGCATGTCCATTGGCGTGAGTGCCAAAAGCCCCTTCATGAATATCATGGATCAACAAATCTGCTTCTCTCTTATCGACACATCTTAACAAAACCATATCATGATTCCTTTTGTACAGTACACCGTTGCTGATAAAGAATTTGGCTGACAATCTATGCAGAGTCTTCTTATCAAGAGTGGAGGCGTTGGCCGGATATTCTTGATTCTTTAAGAAGTTCAAGATGTCATGAAAACAAGGTTTGCCGTCTGATTCTTCTTTACTGGATCTTCGTTGATAAATCTAACTTGCCACATCGAAGCCAGTGTTGCTAAAGCATCAGCCACATGATTCTCAGTACGTGGCACATGGTGAAAAGTTATCTCATCAAAACACTTAATCAAATCCAAAGCATATGCCTGATAAGGGATAAGCTTCTCATCTTTGGTCTCCCACTCGCCTCTGATTTGATAAATGACCAGAGCAGAGTCACCCATAACCTCAAGAAAGCAGATTCCAAGATGGATTGCAGCTTCCAGGCCCAGAATGCTTGCTTCATACTCAGCAATGTTATTCGTACACCCAAAATCCAATCTAGTTGTGAAAGGGGTGTAGCCATCTTCAGGATTAATTATAACAACACCTACTTCATGCCCCTTGTAATTGGACGAACCGTCGAACATCATCTTCCATCTATACTCATCCCTGGGATCTTCTTCAGAACTTGACTCCTCACAATCCTTCACTGCCATAATATCCTCGTCAGGGAAATAAAATTTGAGTGGTTCATAGTCTTCAACTGGTTGATCGGCAAGATATTCTGAAAGAACACTTCCTTTAATGGCCTTTTGAGTGACATACTGAATGTCATATTCAGATAACAATATGTGCCAACGGGCAAGTCTACCCGTTTGAGCGGGTTTCTCGAAAATGTACTTTATCGGATCCATCTTGGAAATCAACAAGGTAGTATGACAAATCAGGTACTGTCTCAGGCGTTTGGCGGCCCAAGCCAAAGCGCAACAAGTCTTTTCAAGTAGTGAGTAACGGCTTTCAATGTCTGCAAACTTCTTGCTCAGATAATAAATTGCATGTTCTTTCCAGCCAGTCTCGTCATGCTGTCCCAAAACACAGCCCATAGATTCTTCCAAAACGGTCAGGTACATAAAGAGAGGTCTTCCGGGAACCGGAGGAACCAGAATAGGAGGTTCTTGGAGATAACTTTTGAGCTTCTCAAAATCCTGCTGACATTCAGCATTCCATTTTACTGGCTGATCCTTACGGAGTAATTTGAAAATTGGTGCACATATCGGAGTCATGTTGGAGATGAACCTGGAGATGTAATTCAAACGGCCCAAAAATCCTCTGACTTGAGACTCAGTTTGCGGAGCTGGCATTTCTTGAATCGCTCGCACTTTATCTGGATCCACTTCAATGCCCTTCTGGCTAACAACGAAACCCAATAACTTCCCTGATCTGACTCTAAACATACACTTTGCAGGGTTTAACCTCAACTGATACTTTCGCAGTCTCTTAAACAATTTTAACAAGTGGTCTTCATGGTCCTCCTCACTCTGTGATTTGGCTATCATATCGTCCACGTACACTTCAATCTCTTTGTGGATCATATCATGGAACAGGGTTACCATAGCTCTCTGGTAAGTTGCCCCAACATTCTTCAATCCAAAAGGCATAACCTTGTAACATAAAGTACCCCACGGGGTAATGAAAGTAGTCTTGTCCATATCAGCTGGATCCATTCTAATCTGATTGTAGCCTGAAAAACCATCCATAAACGAGAACATTACGAAACGATCCGTGTTGTCTACCAGTGTGTCGATATGTGGTAAGGGAAAATCATCCTTGGGACTAGCTATGTTAAGGTCCCTGTAATCCACGCACATTCGTACCTTTCAATTCTTCTTCATAACTGGAACAATATTAGCTACCCACTCTGGGTATTTGGAAACTGCTAAAAATCTGGCATCCAATTGTCTCTTAACTTCATCTCGGATTTTGAGGGCCATGTCGGGATGACTTCTGCGAAGCTTTTGTTTTACTGGCGGGCATTCTGGCTTGAGCGGTAACTTGTGAACCACAATATCTGTATCTAAACCAGGCATATCTTGGTAGGACCACGCGAACACATCCACATACTCTTCAAGGAGTGAAATCAACCGCTGTCTAATTTTTGGCTTCAGGGATGCCCCAATCTTAACCTCTTTCTTCTATTCCTCAGTGCCAAGATTGATGACATCCACCTGCTCTTCATGAGGCTGGAGATCTGTATACTGGTAATCACACATATCTGCTAAATCCTTGGGTACCTCACAATATTCTTCTTCCTCAGCTTGATAGACAGGGGAGTCGAAGTCAATGGTAAGATCAGGATCATTGAATACAATGGGTTTATGATTCATTCTGCATGGTAGAATGACTTATATTATTAAAATGCACAACAATTTAAGAACATGAGATGAAGATGTTTTTGTTTGAAAAGATTGCCATTTTTAGAAACATAATGCAGTAGAATAAAACAACAAAAATTTAACAAAAAGTCATTTCATTGATTAATATTGAAAATGGAGGCCTGTACAAAATAATCCACTAGCTTTGGGCAAGACTAGGGAAATGAAAACAACAAATCAAAACAAGTTACTCTGGTTCTGGGTACAAAGTTGGGATCTCAACAGACTCCCAATTGCTTAAAGCACCCTCCTGGAGAAAAACCAAACGATCAATATCTTCTTCTTCTTCAGCACTTCCAATGATTGCGTGGACCTGATGTCCATCTCTGACGAATGTTTCCTGCACAGTCTTTATCTTCATCCTTATTCTTCTTGTACTTGAAGAAGCCTCATCTTCCGGAGTTGGTCTGTAACCCAACCCCTGATGTCGGTCCCTCTTCTCAATCTCGATAACTTCACCCCAACCTGCGGGCACGCCCTCTCGAAGGGCATATTGGATTCTCTTATACGAAGCAAAGGATGGATACTCTGGCACCACTGGCTTCTCATTGTTGACCATAACTGCATTAGCTATTTCCAAGGCTTGGAAAGAAGTTTCCAAAGCATCTTCGTCCGCTTCAATGTAACGAAACGAGGACAGGTTACTGACCATTAAGTCCTCTTCACCATGTATGATAACTAACTTTTCATCAGCCACAAACTTCATCTTCTGATGTAAGGTAGAGGTTACAGCACCAGCTTCGTGGATCCAGGGTCTTTCGAGCAAACAGCTATAGGCAGGGTTAATGTCCAAAACTTGAAACAGAACATGGAATTCCTGAGGTCCAATCAAAACCGGGAGCTCAATTTCCCCCATCATCGATCTTCGCGAACCATCAAAGGCTTTAACAATTAACGATGTGGGTCTCATGATCCCTCATTTGTATGCCAGCTTATCAAGAGTTCTCTTCGGTAAAACATTCAAGGAGGATCCTGTGTCCACAAGGACTCTAGCCAATGTGTCCTCCTGACACTTCATTGATATATGCAGAGCAAGATTATGCTTCCGACCTGCTTTGGTCAACTCGTCATCACTAAAGCTGAGTGTATTCCATGCGGTAATGTTAGCAACAACATGATCAAACTGCCCGGTGGTGATATCCTGAGCTACATGAGCCCGATCCAATACTTTCTGCTGTGCTGATCGATGATCTGGTGAATTAATCAACAGAGATAAAACAGAAATTTTTTACAGAGTCTGGTGGAGCTGATCCACGACCCTATAGTCACTTCTTTTTATTATTCTGAGAAATTCTTCGTCATCCTCTTTGGAGATCACCTCTTTACCTTTATCATTGGTAGGTACATGACTAACACCTTCTTTACTGGACGTTTCTTTGTTTACAGGGGTACAAATCCTTCCACTTCTCATCATTCTTCTCGTTCCTACTATACTGGACACATTCTTCTCATCAGCCCCCACCTCTTTCCTTGGGACTGGTTCTTCTATAACGACCCTCACCTCTTTCCTTGGGATCATTTCCTCTTTCTTCTCTCCACCTGTAATGTCTTCAGAGATCCACGGTACCGCTTTGGTTCCTCTGAACCTGAATGGGACTGGTCTTGGGAAGCTATTTCGCCTGGCATGATTAACAGGAGAAACAACTTCAGGCCTGTTGAATCTTGGAACTGATTGTTTAAACACAGGACTCACAGTACTTGCCCCTGGACTGTTGAACACGGGAACTACTGCTATGTACTCTTCTTCGTCAAACACTGGCACTTGCTTTGGCAGATTGAACATTGGCTCAATCACCGCTACTCTGCTTTCTCTTCTGAAGACCTGTAAGAAACCTTCATTAATCAATTGCTGAATATCATCTTGAACCAACTGACACCCTTCACTACTATCATCACACTCCTCACAACCCTCATGGCAAACTCTGACCAAACCGACGCTGAACAGCTTCACGTGAAACGTTCTCGAGGCAGTTTTAAACTTTGCTGCATCTGAGACCAACACTTTATCATTCTCGTCTTCGATAGCATTAGCTGACCCATGTGTGGGCAAGGGGTTGCTCTTCACATTTGGCTGGCTATTAGCGAAAGACAAAATGTTTTTCTCCATCAGACTCTTCACTAGATTCTTTAATGCCAAACATCCTTCTAAGTCATGGCCCACCCCTCCTTGATGGAAAGCACAGGTTGCATTGGGGTTATAGAACTGCATAGACTTTTTAGAGGGTGGCCCCAACGGCCTAGTAACAACTAACCCTTGTTCTACCAGAGAAGGATACAATGCTGTGTAAGTCATTGGTATGGGTGGAAAATTTGGTGTTACCGCCTGTCTTCTTTGAGGGGTATTTTGCTGTGGCGCTGGCCGCCTCGGCTGCTGGTAATTCTAATTATGATTCCTCGGCCACTGCTGCTGATTTGGTGGCTGGGGAACAGGAACTTGTTGGTTCACCTGATGATTAAAAGTGGGTGTAACAGCCGCCACATAAGGCTGTGGTGTGAACTGCATAGGGTAAACTGGCTGTTGAGGAAAACTGGGACCTGGTTGTGGTTGGAATAGAGATCGCTTCCAACTAGGATTCTGCTTCTTCCCTGTCATGGCAGCGTTAGTCTCGCCTTCCTTTTTCTTATGAAAATTACCCAGAGACTTCTTGACACCGGCGCTAGTGGCACTGTTAGGTGAACTGGCTACCTTTCCACTTTTCAGACCTGCTTCCACCTTCATACCAATTGCAATGATATCAGAGAAATTGGCACCAATATTGCTAATCATTTTCTCATAGAATTCAGGCTTTACAGTTTCCACAAACCAATTAGCTAATTCCTTCTCAGTTAATGGTGGTTCAACCTGCGATGCAGTCTCTCTCCACCTTTGAACATATTCTTTGAATGACTCAGTGTTCTTCTGAGTCATGGTCAATAGCTGTCTACGATCAGGAGCTAAATCCAAGTTATACTTATAGTGCTTTATGAAGACATCCATAACATCTTGGAAACATTTAATCTGAGATTGGTCTAGGCTTAAGTACCACTTTGCGGTAGCGCCCTTCAGGCTGTCTTGGAAATAATGGATCATTAACTTATCGTTATCCATATATGCCGCCATTCTTCGGAGATACATGACCAAATGTGCCTTAGGACACGTAGCACCAGAGTACAATTCGAAGCTTGGTAGTTTGAATTTTGGTTGAATTACTAGGTTAGTGACCAGACACATATCCTTAAGGTCTGAACTGAAGACATTACCTCCCTCCATGGCCTTCAGCTTTCTCTGCATAATCTCCATATTGGCTCTTAATTTCTCATTACTGTCATCTTCTACTACAGACATATTATCATAATCAAGATGATGCGGATTCTGAAAAATAGGTTGGAACTGAGTCTGCACCACAGGTGGAGCATAAGTTGGAATAGCTTGTTGATTCTCACCAAACAACGGCACGACTTGTTGCGTGGACTGAGGAGAGGTGGCACGTATAAACTAAAATGGCATCCCTAGAGGAGGGTCCACAACAGGTATAACCGGTGGCTCTACAGTTGTAACGACGACCTCTGAGACTACAGTAGCCTGTGTATCCATCTTTGCTCGTATAACATGCAAAACCTCCATGATCTGCCCCATTCCTACTCTCAATTCGTTGAGTTCGTCGTTAACTTGATCCAAATTCTCACAATTATCAGACATCTTTCCTCTTCAAGCCTGGTTCGGATGTTGCAACAGTGTAGAGAGATCAGGGTGATGGTTCTGGAGAAGACAAAGCGACGATGAGACACCGAAGAATGCACATGCACATGCAAAGATGCAAATGAGGATGCACATGCAAAAATGCAAGCTAAACTATCAAGAAACCAAAGAAATTTTGCAAATAATATAGATAATAGATTCTTGATAAAACAACTTCTTCATTCAAGAGTTTGGCGAACATTACATCCGGAGTAGGGTATTCTCATACTCCAAGTACATAAGTAGAAATACATCAAAATGGAAAGGTATAATAGTAACATAAATGTCAACAATAACACTAGAAATTGAATCCGCCGGTTGATGATCCTTCTCCTCCATTGATTACTCTCATTATTTTGATGATGCGCTCCTTTGATTCCTCCTTTTTGAGAACTAATTCTCCTAACTCCTCCATCATCTTCTGCTTTGTCTTGGTAGGGTATTCACGGTGAGGACGTGGCTTCATCATTACACGGGCTATGTCACGAGACCATTGCAAATGAGCCTCCGTGACCGAGCATTCAGCCTTCTAGAGATGTTTGTTAATCTGGCGCCAAGCGCGCCTCAAGCGCATCTTCATTTCATAACCTTCCCTTTCATCATAGAACATCATCTGCATATCTTCGTCATCTGGAATTCCTTCCTTCAGATGACCCAGCTGACGGCGCGCGAGGACAGGGTTGTAATTGATATAACCATTTCTTCCCATGAGAGGCACGTTGGGGCAATCCCCACAGCTGTGGATTATGGTGATTCCCTCGTCGGTTGAATCATACCATTCGATGTTGGTATGCTTCAGTTCCATCAGTTTTTTAGACCAAATCTTACAGTCCTCAACCTCCCAAAAAGTTGGAGTCTTCGGCAGATACGAAATGAACCACTTGTAAAAGAGGGCCACGCAGCAAATAATTGGTCCACAACCTCTAGTATACCTGGTCTGCATGGAATGGTAAACATCAGCCAGCAGCGTCGGGACTGGATTGTTGACTGCAAAAAGCTGAATGGCCTGGGTGTCCACAAAATCCTTGGCATTTGGGAACAAAAGCAGACCATAAATCATCAGTGCTAGAGTTGATTCAAACAAAGCTTCACATCCCCTATTCTTGAAGTACAGAGCTTTTTCCATCAAGAACTGGGCTGGCAACCCCAGCTTTCATCCCTTGTTGGTCAGGTTGGCTTGGATATTAGATAGTCTGATTCTGGTTACTCTGGCGATGTATCTGGCAGAAGGCGCTTCTTCGATTCCAAAAAAGATGGGAGCTTCTCTGATTGGAATTCCTATCATGGATGAGAACTCTTCCAAGGTTGGCACCAACTGGAATTCAGGGAACAAGAAACAGCGGTACGCCAGATGATACAGCTGGACCAAGACTTCAAGAGGCCCCACAGTGATTGGTGTCTTCATCAGTGGTATGACACACCCATATCTGTCAGTGAAGACTGACTACTCTTCAATCATCTCTCCTAACCACAACAGGCGCTCCACCTCTGGTAATTCAAAGAAGTAGGGCCAAACTCTTTTCCCTGCAGCATCCATTTCTACAAAATCTGCAAAACAAGATTAGTAAGTTGATAGCTTAGCAAGAATGCAATGCAAAGTTTCATGGAATTCAGACACTCGTAAAATATCGGAGAAATATCAAAAGACCTCATTTCATTAAATAAAAGTGAATTACAATAGTTGATACACTTTCAAAAAACCCTAAACATGAAGCTAAATAAAAGCTAGAAAGTCCTAAGGGGATTCTCCCAAGAGTCGTAGCTTGAGTCTTCCGATTTCTTTCTCCATCTGATCTCTTTCTGCGACAAGATTATCGACGATCGTCTTCCAAGCTGTAGGCTGAACAATAGGAGAACTTGGGCTTTCTTGGACCTTCCTTTTCTTGTAAGAGGTCAGTTCTTCATCCTTGGCGCGTAGCTGTTTTCGAAGTTCAAAATTCTCCTTAACAACCACCTGATACTTGAGTTTCCATGCTTCCCCGGACCGCTGGGTCTGTCTCAATGATATCTCTAACTCCTCTTCCTTTGACATGAATTACAGAATAGGTTCTTCTTTCATGGGAATTGGTTCCTCCCTCTTGTATGGCATCTTCAATTCAATGGCTCGCTTGCGGACCCACTGAAGATATGGTTCCAAATAAACACAATTGGGTTTCCCCAAGAAGCTACTTTCTCTTTTACACTTGCTATCCCAGGCTTTTAAGATTGAATCCCTTTGTTCTTCATTCTTGTCATACTCCTCAAAATAAATTCCCTCTATATGGATGCTTAGAGGCTTATCCTTCATAGGGTATCCTAATTGACGGCGTGCCAGCACCGGATTGTAACTGCTTCCACCCTTGATGCCAAGAAGGGGCACGTTGTTATACGGGCCACAACTGTCTATTATTGAGATTTTGTCGTACACTCGATTGTACCAGTCAATGTCTACATGAGAATGGGCCATAATCTTCTTAGACCACCATCCCTTCATAGGATCCCAGAACGCACCTTTCTTTGGTAAGTGTGAAACGAACCATCTATATATCACAGGAATGCAGCAAGTGATCTGTCCATTACCATGGGCATTTCTCGTATGGACTGAGTGGTAGGCTTCAGCAAGTAAGGTAGGTACAGGATTCTGCTTTAGGAAAATTTTGATTGCATTTAAATCCACGAAGTTGTCAACGTTTGGGAACAAAAAGAGCCCATAGATAAGTAGAGCAAAAAAAGCTTCAAAGGCGACCTTGCTGGAATGTTTAGCAAAGTAACAGGCTTTCTCAAACAGGAACTTAGCAGGCAATCCAAAAATTCCCCCCTTGGAGATTAAGTTGTTTTTTATGTCAACTAATTCCAAGTGAGTCTCCTTATCTATCTTTTCCTCTTTTGGGTCTCTGTTGAAGATGGGAAATGGAGAATCATCCTTGACGGGTAAACCAACTATCTGAGAATATTCTTCAAGTGAAGGCAAGAGTTGATAGTTGGGAAAGGTGAAACAATGATACTTTGGATCATAGAACTGAAGCAAAGTTGAAAGGAGTCCTTCATCAACACTTTTTGTCAATAATATCCATAAATTCCCATATCTGTCTTTGAATCCTTCGGGGTCTGTTAGCAAATCTCCCAATCTCCTTAGGTCATCCAACTTAGGGTTCTTGAAAGTGTATTTCACTATTTTCCTTCTTAATTCGTCCATGATATTTCTGTGACATTAAAAAGAAGTCTGAATTCCATAAAACTGATATGCTTATGCTTATGCTATATGGATGCAACAAACACAAACAAATACAAACACAAGCACATAAAGGTTTGGGTTACGAAGTTTGGAGCCAAGGTTCACCCTCCCATTGGTATGTACTATGGTTTTCACCTGCCGAACAAGGTTCTAATGGGTTTCCAGAGTCTACGATCCATCTTTCGAATTTTGTCGACTTCCCAGATGACTTGGTAATCAACAAAATTCTCAAGAGAACCTCGTCTGAGTGTAGTATCGCGTGACAACCAATTCAGAAATAGACTCCATCATGTTCACTGCACTACATTTAAAAGGCTTAAGTGGGGTTTGGTAACTACGGTACTCAACCTCAATGGCACATACATTGGGAGTAACACGTTTTCACGAAAAGGATCGTTCAACATGACTAAACTCTCAAGAAGGCCTAAGTTGAGTGATGGTGTCTCAAGTTAACTTTTTCAGGAATCGACTCCTTCAAAGCCCCCTTGAATATACCATCGTCCTATCATAAGTGCACTCGAAATCCGGGTATAGGATTTATCTCACTCATAGATATCAACCCAAATCAAACAGGATAATCAAAACAAGAACAGATATACAAGAATATAAGTAGGTATGACATAAGCAAACATGAATAACATGAATACAAGATAGGCTTAACCCTCTTAGGAAAGGACCAGCAATAGGTCTACATATGTCCCCAGTGAAGTCGCCATTTCTGTTGCGGTGAAAATCGGATAACAAATTATTAATTAATTTGCATCATTTTCTTTTACAACCGACTTTGATTTATCCAAAGGAAAGGTTCAAGATCGTTAGAAAAACCTAAGGGGAAAGATCTAAGGTTCGGGGGTTGGTTACGCCTAGGGAAGGTATTAGCACCCTAAACGTCCGTAGTACTCTACGAGAACCTCTTGTTAATGCTATCTTATGTTTCCTAAAGGTTCTATGCTAAAGGTTGAAACCCTAGGGGTTAGTATCTAAGTATACTCGATAAAGCATCGCACTTTACGCCTACGTATCTGTTGCGGTGAAAATCGGATAACAAATTATTAATTAATTTGCATCATATTTCTTTTACAACCGACTTTGATTTATCCAAAGGAAAGGTTCAAGATCGTTAGAAAAACCTAAGGGGAAGAGATCTAAGGTTCGGGGGTTGGTTACGCCTAGGGAAGGTATTAGCACCCTAAACATCCGTAATACTTTACGGGAACCTCTTGTTAATGTTATCTAATGTTTGCTAAAGGTTTTATGCTAAAGGTTGAAAACCCTAGGGGTTAGTATCTAAGTATACTCGATAAAGCATCGCACTTTACGCCTACGTATCCTCGGGAATAGAATCAGAGTATGCGTAGTTCTACTTCTACTGAACTATTGACTGTGGTCAATATTCAGAGGGGAAATGAGTACAAGCTCATTGTAGAGTTTAAGAACTCTCTAGATCTAGTTGTAATGGACCTAAGTTGTGTTTAATTTGTAGGGAAAGTGATAAATTCATTAGGATGAATATCACTGAGAGTGTAAGAACTCTCTCCTAAAGCTAGTTATGATTCCATAGCCCTTGATGAGGCCAAGAAATGGAGTTTCTTCCTAATAGGTTACTTAGGTTAAAGTGGGGGCTATGACTTTAAGAGTCAACACTATTCACCTTGCTTTGGAATGGGGGAAAAACAGTTGATAATAACATAACAATAGATAAGACATGATAAAAGCTAAAACATTGATATAATATGAGATAAAAACAACATAAGCATGAGGATGGCAATATGTTTTATGATAAAGTAAGATGAACATGATAATAAGAACACATCAATATGCTTAAATCTTTAGGAAGACAAACATATAGAATGATATTAAGGTTGACAATTAGAGAAAAATAGCATTCATATTTAAAGTCAAACACATGACAAATCAACATGGATACATTAATTCAACATCTAAACAAGTACCAAGATCAATAAAGGTGCTCATAAATGATATTAACAATTAATCCAAAATTTGATAATCAATTGACAACACAATTAAAATTAATTAAAACACATATTGGTAATTAAAATTTAAGGTCAACAATTATCAACACAATTAGAAATACACATTAAAATTAAAGGTTAACAATTAATATCACAATGAAAATTCACGTCACAACATAATTAAGATTAACATGTGGTAATTAAAAGTTATCACTTAAGACATAAGTTAATAATTTAAAATTAACAACACAGATTAGCACAATTAGAATTAACAATACATTCTAAGATATAATTGATAATTAACAACAACTAAAAAAAAATAATAATTAACAATTAACAATTAGAAAAATGCCTCACATGTTAATTAATTAAACACAAAAATAATTAACAATCAAACTGAAATTAAACAACATTAAGCAAAAAAGATTGGAATAAAATAAACATGCAGGGGGGGGGGGGTACAAGAGTAACTGGTTTAGTTTAAAAAACAAGGATAGGAAATGGGCCCAAATGACAGGGGGTGTGGATAGGAAAGGGCACAAGGCCCAGGTTGGCAAAAAGAAAAGCAACTAGGCGAAAATCAGAAAATAGCAAAAAGGGTCGATCCAAGGATCGAACCCGGGCATGCAAGTGAAAGGCGTATTTAGTGCATGTGTGTGACCGTTGGGACGACGTGTTCATCCGTTCAATACATACGTCAATAAATATATAAGCCAAACATAAGGCATGAAAATTAATAAAACATGCGCACATGGGAGACGTGGAGTAGTGTACGTGATACATGCAATGGTAGTGGTATTTAATTGGTCATGGGAATAATACATTAACAGAAAAAAATCAAACCACCAATTACCAACACGCATGGCCACGAAAACATGCAAAGACATACTGCTATTGTTTCCAAATAAAACATCCAAATAGAATACTCAACTTTAATCCAAACTAACTTACTCAAATCTCAACCAATTAACATGATATAAATTACCAAATTGGAGCACTTTTCAAGTAGAACAAAATGCAACTATTAACTGAACAAGACGATGGTTAGAACATGAAGAAAAAAAACAGAGTAAACCAAGTGTTCCAAATTTAACAAACAGCATGTGACAAACTAAATTCTTAACTTACTGAACTAAATCCAAGGTGAAGCTTAATGGAGTTATAAACAAGCTATCATACCAACACGCCATCAAGTTACCATTCCAACAACACACAAAGCATCATACAAGGCAGCATAGGAATAAAATTTCTCAACACATTCCAGCATCATAACACGATACAAATACTCTTCATCAAAATTACCAGTAGCTTATAGAAACAAAACATCATCCAAAAAGTTTAACAACATGACCGAATTCGTGTGTGAGACATAATGAGTAGAAGAACAAAAACAGCAACATTCAAAACATGACCATGAACTATGACTGAACTAATCCAGAATTATTATTCAAAAACCTAAAGTCAAGACAAACAGAGATGGTATCACATAGGTAGACATGCATTCAAGTTATCTCATTCCAAACTTAACTTATGAAGACAACCTTGGCAGTGATATCAAAGAAGCTAATATATACTATGCATCATAAGACAGGCTGATTTTATTGACAACTCAAGTCACGCAAAAGTAATTCATAATCACACACATAGTAGCAGCATAAGATGACAGCAAGAGGCCATACATACAAAACCAAATAGCTATGCGATAACATGTAACTCCAAGTATTACTTATTACACTAATGCACAAACTTGCAAAGCTGGTATGGTTATGGTCATGCATACATATTACAAACAGAGGCAACAACAAAATAGTATCCAAAAATCATGCACATATAGGTTCAGTTTTAGATATAAAAGAGAGATGGCCACATGCTTGCTTCAACATCATATTCAACACGGAAATCTCCATAACTCAAACCATACAACATCCATAAAACATCAACAGCATGTAAATGGAAGTTGATACACATTATGCTTCAAAAATATATTTGGTGTTTAAGATAGGTTGGCAAACATGTGCACGGGTATCATCTTGAACATAATACTAGCATACTTAACCACACTCAATGATTTATAAGAACAATACATCATGACAAAATATTAACATATATATCAAGTACATTTAAAAGAATCAATATTTTGGTTTTCAAAACCAAAATCAATGCAGCTTCTAACATAGATTCAAGATGGTATTCACAACATCAGTTAGAGTAAAACAGCAAGCATCATATGAACATGTAATATTAACATTTTAGATCACACGAATTTGTGAATAGCCAAACACACCAGCATGCTTCTCAACACAAACACACGCATGATAAAGGTTTAAGCTATTAGGGCAGCCATATAGAGTTTCCTCAAACTTATCATGCAGTTCATAATGATATTTATCCCATACAAACACAACATCATAGTAAACATCATGGTAACTATTGAGTAAAGCATATTTATTCTAACATGTATACTAAATGGAGGTTGAGAAAACATACCTAGTTTCCAAGCAAATTGCAAGAGTTCCTTCTCCTTCTCCCAGATAGCTTTCGTGTGCCAAGGAAACAATACTTCAGAGAGGTTTTAGTGTTTGTTGTTGGTGTTCAAATGAAGTGGAGGAAGGCCCCTTTTATAGGGAGTTCAACTGGTCCGAGAGAATGAAAATCCAACGTGCTAAAGGTTTAACTTGAGAAGAAAAATCATGAAAAGATTTGGAGATATGGCTTGTGGCTGTTCTGAACAACATGGAGCCACGTGAAGCTTCCCTTCATGCCAATAGGTCAGAGAAATAGGTTGTTTTAGTTTGTGTCCTGAGGTTCAAGGAAGTGCACGAAAGACATATTTGTGGTAGCTTGCAAAGGTGACTATGATAGTACAAAAGCAAAAGCACTTTGCAGCGTGTATTAGGGTTGAAGTGATGTTGGAAAAGGTGGTAAGTGGCTCTGCAGAGTGTACTTGGAAAGAGGGGAACGAAATTCAAATTCAAAACGGTGTTCTTGGTTCAACAACCATTTTTCGTGTGGCCATATTGCTCAAATTATATCTCTTGATTTAATGATCCAATTTTCATGCTCTTAGGTTCAAATGAAAGCTCTTGTATGATGCTTCAAGTTTGATGTTGGAAGATAGTTGAAATAATGCTTGAATTGGTAGTAAAATCCCTCACAAGTCGTGTCCTCCAAACTGCCCAAAAAGAACTTAGAAAAAAATTCTAAGTTTCTGAATTCGACAATTTCAAATGCCCTTCTTGAATAATTCATAACTTGAGAATGGTTTATCCCCTTGAGATGTTCCACATATGGTTGGAAAGCTCTCAACAAGCTCTACAACTTTCATTTGGGACCCAAGACTTGAATCCAAATGGAAATGGGTGAAAATTTGGGTTAAAGTTGAGAAGAAAGAGTGATGAAAAGTGCTGAAAATTTTTCTAAGTGTTGGTCAAAATATCTTGCAAGCTTCATAACTCAAAAACCAAGCATTTTTAGACAAAAAGTCATATGGAACAAATTTAAGATCTTGAAAAGAGCTTTCCAATGAGCTTTGAGTCACTCCAATTGGATGTGTGGTTTAGGAGTTATAGTCATTCCAAATTATGCTATTAGGGGAAAAATCACACAAATGACACCTTCCTTGGTCAAAACCCTACTTCTCTTGCAAGAAACCTCATGAAACTTGATATGGATGCTTTGAATACTTCATGAGACAATATATGATGATTAGAACCATTAATACTTCATTTGATCCAAAATTCCAAAAGATTAGGGTTTCAGTCAAACCCTAATTTTGACTGTGAATGCACTGAGGTTAGATCTTGTAATCTTGCTTCTTCCTTCTCATCTAAAGGTCTTAGGAGACTCTTGAGGATGTTGATAAACCAATGGAACTAAGAATTAGGGCTTAGGAGTCTATCTTGATGAAAAAACAAAGTTGTTGGCTGATAAGTGTCACAGAAACCCTAATATGGAGGCACAGTGAGACTGAGGCTCAAACTTCTCTTGTTGAGGACCAAAGATCTTGGATTCTTGTTAAATGATGTCCCTTGAATGTATATGACTTCATATGGTAAGAGAGCCAATTCCTTAGTGACTTCTTCAGAACAAAACCCTAATTCCAAAGTCCTTGCACTGGGGGTCCTTTGTTGACTTGACTTGCTTCAAACCACTTGGGGAGCTTTATGGTGATATGTAAACCTAATTTGAACACAAAGAAACAAACTACAAGATATGGGTTAGCTCAAACAATGCAAAGATGCTCCTAAGAATCAGAGTATGCGTAGTTCTACTTCTACTGAACTGTTGACTTTGGTCAATGTTCAGAGGGGAAATGAGTGCAAGCTCATTGTAGAGTTTAAAAACTCTCTAGATCTAGTTGTAATGGTCCTATGTTGAAGTTTAGTCAGTAGGGGAAAGTGATAAATTCATTAGGATGAATATCACTAAGAGTTGAGGAACTCTCTCCTAAAGCTAGTTATAATTTCTATGGCTCTGATGAGGCCAGGAAATAAAGTTTCTCCTAAGAGGTTACTTAGGTTAAGGTGGGGGCTATGACTTTACGAGTCAACCTTAATCACCTTCCTTTGGAATAGGGGGAATAACAGTTGATAATATAACAATAGATAAAGGCATGATAAAAGATAAGACATTGATAATATGATATAATGGAAGCAACATAAGCATGAGGATGGCAATATGTTTCATGATAAAATATGGATAAGATGAACATGATCATCATAAATACATATCAATATGTTTCAATCTTAAGGAAGACAAACATAGAGAATGATATTAATCAAGGTTGACAATTAAGGAAGAATAACATTCATACCAAAGTTAAATACAAGATAAATCAAGCATGGATGGTAGTTCAAGATTTAAACAAGTATTAGTGAAATAACACTCATAAGATCAATGATGTTCATAAAGAAATGTTAGCAATTAAACCAAAATTGATAATCAATTGACAACACAATTAAAATTAACAATTAGAACACATATTGGTAATTAAAATTAAAAGTCAACAATTAATAACTAAATTAAAATGCAAACTAATAATTTAAATTTAAAGGCTAACAATTAACAACACAACTAGAATACAAGATGATAATTAAAGTTAAAGGTTAACAATTAAGGACACAATGAAAATTAACATCACAACACAATTAAGATTAACATGTGGTAATTAAAAGTTTAACAATTAACAATACAAATTGATAATTAAAAGTTAACAAAACAATTAACAATTAAAATACAAAACAATTAACAATTAGAAAAATAATACAAAACAATTAACCATTAGAAAAATTCCTCACATATTAATTAAAGATAATCAAATAAATAGTTAAGAAATAAACTATAAAATTAAATAACCATTGGAGTTTTTGAAATAAGAAAAAATAATAAAAAGGTTTTATAAAAAGATTAAAACAGAAAATAAAAATAAATAAGAAGGAGAGGCGCAGGGGGTGTATAAGTGATTTCTGGTTAGTTAAAAAAAACAAGAGGACATGAAATTGGGCCAGATGTGAGGGGGTGTGGATAACAAATAAGGGTGCTAGGCCCAGGAGAGGAAAAGAGCAAAGCACAGGCGAAAAATGAAAAAAAAAAAACAGCAAAAGGGTTGATCCAAGGATCGAACCCAGGCATGGCAAGTGATAGGCGAAATATGTGCATGTGTGTGACCGTTGGGACGACGTGTTTCATCCGGTTACAACATGCTTCAATTATGTTATAAACCAAAACAAAACATTGAAATATATTGAATAAAAGCAACACGCACATGGACGGAGACGGGGATGCAAAATGATTTCAATTGGTTATAATTTTAATACGCTACAGGACAAAAGCCACACCAGCCAATCGGGATTACGCATGGTAAATGAAAACATGCAGAAACAAAAAAACATCATCGTGTTTAATTAGAACATACAAACCAAACACCAAATTTCCATCAAATATAAACCTTCCAAAACACTATCAAATGACATGAAATAAAAGCCTGAACTGGAGTATTTCAAATGTAGAATATAATGAAGCCATTACCTAAACAACTTAGTGACTACATCATGAAGAAAAATCAGAGGAAACTCAAGGTTCCAAATATGAAATCAGTTTAGGAAAAAAGAAAAAAACACTTATGTTTCAGATGCAAACCAACATGTAAGCTGTCATGGAAACATAGGAATAGAATACAACAAAACACATGGGTTGCTTAGCAATTAAGTGACACACTTCTATCATTCACATGAATCACAACATAACCTTGCACGACCATCACAAAATATCACGTCTCAACGCAACTAACATATTCTTGTGCTTAGTGACAATTAAAGTGTAGTGCTTAACATAACAACACAACAACTATTAAAGTAAACCACACAACAACTAGCCACACTCAGCAAGCATAACAACAGTTGTTCATCATCATATAAGGTGTATTAGTGCTACATAATACTACAAATAATTGCACACAAATGATTCACACGCATGACAGTAACATGGCATTTCACACACACATGATAGTAACACTTACAACATGCATAGTAATGCACAATTTATAACAACATAACTCATGCAATGTACTTCACGATGACAACAACATAAGATGAACAGCATAAGGTCATACATATAAAACTAAATAGCAATGCAATAACATGTAACTTAAATCATAAACTACTGCACAATTGTGTAACTTGTAAAGCTGGTAGGATCACGATCATGCATATAATACTACAAACATATCATTAAACAAGTATGTATTACAAACACATATTTATCACACATCACAAACAAACCCACGTTACATATTATACATGCATACACATTGATATTAGTTCAACAGATCCAACACATATCAATCAAACTCAATGATGCATAAGAGCAACACATCTTAACAAAGTTTTAACATATATCAAACATTCCAAAGGATCAAATCTTGGAGTTCAAAGTCAAGACCAACACAACTTCTATCATGGATTAAGGATTGGTGTTCACAACATCATTTCAAAGTAAAATAGAAGCAACATATGAACATGTAAAATAATAACTCGCCAACCATACAAACTCATAACCAAACCAGCCAGCATGCTTTCAACACAAGTTCACACATGATAAAATGCTTAAACCATTAAGGCAGCCATGGATAAGTTAGAGTTTTCAAAACAAACTTAACATGAGGTTCATAATAACATTTATCCCATACAAACACAACATACTATTAAAACAGTATAGAAAACATTAACTACAACATGTTCATCCTAAACATGTGAATACACATGGTAAGTATACTAAATGGATGTTGAGAAACTTACCTAGTTTCCAAGCAAATTGCAAAAGCTTCTTTTCCTTCCCTGCTAGTTCTCGTGTACTCTTTAAAAAACAAGTTTCAGAGTGTTTTTGTGTTTGTTGTTGGTGAGAAATGAAGAGGAGAAGGGTGTTTTTTATAGGGAGCTCAGTTGGTCCATGGGTGTGAATACCCAATGTACCAAGAGTTTGCCTTGGAGAGAAAGATCAAGGGAAGGATTTGGAGTAGATGGCTGTTCTGATCACAACACCATGGAGCCACGTGAAGTTCCTTTTGATGCTACTAGGTCAGAAAGTGTAGGTTATTTGGTTTGTATCTAGTGGATAAATGATGTACATGAGGGAAATGTTTGGTTTACTTGCAAATATCAACAATGAGAGTACAAAAGCAAAAGCAAATGGCAGCGTGCTTTAGGGGTGAAGTGAAGTTGGAAAAGATATGTTGAGTGTCTGCAGAACGTACTTGGAGAGAGGGAAAGAAATTCAAATTCGCAATTGATGTGTTCTTGGTGCCAAAACCATTTTCGTATGGGCATATTCCACACATGATATCTCTCAACTTGGTGATCCAAATTTCATGTACTTGGGTGCTATGGAAATTCCTTGCATAATACTTCAATGTTGATGTTGGAAAGTAGTTGAAATGATGCCTTGAACTGGTAGAAAAATGGCTTACAAGTCGTGTCCTCCAAACTGCCAAAAAGAACTTAGAAAATTTCTAAGTTATAGAAATTTGACAATTTCAAGTGCCCTTCTTTGATAATTCATAACTTGAGAACGACTTATCCCATTGAGATGTTCCACATATGGTTGGAAAGCTCTCATCATGCTCTACAACTTTCATTTGGGACCCAAGCCTTGAATCCAAATGGAAATGGGTGAAAAGTGGTGCCAAAGTTGAGAAAAAGAGTGATGGAAAGTGCAGAAAAATTTTCTAAGTGTTGAGTCAAAATATCTTGCAAGTCTCATAACTCAAAAACCAAGCAATTTTAGACAAAAAGTCATATGGAACAAATTGAAGATCTTGAAAAGAGCTTTCCAATGAGCTTTGAGTCACTCCAATTGGATGTGTGGTTTAGGAGTTATGGTCATTTCAAAATGTGCTATTAGGGGAAAAATCACACAAATGACACCTTTCTTGGTCAAAACCCTACTTCTCTTGCAAGAAACCTCATGAAACTTGATATGGATACTTTGTATACCTCATGAGACATTATGTGATGATTAAAACCAATAACACTTCATTTGATCCAAAATTCCAAAAGATTAGGGTTTCAGTCAAACCCTAATTTTGATTGTGAATGCACTGAGGTCAAATCTTGTAAACTTGCTTCTTCCTTCCCATCTAAAGGTCTTAGGAGGCTCTTGAGGATGTTGATAAACCAATTGAATCAAGAGCTAGGTTTTGGAGTCCATCTTGATGAAGAATCAAAGTTGTTGGCTGATAAGTGTCACAGAAACCCTAATTGGAGGCACAGTGATGCTGAGGCTCAAACTTCTCTAATTGAGGACCCATAGATATTGGATTCTTGTTGAATGATGTCTCTTGGATCTAGAGGACCTTAAGTGGTAAGTGAACCACACAAATCTAGACTTGATAGAGCCAAATTCTCAGTGATTTCTTCAGAGCAAACCCTAATTCCAAAGTCCTTGCACTAGAGATCTTTTGTTGACTTGACTTGCTTCAAACAACTTGTGGAGCTTCATGGTGATATGTAAACCTAATTTGAACACAAAGAAACAAACTCTAAGATATGGGTTAGCTCACACAATGCAGAGATGCTCCTAAGATGCACAAAAACTGGATGACATCTAAGGGTAAAAATTTAGGCTACAACACATAACATAACACAAATTAAAACAAGAGGTTCCTGTAGAGTACTATAGATACTTAGGGTGCTAATACCTTCCCTTAGTATAACCAATCCCCGAACCTTAGATCTCCCCCCTCTAGGTTTTTCTCGATCTTGAACCTTTCCTTTGGATAAATCAAAGTCGGTTGTAAAAGAAATATGATGCAAGTTAATTAATAGCTTGTTATTTGATTTTCACCGCAACACTTGTCTCTATAAAAATGTTTTGTAAATAATGTTGTTTTAAAATAGTGTGTAAAAAACGTTTTAAAATATTGTTTATATTATGAAACACAGAATATAAAAACAGATTTTAATATAATGTTGTTTATATTATTAAAAACAGATTTTAAGTAAAAAACGTTTTAAAAATAGATTTTAAAATATTTGTAAAAAACATTTTAAAATATAAAGTTTTTTATATTATTTAAAAAAATTTTAAAACAAATTATATTATAAAATATATTATATTATATTTAGTTTATATTATAAAACAAATATTAAAAATAAAATTTAAAAACTGATTTGTAATAAAAATTATAAAACGAATTTATTAGAATATTTATAAAACAGATTTAAAAAAAAAGTTATATATTAAATAATGTTTAAAAATATACTATTTAATGTTTAAAACTCATATTTTGAAAATGGATATTATATATTAAACATATTATGGCCGCACTACAAGGAGAGATGGAGGAAGAATTGAGGAGGAAAACAGCGGAGTATGAGGAAGCAATGCGGATTGCAAATGAGCGCGCACTAAAATTTGAACAATGTATGGCCGCGCATATGAACCAAGGTGCTAGAGAAAGAGATGAGGAAGATGAGGAGGATGATGAAGATGATTAACTTTGTTGAAATATGAAACTTTTAATATGTATTTTTATAATTTATTACCTTTTGTCATGAACTCTTTTTCTTTTGGTGATGGATGTGGATATTTAATTTATTGCACTTCTAATTATAAATTATTATATTTTACAAAATTTTAAAATAAATATTTATTTATTATATAATTATATTAAAATATATATATTTAGTTGTTATATAGTTATATTATTCTAATTATAATAATATAATTATAAATTTAAATATTTTATTATATAAAAAATTATTATATTATTATATTATTCGAATTATAATAATATAATTAAAATAATATAATTATAAATTTTAAAAATAATATGATAATCATTAGCTAGGGGTTAAACCCCTCACAAATTCCAAAACGAATGACAATTTGCTAGGGGCTTTACCCCTCGCTAAATTCTGACACACATAGCTAGGAGTTTTACCCCTCACTAAATGCATTACGCAGATACTTTAGCTAGGGGTTTATCCCCTCGCAAATGATCTGACAGGTCTAGGCCACACTGTGGCACTAGTCTGTGTCCATACCTGCAGTGTAGCAAGCTATATTTTTTTCATGGTATTTTGCGAGGGGCTTATCCCCTAGCCAGTTTTGCGAGGGGCTTAACTCCTAGCCAATAATTTGCGATGACCTGATTATCTAGGGGTTATATCCACTCACAAATTGATGTTTTGTGATGGTGTTTTGGCTTAGTGGGGGGTTAAACCCCTAGCTAAATTTAGTTTTTCTTGTAGTGTAGGGACTTTTTTTTATCAAATTATATCTATAGTGACTTATATCTATGTTTATAGTGCTTGGAGACACTTACCACAAATCCTTCTTTGTACTCTCACACAACCAAATTCTTATTAATGCGGGACATAAATCCATTAAATAATTGAAAATCATTTTATTTATTTATTATTAGATTACTCAAAATTATAATCACATGCTAACATGCTTTTGATAATAGTGAAATAAGATTTGTCTAAAACCATTTATTAAAGTAAATAATTACTTAATCTCACAATCAATTTTTTACTAATATGAGACAAGTCCTGTTTAAATATTTCAAAGTCACTTTTTTTATTTTTAAATATTTGACACATGCACATTTTTCCTATTTTTTACTACTGTATACTCAATCCTAGATTAAAAAAAGGTGAATAATCCGGTACCCTGAGATTTAGTTGGGTACTGGTACCCTCGTCCAATAAAAGAATCACATTCAATGTCATGTCATTTTTTATATATTTTTTATTTAAAAATAAATTAATTTTTTATTTATTTTCCACTAAAGTACTGATACCCAATGTAATACCCCGTAATTTTAATTGCTCTGGATAATATTAAGTTGTGATCAACTGAGCTCCAGTGTACTCTGAGAAATTATTTGACAAAATAATTAGAGCAACTGTGGAACTTAGAATAAATCCAATTAATATTATCTGACTCTGAGGTATTTTATTAATTTGGACTTAAGAGACTTTTTGGACATTTAGTAGTATTATTTCTAATACTAAGTTACTTTATATTTCTTTTCCTTCCACTTTCCAAACATAAAAGAAAAAGTTAGTAAGAAAGAAGAAAAGAAGGAAAGGAAGGAGAAAAGAGGAGAAAGAGGAAATTTGAAGAACATCAAGATTATCATCATCCATTCATCAATCTTCATCCAATCTTCTCAATCATCATCTAATCCAGGTGGGTTCTAGCTAGAGACTTTAGTGTAGAATTTCTTGAGGTTTTAGAGTTAGGTTAGATTTTAAGAAAATGAACAATTTTACAAATCAATGAAATCTAACGGTTGAAATGTGTTATAAATTGTGTAGCATGATCATTATATATGTATAATCATCTGTTTATGCTTGGTTAAATGTTTGAAAAGGTTTTGATTGGGATTGGAATGGAAAAGAATCCAAGAAAACAGAGTTTTTGGCTTCTACAACATGGTTAATCGATTAACGGTATGGGTTAACCGATTAACCAGTGAGAAATCTGGTGTTTTACGTGAAAAATTGAACTGGTTAATCGATTAACCATTTTGGTTAATCGGTTAACAAAAAGTTTCTGAATTTGGTTAATCGGTTAACCAAATGTGTTAACTGATTAACACTATAACTTTTTGGAAAAATACTTTAAAAATCCATATCTTTTGAACCGTGTTTCCGATCGAGGAGTTCTTGGTACCGATGGAAAGCTACGGAGATATTCTACACAATGAAGGTGTAAAATATCGGTTTTGATGCCCGATTAAATAATCGGAGGAAAACCCAAAACGTGTAATTATTATGTTTATTTGAGAAAGGCAAAAGAGGCCTAGAGATGTTGAATGCAATTATGATTGTTTCACTTTATTTGTTTATTATATAATTGTAATATGCTTTGCCTGAAATTGTTTAAACATGTTATGAGAGTATATGAAATGGAATAGGAAGAGTGAGGGAAACATCAACCTTAATAATATGGGAACCTAGAATGATTAGGAGGTTCATGATTCTAGTTGTGGCTAGGATTGATAAACGATCTAGATGACGGTGCTCGTGCGTTATATGCCTAAGTGTGCATCTTCGACGAGTGATGGTCTAGATGAGTGTAAGACCCTAGTATGGAACATGTAGGATTTCATTGAGTAATTGATACCTAAGTAACTGTGACCCGCGTTTTGATCCTCTTATGATGGATAACTTGGGAGGTTACTTAGATGATGATATGATTGACCGTGTTGAAGGGCCCCTGGTGCGGGCTGGCCGGGAAAAGTACTATGTGTAGATAACCGTGACCCGTGTTGGATAGCCCTTTGTGGATGGCCGGGGAAAGTTATTTACCTTAGCATCCAAGACTCGTGTCGAAAACTCTTTGGAAGGGTTGGCCGAGAATGGTTGGCTACGAATTTAAGGATCCGTGACTCGTGTTGAATCCTCTAGTAGGGTTGGCCGGGGAAAGATGCCTTCGTGAGAGATATCATTTGAAGATACTAGAGTTAGAGAACTCGTGAGCATGTTTCCATATAGGGCAAGAATGAATATGTGAACTCAAGGTCCTTTTCCCTTTTCACCCGTGGACTTGAGTTTGGATTGTTAGAACCTTGTTCCAATCCGAGAGAATCCATAAGATAGGGAACTCACTGAGATTTGATATATCTCACCCCACGTTGTTGAAAAAATTTCAGGTGCTTCAGGTTCCGAGAAGGGTAAGGATAAGATCGTGTGATCTTTTCTTTACTTGTTGATGGCTAGCTTCCGCAGCGGAGTTTATTTTGAGATCATTGTTGATCTAGTTCTTAGTTTTTATCTTTTGAACATCTTATGTATATTTTGCCTTTAGAACTTTTAGTTTTTGTATTTTGGGGCATGTAATATTCATAATGTGTTAACTAGGAACTTATAGTGTTTCAGTACCAAACACTTGGATTCATATATACTATTTATGCTTTGATGTATGAATTATATATATGGGTGTTACAGTTGGTATCATAGCAGGTCGTATCCTCGACCTAGCCATGAAATAGTATAAGTATTTTCTTTCCGTTTCATATGCGGCGTGTCGCCATTGGTCTTGAGTGTTATATTTATGGTATTGAGCCTGATCAATTTAATCCTATCTGTATGACATCCAGGAACATGGCGGACAGACGCAGAAACAATCGTGGAAGACCGAGGACTACTCCGGCTGGGAAGGTTTCATCAGGTGCCGAAGGGAATGCCCCTTTGTATCAATTCATGCAGCAGCAGCAAAATCAGTTTATGCAAGGAATGGTACAACAAATGGCTGATGGTCTGCATCCTCCAGTGGTTGTTCTTGATGTTGCAGGGGGAACCTTTAGTGAATTCATTCGTATGAATCCTCCGGAGTTTCAGGGAGGGTTAGGTCCAGTGAAGGCGCATGAATGGATATCAGGTATGGAACGGATTTTCTTAATAGTGCAGTGCAGTGAGGAAAATAAAGTGGTCTTTGCTTCTCACTTACTAAAAGGTCCTGCTATGAGATGGTGGGAGAGCGCTTCGGCTTTGATGGCTATTCAAGAAGTGCCGAAGGTGTGGGAACAATTCAAAGCTGTTTTTATGGAGAAGTATTTTCCGAGTTCGTTGAGGACTCAGAAGGAATTTGAGTTTCAACAATTGCGACAGGGCGGTATGACGGTAGCAAGTTATGCCGAAAAGTTCGAAGATATGGCTGCATATTCTAGGCAGGCCATGTATGCCCCTGATGAGAGGTGGAAGATAGTTCAATTTGTATTTGGATTAAGGGCTGAAATTTCACATAGCGTCTCTCAGAGGGAGTTCGCTACTTATGCTGAAATGTTAAGACAATGCTATGTGGCGGAGCATAGTTTGAAGAAAGTACACGCGGAGGGAGTCGCAAGTAGGACGACTCAAGGTGATGGCGGGAGACCTACTCAACCGCTTAGGCCAAGATAACACTCTTTCAAAGGAAAACAAGTGCAAAGTAGTAAGCCTAATACTCCTCCTTTGTGCCGGTTGTGCAACAAGTATCATTTTGGGAAGTGCAACGATGGAGTCTTTAGATGCTATCAGTGTGATGGAGTGGGCCATTTGGCAAGGGATTGTCTTAAGAATAAGAATCAAGTGCAAGGAAAAAGCGTCGGTCGAGTCTACACCTTGGATGCAAGGAAGAAGAAGAATGACAATGCTTTGATTGCCGGTACGTGCCTTGTTAACGAATTTCCTTGTTTTGTTTTATTTGATTGCGGAGCTACACACTCTTTTGTATCGATGCAATGTATGAAGCGACTTGGGTTGCGGTCCGTTCCTTTGTCTCCTCCTATGGTGGTTACTACCGCCATGGATGAAATGGTTGAAACACCGTTGATGTGCGAAAATTGTGTTTTGTCTGTGAATGATAGAGTTTTCCAGATTGACCTTATCTGTTTACCACTTAAGAAAGTTGATGTTGTTTTGGGGATGGATTGGCTTTCTGCTAATTCGGTGTTTATTGGGTGTGAAGAAAAGTTAATCATTATTCCATCTGCTGAGGCTACCCCGAAAGATGTGTTATCAACGATTTTAGAAGGTACGGTGGGAATGATAAATTTCTTGTTTGAGAAGGAAAAATCTGTTTTATTGGTTCTTACTAAGGAGTGGAGTAGTGAACAACAAGTTCTGAGTATTCCTATAGTTTGTGAGTTTCCTGAAGTTTTTCCTGAGGATGTTACTTCTCTTCCTCCGGAGAGAGAAGTCGAGTTCTCTATTGACCTGGTACCGGGAACGGCTCCAATATCCGTTTCTCCTTATCGGATGGCACCGCTTGAATTAAGAGAATTAAAGGACCAATTGGAAGACTTGATGTCTAAGCATTTTGTTAGACCTAGTGTTTCACCTTGGGGAGCTCCAGTGTTATTGGTGAAGAAGAAAGATGGGGGAATGCGTTTGTGCATCGATTACCGTAAGTTGAATAAAGTCACCATTAAGAATAAGTACCCCTTACCCAGGATAGACGACTTGTTAGATCAATTGAAAGGAGCCTGCATGTTCTCGAAGATTGATTTACGGTCAGGTTATCATCAGATCCGAGTGAAGAGTTCCGATGTGCCAAAAACTGCATTTAGGACCCGTTATGGTCATTACGAATTCTTAGTGATGCCTTTCGGTGTGACTAATGCTCCAGCTGTTTTTATGGACTACATGAACCGTATATTTCAAGCTTACTTGGATCAGTTTGTTGTAATGTTCATTGATGATATTCTTATTTATTCTCGTACTTCACAAGAGCACGAGGAACATCTAAGAATTGTCTTATCGGTATTGCAAGAGAAGCAACTGTTTGCTAAGTTAAGCAAGTGTGAGTTTTGGATGTCGGAAGTTAATTTTCTTGGACATGTTATATCTCAAGGTGGTGTGGCAGTAGATCCATCGAAAGTAGAAGCAGTGATTAATTGGGAGAGACTGAGAAATGCTTCAGAGGTTAGAAGTTTCCTGGGATTGGCAGGTTACTATAGAAGGTTCATTAAAGGTTTTTCTCAATTGGCCTTACCAATGACGAAACTTACTCGGAAAGATTTTGCTTTTGAATGGGATTCGGGTTGTGAACAAAGTTTTAAGAAATTGAAGGAAAGTTTGACGAGTGCTCCAGTATTAATTATTCCTGATCCTAACAACTCTTATGAAGTATTCTGCGATGCTTCTAAGAGGGGATTAGGGGGTGTTTTGATGCAAGGTGGTCAAGTAGTAGCTTATGCTTCTCGACAGTTGAAAGTTCATGAGAAGAATTATCCAACTCATGATTTGGAACTAGCTGCAGTGGTGTTTGCACTGAAGGTGTGGCGTCATTATTTGTATGGTCTACGCTTTGAAATGTTCAGTGACCACAAAAGTTTGAAGTATTTGTTTGACCAAAAGGAGTTGAATATGCGACAAAGAAGATGGATGGAGTACTTAAAGGATTATGACTTAGAATTGAAGTATCATCCAGGAAAAGCGAATAAAGTAGCGGATGCATTGAGTCGAAAAATGGTTCATAGTGCAGAATTGAGGATTTTGGAGTATTCGTTGTTGGAAAAGTTTAGAGATTTTAATCTCCAGTTTGTGTGGACTCCGAATGGTGTGATTATGGGAAACTTGAATGTCAATTCTACTTTAAGAGTTGAGATTCATCAAGAGCAAATGCTAGAAGAGGAATTACAAGAGTTGTTACTTCAACCGGGTTTTACACGAGCAACAAATGGGATTGTTCTGTTTAATCAACGTATTTGTGTTCCAAAGGATGAGGCATTGAAAAGGAAGATTTTAGATGAAGCTCATAAAGGTACTTTTATGATACATCCTGGTTCTTCGAAGATGTATCAAGACTTAAAGAGAGATTATTGATGGTCTGGGATGAAAAAGGATATAGCGATATATGTGTCGGAATGTGCGGTGTGCCAACAGGTGAAGATTGAACACCAAAGACCGGGCGGTCTGTTACAACCTTTGGATATTCCAGTTTGGAAGTGGGATAGTATTTCTATGGACTTTGCAGTGGGTTTACCCCGTACGCAAGGTGGTTATGATTCTATTTGGGTGATTGTAGACCGACTAACGAAATCTGCGCATTTCTTAGTCGTGAAAACTACTTACAAGGCAAGTCATCTTGCAAGGTTGTTTATTGCCGAGATTGTGAGATTGCATGGTGTTCCTTCTAATATTGTGTCCGATAGAGATCCAAAGTTTACTTCGAGGTTTTGGAAGGTGTTCCAACAAGCTATGGGTACGAATTTGCGTTTGAGCACGTCGAATCATCCTCAGACAGATGGTCAGACTGAGCGAACAATACAGACGATGGAAGATATGTTAAGAGCTTGTGTGTTAGAAAGTAGAGGAAATTGGAATGAACTTTTACCATTAATTGAGTTTTCCTATAACAATAGTTACCATGCGAGCATCGGTATGGCTCCTTATGAAGCATTGTATTGGAGAAAATGTAGAACACCTTTGTGTTGGGCAGAAGTTGGCGAAGATAGAATTTTGGGACCCGAAATTATTCAAGAGACTACGAAAAAGATTCGGATGATCCGTGAGAAAGTTAAACAAGCACAAGATCGTCAAAAGAGTTATGCGGACAACCGTAGGAGACCTTTGGAATTTGAGGAGGGTGACCATGTATTTTTGAAAGTTACTATGAGATTGAGATTGAAAGGACCGTTTAAGTCGCGCAAATTAAGTCCGAGATACGTGGGACCGTATCAGATTTTAGAAAGGATTGGTGAAGTCGCTTACAGATTAGCCTTACCACCCTCTCTATCTGAAATGAATGATGTCTTTCATGTATCTCAGCTCCGTAAGTTTATTCCTGATCCTTTTCAGCCAATTCTACCAGAATCCGTGGAAATAGAAGCGGACATGACTTTTGAACCTCAACCGAGTTGTATTGTGGGAAGAGAAACAAAAGTGTTAAGGAACAAAGACATTCCTCTTGTTAAGGTGCAATGGGATATGACGCATCCGGGGGATGCTACTTGGGAACTCGAGTCGGAAATGCGAGATTCTTATCCGCATCTGTTCAGGTAATCTTCTAAATTCGAGGACGAATTTCTATTTAAGGGGGGGGGGGGGGGAGGATGTAATACCTCGTAATTTTAATTGCTCTGGATAATATTAAGTTGTGATCAACTGAGCTCCAGTGTACTCTGAGAAATTATTTGGCAAAATAATTAGAGCAACTGTGGAACTTAGAATAAATCCAATTAATATTATCTGACTCTAAGGTATTTTATTAATTTGGACTTAAGAGACTTTTTGGACATTTAGTAGTATTATTTCTAATACTAAGTTACTTTATATTTCTTTTCCTTCCACTTTCCAAACATAAAAGAAAAAGTTAGTAAGAAAGAAGAAAAGAAGGAATGGAAGGAGAAAAGAGGAGAAAGAGGAAATTTGAAGAACATCAAGATCATCATCATTCATTCACCAATCTTCATCCAATCTTCTCAATCATCATCTAATCCAGGTGGGTTCTAGCTAGAGACTTTAGTGTAGAATTTCTTGAGGTTTTAGAGTTAGGTTAGATTTTAAGAAAATGAACAATTTTACAAATCAATGAAATCTAACGGTTGAAATGTGTTATAAATTGTGTAGCATGATCATTATATATGTATAATCATCTGTTTATGCTTGGTTGAATGTTTGAAAAGGTTTTGATTGGGATTGGAATGGAAAAGAATCCAAGAAAACAGAGTTTTTGGCTTCTACAACATGGTTAATCGATTAACGGTATGGGTTAACCGATTAACCAGTGAGAAATCTGGTGTTTTACGTGAAAAATTGAACTGGCTAATCGATTAACCATTTTGGTTAATCGGTTAACAGAAAGTTTCTGAATTTGGTTAATCGGTTAACCAAATGTGTTAACCGATTAACACTGTAACTTTTTGGAAAAATACTTTAAAAATCCATATCTTTTGAACCGTGTTTCCGATCGAGGAGTTCTTGGTACCGATGGAAAGCTACGGAGATATTGTACACAATGAAGGTGTAAAATATCGGTTTTGATGCCCGATTAAATAATCGGAGTAAAACCCAAAACGTGTAATTATTAAGTTTATTTGAGAAAGGCAACAGAGGCCTAGAGATGTTGAATGCAATTATGATTGGTTCACTTTATGTGTTTATTATATAATTGTAATATGCTTTGCCTGAAATTGTTTAAACATGTTATGAGAGTATATGAAATGGAATAGGAAGAGTGAGGGAAACATCAACCTTAATAATAGGGGAACCTAGAATGATTAGGAGGTTCATGATTCTAGTTGTGGCTAGGATTGATAAACGATCTAGATGACGGTGCTCGTGCGTTATATGCCTAAGTGTGCATCTTCGACGAGTGATGGTCTAGATGAGTGTAAGACCCTAGTATGGAACATGTAGGATTTCGTTGAGTAATTGATACCTAAGTAACTGTGACCTGCGTTTTGATCCTCTTATGATGGATAACCTGGGAGGTTGCTTAGATGATGGTATGATTCACCGTGTTGAAGGGCCCCTGGTGCGGGCTGGTCGGGAAAAGTACTATGTGTAGATAACCGTGACCCGTGTTGGATAGCCCTTTGTGGATGGCCGGGGAAAGTTATTTACCTTAGCATCCAAGACTCGTGTCGAAAACTCTTTGGAAGGGTTGGCCGAGAATGGTTGGCTACGAATTTAAGGATCCGTGACTCGTGTTGAATCCTCTAGTAGGGTTGGCCGGGGAAAGATGCCTTCGTGAGAGATATCATTTGAAGATACTAGAGTTAGAGAACTCGTGAGCATGTTTCCATATAGGGCAAGAATGAATATGTGAACTCAAGGTCCTTTTCCCTTTTCACCCGTGGACTTGAGTTTGGATTGTTAGAACCTTGTTCCAATCCGAGAGAATCCATAAGATAGGGAACTCACTGAGATTTGATGTATCTCCCCCCACGTTGTTGAAAAAATTTCAGGTGCTTCAGGTTCCGAGAAGGGTAAGGATAAGATCGTGTGATCTTTTCTGTACTTGTTGATGGCTAGCTTCCGCAGCGGAGTTTATTTTGAGATCATTGTTGATCTAGTTCTTAGTTTTTATCTTTTGAACATCTTATGTATATTTTGCCTTTAGAACTTTTAGTTGTTGTATTTTGGGGCATGTAATATTCATAATGTGTTAACTAGGAACTTATAGTGTTTCAGTACCAAACACTTGGATTCATATATACTATTTACGCTTTGATGTATGAATTATATATATGGGTGTTACACCCAACTACTTATCATGAGTACCTAAGAATTGGCCTTAAAAAATGCAATTGAATTACGTTCTGAGTCTCACACAATCAAATTCCTACTAATATGGGACATACACCCTTTAAATATTTCAAAGTCACTTTTCCTATTTTTGAAAATTTTAGACACATGCACCCTTTAAATATTTTAAAGTCACTTTTCCTATAACGATATCAAATATTTTCATATAATCATAAATTTTCAAATAAAAAATATTATCATATTATAAAATACTTTCATGATATCAAATATTTTAATATTATCATAAATTTGGATATAAAAAATATTTGCATTGTATTCATTTTCGTATTATCATCAATTTCATTTAAGATCATTTATATTAAAATATGATATCAAATATATACATATATATGACATTTTTATTAATAATAAAAATATTTTAAATTAAGTATTAAATATATTTTTGATCCAATAAAATTTATATTTTGAATTAACAATGGAATTGGAATATAAGGTTGTAACCGGAGGAATTTATTTTACCATAAAATGTAATGATGTGTTAAAAACCAAATTACATGGATGTAACTACAAATTTAAGTTTGAAGTAATTACATTGTCTATGTTGAAGCAAATTCAGTTTACTAAGTTGGCAAACCAATACTTTTTTTGGTAATCTTCGGACAGCAAAATCTTGTTCTGTAGTGTGTTGACAGGTTCAGTATGTTATGATCAGCCTATAGTAAGTATAATGATATGTTATTAAAGTAACTTCTGCTTTTTATACTGTGAACACAAAAGCCAAAGCATTGTTTATAATATTATCTGCTATGACTAGCCTATAGTAAGTATGATGATATGATGTTAAAGTAACTTATGCTTTTTGTAATTTGAACACAAAAACCAAAGCATTGTTTACAATATTATAAGGTATAGAAACCGGGTTAGTAAGAGTGATAGGAAATTGAGCAAAGATTTCAATTAATATGGTGATGTGACAATTGAAAAGAAAGAGACAATTATATGGAAAAAGGGAGAGAGAGAGAGAGTACCATGAAATAGGAAATTAATTAGTAACATGCGCAATTGTTTTCTAACTATTCATCCTGTGTTAATATTTAGAAAAATGTGTTGACAGGGCATTGGCAACATAGTATCAGTTAATATAATTGTATAAGATAAGATCCCTCGTTGTCATTGTACTGCAACATATTTACGTTTAGATTTTTTATTAGATAATTCTTTGAAACACAATACTTTGAAATCAAACATTGAAACACAAATTTTATAATTCAAAGATTGAAACAAAATACCTATAAATTTCTAAATAAATTATATAAATTAGCGTTAATAACACTTATTAATATAATAATATTTTAAATTATACAAATTATAATTAGTGACACACATTATCCCATATAAACTTTATAAAAACATTAAACTTTTAAAGTTGTAAAAATTATTGTCTTAAAAATAAAAGAAAAACTTAAATCCATCAAAGTTGGATGAAGAAAACCTTACCTGCACTTGAAGAAGATGAACACTTCCCTCCACAACATACATGTCCAAAAAATCTAGTAAAAAAATATCAGATGAGTGACAGAACAAAGTAAACACAATAACCTAAACTGTGAAACATTTTCATATCTGCTTTTTTCCATATCTCTTTTCTTCAAATCTACTTTTCTCCAGATCTGCAGAACATTTTCCAAATATATGTAATACACAAAACCAACAAAAAAAGTAGAAATTATATATGTGAGTTGTATAACTCTAAAACACACAACAAAGTATCATGTCAGATCCAAAACACACAACTTTACGAAAAAGAACATAAAACACACAACAATTACCTAAAAACTAAATGAAAAAGATGAATACATATCTCTTTTCTTCAAACAACTTTTTTTTCAGATGTGCAAAACATTTCCGAAATCTATATAAAACATAAAACCAACAAAAAATAAATAAAATAAGTGTAAATTAGAGATGTGAGCTGCATAACTCTAAAATACACAACAAAGTACATGTCAGATCCAACACACACAACATTACGACGAAGAACATAAAAGACACAACAATTTCCTAAAAATTGAATGAAAAAGACGAATAGTCGAATGAAACACTCTAAATTTCACAAAACTCAAAATTGCTTTAAAATGGAATACTTAAATCATAAATCGTTGAAGAAATCCTAAACCTCAGAAACATAAATTTGCATCCAAATCATTAAGAGGAATACAAACCTGAGGTAGATCACAAATTTAAATTTATATTGTTGAAGTTGTTTGATAACATTTTCCTTCTTCGTATCTCCAGATCTAGCTACAACCTGAAAAAATAAAAGATAAAAAGTATGTTAAAAAGAAGGTGAAAAGGATTAAAATGATAAAGATATTGAAAAAAAGAAAGAAAAAATGAGATGGATTTAGTTTGGTGATGAATCCGTGTGAGAGTTATGAGAAAGCAAAATAATTAGGGAAAATTGAACAAAGGTAGAGACAATAGTGAGGAAAATGGAGAGAATGAGTTTTTGATGTAGTGCAATTAATGTTCTGCATATACATTGGAAAAAAAAAAAATGTTTTGTGATTTTTCAAATCACCATAATATATATAATTATAAGCAGACTTTAAATCTATATGAGAATACATAGGTGATATGATAGAAGCAAAAGCATTAATTGATATTACTGCATAATATTGGAAAAGAAACAAATCAATATTATAAATTTGAAGGAGCGGTAGTAAGGGAAAGATTTGATGATGTGGCGAAGAAAATTGAAGGAAAAGCTATGAAGCCATCCACGTGGAGCGCTGAGGGACTAGCAGGGTTATGTTGAACTTTTTCATAACACATGATGTTCTTATATGGTAGATATATATTTTTCATATATATATATATATATATATATATATATATATATATATATATATATATATAAATATATATATATATATATATATATATATATATATATAGTAAATATATATATATATATATATATATATATATATATATATATATAATATATTTAATATATATAAATACATATTTAATATATATATTATATAAATTATATAATATATTTAATATATATAGTAAATATTATATATATATATATATATATATAGTAAATATATATATATATATATATATATATATATATATATATATATATATATATATATATATATATATATATATATATATATATATACAAATACATATATATTATATAGTAAATATATTTGATATACTACGTATATTAACTATTTAATATACATATTTAATATATATATATATATATATATATATATATATATATATATATATATATATATATATGGTTTCGTTTTTCATAAATTTATCTTGTTTCATTCTTAAAATTTTGTTCAAATTTATTTATTTATTTTTATTATAAGATATGATAATATACTTTTGATAGTTAGCATTACATTAGTCTTTTTATGTAATACCCCGTAAATTATTTTACTCTGGATAATATTAGTTGTGATCAACTGAGTCCCAGTGTACTCTGAGAAATTATCTGCAGAGATAATTAGGGTAATTGTTGAACTTATAGTAAATCCAATTAATATTATCTGACTCTGAGATATTTAAGTATTTGAACTTTAGAGACTTTTTGGACAATTAGTAGTATTGCTAATTAATGATATTTTTCCTATATCATTTCTTTCCTTTCATTTTCCAAAGAAAAAGATAGAAAAGATTTTAGAGAGAAAGAAAAGAGAAGGAAAGGAAGAAAAAAAGAGGAAAAAGTCCAAGAGCAAGATCATCAAGAACATCATCAAATCTTCATCAAATCATCTTCCCATCTTCACCACCATCATCTATTCAAGGTGGGTTCTAGATAGAAAATTAAGTTCTAGAGTTAGAATTGATTTTTAGCTTAAGTTAGGTTTATGAGAAATTGCTTAAATTGGTAATGGATGAAATTTAACGGTTGAAATGTGTTATAAACTGAGTAGTATAAGTTATATGAGTGTAGAATCATCTATATTTGATTGTGGGATGTTTGGATATGTTTTGATGAAGATTTGGACCCATGGGAACTCAGCTGTTATGCTGCAGAATTTCTGCATTTTCCCAGATTCGCACTGCGAATCCCCTAGCGAAGGGGAAATCGTGCACTCGCTGGATGTTCGCACGGCGAAGGGAAAGGCAAATATTCCTCAGAGGTTCGCACTGCGAACTTTACCTTGTTTTGGTTCTGACTTGGTTCGCCAGATGTTCGCACTGCGAATGGTGCAGCGAACAAGTGTTAGCTAGGCATTCACTGGGAGCTTCGCACTGCGAATGAGGAAGCGAACAAGTGTTAGCTAGGCATTCACTGGGAGCTTCGCACTGCGAATGAGGAAGCGAGCATTCGCTGGCTTCTTCGCAATGCGAACATGACAGATCATCCAACTTGTTTCTTTCATAACTTTTGACCCGTTTATCCGATGTGAGTATTCTTGGTATCGTTGTGAAGCTATGAACATCCTCTAGCTAATGGTAGTGAGAAACATATGTTTATTGCCTGATTATATAAATCGGAGGGAATCGTGACTTGGTGTAATGTTTGATATATTGCATTATGTGTTTCCATTATGTGATTGACGAATATATGCCTATGCTCTTATTGTTAAACATGTCTGAATATGTATGCATGCTAAAATACGAAATAGGTAGAGTGAGGAATATTACCGTAAACAATGGTCGGTTAGTATGGAAATGACATAGTGATAATGCTCGTGCATGAGAGGCCGAGGCGTGTGTCTAGTAATCATTACCAGTTTATCTTACGGTGTAGTTTCATGAGACTCGAGCACCTCCTCTGAAACGTATGCACAATTACTTGGCATGTTTGATTCCCACGTGTAGTACGAATGGAGCCTATATGGTAAAGAGACTTGTGATGGTTAACAGGCCATGAGAAGTGACGATTCACGGTTAACAGGCCGATGATTTCAAATCCGTTTCGTATGCCAAGTAACTACAAGGATCCATGACTCTGATCGTCTTCTAGACGTAGAAGCGGACGAGAAAAGAGGATGCCTTGGTACGGTTATTGATTAGCGAGATTCTTGAGTTAACAGGCTCAGGACTCACTTTTTTATTAGTGTGAGTTAACAGGCTCACGAGTGTGGATCCATATATGGTGAGTGTGTACTCAAAGTCAATTCCCTTCCCTTTTGACTTGAGTTAGGATGTTAGAACCTTGTAAAGCTGAGAGGACTATAAGATAGCGAACTCACTGAGATTTGATGTATCTCACCCCACATTGTTGTTTACATCACAGGTACTGCAGGTTCAGTGAAGGGTAAGGATAAAGTGGTTTGACTTTTCCTTACGGATCGTAGCTTTTGAGATGGCATGGCTTCCGCTATGGTGTTTTGTTTTGAGATCATTGTATTGATCTAGTTCTTAGTGCATTTTGGGACATCTTGTATATGTTATGCCGTAGGCTTTAGACTTTGTATTTAGGGCATTTAATGTATATAATGTGTTAACTAGGAACTTATGGTATTTCAGTACCAAATACTTGGATTCATGTATAATATATATACTTTGATGTATGTTGTTATATATGGGTGTTACAGTTGGTATCAGAGCACGTCGTATCCTCGACCTAGCCATGAAATAGTATAAGTGCTTCTTTCCGTTTCATATGTGTTGTGTCGTCATTGGTCTTACGTGTTATATTTATGGTATTGAGCCTGATCAACTTAATCCTATCTGTATGACATTTAGGAACATGGCCGACGGGGCAGAAACAACCGTGGTAGACCGAGAACTACTCCAGCAGGGACAAATCCGCCAGGGGACGAAGGGAATGCCCCTTTGTATTAATTTATGCAACAGATGCAGCAACATCAGAATCAGTTTGTGCAACAAATGGTACAGCAAATGGCTGGTGGTGTGCATCCTCCAGTGGTTGTTCCTGAAGCTGCAGGGGGAACCTTTAGGGATTTCATTCGTATGAATCCTCCGGAGTTTCAGGGAGGGTTAGATCCAGTAAAGGCTCATGAATGGATATCCGGTATGGAGCGGATTTTCTTGATAGTTCAGTGTAGTGAAGAAAATAAGGATGCTTTCGCTTCTCACTTGTTAAAGGGTCCTACCATGGATTGTTCTGGCTCTGGCTAGATTTTCTTGAGTTGTCAAAGAAGGCATGGAAATAAACACATGAACCTTGGAGTCTATTGAATAATAATCAATTAAATCTTGGAAACTCTTGATCAGATAATTTTGAATTGTTTGCAAATCAACTTTGAATTTGTTCAGATGAAATTCATTCGAGCTGAGGGACTGTTTGATATCCTTGATTCCCTTCCTAAAAAAGTTAGTGGAGACAAAAACAAACATATTTTTGGATTTTGATTAAAGGTTAGTAAACATGAGAAAATAAAGGCAAATAGGAAAGACACAGATGCTCAGTGATCCCTGCAAGGCATAAACCCAAAGAAGAGAGGGATAAAGGAATCAAAGCATGATCTTGTTTTTGGTATAAGATGCAAAAATGAGATGTGAATGATATGTGGAATCTTAGGGGGTCAAAAATTAGGGTCTTATAACAATATCAAGGTTCGAACGTGATCAAGTGCATTTGTATGTTCTGCACAATGAGAACGAGGTTGAGTCGTATGTTGAAATGCACAAGGATGTTCTCCGAGGTTTAAATCCGAATAGAAATGAAAATTAGATAGTACGAGAGCACAATCGAAGTTTTATACCTTGGTTTAAGGATCATATTTATTCAAAGTATTATTTAGATCCCGCTTCAATAACAGAAAGGTTGCGATGTTTAGCATATGGTCCAAGTTTGGTTGTGTTTTCTTATAGTGCATACGCAATTAATGGATACACATTTTATACCAAATAACAAGATGATAAAAGTACTATGCAAAATAGTGGTGTCACCGTGGTAGATGAAGCAATGCACATTTCAAGTGTGAAGGACTTAAACCCCAAATTTACAAATCTGTCATATTTTAGGGTTATCGAGCGCATTCGGGTGTTTGATTATGAGAAGTTTCAGATTCCTATATTTGGTTGCAAGTGGGTTGAAAATAATAATGGCTTACGAATGGATAAGTCAGGATTTTTGCAAGTGGATCTTAATAGGGTGGGGTACAAGGATGAGCCTTTTATTCTATCCTCTCAAGCTAAACAAGTGTTCTATGTCACTGATCCGACAAGTACGAAATGGTCTATAGTGCTTTTATCTAACAAAGTAATTGATGAAAACATTGGAGATCAAGGTGATATTGATGTTGAGAATGAATCGTTTACTAGAAATGATCAAGATGAGAATATTATAGCAAATGAATCATATATTAGAAATGATCATAATGAGGGTATTTGGATCGATCCAACCGTCCGTGTTGTTAAGAGACTAGTAGAACATATTCCAACCAAGAAAAGAAAGAGACGTTAGTGCAAAAGGTAATATTTCGTGTCTATTATTTAATAAGTTGAAAATTTTATTTACACATTTCAATGAAAATAGTCTAATGTTTATTTTGTTTTTATTTAAGGTTCTTGTATGACAAATTGATGCATGAGAATTAATTGTCAAACAGATTCATTATCGTGTCTTCCGCCCGTATAATACTGGCAACGGGTTAGATTTTAATTCTAATTTCATTCTAATCTTTGTATCTTTTGCGTAGAAAATTTCCATCTAAACTTTTGTTTTATTTACAGTGGTCACTTGTTTGTTGGTTGCTATTAATCCGATCACAAAGAGAAGCTCGAGTATCACGGTCTAAAGCAAAAAACATTACATGGATCAAAGTGGAGGTATATTAATTTTCACAATTTTGCTTATAATAGTGATGATACTTGATAAAACAAGACAATTATATATTCTTATTTGTTTTTATTTTGTGGTTTATGAGAGAAAACCTTCATTTGGATCAAATAGAGATTCCAATCATGGTATGGATTTATAACTTAGGATTTATTTTAATATTTATCAAATATTTCATATAATTTATTACTTTTGACTAAATCATGCATATAATGTTTTATTATGTAGTACTTTGATGAATACAATTATGCTCATTACTCGAAAGATAAATTAAAAGAAATCAAGGAGGAATTGTGTGAATTCTTTATTTAGAAAAGAATCATATAAGGTATGAAAGTTGTTGTGTTGATTTATATCAAATGGTTTATGTGTTGAATTATAATGGTGTATATATTTTGGATTATTATGGTATATAATGCCTATGTTTGAATAAAAGCTTGTTTGTTGAAATAAAGGCTCAATGGTTGAAATATAAGACCTACGTGTTGAAATAAAGGCTTGTTGAATGTCATATAATGCCTATGTGTTTGAAATAAAGGCTTGAATTATATAGGTTTAGGGTATTATTTCCAAAAATATGCATTCTAAAAAAGAAAGAATAGGCAGCGTATTTAAATAAAAAACGCTTCCTAAATTCTGATTTTTAAAAAAGTGATTTTAAAAAGCACAACTTACGTGAAGAAAAGACAGCGCTTTTCAAAAAAAGCGCTGCCTATAGTTCACAATAGAAAGCGCTTTCCATTAAAAACGCTACCTTAAAGTGAAATAAAAAATACATTAGACAGCGCTTTAAAAAGCGCTGTCTAAAGGGGGACAATAGAAAGCACTTTTTCCTGAAAAAGCGCTGCCTAAAGATTCCAATAAAAAGCATAAAAGACCAGAAAAAGCACTGCTAAAGGCCCACTTTAGACAGCGCTTTTCCAGAAAAAAGTGCTACTAAAGGCCTACTTTAGAAAGCACTTTTCCAGAAAAAGAGTTGCTAAAGGCCTACATAAGGCAGCGCTTTTGCATAAAGCAAAAGCGCTGTTTTTATCTATAGCAGCGCCACCTTAGGCAGCATTTTTAAGCGCTGTTAAAAGCCAAAAAAAGTACTGTCTTTTCCCTTCCGTGGCATAGTGTATTTACCCCGATTGTTATTAAGGACCGTAGTTGAGTGTCTTTTAATATAATAAAAAAATGTAGGCGCCTAATTATCACCAATTACTTTGGTTGATTGAATACTTGAGGTAATAACATTTTATGAAAGGTGTATTTTGTAGTAGAGAGTCCCATATATTCTAAAGTGATTTGTACGCCGCCCCATTGGAGTTGGATTAAAGTTAATTGTGATGGCGCGTTTTTAAACAACTCGAGGACCTCGGCTTGTGGAGGTATTTTCAGATATCATAAAGGTTATTTTGTTTGAGGCTTTCTCCAATTATTTACGTGTCACTAACTCTCTCATTGTCAAACTCTCCATGGCTATGTTAATCATTAGAGTTCTCCTAGGTGTCACTAACTCTCTAATTACCGAACTCTCTAGGGCTATGTTAGCCATATTATTTTGCCAATGAGATGGGTTGGTGTAACCTTTGGTTGGAAACCGACTCAGTTGCATTGGTTCAGGCTTTCAATCCTCCTTTTAGGGTGCCCTAGCAGATTCCCACGAGATGAGTCAAACATGTTAATAGGTTAAGTTTGCATTTCTTTAGGTTTTCTTTCCAGTGGGTGAGTCTTAGTTTAGATATCCCTCTCTCTCCTCTCTCTCTCTCTCTCGCTCTCGTCTCTCTCTCTCTCTCTCTCTCTCTCTCTCTCTCTCTCTCTCTCTCTCTCTCTCTCTCTCTCTCTCTCTCTCTCTCTCTCTCTCTCTCTCTCACTCTCTCTCTCTCTCTCTCTCTCTCTCTCTCTCTCTCTCTCTCTCTCTCTCTCTCTCTCTCTCTCTCTCTCTCTCTCTCTCTCTCTCTCTCTCTCTCTCTCTCTCCTTTTCAGTTTTATATATATATATATATATATTCAATCTTATTTAAAAAATATTATCTGCGGTTAACTCTCAAAGAAAATAATTCTTTAATGATTTAAGTTTATCAATATTTTAAGTGTGAATGTGTATTTAAGTTACTATTAAATTCATAGGTAATTTTTCATTGTATTTTTAATTAAAATTAAAGTTCATAACTACTATAAAATAGAAGAAGTTTTCAAAATTAAGTTTCTTCTTATTTTTTAAAATAAATTCTAGAACAAAAAAATTTCCCATTTGTATTTTCTATTATTTATCAATAAATAAAATTTCAATGCTATTCATCCGAGCAAATTTTAAAAGTTGATTAAAAAATAAAACAAATTTTAATTAGTCATTAACAATTAAATATTATTTATAAAATAAAATAAGAGAAAAAGGAAAATATTTTACACTGCCAACCAATCACAACCATGTATTAGAATAAAACATATTTTTATTTTAAAAATACTGAAATTACATAGCAATTGTAAAAAATGTGATTGGTTGCATGTGTAAAACTGTTTTACACTGACAGTGCACTACCATTAAACCCATAAAATAATCATAAATAATACTTCTTCGGGTCTTATTTATAAAAATAATACTTTTTAGATAAATTAAAAAATTAATTAATGTATCTAAATAGTATATAGATAAGATACATTAATTATTCAATAATTTTATAAAGTAAATTTTTTCTCATAAATTGGATCAGCGGGAACATACCACTAAACTTGATAGAATAAATAAATATAAAATTTTTAACACATATATAATCTTTTATTCTACAAGGAAAATATTGTTTACCGCATTCTATACCAAATGCATAAAAAATGCAATAAAATTTCCACATTTTAATTGGCGGCGTCCTACATTTTATCACTAACTAGGAAGCCACCAGTCCTTTCGGGTGAGTTTATTAAAATTCTAATTGTTAGGTTAAGTATTGGTAAAATATAAAAATAGTATATTTTATTGATTAAAAAAATTTGTTCTAAATTACAAGTCATTTTATAATTTTAATATAATGATTTTTGTTTAAATATACCCTATACTTTTTATTATTCTTTTTTCTTCCAAATCTTTTAATTTTTCTTTCATATATAATTATTAAAGGACAATTTTGTAAACTCACACATTATTCTTTTTCAGACAAAATTTGTTGTACTTTTTTAATTTATGTTTAACACTCAATTATAATTTAGGAAGAAGGTAGTAGTCATTATAATTAAAGTTAAAATTAAATAATAGATTTTTTTTATAGAAAATCAGACATTTTTAAATTGAAATGATTATAATTAATATGATTTGAGTTATATATATGTTGGTGAAAACTTTTTATTAGTTATTATATTAATCAATGACAAATTCAAAAACATCTTTAACATTTTTTCTCAGCCTTCTCTCTAGCACACAAACATCTCATATTTCCTAAATTTAAATTTCTGGTGACCCTTTGTAGCCTCCAACTTTGGTGGTGCAAAATATCTCAAGCTGCTCCACCCTTCACGCTTTTGGGTTGCATTGGTGTTGTGGTCCCCTTTTCTCTGGCATTTTGGTTTTGATGGTGGCTGGTATGGTTTCATACGAAAAGATTGAAAACTGGTTAGCTTATATTCAAAGTTGTGTTTCGTTTCATCGATGTGATTTTTTTGGCTGAATGATCAGTGCATTTTAATGCACATTCTCTTATGTTTGTACTTAGGTATTTTCTTAGTTTGTTTCGTTTATTTTAGTGTTTTATTATATTTTTATAATTAAGTCTTTGTTTGCCGTTAATCTATTTTCGCAGCTTATTTTCAGCATTAACGGTTATTTGATACCTGTCCACTGTTAGGATCATAACAGGAGCTACGAGAATCGAATTTGCGTGTTCTACCAGTCGTTGGAAATCTGAGACAAAGAGCTACAACTTTCATGTTTTATACAAAAGCTGATTCGGAGTGTAGCAGGCTCGAATAATTCGTTGAAGTCAGGACCCGAATTCTACCTTTAGGAATATTTAGTTTTGGGCCGAGTTTTTTATGTTTCTCGACCCAGTTGGGTAAGAACAGGATTTTGTTATGCTTCCCTATACCTAGTAGCAGCCGTACTACCATTCTTCACGTTCTTTGCACTATTCACAATTTTGATTTTTGCTTTTGTATGATTGAATGGAGAACTAATCCCAAGGATTAATCAGCAGTAATCGGTTTCCGCCGACACTTTGAGGTTCTTTTAATTTCCAATAAAATCTATTTCTTGCATTCCTTCTCTGTGGTATCTTGTTTTCTTAATTCGATTTATCTTAGGGTTGATTGATTTATTTCGATGATTGCATGTTCTTATAATTTAATCATGTTTGCTTAATTCACGATTGTTATATCTCATTCGTTTGCTTAATTCGAAAATTAGGAATATGTATCATATAATATCAATTGCGCTTGTTTGGTTGTTATTATAATCGAAAAGGGGATATAATCCACTTAGGAATTGAGAATTATTTGGATCGATGATAAGTTGGGAAACTAAACCAGCAGATTAACCTTTTCAGCTTATTTTGATAATCACTTTTTTATAATCACTTATTTTCATTATTTTTTTCTGTTAATCGAAATTCAAAACCCCTCATAAACATTTTTTTAGTTGGTTGAAATAATACAAGAATCCTTGAGAACGATACTCGAGTTGTCGTTACCGCTAACTATTTTTCTTAAAATCACTCGTTTTTTATCCGTGCGCGACAACGGATCACATTGGCGCCGTTGCCGGGGTTTCTTGTTTATGCTAGCCAATTTTAGAATTTTAGTTTAGAGTTTTGTTAAATTTTTTTGTTTCTTGTTTTTTGTTTTTGTTTTTGTTTTTCCTTGTTGATTTTCAAGGTTGCAGTGCAGTGGTAAGTGTTTCAGTCTATCAAGTAAGTTAGAAGCTACTGTTTCAATTTGCTCCAAATTTTTGCCAGAAAATCAGGAAAAAATCGACAAACATTACTCATTTGGAATGAAATTCCAAAAGACTTTGACTCTGAAAATCGCAAATTCATTATTTTCCTATTTTATTTGATTTATGTTTTATTTTCATATTTTCAAAAAATCCAAAATTTTTTGTAGAGATTTATTCTGATTTGAATTGATTTTTAGTTATATTTTTATAATTTTTAGTTTTATTTTAACCGTTTTTCTATTTTTCCACTCTTTTTCTCAATAAGGACATTGTTGATATTTCTGCATTTGTGGAATTGCTGAATTGATTTTGTGCATTCTCATTCTTGGTTAATTTTTTTCTCCCTTTTGATAACGTGGCTGAACAAAGAACATTAAGAGAACTTGCTGCTCTTGATGTTCATTACAATGATTTAAGTATTCAATATACTGATATTGTTGTTCCTTTCGAATGAAATTCTGGTTTAATACACTTGTTGCCAAGGTTTAATGGTCTTGCAGGTGAGGATCTGAATAAGAATCTGAAGGAATTACAGATTGTGTGCTCTACACCTTTCGGACCTTCATTAGAGGACCTTGTCAAGCAAATGGCTATAAAAGATCTCCAATTTTAGCAACGAACAGGTTCTAGTATTCAGGCTTTGCAGTCATAGATTGGACAGCTTGTCACTTTAGTGAATGCCATGCAGCAAGCTCAAGAATCAAACCAACTACCCGCCCAAGCAGTAGTGAATCCAAAAGAGTTATTGTCTAATTTAGTTGATGATACTTATCCTGAGTTGTTATCTGATTTTCCATCTTTATTAGATTATGATGATACTTACTCTTGTGATTTATGTACTGACACTAACGTTTGCTCTGTTTGTGCTGAGATTAATGCTGCCTTGCAGGGTGATGCTTTTCATGATGTCATTTATGCAGCTGAAGCTCTTGATATCCCAGCTGCCCCGACCTTGCCTTCCATTGAACAACCTCCTTCCTTAAAGCTTAAACCACTTCATAATAATCTGAAATATGATTATTTACAGATGGATGAAAAGCTTCCAATTATAATTTCTTCTAATCTTGATTTTGATCAAGAAAATAAACTTTTGCAGGTTTTGAAAAAACATAAGAAGGGAATTGGATGGACCTCGATGGAAGACGGAAGAAAATTAGTTAGGCATCCCCTTAATCCTTTAATTCTTGATATTGTGGAAAAGGAGATCACTTTCACGTGCCCATTCAAAACTTTTACTTATCGAAGATTCTTCTTTGATCTTGGAATAAAAGGAGAATGCACTAATAAATATTTCAAGGTCAATGGATGCTACCCAAAGTTACTCTATGAGATCCCCACTTTGGAAGAAGACACTGTGAAAGAGCTCTCTTTGGGAAAAGCTGCTTATGTGATCACCTATTCGCCTTGACTCCTCGGACGTGTTCTTTCATTTCTCTCACTCTTATTTTATATTTATGTTCTTTCATTGAGGACAATGTATGTTTTAAGTGTGGGGGACGGAACCATTTCTTTATTTTGTTTTCTTTGTTTTGTTTTCAATTTTCTCTGTTTTGGTTTTGTTCTTAAATAAAATAATAATAAAAAAATAATAATTTTTTTTACTTAGAAACACAATGCATCTTTTGAAATTTTTAGGCTATAGATTAATTTGAGGTTAGATTGTGGAGAATTGGGAAAAATTCAGAAGATCGGTACCGTTTTAACACCTTAAGTCTCCCGAATATGGAAACCGATTTAAATACTTGTTATGACATAGCCCTGAGTTCAAATCCTTTAATAGCTCTTAAGTAGTTTATCTAGCAGTCAGCACCATCTAGAAATCACCCACTAGGTAATTAAGCTAATGCAAATAAGTGAATGATCTCGTGCTTAATAAGAAATCTAAATATAAATCCATCTTTTAAGTTAGGTGACCCTTACCCGGTCACTTAGGCTAACGGTTGTGAAACTTTCAAAAAAAGTAAAAAAAATATATTGTTGTTGCTAAAGTGGTTAATTTTGAATTGTTGACAAGATATGGATCATAGTCACTAACAAGCTTATTTACCATGTGTGTGAATAGGTAACAGGCTTAATGTGATTGCATTAGAATGAAAGAGAGCAAAAAGGAGGATGAGTAAGTTAGGCTTAAGCATAATAACATGATTCGGATTGGTTTGTATAAGAGGGAGGTTCATTACCGCAAAATTGCGGATTTGTGTTCTTACGATATCTTTAGTATGCAAAATTAGTACCTATCGATACAATCTTGACCGAAGAAAAGTTTGTCGCCTAGAATAAGTTTCCGAATGCTATTGTTTTTCATGAGTCTTGATACTATTTTGCTGGGAGTGCAAAAGTTCAAGTGTGGGGGAATTTGATTAGTGCATTTTAATGCACATTCTATTATGTTTGTAATTGGACATTTCCTTAGTTTGTTTCATTTATTTTAGTATTTTATTATATTTTTATGATTAAGTCTTTGTTTGCCATTAATCTATTTTCGCAGCTTATTTTCAGCTTTAGTGGTTATTTGATACATATCCACTGTTCGGATTATAACTGGAGCTACGAGAATCAGATTTGCATGTTCTACTAGTCGTTTGAAAGTTGAGACAAAGAGCTACAACTTTCATGTTTTATGAAGAAGATGATTCGGAGTGTAGCATGCTCAAATAATTCGTTGACGTCAGGACCCGAATTCTGTCTTTAGGAATATTTAGTTTTGGGTCGGGTTTTTTATGTTTCTCGATCCAGTTGAGTTAGAACCGTATTTTGTTATGCTTCCCTATACCTAGTATCAGATGTACTACCATTCTTCACATTAGTTTCACTATTCACAATTTTGGTTTTTGCTTTTGTACGATTGAATGGAGAACTAATCCCAAGGATTAATCTGTTGTAATCGGTTCCCGCCGACACTTTAAGGTTCTTTTAATTTCCAATAAAATATATTTCCTTTCAATCCTTCTTTGTGATATCTTGTTTGCTTAATTCGATTTATCTTAGGGTTGATTGATTTATTTCGATGATTGCATGTTCTTATAATTTAATCACGTTTGCTTAATTCGCGTATGTTTATCGTGTTTGTTTAATTCATGATTGCTATATCTCATCTGTTTGCTTAATTTGGAAATTAGGAATATGTGTCATATAATATCAATTTCACTTGTTTGGTTGTTATTATAATCGAAAAGGGGATAGAATCTGCTTAGGAATTGAGAATTATTTGGATCGATGATAAGTTGGGAAACCAAACCAGCAGATTAACCGTTTCAGCTTATTTTGATACACTTTTTTATAATCACTTATCTTCATTATTTTTCTGTTAATCTAAATTCAAAACCCCTCATAAACCCTTTCTTTAGTTAGTTGAAATAATACAAGAATCCTTGAGAACGATACTCGAGTTGTCGTTACCGCTAACTATTTTTCTTAAAATCACTCGTTTTTTATCCGTTCGCTACAGCAGATCACTGAGTACTCGCCAAATTCTAGTTCTCTGGAGACAAAGCATTATTGTGTTCTGCAACTCGGTTTCTTCCGTGGTGGAAGTATAGTAGTTGTGGCAACTTTTTCCTTTTGTCTGGTGGGTCTTAAACAACAATGGTTAAGTCAGTGTCGCATGTTTGTGTTTTTGGCGCAGATTTGGTATCTTGATATTTTGATTCTCTTATTTTCTTCAGAACTGTTGAGATCAGAAGATTTCAAGATTTAAGATTGGTTCCATCTGTGTTGGCTCAATATTTGTGTTAGTCATTGTGATTGATGTTGGATGTTTGGCTCGAAAAAGTTGTCTTGGTTACTAGTAGTTTTTTCCTCAAACTGTTGGTTCATGAATAAGTCTGTTGTGGCGGTTGGTTCATTCGCCGTCTTAAAAAGTGAAGGCTCACACAAGGTTTTTTTTTGCTATTTGATTTCGCGCCCATATGCGAGTTCGCTGGATAGTGTATGTCGTGTGTGTTTGCTTTAGTTAATTTTAAACCACTTTTGTCGTATTTAAACTATTATACACCCTTCTACAGATTTTGTGGTTTGAGTGAGTTTGTTTTATGTCCCGCAATACTTTGTATTTTCTTTATTTTCATTTTAGATACATTTGTATCATAAAATATTTGTATTGTATTTTTTCATATATCGGTGATAAATATTTGTCTTTAATATGTTTCTTAGTCATAATTATTTACCCCGTATTATTTTAATATATTGATCTTTAATATTTATCTAGTATTTTTTAATTATTGATAATAAGTATATTTTTTATTTTTTTAAAAATATAATTAATATCAAATATATAGTTTCCTTTAAAGTTTAATAAACTAATCATATGATGTATGATGTATGGTTTTTTAAAATATAATTATAATTTGTATATTTTAGTAACTCTCATTTTTAATTAAATATATTTTAAAAAGTAACAAATTTAACTTATCTGAGGTGACAAAATATTCGTCTCATGTATAAATTATGTGTTGAAACATATTCCTAATTGTGTGGTTTCACTACGCCAAAAATGATTTTTCACAGCACAACAAAGACAGCACTTTTTGACAGAAGCGCTGCTATATGTTTCGCTAAAAAAAATGAAAGAAAAAAGCGTTGCTATATGGGGGACATAAGACAGCACTTTTCAAAAGCACTGCTAAAGCCCCACACTTTAGAAAACATTTTATGAAAAGCGCTGCTAAAGGGTTACCATAAGGCAGCGCTTTCAAAAAGCGCTGCTAAAGGCCCAATTCACTACACACCTTAAAAAGCGTTTTTCTTTTAAAGCGCTGCTAAAGTCCAGACTACAAAAGCGCTATCTAAAAGCGCTGCTAATGGTGCTTTAGTAAAAATTATAACGCAGAAATTAAACCAGTAACAAATCATTTCTAATTTTTAACCCTATCATTGTTTTCACTCTTGTTCACTGTTCACTCTCGTTCTCACTCTCACTATCGTTCTCACTATTCACTCTCGTTCTCACTCTCACTCACGTCGTTCCGGCCGTGGCTGCTCCTCCGGTCGTCGCTGCTCCTCCGGCCGTCATTGTGCGTCGTGCAAGGTATATTTTTTTATTTCATTTCATTTCCATTTCCATTTCCATTTCCATTTCATAAAAAATGCAATGATTTCTTTTGTTTGTTCTTGAGTGATTATATAATGTTGATTATATAATGTTGACTGTTTGCTATATAGTTTCTTTTGTTTGTTCTTGAGCATCTTTTATTAAAATTCTGAGCATGTTTAGATTCTGAGCATGTTTAGTTTATTTTGTTTGTTATTGTTTTTAATACAATTTTTATTAAATGTCAACAGGTTTGTTTGCTTCTTGTGTGGCAGCAGGTTTGTTTCTCGTGTGGCAACAAGTTTGTTTGCATTTTGCCTTTTTCTTTCTTTGATTATCAATTTTTCATATGTTGGTTTTGATTGTTGCTCTTTTAGATTTGATTGTGTAAAATGTGATTAATTTGTAGAAGTTAGTTTAATGATTAATTTGTAGAATAGTAGAAGTTGGTTTAATGTGTAAAATTTGTAGAATAGTGATTAATTAGAAAAGTCAAGGTAGTTAAGAGTGTTGTAGAAGTTAGATTGTTGAGGTTGTTATAGGGCTATTTGTAAAGTTAAAGTGAATATTTATCGGAAAATTTTAGTGATGTAAGAATTTGGTTGTTATTGAAAATGATAATGAAATTAGTAGTTAAGTGAACTAGTGATTGAATTTATTTTGAGAGATGATTGAAATTAATTATAAAATTAATTGTTATTTTTGGAGAGTTGATTGAAAATGATAAATAGTGATTGAATTGTTAATTGAATTTGAATTGATGATAGAACTTCGAAGTTACTTGAACTTAAGCGTTGAAGTTATTTTTTTTGACAACGTTGAGTTGAAACTATACCATGCTATTTGATTTAATGATGATGTTTACTAAATTTGTTTCTTGAAACTTTGACTTGTTCCTCCGATATTTCTTGTTTTTCATATTACATACTAAATTTGTCTTGTTATATGTGGTATACACCATCAGTTACTAACTTACGTTCATTTGCTATAGGGGTTACTTGTGAAGAGTGAATTCGAATCGTTTTCAAGAATCTTACACTTTGTGGTTCAGTCCAGAAGTTGCTGACTTCTATATGTACAGGTACGTAGTTGTTCTTTTGTTTTTGTTTTGCTTACTTAGTAAAATCATGGATAAAAAATGGATGTCGTCCAATCGATTGTCGAAAGAGTACGAGAATGGGGTATCGGAATTCGTTAAGTTTGCTGTTGAATACGCCAAAGACCCCAGTCGAATCACATGTCCTTGCTTGGGTTGCTGTTTTGGGCGTCAGATTGACGCGGGTCAGATGGAGTCGCATTTAAAGAGGCATAGAATTGATCGAAGTTATACAAGTTGGACACTTCATGGTGAGAAAAGTAATGGGAATGTTGAAACGGGGGATAATAAGACCTATGCTTCAAACGACAATGCCACAGATACATACGATTGTGATTGAGTCGAAGAGATTGAAGAAGCACTTGAAGAAGATCTTCAGGAATGTCCCAAAATGTTGGAGAGGTTGGTAAGCGATGCAGAGAAACCATTGTATAAGGGTTGCACTAAATTCACAAGATTATCTGCGGTATTAAAGTTGTACAACTTAAAGGCGGGTAATGGATGGTCGGATAAAAGTTTTACAGAGTTATTAGCCCTTATGAAAGATATGCTTCCGGAGGATAATGTTCTTCCCAATCGAACATATGAGGCCAAAAAGATGTTGTACTCTATTGGGATGATCTATGATAAGATACACGCCTGTCCAAACGATTGCGTTTTGTTTCAAAATGAGTATGCATCGTTAAATGAGTGTCCTAAATGCGGTGTCTCTCGATATAAGAAAAAGTTGTCTCCAGCAAAAGTCTTGTAGTATTTTCCTATAATTTCGAGATTCAGACGCATGTTCCGTAGTGAAACCGATGCAAGAAACTTGACTTGGCATGCAGATGAAAGAATTATAGATGGAACATTTCGTCATCCGGCAGATTCACCATAGTGGACAAAAATTGATAATGATTATCCTGAATTTGGAGAAGAAGCAAGAACATTCGCTTGGCATTATCTACTGATGGAATGAACCCACACGGTCTTCAAAGTATCTCATATACCACATGGTCTGTGATTATTATGATTTATAACCTACCTCCATGGCTATGTATGAAGTGTAAGTACATGATGTTATCTATGTTAATTTATGGGCCTAAACAACCAGGGAATGACATAGATGTATACTTGACACCCTTAATCGAAGATTTAAAGATTTTGTGGGAGAACGGTGTGGAGGTATATGATGGATATAGGAAAGAAAATTTCAACTTGAGGGCGATGTTGTTTGGCACAATTAATGATTTTCCAGCATACGGAAATCTATCAGGGTATAGCATAAAAGGTCAATGTGTGTGTCCTATTTGTGAAGATAAAACAGATTGGACGCGATTGGAGTTTGGTTAGAAGAATGTATTTCTCGGTCATCGTAGATTATTAAATTCTAATCATCACTACCGTGGGTGGAGAAAAGCCTTCAATGGAGAGGCAGAACAAGGTAGAGCTTCACCTATATTGACAGGTGATCAAGTTTTTGAAAAGGTGAAAGATGTGAGTACTAGTTTGGCAAGCCTTTTGCACATACCCTTGTCAAGAGTGGGTGGAAGAAGAGGTCAATTTTTTTTGAATTTCCATATTGGAAGTCGTTGTATGTAAGACATTTTCTTGATGTTATGCATATTGAAAAAATGTAATTGACAGTGTTATTGGTACGTTACTCAATATACAAGGAAAGTCTAAGGATGACCTTAATGCAAGTAAGGACTTGATAGCGATGGGGATAAGAACTGAATTAGGACCCTTGAAGAAAGGAAAATGAACATATCTACCACCTGCTGCCTATACTCTATCTAGAAAGGAGAAAACAATATTGTGTATGTTTCTAAGTGAAGTTAAAGTTCCAGAAGGATACTGTTCAGATATTAGAAGACTTGTGTCTATGAAAGACCTTAAATTAAAGAGTTTAAAGACGCGTGATTTCCATGTTATAATGGAACATTTTCTACCAATAGGTATACGTTCTATTTTGCCGGAAAAAGTAAGATGCACAATAACTAAATTGTGTTTCTTCTTCAGGTCAATTTGTAGTAAGGTGATCGATTATGCGATCTTACCAACATTCCAAAAAGAAATAGTCATTACATTGTGTGAGCTTGAAATGTTTTTCCCTCCCTCGTTTTTTGACATAATGGTGCATCTAGTTGTTCATCTTGTAAAGGAGACACAATTGTGTGGACCAGCTTATATGAGATGGATGTACCCTGCTGAACGGTATATGAAAATATTAAAAGGGTATGTGAAAAATCGAAGTCAACCAGAGGGTTGTATTGTTGAACGATACATTGTTGAAGAAGCGATTGAGTTTTGTACTGAATATCTTTCCGACGTTCAATCCATTGGACTTCCCAAATCTCACAACATTGAAGAAAAAGAAGGAAAAATGTTAATTGGAAATAAAATTGTGACCGTATCAAGGGCTGAACGGGAGCAAGTGCATTTGTATGTTCTGCACAATGACAATGAGGTTGAGCCGTATGTTGAAATACACAAGGATTTTCGCCGAGGTTTAAATCCGAATAGAAATGAAAATTGGATAGTACGAGAGCACAATCAAAGTTTCATACCATGGTTTAAGGATCACATTTATTCAAAGTTTTGTGTAGATCCCGCTTCCATAACAGAAAGGTTGAGATGTTTAGCATACGGTCCAAGTTTGCATGTGTTTTCTTATAGCGCATACGCAATTAATGGATACACATTTTATACCAAAGAACAAGATGACAAAAGTACAATGCAAAATAGTGGTGTCACCTTGGTAGCTGAATCAATGCACATTTCAAGTGTGAAGGACTTAAACCCTAAATATACAAATATGTCATATTTTGGGGTTATCGAGCGCATTTGGGTTTTTGATTATGAGAAGTTTCTGATTCCTATCTTTGGTTGCAAGTGGGTTGAAAATAATAGTGGCATACGAATGGATAAGTCAGGATTTTTGCAAGTGGATCTTAATAGGGTGGGGTACAAAGATGAGCCTTTTATTCTATCCTCTCAAGCTAGACAAGTGTTATATGTCACTGACCCAACAAGTACGAAATGGTCTATAATGCTTTTATCTAACAAAGTAATTGATGATAACATTGGAGATCAAGGTGATATTGTTGGAGCAAATGCATCATATATTATAAGTGATTAAGATGAGAATGTTGGAGCGAGTGAATCATATATTAGAAATGATCATAATGAGGGAATTTGAATCCATCCATCGGTGTTGTCAAGAAACAAGTAGATCATCTTCCTACCCAGAAAAGAAAGAGACGTTAATAAAGAGGTAATAGTAAAATTATATATTCTGTCATGTATTTTTCATATTTGAGAATGATTATGGATTATGGATTATAGATGATAGACTTATATGTTTGTCATGTGTTTGTCATTTCATATTTGATTATGGATCATGGATTTATATGTTTGTCGTGTGTTTGTCATTTTATATTTGATTATGGATCATGGATTTATATGTTTGTCGTGTGTTTGTCATTTCATATTTGATTATGGATTATATTATGTTCAACTGATTATGGATTATGGATTTATATGTGTTTTTCTTTATAATAGGTAAAATGGCTAGTAATGAGGAGAACTCGCACGATACTTCCAAGAATGATCCAAAAGAATCAGTTCAAGATGCGGAAGGAGATATTTCAAGAGGAATAACAATCATGAAAGGAGTTATTCGTGCTAGAGACAAGGGAATAAAATACGAAGTTCATTGGAATGAAACAGGTCAACTAATTGAGCCTAATGGCGCAATGTTCACTAGTTACATTGATGCACTTGTCCGTTCACTAGTTCCTATTACTTGTGACAATTGACGAACTCCATAGTTGAAACCCGTCAAACATAAAGTATGGAGTGAGATACAGGTACTATAGGTGATGTTATTTGTTATTTTTGACGATTATATCTTTAAATTAATTATACTAACACACTTTATTTGTTATTGTAGAGATCTTTTAACATTGGTGACGAGATGCAAAAATATTGTCTTCAATTAGCCTGAAAAAGACTTAGAGGGTTCCGAGCATTTTTATCCAACAAGTTTCTGAGGGATGCCCAAGGAAAGTTTGTAGAAATGGAATGCCCGAAGAAGTATGCAGACTTGATTGCACCCGAAGAATGGGACACTTTTGTCGCCAAACGAAGAACTGAAGAATTCCCCATAATCTTAATTTAATTTATCATGAACATTGTATTATATTCATGTAGTTATTACATGTGTTCTAATATGACTTTTAATTGTTTATGCAGGTTGTGAGTAACGTTAATCGTCAAAGAGCCTCGAAACCCGCGTATCCATACAAGAAATGACGTTTGGGATATGCACGCTTGGAACAAAAAATCGTAAGTATATATAATTGCTATCGTGTTTTTGTATTATTATTCATCCTAATTCTTGACTTAATGTGTAGCTTGAAGAGGAGAAAAGTGAAGAAACATCTATTCCGGAGCATGTTTTGTGGAAGGCTGCCCGTGTGGGAAGGGATGGAGTTGTTACTGAAGGTGTTCAACAAGTTTTTGAACAATGTGTAAGTATAACGTTATTTGTTTAATTAGATATAAAGTTCTTGTTTATCTAATATATTTATGCATGACTCTAATATTGAATTTCTGGAGACTCTATCGCATTCCTTACCTGCCACAGAAGACCAGGATTGTAGGAGCATACTGAGTCGAGTATTAAATGTTCCTGAGTATTCTGGTCGCGTGAGGGGTAAGGGATTTGGAGTCACTCCATCTTCCTTTTATAAGCGTTCAAAGAAAAAAAATCCTAGCAATAGAGAGGTGATGGAAACGTTGGAAGAATTAAGAGCTCAAGTTCGTGAACTGCAACAGGATAAAGAAAGATATATGTCGAAAAGGCGTGGTTCAGAATTTAAAGATACTAGTGACAAGGCCAGTATCAATTGTCAACAAAAAATTCCGGAGGTAATTATATTTATTAAATTAGTACAGTTTTTTATATTGACATCATTGCAAAATAACAATTTCGTATTATTTTTGTTTTGTTTAGGGCATTTCACCTTCCAGCTATATTTATCGGCACCGACATATCGAATGGTTGGCAAGGGAAAAATGCATAACACTCCCGGAGACGTCCTTCACACTAGACCGCTCCCTGCTGGATTTTTGAAGGTTTCGATTGATATTGCATTAGAGCAGGATGCGTTACTACCTATACCTGACGAAGTTTCAGATGCAACATTGGTGGAGGATGCAATAGGGCCGTATGTTGCATGGCCGTCAAACCTCATCGTCATAGATGACTCGGTATGTTGAAAACCATTATTAACCTTTTAGTTTTCAAATGTTTTACTTGCATAAGTTATGTTATGCTTACTTTTATGCACTTTTTATTTACATGACATTGTTAGACTCCTACAAAATCCAAATCAAAAGATAAACGGATTGGTGTGCAAACTGAGTCAGTTGCATCACAAAAAGAGGTACAATGATATATATGCATCGAAAATGTTAATTCTGTGATCCGAATTCAAAAGCTTCATCATTACTAAGTTTATGACTTATATGATTTTCAGATTCCTACACAAGAGATGCAACAAGGGAGCAAGAACAAGAAGCCAGTAGTAGCCAAGGCAAAAAAAGCATCTATTTCTCGATTTCGGTTGTGCCTTGAAATAATTGTAGGCACAACGGATTTGATGGAAGGTGGTATCCGAGAAATACCTATGGAAGCAGGTATTTTTGGGGTTTCCTATTCAAAAACAATTGCTAAAGAAGACTTTGATCAGATATTTACGCATTCTGAATTAGGCGTCAGTGTTATGAATTCATACATCAGGTAATCCATCGATTTTATTTATTTAATTTATCAATTTATTTACTCATTTCAATGAATATTAGAATGTTAAATATAATAACATATTTATTATAATCCATTTTTATTTCAGGTTCATGAATGAAAAATTGATGCTCCCGCGTCAGTTGACTGAAAGATACTCCTTCTTGTCTCCCAACTGTGTCAATGCAACTTTGATCAATCGAACTACAGATGCGGTCAAAAATCACTTAGTAGGTGAATTTATGACCAACATTGATACAGAGAAGTTGTATCTTTTACCATATAATACTGGCCATGGGTAGGATTTTCATCCTAACTTCCTTTATTATAATCTTTCATTTTTTTACGTTGTGTATAACATTTCCATCTATACTTTTGTTTAATTTTACAGTGGACACTGATTGTTGCTTGTGATTAATCTGATAAAAGAAATAGTCTATTATCTGGATTCGCTAGAGGGTGATCAAACAAAATACCCAGAGATGAAGAACATGATTGATACGTAAGTGATGCGATTGTTCTAAATATTCGCGTGTGTATTTCTTTATTTATGTGAGATTGTTCTAAATATTCGTTCATATTATGATAGATCCATACAAATATTCCGATCACAACGACAAGTTCGGGTACCAAAGAGCAAAGCAAACAACATTACATGGCTAAGAGTGGAGGTATGATTTGATATTATAATTGTAATGCTACTTGATAAGACAAGTCACCTATGATACTTATTAATATTTTTTTTCTATGCGTAGTGTCCTCAGCAACGTAATGGTATCGATTGTGGTTATTTTGTCTTGAGATTCATGAAAGAAATTATTCTTTTGGAACACATAGAGATTCCAACCATGGTATGAATTTATATATAAGTTATGATTTATTTTAACATTTATTATCGGATATTTCATCTAATTAATTACTTTTAACTAAATCATGCATATTATGTAAAATGTAGTATTTTGATGAATTCAAGTGTGCCACCTACACGAAAGACAAATTGGAAGAAATAAAGGAGGAATGGTGTCAATACATGGTTGAAATGAGAATTTGTTAGTTTTAAAAACTGTGTTAGGTTTATGGAAAAGTGTTGTATATATAGGTGATGGATATATGGTGTATAAGGTTTCGAATTGGTGTATGGAATTCGTGTTGTATAGTTTGTATTGAGATATATATATATATATATATATATATATATATATATATATATATATATATATATATATATATATATGTAGGTTATTTTGGTGTTGTATATATAATGGTTTTTACCATTTATGTCTTGAATTTGAATCGTATAAAGGCCTATTGTTGAATTATAATGCTATAAGGCTTATGTGTTGACATATAATGGTATCAAAGGCCATGTGATGAATGATTATGAATTCTGATAAATTATACAAGTTTATACAGGTTTAATAATTGATTTAAAAAAAAGCTTTTTAAAAGCACTTTTATAAAAGACAGCGCTTTCTAAAAAAAGCGCTGCTAAAGGGTGTCATGGCGTATACATAAGGCAACGCTTTTTAAAGCGCTGCTAAAGGGGGTCCTACGAAAGCGCTTTTCTTTGAAAAACCGCTTCCTAAAGGGGGACCTATAGCAGCGCTTTTAAAAGCGCTGCTAAAGGGAGTCATACGAAAGCGTTTTTCTTTGGAAAAGCGCTGCTATATGGGGGTCATACGAAAGTACTTTTCAAAGCGCTGCTAAAGGGGGTCCTATAGGGGGACCTATGACAGTGCTTTTTAAAGGAAAAAAAGCGTTGTCTTTACCTTTACCAGCGTCACCTTTGGCAGCGCTTTAAAGCGCTGCTAAAGGCCAAAAAAAACGCTGTTAAAGGTCTTTTTTGGCGTAGTGTTTCAGAAAAATTAATGTAATTATTAAAATAATTTAATGTCATTATTAAATTAATGTAATTACAAATTATAGTTAGATTAACATAATTGTTCTTATTTTCATATAAAATGATATTAAAATATTAATAATTTCAATAATAGCAATTTTTTTTTCTTCCTATTGTTCCAACAAGAAATCGAACTCGTATTCCTGAACCTTCCTTGCTTAGAAGGAGCTCGTTTACTACTCGAGCCCTAGTGCTTATTTTTAATAATAGTCATTTATATTTATCATAAATTATAATAATTCTATTAAAAACATTCCTATTTTAAAGTGAAGATAATAAAAAACAATATTAAATTTATTTAATTAATTAGCAATAAATGATTTTCCTATTTATAAATTTTATTTCCAATAATTTATGTAGTGACTCTTCTCATAAGATATAATGTGACATAATGGCTTTCATTCTTTTTACGATATTACATAAATTATAAATTTTTATCAAATTCTTTAATGACAACTATATTATAAAATTGGAAAATAAAAAATTGTCATTAATTATATATATATATGAGTTAAATATGTGTCATGAATAAATATTAAAAACTCACATTTATTATAGATAAAAGTATATGATAATTATTTGTATCTTGATAAATATAATAAAAGTTTTTTTATAATATGGAGGTGCCTAAGCCCTAAAACAACTCTAGGTATAGAAGACCCAGGTAAGTCACCTTCATACAAAGATTCTACAGCCCTAGAACATCTAATTGAATTTCCATCTTTGTAAGCGCATTCGCAAACGAATTTGCCTCACGGTAGACGTGCAAAACTCTAATATTGTTCCCTACATGAAAAAAAGATTTATTAAAAAAGGAATATTATAAAAGTTTGTAACATGATAAAACCTTATATTTAATTAATCTATTGATTATAAATATTTATGTCATGAATAATTTTTATGGTGATTAAACTCAAATTAACATATTATGATTATGACATTTTTAATGACACTTTTGTTAAAATAATATGAAAATTAATAAAATAAACTATAAAAAAAGTCCAAATTAATTTATAACAACTTGTTTGAATAAAAATGTGCAAGAAATTTTTTAATAAAAAAAAAATATTTTTGACAAAGAAAGATACATGACAAAAAAGTAAAATAAGATTAATATATAAAAATAGTTTAAATATTATTAAAAAATTGACAATAAATATTTTAATATACAAATACTAAATTAACCTAAAAAAGGACCAATGTCTCAAAAGTAAAAAAAAGTATAAAGACTTCTTTGTACTTAATAGATTTTGTAAAGTTTATATAGTGATGCAATATAAATGTAGTGGAGCGCGATGCATGGGTTGTAATGAAGGTCGTGCCATGAGTATGATAATAATTGATAAATAGAAGTCATTGAAATAATATAAAATTTTATTTATGGTAGTTATTATTTATTATAAAAACTCTATAATGAAGATAATAAGATTAGTATAACAAAAGAAAATAGATAAATCTTAATTGAAAAGTAATATATTTATGAATAATGGAAATACAAAGTAAGAAATCAAATTAAAAGTTAAAACATGAAAGAAGTCTTCAAAATTGAAATTACATTTTATGTGTTTCGGCTTTCATGTTTCTTCTTTCATGTTCTTCTTCTTAAATATTATCTCTTTATTTCTAAAAGGTCATTTGATGGGCTGTATAATTTATACAAAATAAAAAGAGATAGTAAAATATTAACTTTAAATTTTAGTTATCTAAAAATGATAATTCATAAATGTTAGTAGTAAACATATAAAGTATATTCGAAGGGTAAATTAATTATTTAGACGTTGGAATTCTGAATTTTATAGATTGATGTAAATCTGGGTATTCATCTGTGGAATAAAAATTAAAATTTATTTGTGAAAATGCCCCAAGTGAATAAAATATCTATAACATTTAATTATGCAAGTACCTCTAAACATTATTGTTGTAGAAGTGATTGCAAAAATGATGGTTCAAATTTAATAGCTATTTTTTCCACAACGTGACTTTAACAATTTTATTGTTGGAATTAACCCAACCTTGGAGAATTCCGAACCAATCTTGATGAAAAAGATTCAATCAACCGATCGAATTCCTCTCTTGTTCTTCACTCTTCACTAGACTGAATCAATCACACCTAGGGGTGACAAAACGGGTTGTGGCCCACCGGGCCGGCCGCGCACCCGCATAAAAATGACGGGTTGGATTGGGATTTTGGGCCCTCCGCCCACCAAAGTGCGCCCCGCTAAAACCCACCACCTGCCAAAGCCCGTACCTCCAAAACCCGCCACCCGCCAAAGCCCGCCGCACCCATTCGTTCAGCTTGTTCCACCTTAAACCCGCCATTTTTTAGTTAATTCTAGTAATTACAATTCTTGATGATTTTATTTTATACATTTATTTGAGAATATATGCAATATTTTTTGAAGTAAAGTTTGTTAAAAAGATGCTTTATAAAAAATGAAAATAAATAAATAAATAAGTAGGCGGGCAAGCCCGCCGCCCTGCAACCGCCACCTTGGCGGGGCTAGTTAGACTTTCATGTCCATTTCCACTTGGCGGGCTTGCCCGCCCTGCCTTTTTTTTAGTGAGCTTATGGCGGGGTGGGTCGGGGCGAGGCGGACGGCCCGTTTTGCCACCCCTAATCACACCTTGATTGCAATAATGATTTTGCGTAGCAATAATATGGGTTACACCCTATTTTTAGATTTTGGAATATTCTCCTTCTTGAAGTTACTTCCTCACTTAGTGTTAAAGCCAAATAATTTAAAGGCAAATAATTAGCATTAAATATTCTATTTATTTGGATAGAATATTCCTTGACATATATATATATATATATGATGTGATATTAAATAATTGATATTAATATTTTATTAATCAATTATTTTTCATGTTTTATAATATTATAAAATAAATTTAATAATATTTATTAGTTCATTTATGTTAAAATTTTCATTATATATTTGACACAAGAATATTTTGTTGATTCTTCCACCAAATATTTTATTCTTAAATTTTTAAATATTAGCAAATTATATCATCTTTGAATTGTGTTGATTTATTATTAAAGTCTTTTATTTTATTATAATTATTTATATTGCAAAAAAACCATTTGAGATGAGATTATAAGTTTTAAAGTCATCAATGATTCTAATTACATTCTATTTTACACTCTATTTGAGGTTTGTCGTAATTTAATTATCATTTTAAATATATTGTGACTATTATACAAATTTTCTAGTCTAAATAAAATATAATAAATTTTAATTTACATTATTGTAGCTCACCTATCTTGGGGGTAGATTTGTACATTATTACTAAAAATGATATTTTTGTGAAATTGCTATGTTTAAGACTTATGTGAATGAAATTGAAATTCAATTTAATATCATGATTAAGAAACTTTGTAGTGATAGAGGAACTATATATTATTTCGGTTTGTTTAATGAATTTTATAAACAATATTGAATTGCACATGAAACGACTAAACCATTTCTCTTTAAATGCACTTCGCCAAAATTGGACAAAGACAGCGCTTTTTGGACAAAGCGCTGCTATAAGTCTTTAAAAAATTTCGCTTAAAAAAAGCGCTGTAAAAGACAGCCTTTAGAAAACGCTTTCTAAAAGCGCTGTTAAATCCCAAAATGGAAGCCACCTTAGAAAGCGCTTTTTGAAAAGCGCTGCTATAGGTATTACTTTAGAAAGCGCTTTAAAAAAGCGCTGTCTAAAGGTTAACCTTAGAAAGCGCTTTCAGAAAGCGCTGCTATAGGTTTTAAATTCTCCCCACCTTAGAAAGCGCTTTCTGAGGAAAGCGCTCTTATAGGTAGAACTTAAGAAAGCGCTAGAGCGCTTTTTAAAAGCGCCCTCTAAGGTCATTTATGAATTAAAATATAAAACAATTTCTAATCATTTTCAGACACTTCTTTTCATTTTCTTCTCTCGACCGTTCTTCTTTACTAAAACCCTTGCTATCGTTCTTCTCTGCTGAAAACCATTGCCATTGTCGTCGTTCATTCGCCATTGCCGTCGTTCATTCGCCAGTGCTGTCGTTCATTGTCGTCGTTCACTTTTTTCTGTCATTTTGGTTTTTCATTCGCCATTGCTTTCGTGAAGAAGAAGACGAAACGAAGAAGAGGTACGATTTTCATTCTCTTTTCATTCTTATTTTTATTCTGTTTTCATTCTTGTTTTCATTCTTGTTTTCATTTAAGAAGAGGTACGATTTTTGTTCTGTTTTCATTCTTGTCAGTACCATTTTGGCGTCGTATTATTCCATCACTGGCATTATTTTTGTGCTGCCAATATATTCCCTAAAAAATTTGTGTGTAGTGTTGATATGGGTAATGACCATAGTTATAAAGTTTTGAACATGTTTACATACTTCTGACTTATTTTTGAGAAGAATGATCCATACATAGAATGACTTATTTCTGACTTATTTTTGAACATGTTTAGAATGACTAATATTGAACATGTTATTTCTATTTTCATTAGTTGTTGTTTCTATATTCTAGATTAAAGAAAGTATGATAGTTATTATAATATTGATAGTTATTGTATTGATGGAGTTATGATATATAGAGCCATGAAAGTGGAGTTATGATAGTTATTGTATTGAATGGTCAAAGAAAGCATGATATTTGTCTTTGCATGAGATGTTTATCTTGCTCAATAATTGCTTTGATGGTTATCTTTGTGATATGATGATTACTTGTTTAAGTATGATTTAAACTTGATTCTTGATAGATTTAGGTTATCGTATGGATGTTACTTGTTTAAGTTGATGCATGTTTACTTGTTTAGGTATTGCTTAGATTTGAATCTTGTTAGGTTTAGGATGAATTGCTCTAATGCTTGGTTACTTGTTTAAGTATGCTTGGTTACTTATTTAAGTATGCTTGCTCTTAAGTATGTTGCTTGTTTGTGATTACATGTTGCCACTTATCAAGTTATGACTCATAATTGGTCAATTAATGATATTTCATTTTATGATACGTGTACAGGGGGATCTTGGTAATTCTAACCTATTTGGACACTGTGTGGGTCTAGAAGTTGTTTACATCTCTAAAGGTAATTAGTTGTTCTCTCTCGCTATTGTAATTAGTAGTGCTTTGAATGAACTGATATGATGGAGTTGCTAACTTATTGAATTTGCTATATATAGGGGTTACTTGTGATCGAAGTGTGAAAGTCGGATCGTTTCCCTACAGGTAAATATTTTTTATTTTTGTTTTTTTTTTAGTTTAATTAGTATAACTATGGATAAGAAATGGATGTCTTCAAGTCGATTGTCGAAAGAGTACGAGAATGGGGTATCGGAATTCATTAAGTTTGCTGTTGCGCACGCCAAAGACCCTAGTCGAATGAGATGTCCTTGCTTGGGTTGCTGTTTTAGGAGTCAGGTTGACGCGGTTCAGTTGGCATCGCATTTAATGAGGAGTGGAATTGATAGAAGTTATACATGTTGGAATTTGCATGGTGAGAAAATTAACGGGAATGTTGAACCGGGGGATAATACGACCTATGCTTCAAACGACAATGGCACAGATACATACGATTCTGATCGAGTCGAAGAGATTGCAGAAGCACTTGAAGAAGATCTTAAAGATTGTCCCAAAATGTTTGAGAGGTTGGTAAGCGATGCAGAGAAACCGTTATATAATGGTTGCACCAAATTCACAAGATTGTCTGCGGTATTAAAGTTGTACAACTTAAAGGCGGGCAATGGATGGTCAGATAAAAGTTTCACAGAGTTAAAGGCCCTCATGAAAGATATGCTTCCAAAGGATAATGTTCTTCCTAATCGAACATATGAGGCCAAAAAGATGTTGTGCTCTATTGGCATAAGCTATGATAAGATACATGTCTGTCCAAACGATTGCGTTTTGTTTCGAAATAAGTATGCATCGTTAAATGAGTGTCCTAAATGCGGTGTCTCTCGATATAAGAAAAAGTTGTCTCCAGCAAAAGTTTTATGGTATTTTCCTATAATTCTGAGATTTAGACGCATGTTTCGTAGTGAGACCGATTCAAGACACTTGACTTGGCATGCAGATGAAAGAATTATTGATGGAAAGTTTCGACATCTGGCAGATTCACCACAGTGGATGAAAATTGATGATGATTATCCTGAATTAGGAAAAGAAGCAAGAAACCTTCGCTTGGCATTATCTACTGATGGAATGAACCCACACGGTCTTCAAAGTATCTCACATAGCACTTGGCCTATGATCATAATGATTTATAACCTACCTCCATGGTTATGGATGAAGCGTAAGTACATGATGTTATCTATGTTAATTTCTGGGCCTAGACAACCAGGGAATGACATAGACGTATACTTGGCACCCTTAATCAAAGATTTAAAGTTTTTGTGGGAGAACTGTGTGGAGGTTTATGATGGGTATAGGAAAGAAAGTTTCAACTTGAGGGCGATGTTGTTTGGCACAATTAATGATTTTCCAGCATACAGAAATCTATCAGGGTACAGCATAAAAGGTCAATGTGCGTGTCCTATTTGTGAAGATAAAACAGATTGGACGTGATTGGAGTTTGGTCAGAAGAATGTCTTTCTCGGTCATCGTAGATTCTTAAATTCTAATCATCACTATCGTGGGTGGAGAAAAGCATTCAGTGGAGAGCCAGAACAAGGTAGAGCTCCAACTATATTGACAGGTGATCAAATTTTTGAAAAGGTGAAAGATGTGAGTAGTCAGTTTGGAAAGTCTTTTGTACATACACTTGACAAGAGTGGGTGGAAGAACGGGTCAATTTTTTTGAACTGCCATATTGGAAGTCGTTGTATGTAAGACATTTTCTCGATGTTATGCATATTGAAAAAAATGTATTTGACAGTATTATTGGTACGTTACTCAATATACAAGGAAAGTCTAAGGATGGACTTAAATCAAGAAAGAACTTGATAGCGACGGGGATAAGAACTGAATTAGGACCATTAAAGAAAGGAAAACGAACATATCTACCACCTGCTGTGTATACTCTTTCTAGAAAGGAGAAAAAAGTATTGTGTAAATTTCTAAGTGAAGTTAAAGTTCCAGAAGGATACTCTTCAGATATTAGAAGACTCGTGTCTATGAAAGACCTCAAGTTAAAGAGTTTAAAGACGCATGACTACCATGTTATAATGGAACATTTTCTACCAATAGGTATACGTTCTATTCTGTTAGAAAAAGTAAGAAGCGCAATAACTAAATTGTGTTTTTTCTTCAAGTCAATTTGCAGTAAGGTGATCGATCCTGCGATCTTACCAACATTGCAAAAAGAAATAGTTATTACCTTGTGTGATCTTGAAATGATTTTTCCTCCCTCGTTTTTTGACATAATGGTTCATCTAGTTGTTCATCTGGTGAAAGAGACACAATTGTGTGGACCGGCTTATATGAGATGGATGTACCCTGCTGAACGTTATATGAAAATATTAAAAGGGTATGTGAAAAACCGAAGTCGACCAGAGGGTTGTATTTTCGAATGATACATTTTTGAAGAAGCGATTGAGTTTTGTACTGAATATCTGTCAAATGTACAATCAATTGGATTCCCCAAATCTCATATTGTCGAAAAAAAGAAGGAAAAAAGTTAATTGGAAATGAAGTTGTGACAGTATCAAGGGTTGAACGGGATCAAGTGCATTTGTATGTTCTGCACAATGAGAATGAGGTTGAGCCATATGTTGAAATGCACAAGGATGTTCTCCGAGGTTTAAATCTGAATAGAAATGAGAATTGGATAGTACGAGAGCACAATCGAAGTTTCATACCTTGTTTTAAAGATCATATTTATTCAAAGTATTATTCAGATCTCGCTTCAATAACATAAAGGTTGAGATGTTTATCATATGGTCCAAGTTTGGTTGTGTTTTCTTATAGCACATACGCAATTAATAGATACACATTTTATACCAAAGAACAAGATGATAAAAGTACTATGCAAAATAGTGGTGTCACCGTGGTAGCTGAAGCAATGCAAATTTCAAGTGTGAAAGATTTAAATCCCAAATTTTCAAATCTGTCATATTTTGGGGTTATCGAGCGCATTTGGGTGTTATATTATGAGAAGTTTCAGATTCCTATATTTCGTTGCAAGTGGGTTGAAAATAATAATGGCGTACGAATAGATAAGTCAGGATTTTTGCAAGTGGAACTTAATAGGGTGGGGTACAAAGATGGGCCTTTTATTCTAGCCTCTCAAGCTAAACAAGTTTTCTATGTCACTGATCCGACAAGTATAAAATGGTCTATAGTGCTTTTATCTAAGAAAGTAATTGATGAAAACATTGGAGATCAAGGTGATATTGATGTTGATATTGAATCATTTACTAGAAATGATCAAGATGAAAATATTATAGCGAATGAATCATATACAAGAAATGATCATAATGAGGGTATTTGGATCAATCCAACCGTCCATGTTGTTAAGAGACGGGTAGAACATATTCCAACCAAGAAAAGAAAGAGACGTTAGTGAAAAAGGTACTAGTTATAAAATTATAGCTTATATCATTCAATAATATTAATTAGTTGTCATGTTATATAAAGCTTATATCATTCAATGGATTATGGATTATGGACTTTTATATTTGTCATTTAATTTTTGTTTATTTTTTCTTACAGGTCAAATGGCTAGTGACCATGACGACACACACGAGACACATGATGAGAATGAAGCTCAGAATGAACCTTCGAATGTAGAAAGTGAAATAAAACGTGGAATAACTATTATGAAGTCAATCATCCATGCTAGAGATAAAGGGATCAAGTTTGATGTACATTGGAGTGATGAGAACCAACTAATTGAGCCTAACGGTTCAATGTTGTCTTCATACATTGGTTCACTTGTCCGTCAGCATATTCCAATTATCAGTGATAATTGGAGTAGTCCAAAGTTGAAAGCTGGTAAAGGTAAGATATGGACTGAGATACAGGTACTTTAATTTACTTATATTAACACACTTTATGTTTATATGTTTATAAGATAAGATAAGTCTTTAATTTACTTATACTAACACACTTTATGTTTATATGTGTATGTTTCTTTGTAGAGGTCCTTTAATATTGATGAAAGCCGGAAAAAATATTGTCTTCAGTTGGCCGGAAAGAGACACAGAGGGTTCTGAGCCTTATTATCAAACAAATATCTTAGGAATGCGGATAAAATTTTTGTTGAAGCAGAACTTTCACAGTTGTATGTGGACGTGATTGAACCCGAAGAATGGAGCACGTTTGTAGCCAAACGGAAATCCGAAGAATTCAATGTAATGTTATCTTGTCATGTCTATTAATTGTATTATATACTTGTTGCATTAGTTTGTTCTGATATGACTTAAACTTGTTTATCTAGGAATTGAGTGCCATTAATCGCCAAAGATCATCAAAACCCGCGTATCCATACAGAAAAGGGCGTTTGGGATATGCACGGTTACAACAAAAATTTGTAAGTATATATTAATGCTATGATTTTATTAATTGTATTATTGTGTTATACTTGATGAATTTATTATTTAACTAAATGTGTAGTTAAAAGAGACGAAAAGTGAAGAATCATTACTTCCGGTACATGTTTTGTGGAAGGAAGCTCGTGTGGGTAAGGATGGAGTTGTTAGGGAAGATGTTCAGCATGTTTATGACGAATGTGTAAGTATAACATTATGTCTTTAAGTTAATCAAAATTTTATTAAAATATAATTAATTTGTAATCCCCACTAATAATTTTCGATATGTCAATGAATTTCAGGAGACTCTATCTAAATCCTTAACCACAGGCGAGGAGGATTGCAGGAGCATTCTTAATCGAGTACTAAATGTTCCTGAGTATTCCGGCCGGGTGAGAGGTAAAGGATTTGGTGTGACTCCATCTTCCTTGTATTCAAAGAGAAAAAATCCCAGCAACCGAGAAGTCATGCAATCATTGGAGGAACTAAAGGCGCAAGTCCGTGAATTGTAAAAGGATAAAGAGAGATATGAGGCGAAAAAGCGCGGTTCCGGTTTGAAAGATGCTTGTGACAAAGCTAGTATCAATTGTCAAAATAAAATTCCCGAGGTAATTAGCACATATTTATTTTAATTAAATTAACACATTTATTTTAATTGACCTTTATACACATTAACAGTTACATATTTATTATTGCTTCAGGGCATTTCATCTTGCCATCTGTATTTGTCGTTACCGACTTATCGCATGGTTGGCAAGGGAAAAATGCATAACCATGTGGGAGAGTTACTTCACCATCAACCGCTCCCTCATGGACATCTGAAAGTGTCGGTTGATATCGCTTTAGATACGGATGTGGTACTACCCATACCTGACTCGGTTTCAGAGGTTACATTGCTGCGAGATGCAATAGGTTCGTTTGTTGCATGGCCGTTAGACCTCATTTCCATAGATGATGATGTATGTTGAAAACCATTACGAATCTCTTAGTATTCAAATTTCAAATCTGAACGAATATGAAAATCATTTTGAACCATTAATTACATTTTAAAGGGGTTTTGCGGCAAAACGAGTCTGTTGAATCACAAAGACAGGTACATTTTAAGTGTTATTCTATTATCCGAATTCAAAAGTTTCATGATTTTCTACTTTACCTAACTTATATGATTGTTAGGTTCCTGCTCAAGGTTCACAACAGGCCAGCAAGAAAAAAGCTCCTACTAGGACCGTGCAGGCAAAAAGAGCTCCTCCTCGCTTTCAGCCGTGTCTAGAAACACTTATGGCAATGTCAGATTTGATGGATGGTGCTATTCGTCAAATAGACATGGACGAAGGTGTTTTTGGTTTTCCTCATTCCGAGATAATCGGAAGAGAGGACAAGAAGCAGATTTTCAAGCATATTGAATTATGCATCGGTGTTATGCATTCATACATCTGGTACTCCGATCAATCTATTATTTATTTAGTTGAACAATTTATTTACACATTTCAATGAAAACAGTCTAATGTTTATTATGTTTTTATTTAAGGTGCTTGTATGAAAAATTGATGCGGGGGACGGAATTGTCAAACAGATTCCGTTTCTTCTCTTGCACCCTTGTCAATGCACCGACAATTGGTATGAATGCACTTTCAGTAAGAGACCACTTAATTGAGAGATTTATGGCCAGCAAGACAAAAAGTTTGTTTCTTTTACCGTATAATACTGGAAACGGGTAAGATTTTCATTCTAATTTTATTCTAATCTTTAATTTATATCTTTTGCGTAGAAATTATCCATCTAAACTTTTGTTATATTTTACAGTGGACACTGGTTGTTGGTTACTATTAATCCTACAAGAGAAGTGGTCTATTATCTGAATTCATTGGATACTGATTGGTCAACATATCAGGATATGAAGGATGTGGTTGATACGTAAGTGAGATTGTTCGAAATATTCGTGTGTATTTGTATATTTAATTATTTCTGTGAGATTGTTCTAAATTTATGTTTTTCTTTTATAGAGCAATACTCGTATACCGAGCACAAAGAGAATCTCGAGTAGCACGGGCTAAAGCAACCAACGTTACATGGGTCAAAGTGGAGTTATATTAATTTTCACAATGTTGCTTATTAGTGATGCTACTTGATAACTCAAAACAACTATATATTAATTCTTATTTGTTTGTCTATGTGTAGTGCCCTCGTCAGCGTAATGGCATAGACTGCGGGTATTTCGTTTTGAGGTTTATGAGAGAAATCCTTCAAATGGATCGATTAGAGATTCCTATTACGGTATGCATGGATTTATAACTTAGGATTTATTTTAATATTTATCGGATATGTCATATAATTTATTATTTTTAACTAAATCATGCATATTTTGTTTTGTTATGTAGTACTTTGATGAATACGCGTGTTCTCATTACACGAAGGATAAATTGCAAGAAATTAAGGAGGAATTGTGCGAATACCTTATTGAAAAAAGAATCCTATATATATAAGGTATAGGATTATGGGATTATGTGAATGTATAATTTTGTGAATGGTTTATTTTATGGGATAGTATAGTTTTGTGAATGGTTTATGTTATTTATGTGATTTATGTGATTTATGGGATTATGTGAATGTATAGTTTTGTGAATGGTTTATTTTATGGGATAGTATAGTTTTGTGAAAGGTTTATGTTATTTATGTTATTTATGTGATTTATGTTATTTATGGGTTTATGTGATTTATGTTATTTATGTGATTTGGAATGTAATTGTATAGTTTTGTGAATGGTTAATGTAAATGTCTTGAATTATAATGGAAATGGTTTATGTGGTTTATGTGATTTATGGGATTAGTGGAAATGGTTAATGAACCATACTAGAAATTGTTAATGGAAATGTGAAATATACATGTTTATTGAAATGACTTGAATTATACAGATTTCTGCATAAAAAAATGGTTAAAATGGGATTTTTAAAAAAATCATTAAAATTAGACGTAGAGAAAAGACAGCGCTTTCTAAAAAAAGCGCTGCCTATAGTTCACAAAAGAAAGCGCTTTTTCTAAAAAGCGCCCTCTAAAGGTATAGAAAAAAATTCATTAAAATTATATGTATACATTAGAGAGCGCATTAAAAAGCGCTGTCTAAAGGGGGCCTTTAGAAAGCGCTTTTCCTAAAAAGCGCCCTCTAAAGGTATAGAAAAATTGATAACTAAAATTATAGGCATACATTAGACAGCGCTTCAGAAGCGCTGTCTAAAGGGGGCCCTTAGACAACGCTTTTTCTTGAAAAAGCGCCCTCTAAAGATATAGAAAAATTGATAAATAAAATTATAGGCACATTAGACAGCGCTTTTTCTTGAAAAAACGCCCTCTAATGTATACTTTAGAGAGCGTTTTTTCATAAATAAAAAGCGCTGTCTTTACCTACGATAGCGCTACTTAGGCTGTGCTTTTAAGCGCTGTCTACGGCCTAAAAAAGCGCTAAGTGAGCTTAAGGCGGGGTGGGTCGGGGCGGGGCGGGCGCCCGTTTTGCCACCCCTAATCACACCTTGATTGCAATAATTATTTTGCATAGCAATAATATGGGTTACACCCTATTTTTAGATTTTGGAATATTCTCCTTCTTGAAGTTACTTCCTCACTTAGCGTTAAAGCCAAATAATTTAAGGGCAAATAATTAGCATTAAATATTCTATTTATTTGGATAGATTATTCCTTGACATATATATATATATATATATATATATATATATATATATATATATATATATATATATATATATATATGATGTGTTATTAAATAATTGATATTAATATTTTTTTAATCAATTATTTTTCATGTTTTATAATTTTATAAAATAAATATAATAATATTTTATTTTATTTATATAATGAGATTATTAGTTCATTTATGTTCAAATTTTCATTATATATTTGACTCAAGAATATTTTGTTGATTCTTCCACCAAATATTTTATTCTTAAATTTTTAAATATTAGCAAATTATATCATCTTTGAATTGTGTTGATTTATTATTAGAGTCTTTTATTTTATTATAATTCTTTATATTGCAAAAAAAACCATTTGAGATGAGATTATAAGTTTTAAAGTCATCAATGATTCTATTTACATTCTATTTTACACTCTATTTGAGGTTTGTCGTAATTTAATTATCATTTTAAATATATTGTGACTATTATACAAATTTTCTAGTCTAAATAAAATATAATAAATTTTAATTTACATTATTGTAGCTCACCTATCTTGGGGTAGATTTGTACATTATTACTAAAAATGATATTTTTGTGAAATTGATATGTTTAAGACTTATGTGAATGAAATTGAAATTCAATTTAATATCAAGATTAAGAAACTTCGTAGTGATAGAGGAACTATATATTATTTCGGTTTGTTTAATGAATTTTATAAACAATATTGAATTGCACATGAAACGACTAAACCATTTCTCTTTAAATGAATGGTAAAGCAGAAAGACAGAATAAAACTCTTACTGAACTTGTTGTTGCAATTATGTTGAATTCTGGTGTTGCTTTTCACTGGTGGGGGAAAATTATGTTGACTATTTGCTATATCCTGAATAGAGTTCCCAAGTCAAAATGTAAGATCTCTCCGTATGAGATCTTAAAGAAAAGACAACCAAACTTGTCTTATTTAAGATTTTGGAGTTGTGTGGCTTATGTCAAAATTTCAGATCTGAAGCGAGTCAAACTCGCTAGTAGATCCTACGAATGTGTATTCATTGGGTTTGCAGCAAATAGTAAAGCATATAAGTGTTATGACCTAAATGATGAAGTGATCATAGAATCAATTGATGTTTAATTCTATGAAGACAGATTTCCTTTCAAATCGAGAAATAGTGGGGGCACTAAATCTGAAATTCTGGTATAGACGTGTGATGTTAAGTGCGATGTCACAACAACACACTCTGCACAATGGACAAAATAAACAGCAGAATAACACACAAGGAATTATTCACCCAATTCGGTCAACTACCTACGTCTGGGGGCTACCAAGCCAGGGATGAAATTCACTACTTGTAGAATTAAATTACAGACTCAACAACCCAGTTGACAATCTCCTAATCTTAATTCCTCCAGTTGACAATCTCCTAATCTTAATTCCTACTAGTGACTTTCTACCTATGAAACCACTTAGATATGAGAACACTACTCAATCCCTAAAACCTCTCAAAGAACATCCTCTTTGAGATACCTTGATTCTGCTTCACAGCTTTGATCAAGTTACACGATTCTCTTTCGCTTCACAGCTTCTAAGAGAGGACAGAAAACAACTCACCAATTCAACCTAGAATGGTGTATACAAAACTCGTACAAAATACTTAAGAAACTCAGCTTATGCTCTTGATCTTCTCTCTGTATTTCTGTACCTTTTCCTTTGGTCTTGTGCGCTTTATATAGCAACCTGAATTGGGCTTGGACTCCTGCAATATCTGACTTGATTTGTTATTTAAAACTGAATCTTCAAAACAGATTTTCTCCTAAAATCTTTTCAAATCTTCAACCTTTTAAATCTCCTACAAATCTGCACCAGATCTCCTATGCAGCGAAGAATATCTAACCCAAGATATCCGCATCCAATGAGACTGCCTGCTCTCCACAATTCCAGCTAACACGCAAACCCTAACAACATCACAAACCTGATGTTATTAATTCTGCAGATCTAATGTCACAACATCACATGTGACATCAGATATCCAAACTTCAGTAACTAAACCACTTAACACAACCCAGTGTTAAGACTCAATGTTGTGACATTACCACCTTGACATCAAACATTGAACATTCTTTGTTTTACCAAAATTCTAGCCAATCCAAGAAACTAACAATCTCCCCCTTTGGCTAATTTTAGCTAAAACAATCTCTGCACCTTCAGAGACTTCAGCAGCAGCAAACTTCAATAATTTTTGAAACTCCAAGTAGCATCAATAAACTTCAATACAAACTTCACTTCACAAAGCTCTGCTGCAGCTCCATCATCAATAGCATTAGCAACTGGTAACAACCAAACTGGAAACTGGTGCTCCCCTTCAAAACATGAACCAGCATAACAGTTGTTCAGCAGATCAGTAATTACTCCCCCTTAATATCAGCACTTCTGAACTATAACATCAGCAATCAGCTCTTTTGACAGCATTTGTACTCTTGGATACTCTTGGCTCCTTCTCCCCCTTTTTAGCCACAATTTGACAACCTCACTAAGTAAGTCTAACTACAGTTAGAATTACCCTAGCTCTCCTTGTCAGTCTCACAGTCAGCAAAAAGACATAACAAATCACAGAACAAAACATAAAGGGTGCATATAACAGCACAATATTCATATTACAACCCAAGCACATTAAGTGTTGAAACAAAAAACAACATTGCAGAAACATAAAACTAAAACTACTAGAAGCACAAGCAAATAAGCTAGTCTTCATTTGAACTAGATCCAACTCCAGTATCCTCTTTCTCCTCCTCTGAGCTATCGGCACTGGCATTATCACACTCATCACTCTTATCAGCACTAACAGGAACATCCTCTTCCTCCGAGCCATCAACATTGTTCTCATTATTTTCTTCAGAAGCATCATCACCACTGTCTTGTTCTAACTGCTGGATCAGCTTTTCAATTCTTTCTTTTCTAACTAGACTGGTACTGGTGATTGCATCAAGGTATTTGCAGATGGTCTTCAATTCTTCAATCAGTTCAGCCTTTGTAGTCGTCTTCTTGTCTTCAGCAGTTGATGTTAGAACAATGTCGGGAACATGATGTCCAGTAAACAGTTTGGGATGTAGAGACAAGGCTGTCATCCTCTAGAAAGCTATATCTGAGCTGGTTAAAGTCTCAGGTTGCTGTTCTAAAATGATTCCAAACACCAAGGAGGGGAATGCTATAGGTAATTTGACAGCATTGGTTTCAGCATGTTTTACCACTTGGTTAAAGATGTAGCTTCCAAAGTCAAATTTCATTTTCTTTCCAACAGCATAGATAAACTTTCCAAGTCCAACAACAATTATTGTTTTATGGTTGGTTGGCACCCAGTTAGCTGCACCAATCCTGTGAAGAACGGCATACTTGATGCTGAGCTTGCTAGTCTTCAGCTTCCCTTTCAATGGCCAAACCTTCACTTGTCCAACAGTAATATCCTTGCAGATATTGTTGTCAGTAGACTCAAGATCACTGCATTCTCCATCATGTCTACCTAGATATTTGTTGATGATGCTAGGAGAAAAGTTGATACACTTCCCTCTAACAAAGACTTTCATGAAGTCTGTGTTTCTCTTGTCTGTAATGTTGATAGGTATGTTAACAATAAACTCTTTGACAAGCCCATCATAACATTTTGGAAGAGCAGTCACAGTCTTAGCCAGACCAGCAGCATTTATCAGTTCCATAATTTCCTCCATTCCCAAAGCTTCTTTTCCAAGTTCCCTTTCCAAGGCTAATCTTCTCTGACAAACAAATTTCCACAAAGATGCACTACTGGCATAATGGAAAGAAATGTTATCAATTGGTACTTCAGGAACCTTATCAGATATTCTCTTTAGAATAGTTTTCCTGATAGGCGTGATGTCCTGAACATCATCTTCGACATCACAGTCAGACTCTGAATGCTCCACAGCCTTCCTCTTTCTAGGATTTACTTCCACTTTACTCCAGGCTTTTGCTGGTCCAACATCAATGTTCTTCTTCTTATCACCAGATGACATCTTAGGAGAGGGCTCAACCTTTTTTCCCTTCCTAGATTTTAATCTCTTAGCAATACTTGGGACAGCTCTTACTATCACTTCATCATCTAATAGATCATCTACATTGATCGCATCAGCATTATCTTCACCAACAGAAGGAGGTTCAGTAGATGTCCTAACATTCTCCTCAAAATCCGTTTCTTCGTGCATGCCTTCACTCTGATCAGCATCTTCAATAGCTGTTATTGCAAGTTGTTGAAGACTTGACTTACCTCCCTGCATGTTATCTTTTTCAGCTGGCATCTGATTCAGTGGAATTGAAATTCCTTTAACAGGGATGCCTTTGTCCAGAATTTTTGAGGCAAGATTACCCATCCTTTTGTCTACGTCAAACTTCTCTTCAATAGTCTGAGAAGTAGATGATTTTGGCACAGTTTTGTCCCCAAATAACACACTAGTGACAACTTTCTTTGTTTCAGGATTCTTAAAGACAGTAGCAGGTCTCTTAGGAGTAATTTTAGTGGGTCTCGAAGTACCTGATTCAGGAAGAATTGTTGAGAGGGGCTCAATGTTCATAGGATCGGATGCTGAACCTTCGTCAGTGGAAACCCTAGCTCTTCCTTTTGTAGAACTCTGAAACTCAGATTTCTTGGATGGAGAAGCCATGAATCCTTTGAGATAGGTGTGTTGTGGTGAAAATCGGATAACAAGCTATTAATTAACTTGCATCATTTTCTTTTACAACCGACTTTGATTTATCCAAAGGAAAGGTTCAAAATCGTTAGAAAAACCTAAAGGGAAAAGATCTAAGGTTCGGGGGTTGGTTACGCCTAGGGAAGGTATTAGCACCCTAAACGTTCGTAGTACTCTACAGGAACCTCTTGTTAAATGTTAACTTATGTTTGCTAAAGGTTCTATGCTAAAGGTTGAAACCCTATGGGTTAGTATCTAAGTATACTCGATAAAGCATCGCACTTTACGCTTACGTATCCTCGGGAATAGAATCAGAGTATGCGTAGTTCTACTTCTACTGAATTATTGACTATGGCCAATATTCAGAGGGGAAATGAGTACAAGCACATTGTAGAGTTTAAGAACTCTCTAAATCTAGTTGAAATGGACCTATGTTTTGTTTTAGTTAGTAGGGGAAGTGATAAATTCATTATGATGAATATCACTAAGAGTTGAAGAACTCTTCCTAAAGCTAGTTATGATTTCTATGGCTCTGGTGAGGCCAAGAAACAAAGTTTCTCCTAAGAGGTTACTTAGGTTAAGGTGGGGGCTATGACTTTAAGAGTCAACACTAATCACCTTCCTTTGGAATGGGGGGTATAATAGCGAACCGACGATGAGGCTTTGAGCATACAAGATAATAACCAAGAACGAACAAGAGAGCATCAAATACTCATCAACCATTCATGGGCGGAATTAAGAAATACCAGCAATCATCGAGAGTAAAAATAAAAAAAGGGGATTATCATAATTAACCTAAGAATGAAATAAAGCTTAAACAAACCAAATTCTAAAAACTCGATAACAAATTACACTAAAATCCAAAGAGAGTTAATTAACTAAAACTAATAACTAATTAAACTAATCTAACTAAAACCTAATTAATTAACTCTAGTTAAAATCTACTTAAAACTAACTAACTCACTAGTTTAATTAAAAACCTAATTGCACACTAAATTAACTAAAAATTATTTTACTAATTTCTACTAAACTAAAGACTAATTAATTTAACTCAGAATTTACTAAAACTAATTTATTAAAAAAAAAAATCCTAAGACTAAAACTAATCTATTATTTACTTAAGGCTAAATTAAATAGTGTGTTAGTAATAATAGAGGGACATAGTCCCAATTCCAGGAAATGGGCTGAGTGAGCATGGGCAGGAAAAAGAGCCCATCCGGAAAAGGAGCCCCAAGACTGGGTCACTGGATGACCCGATTTGGTCTTAAGAGGACACAAAGAAACCTAAATCTGAGAAGGAACATTGCCAAAATTCTGAAACGAAATACCTTCCACTCCCTTGCTCGAACTCGCCTAAACTCTGTAAGAAAATCCACTTCAAATTCAACTTCTCAAATGCACATCTCCTCACCAGATTTTCTTCTCTCGATGCGTTTCTCCTTCTTCGCTTTCGGTTATTGCCACAATCTCTCTTTCCTTGCTTTCGCTCACCGTACAACTCCCACAATAGAATTTCTTCAGTGGGGGGTGAATGGCAGCTTTAATGGAGGTTGACGCTTTATGAAGGCTTGAAGGGAGACACGAGTTGTGCTCCGGTGATATTACAATGAAGAAGGTGGTGCAAGTGGATGAAGCAACAGGGTGAAAACAAAGGAATTTTCGGTTGGGTTCTTCGATGGGTTCTGATTCAAGGTTTGTGTTTCGTTCGACTTCATTTCCGAATTCGTTTTGCTCCTCTTCTTCCCTTTCTCGATTCTGTTTCTGGGATAATTTGGGTTGTTGGTTGGGATTAAAGGTGGAAAAGGTTGGAGAAGTTTTAGGTGATGGTTTGCGTAGGGGTTCGAGGAGAATGAAGGTTGAGGTTGATGAAATGTTGTTTTTTTTTTAAGTATTTGTTGATTTTGGTTAAAGGAGGATGTTGCTGAGGAATTGATGGTGCGGTTAAAGTTGACGAAGAGGTTTGCTGTTGTGAGTTTTGTTTGGTTTGTGAATTCGGATTAGGATCGAAGTTAGATTAGATGGTTGGTGTTGGAAAAGGTTAACAGTGAGCTTGTATTTGGAGGTCATGAAGATGGTGGTGGTGTTTCGGTTGGGTTGAGTGAAGAAACAGGGGAAGTGGAGGTTTGAAAGGGATTGATGAAGGGTTGTTGGTGGTTGTGGTTCAGTGGTGTTGCTGAGCGAAAGGAGGGAGAAGTATGAGAGATGTCGGATAACAAGGTTGTTTTAATCGACAACGCAAAAACGTCATCAACAACGACATTGTATCATGTCCTTACAAGATCTTATTCAATCCAAGATTAAGAACTAACGGGAATGAAACAATAAACCGCAGCAGCATATTAGCAGTAGCAACTAACCGCAACAGCAACAAAACGTATTTGAAACGAACCGAAACTCAGACATTTACAAAACGAAGCTGTTGTTACAGTAAGTTATTTCATGGTTTCATCAGTATTGTGCAGTTACTCCCTTTCAGCATAAAACATAGGCAGGTGCAAACATACGTATTAGACAAGAGAAACTCACCACGGGACACAAAATCTTACCACCATCGAACCAAATAGTTACTGAAAATGGAAACGTTGAAGCTTTACGTTCCCGAGGTCGACTTAAACTGCTAGCTGACAAGATGAAATGTTGTCAACGTTTCACGTCAAACCCAACCGCGCCGATGTTTGTTGAACGTCGTCGTTGCAAAGCTCAAATCAGATTTGTTGTTGCTGCTTCATTTCGACGTTCCCGTAAGAATCATTGTTGCTTCGAGTTTTGTTGTTCTTCCAAAGAGGATGAAGATCTATGAGGTTAGTTTTCTGAATTTCTTTCTCTCCTCTTTGCATTTTCTCCCCGTGATTTTCCTCACCTCTCCTCTGTTCTTCTTGTTCTTTTTTCCTCCCCTTGTATCCTCTTCTCTCATCTGTTATATAATCACTTGTTTCTTAATTTTTTAAAATTGAATTCGACCGTTATCAATCTTCCTTTTCATGGTTTGCAGGTTTACGTTGGGAGCAGGCTAGTGTGTACGGTTGGAGAATTGGTGATAGTTGATATTGTGCTAATTCGTACGGTTGCCGTAAAGTCGTGGGCCTGGCTGGTGTAAAGTTGATGTAGCTTCTCATGAAGCTAAACGCATCACTTGTTTTGGTCAAGTTGTCTCTTTGTAATTAGAACAAAAAACAAATTATGGGCTTTGTAAAAAAAAGTGGAACGGGCTTACGATGGATATTGGCTTCTAGAAAAACAAATTGGTTTTATTTTGTTTTAAATTCTGAATAATATAACCTTAGTTAAACTAAACATAATTAATTTAAAATTAAAAATTAAAATTAAACTAATTATATTAAAGTAAAAATAAATTGGAATTAAAATTAAACTTAAATTAAATCTAAAATGATGAAGTTAATCCAATTACATTAAATTAGAATAAAAGTGATAGCTAAAGTAAATTAAATTTAGAATTGAAAATGATAATTGAAAATTAACTATATTAAAATTAAAATTAAACTAAATCAAAAGTTAAAACTCAATCAATTCTCAAAAAATGAGAGAAATTTAAAATGAAATGACAAACTAGTTAAAACATGATTAATGCTTAAAAACTAAGAAAAAGCACGAATGGCCGATCGAAAATGATATGATGGTGATCAGACGAATCTGAGGGTAAAATTTGGGGTGCAACAAGGTGAGATTTAGTGAGGGTTGATTCTTGAAGGCAAAGAAGATGAACAGTTGCGAGAACAGGGCTTTGAAGAAGCGTGATGTTGCAACACTAGGAAATGAGGGTCTGAGGCAAGGAGCTCGGTTTTGAGTATCAATGACTTTCTCCCTCCATATACACTTTTCTTTTAAATTTTTAAAAGGATTTATGTCTGACTGCCCTTTCAGTATTCTTTCATTCTTGATGTTACCATCTGATATTACAACATCGATCATAAATTACCATATAAGCTGACCTCTTTTGGTATCCATTGATAACAATTATCTTTGGATCTTATACCCTTCATCACAACCCGATTATGCTCATCAGAAACCACACACTCATCTTTGGTGTAGTTAACTTTGTACCCTTCATCACACAATTGGCTTATGCTGATCAAATTTACATTTAAACCATTGACAACTAGAACATTGTTAAGTTCATGTCTGCCATCACCTTTCACTTTTCCAGCTCCTGCAACTACACCTTTTTCACCATTGCCAAACATAACTTCATGAGAGGGACAATGACTGACTTCAACTATCAAAGTTCTGAATCCAGTCATATGCTTTGAACATCCACTGTCAAAGTACCATGTATCCTTATCAACCTGGTTATCTGAGGTGTGGGCTAAAAGACATTTCACCTTCTCCTTAGGAACCCATTGTTTAGTAACTTTGGGTCTGACCTCCTTTAGTTTGCTTTGAGGAGCAGATTGTGGATGACTATGCAATTTAAAACAAGAGTACTTCATATGTCCAAACCTTCCACAATAGAAGCATCTGACTCTATCATCTCTAAAGTGGTTAAATCTTTTGCCACTTTGATGATAATGCTGTGGCTGCCACCCATAATGTTGTCTCCTTCTTCCATAGTTGGATTGTCTTCTTCTGTACTGAGGATGCTGACTCCTAGGCTATCTCCTATGGTGATGAGGCTTCCTTCTTCCATAGTAATGAGGCACAGTATTATTGTCTTCATATCCATACCAGTTACCCTGATGTTGAGACATCTGATGAGACATATTCTGTTTGAACTTGACAGCTTGCATGCTCTTGTGATATCGAGGAGGCATATACTGACTAGCTCCTTGGGGCTACATCTTCCTCTGATGAGGACCATTCTTCTTCTCAACATTCTGAGGCTGAACAGTCTTCTTTGGTGTAGGATCATGTCTCTTAGTTTGATGTTGAGACAATGGTTGAGACACCTCCTTCTTTGTTCCTGAAGTGCTTCCCACATATCCTATACCTGATTTATCTCCAGCAGCTTTCTCTGACTGAAGAATCTTATCAAGAGTAGTTGTACCACTGTTCATCATCCTAACGGATTTGGTCATATGATCTAGATGAGCTTTGACTAGTGACACTTCGTTTTCCAAATCAGCTTTAGCAGTCTCAAGCTGAGAAATCTGTTCCTTTTGACTCTTGTTTTCTTGACAGATTTCAGCACTCTTCAGGAAAAGCTCTTGATAAGTAGAAGCTAGCTCCTAAAGGTTATTTCCCCATCACTAGAATCATCATCAGAGACAACAGTTCGTGTCAAAGCTCTAACATGCTTTGCTGACTCACCTTCACTTTCACTATCAGAGTCAGACCAGGAAACTGTCATGCCCTTCTTCTGCTTTTTCAAGAAGGTGGGACACTCTTTCTTGACATGTCCATACCCTTCACACTCAAAGCACTGAACTCCTTTATCTTGGGCAGTTTTCTCTTCATCCTTCTTTTTTGACTTGCTGATGTTAGAGGATATGTTCTTGACATTAGGCCTGGAGTTATTGTTCATCCTCTTGAACACTTTGTTGAACTGCCTTCCCAACATAACTATGGCCTGAGATAAGTCCTCCTGGGATTCAGTACTCTTCTCTTCCTCTTCTTGAGAATTTGAAGTCAAGGCTATACTTTTTGGCTTCTTTTCAGGCTCTTCTTCATTTAATCCAAGCTCGAACGTTTGAAGAGATCCAATGAGCTCATCAACCCTCATCTTGCTGATGTCTTGAGCTTCTTCAATTGCAGTCACCTTCATCTTGTACCTCTTAGGAAGAGACCTAAGAATCTTCCTTACAAGCTTTTCTTCTGACATTTTCTCTCCAAGAGCACTAGATGCATTGGCCAGCTCAAGAACACTCATGTGGAAGTCATGAATAGTCTCATCTTCCTTCATCTTCAGGCTTTCAAACTTAGATGTTAGAAGCTGAAGTCTTGACATCTTCACTCTAGATGTTCATTCATGAGTAGCCTTCAAAATATCCCATGCTTCCTTAGCAACTTCACATGTATTGATCAGTCTGAATATGTTTTTATCCACACCATTGAAGATTGCATTCAGAGCTTTGGAATTACCAAGGGCAATCTCATCTTCTTCCTTGGTCCATTCTTCTTCAGGCTTCGGCTTTGAGGTGCCTTCTTTATCTTTGCCAGCATCATCCTTTTCAAACACAACTGGTGCTTTCCATTCTTTAATTATATCCTTCCAAGCCCTGCTGTCCAAGGATTTCAAGAACGTGATCATCCTTGGCTTCCAATAATCATAATTGGATCCATCCAAAATAGGGGGTCTGTTGACAAATCCTCCAGCTTCTTTGTCCATCTTTACACCAGAAAGTAACTTCCCTAGATCTCACCCAGAGACAGACATGATGCCTGCTCTGATACCAATTGAAATTCTGGTATCAGACGTGTGATGTTAAGTGCGATGTCACAACAACACACTCTGCACAATGGACAAAATAAACAGCAGAATAACACACAAGGAATTGTTCACCCAGTTCGGTCAACTACCTACGTCTGAGGGCTACCAAGCCAGGGATGAAATTCACTACTTGTAGAATTAAATTACAGACTCAACAACCCAGTTGACAATCTCCTAATCTTAATTCCTACTAGTGACTTTCTACCTAAGAAACCACTTAGATATGAGAACGCTACTCAATCCCTAAAACCTCTCAAAGAACACCCTATTTGAGATACCTTGATTCTGCTTCACAGCTTTGATCAAGTTACACAACTCTCTTTCGCTTCACAGCTTCTAAGAGAGGACAGAAAACAACTCACCAATTCAACCTAGAATGGTGTATACAAAACTCGTACAAAATACTTAAGACACTCAGCCTATGCTCTTGATCTTCTCTCTGTATTTCTGTACCTTTTCCTTTGGTCTTGTGCGCTTTATATAGCAACCTGAATTGGGCTTGGACTCCTGCAATATCTGACTTGATTTGTTATTTAAAACTGAATCTTCAAAACAGATTTTCTCCTAAAATCTTTTTAAATCTTCAACCTTTTAAATCTCCTACTAATCTGCACCAGATCTCGTATGCAGCGAAGAATATCTAACCCAAGATATCCGCATCCAATGAGACTACCTGCTCTCCACAATTCCAGCTAACATGCAAACCCTAACAACATCACAAACCCGATGTTATTAATTCTGCAGATCTAATGTCACAACATCGCATGTGACATCAGACATCCAAACTTCAGTAACTAAACCACTTAACACAACCCAGTGTTAAGACTCAATGTTGTGACATTACCACCTTAACATCAAATATTGAACATTCTTTGTTTTACCAAAATTCTAGCCAATCCAAGAAACTAACAAAATCGAATCACATTTTTCTGATAAGAAGCGCTGAAAGTAACAACGAAGTAGAAAAAGAACTTAGAAAAAGTAAACGAGTAAGAGTTGTAAAAGACAATGGGCCTGATTATGTGGCCTATAAAGTAGAGGAAGATCCAACAAATCTTCAAGAAGACTTGTCATCTCTGGATGCAGATTTGTGATAAGAACAATGAGATAGATTCTCTAGAATCTTACAGGATCTGACACTTAATACACTTGCCTCCTGGTTGCAAACCAATAAGTTGTAAATGGATTTTGGAAAAGAAACTAAAACCTGATGAAACTGTTGAAAAGTACAAGGCTCGCATTGTAGCCTATGGTTTTTAGGCAAAGTGAAAATATATATTTCTTTGATATTTTTTCTCCAGTCACTAAAATTACATCCATTAGATTACTAATTTCAATTGCTACTATTTATAACTTAATAGTACACCAAATGGGTGTAAAGATAACTTTTTATAAATGGTGACTTAGAAGAAGAAATCTACATGGACAAATCGGAAGGGTTTGTGATTCATGGACAAGAAAACAAGGTCTGTAAGTTAGCTATGTCTCTGCATGGTCTAAAACAAGCTCCAAAGCAATGGCATGAAAAGTTTGATAACTTAATGATATCCAATGAGTACAAAGTAAATGAAAGTGATAAATTTGTTTATTACAAATTTGAGAATCGAATTCGCAGTATCATATACCTCTATGTAGATGATCTACTCATATTTGGATCAAACATCTAGGCCGTTAATGATGTGAAATCACTTTTCAGTAACAACTTTGATATGAAAGGCCTCGGAGAAATGAGCATGATTCTTTGTATCAAGATCACGATATTCGATCAAGGAATTTCTTTGGATCAATCACATCATGTGGAAAAGTTCTTAAACAAATATAATTACTTTGATTGTAAACCCGTGTGCATACCATACGATCCAAGCGTGAAACTGCTTAAGAACACTGGTGAAAGTGTCAGACAAACTAAATATGCCAGCATCATTGGCTGTCTTAGTTATGCCATTGATTGTACTAGACCCGACATTGCATATATCGTAGGATTGTTGTGTTCGTTTGCTAGTAGACTGAGTAATGAGCATTGACAAGCTATTGAGCGAGTCATGTGATACCTTAAAAAGACAATGAATCTCAGTTTAGAGATTTTCTATTGTACTTGAATCATACAATGATGTAGATTGGAATACCTTATCAAATGATTCCAAAGTTACTAGTGGCTATGTATTCAATATAGTTGGAGAAGCTATATCATGGAAATCAAAGAAACAAATTATCCCTACTCAATCCATGATGGAGTCTGAGATGATAACATTAGAAACCACTAGTGATGAAGCAAGTTGGTTAAGATGCTTGCTAGCTGAGATCCCTTTATGGGAAATGTAACAGCCCGCGGCCGCTCGCGCACGAGTCCCGACACTATTACCAACTTAGACTTAATCACTAGCCCCCTTTTTCAACTATACTAGTGTTTTTGCCTCCCGTGGGAATCGAACCATGTACCTGGGGATAAGTACCACGTTCAATGCATTCCCACTACCAATTGAGTTGCCTTTTTATTGTAACAGCCCGCAGCCGCTCGCGCACGAGTCCTGGCACTATTACCAACTTAGACTTAATCACTAGCCCCCTTTTTCAACTATACTAGTGTTTTTGCCTCCCGTGGGAATCGAACCGTGTACCTGGGGATAAGTACCATGTTCAATGCATTCCCACTACCAATTGAGTTGTAGCTCAATTGGTAGTGGGAATGCATTGAACGTGGTACTTATCCCCAGGTACACGGTTCGATTCCCACGGGAGGCAAAAACACTAGTATAGTTGAAAAAGGGGGCTAGTGATTAAGTCTAAGTTGGTAATAGTGCCGGGACTCGTGCGCGAGCGGCCGCGGGCTGTTACAAGCTCAATTGGTAGTGGGAATGCATTGAACATGGTACTTATCCCCAGGTGCACGGTTCGATTCCCACGGGAGGAAAAAACACTAGTATAGTTGAAAAAAGGGGCTAGTGATTAAGTCTAAGTTGGTAATAGTGCCGGGACTCGTGCGCGAGCGGCCGCGGGCTGTTACAATAAAAAGGCGCCTTTTTTTGTAACAGCCCGGGTCTCTCGCAAGGCGACCCCGACACTGCTACCTCACGATCTTCTCTAGCCCCCTCACTAGTAGAGTTTTTGCCTTCCGTGGGAATCGAACTATGTACCCTGGGGTTCAAGTACATGTTCAATCCATTCCCACTACCAATTGAGTTGTAGCTCAATTGGTAGTGGGAATGGATTGAACATGTACTTGAACCCCAGGGTACATGGTTCGATTCCCACGGAAGGCAAAAACTCTACTAGTGAGGGGGGTAGAGAAGATCGTGAGGTAGCAGTGTCGGGGTCACCTTGCGAGGGACCCGGGCTGTTACAGGAAAAACCTATGTCGGCCTTGTTAATCCACTGCGCTAGCACCACGACTATGCAAAGCTTCAAGTCGTAGACCCCTTTGTTTATGCACAATCTTAGAAACGTTTGATGTTACTTTTGAAACAATTTTTTAAATTCAAGTGGGGGATTGTTGGAACATTATGTCAATATTCAAATATAGGGAGATGAATGTGAAAAAGTTCCTTAAGTCAAGTCCCATATTGTGTGCTAGATGAAAAAACTCCTTAGTTCCACATTGCTTAGGTGAGATATATATCCTTCCTCACTTCATTATGTAAGAAAATGTCTTGTTTCATTCCAAAATACACCAAAAACTTATTTTGTGTTTTTCCTTCCTCACTTTCATAACTCCGCGTCTTTCGAATTGTCGAAGCGCCAACTTCTACCCCTTTCTTTCTACTCGTTGAATTTTACGAGTACTTTCTTGAATTCTCTTTAGAGAATTATGTTAATTTCTCCTCGTTTGAGTTGAGAAATTATCAAGTATAACTTTTTGGATTCTTTTTAGAGAATTATTTGAATTTCTCTTTGAATAATTATTTGAATTTCTTTTAGTTTGAGAGATTATTACGACTGGTCGTTATACCAGATACAACAAGTGCTATTTATACCATATTCAAATGGTCTTAGTACCATCAAAAGGTGTATTTCTAGACTGATTATCTACCATGCAAGTAGTAATCGTACAATATAGAGCGGGGCTATTTTATCTTAGAGGCGGCACGGTAGTTCGACTGCTTTGCATAATTTTAGACAGTACCGTAAAATGTTTTAAAGAGGGCGAACTAGTCTGCGACTCGACCCAGTAATTTTTTCTGTGACTAATTTTTAAACCGTAAATTAACAGTCTAGATTTTAATTAAGCTTCTACAAAAAAACTTATCAACAAAAGTGATTATAATTGAAACTATAACGAACCACTAGATATGCTTAACTTGGTCTCTTTTTAACCTACTATCATTATTAGAACTCATTTAATTTAAAATTAAAATTTCAAAGATGAAATGCTATGGTCAGAAAATTAACACAACAAAATAGTAGAGATGCAAAAAATTATTTAAGTTGTGTAAAAAGTAGTACAACTTAAGAATAAATTATTGCTAAATTCAACAAATAAGGCCAAAATGTCATTTGAGAGAGAGAGAGATGATTACAAAATTTTCCACACCCACTACTCTCATTTTTGTTTCCTTTTATGCTCACTCAAGAAGAATATTTTCTTTCTTTCTCTCTCTAATTCTATTATTTTGTTCATTGTGCCGTCATGATTAATCTCAATCATAATATGTAACAAAGGAAACAAAATTATTGGAACATGTGAGATTTGGGTCGAACTCATACTGTGTCGAAGGAGAAGCTTTCATGTGTATTTCGACAGGAGGCAAGCATACAGTCGAAGCTTGTTCACATGCTGATGTCTTATTGTTACATACTATAGTCGAAGTCTGTTCTAGTATGTATGTAGTGTCGAAAATGTTATTCTATCGAATTGGGCCTTGTGTTAAGGATCCAATTGTTTAGGTTTCTTGGGCTGCAAGTTACCTAGTTAGTCTATAAATAGGCTAGTACACTCAGTTTATTGAGTGTGGCAAATTTTGATATTCACTTGTAATCATTTGTGACTTTAATGAGAAAGTGAATAGTAAACAAAATTTTTATTTGCCCAATCCTTGTTGTTCTTCCTTCTTCTTCTTCTTCTTGTTTTTCCTTTTTTCGTTAAACCCTAACCCTTGTTTTGGTTCTTGATTATCAAGAAACCGTTTTATACTTTGCTTAAAGATATCGTTTTTCATAACAAATTGGTGCGGTGAGCGTGGAGAAGATGTCTTCAACAAAGTATGAGATCGAGAAGTTCACCGGAGTGAACGACTTTGGTCTGTGGCGCTTGAAGATGAAAGCCCTACTGGTTTAACAGGATTGTTTGGAAGCGTTGAAGGGAATGACATCCATGGATGCTGCTTTGACGGAAAGAGAAAAGACAGTAATGATCGAGAAAGCCCACAGCGCGATTTTTTTTAGCCTTGGTGATACGATTCTCCGGCAGGTATCAAAGGTGACTACGGCGTCAGGATTATGGTTTAAACTTGAAAGTTTGTATATGACCAAATCTCTGGTGAATCGTCTCTACCTGAAGCAAGCCTTGTATTCATTCAAGATGAGTGAAGACAAAGCTTTGACTGAGCAGTTGGATTCATTCAACAAGCTGATTCTTGATCTTGAAAACATTGATGTGAAGGTCGATGATGAAGATCAAGCACTGTTGTTGTGGTGTGCTTTGCCCAGATCGCATGCTCACTTCAAAGAAACTCTCTTGTATGGAAGAGAGTCCCTGACCTTTGAAGAAGTTCAAGCAGCCTTGTATTCGAAGGACTTGAACGAAAGAAAGGAGAAGAAACCTTTATCAATTGGCGAAGGGTTGTCCGTGAAAGGAATATCGTTAAAGAAAGATGGTAGGTTTAACAAGAAGAAAGGAAAGGCTCAGCAGAAGTCTTATGGTGGTGATATGTCTAATATCAAATGTTATCATTGTAAGAAGGAGGGTCACACAAGTGTGCCTTGAGAGCCTTAATAATCATGGAGGTAAGGACAATGGGAATGCAGCTATAGTGCAAGATGGTTATGAATCATCTGATGTCCTTGTGGTGTCGAGCAGCAACTCTTGCGAAGAGTGGATTATGGATTCTGGATGTACTTGGCATATGACTCCAACCAAGAATGTGTTTGAAGAATTGTGTGATCAAGATGGTGGATCAGTGCTGCCGGGGAACAATAAAGCTTGCAAGATTGCAGGTATTGGATCTGTTAGATTCAAGCTCCATGATGAGTCAATAAAGCTATTGATTGGGGTTAGGTATGTACCTGATCTTAAGAGGAACTTAATTTCTCTTGGTGAATTCGACAAAAAGGGATATGTTTTCAAAGGAGAGCAAGGTATCCTGAAAGTCATGAAAGAGTCGAAGGAAGTCTTGAGAGGCGTGAAAAATCAAGGCTTGTATACCCTTGAGGCTGAGGTTGTAATTGGTTTGACAAATGTTGTATCCATGAAACCTGTGTCGAAGACAGAATTATGGCACATGAGATTGGGCCATGTCAGCGAAAGAGGCCTGGTCGAATTGGGGAAGCAGAACCTGCTAGGAGGTGACAAAGTCGAAAAGCTGGAGCTTTGTGAATCTTGTGTATTTGGTAAATCCTGTAGGGCGAAGTTTAACAAAGGCAAACAAAGAACACATGGATCCCTTGATTACATTCATACTGATCTTTGGGGGCCTGCAAGGAATCCTTCACACTCAGGTGCAAGGTATTTTCTATCCATCATTGATAACTATTCCCGAAAGCTATGGGTATTCATTAAGAAGACGAAGGATGAAAATTTTTAAGAATTTCAAAAGTTGGAAGGTTCTGGTTGAAACTCAAACTGGCAGAAAGGTTAAGAGGTTGAGAACTAACAATGGCCTTGAATTCTGCAACGAAGCGTTCGACAGTTACTGTGTTGAGTCTTGGATTGCAAGGCATAAGACTGTAGCAGGTACTCCTCAACAAAATGGCTTAGCTGAAAGATTCAATCGAACAATCCTTGAAAGGGTTAGATGCATCTTGGTTAGTGCTGGATTGAAGAAGGTGTTTTGGGCGGAGGCTGTTTCGACAACAGCTTATCTGATAAATAGATGTCCCTCGACTGCACTGGGAATGAAGACACCTGAAAAAGTTTGGTCGGGTCATCCACCAGATCTCGACAAACTGAGAGTATTTGGCTGTTTAGCCTATGCTCACATTAGGCAAGACAAGGTCGAACCTAGAGCTCTGAGATGCATGTTCCTTGGATATCCTGAGGGAGTCAAGGATTATAGGCTGTGGTGCCTAGAACCAGGTCACAGAAGATGTATCACAAGTCATGATGTAGTTTTCAATGAGGTCGAAATGGCTTTCAAGAAAATTGGTGATGTTGGTCGAAGTGCAGAAATCTCTGAAGAGGAGCTGGAACAGGTAGAGATGCCTGTTGAGGTGGAGCATAGTGATGCTGAAGTGTATAGCCCTGATGAAGTCGAAGAGCAAGATGCTGAAGAGGCAGAGGAAACTGTCGATGACTACCTACTGGCAAGAGATAGGTCGAGAAGAGTCATCAAGCCACCTCAGAGACTTGGTTATGCAGATCTTATAGCTTTTGCCTTAATCTCTACAAGTGAGGTACTTGACGAAGAACCTAGAGATTACAAGGAAGCTATAAGGAGTCGAAACAAGACTGAATGGCGAAAAGCCATGGATGACGAGATGAAATCTTTTTATGATAATAACACTTGGGAGCTGATTGAGAAACCTGCAGGATCAAGGTTAGTCAGTTGTAAGTGGATTTTCAAGGTCAAGGAAGGAATCGAATGAGTGATGTCGAAGCGCTTTAAGGCGAGGCTGGTTGCTAGGGGGTTCACTCAGAAAGAAGAAGTTGACTTCAATGATGTGTTCTCACCTGTTGTAAAGCATAGATCCATTCGAATGTTGTTGGCCATGGTGGCAAAGTTCGATTTGGAACTTGAGCAAATGGATGTGAAGACAGCATTTCTGTATGGTGATCTAGATGAAACGATCCTGATGCGTCAACCTGAAGGGTATGCAGAAAAGGGTAAAGAAGATTATGTGTGCAAGCTGAATAGGTCTTTGTATGGCCAGAAACAATCTCCTCGATAGTGGAATAGGAGATTCGACAAGTTCATGGCACACATTGGTTTCACTAGAAGTCAGTTCGATCACTGTGTTTACTTCATATTTCGACCTGGAAACTCACTTGTTATGTTGCTGCTGTATGTGGATGATATCCTCATAGCTAGCAACAGTGTTGAGGATGTAACGAAGGTGAAGGCTGAACTTAGTAAGGTGTTCGAAATGAAGGATCTAGGAGCTGCAACCAGGATTCTTTGGATTGACATCCGGAGAGATAGAAAGCAGTCAAAGTTGTGCTTATCTCAAGAGACATACCTAAGGAAGCTTCTCGACAAGTTTGGTATGTCGAATTCAAAGCCTGTTGTGACACCTACAAATCCTCAGTTTAAGCTTAGTACTACTCAAAGTCCGAGTACTGAAGTTGAAAGAATCTATATGAGTAGAATTCCATATGCTAGTGTAGTGGGTTCTTTGATGTATGCTATGGTATGTACGAGGCCAGACATTGCATATGGGGTGAGCCTTGTGAGCAGGTATATGGCCAATCCTGGAAAGGCACACTGGCAAGCTGTAAAGTGGATTCTCAGGTACATAAATGGGTCTCTGAAAAGAGTCTTGATTTATGGTGGAGCCTGTGATGGTGATAGCATAGTCGAAATCGAAGGATTTGTTGACTCTGATTATGCAGGTTGTATGGATTCCAGAAAGTCTATTTATGGATATGTTTTCACAATGGTTGGCACAACAACCAGTTGGAAAGTGACGCTTCAAAAGGTTGTTTCCTTATCAACCACTGAAGCTGAATATATTGCCCTATCTGAAGCTGTGAAGGAAGCATTGTGGCTTGAAGGTTTTGCAAAGGAGCTGAAACTTCAAGGTCGAAGTATCACTGTTAAATGTGATAGTCAAAGTGCAATACACCTGTCGAAGAATTCAGCCTATCATGAGCGAGCTAAGCACATTGATGTGAGGATGCACTTCGTCAGAGAGATAATTGAGCGTGGTGAAGTCCAGGTGCTGATGGTTTCGACTGAAGATAATGTTGCTGATATGATCACCAAAACGTTGCCAAGTTACAAGTTCTTCCACTGTATGCAGTTGATAAAGCTGCATGGTGAAAGCTAGGTTATTCTCTTGTTCCTGAGTTAGATCCAAGGTGGAGATTTGTGAGATTTGGGTCGAACTCATGCTGTGTCGAAGAAGAAGCTTTCATGTGTATTTCGACAGGAGGCAAGCATGCAGTCGAAGCTTGTTCACATGCTGATGTCTTATTGTTACATACTATAGTCGAAGTCTGTTCTAGTACACTCAGTTTATTGAGTGTGGCAAATTGTGATATTCACTTGTAATCATTTGTGACTTTAATGAGAAAGTGAATAGTAAACAAAATTTTTATTTGCCCAATCCTTGTTGTTCTTCCTTCTTCTTCTTCTTATTTTTCCTTTTTTCGTTAAACCCTAACCCTTGTTTTGGTTCTTGATTATCAAGAAACCGTTTTATATTTTGCTTAAAGATATCATTTTTCACAACAGAACACATTATAGAGATTAACACTAAAGATTTTGTGGAGTGTAAGGAATGGCATTTTGTTTAAAAACAAGAGTTGGAATGAGGATGAGGTATTACATTTGATTATTATGTTATCGTGGTGGTGGATAGGCAAATGTTGTAAATTCTATACTTGTAACTATTATGAATGGATGAATCACCCTTGTGATTTTTTGTAGAGAGTAGTTTGGTGGGTGTCACTTAGTATTTGTAAAAGGGTTAGGATACCCATTTGTATCCCTATTAATGATACTTTTGCTTATGAAAAAAAAACACTAAAGATATTAAAATCACATTTTTAAAGGATTCTATATCAAATCAAACTCAATTGTATAAAAGATTCAAAATTGAAAACAAAATCAATAGATTTTTTTTTTAATAAGCAAGATTAGTAGAATAAATTATCGAATCTCAAGGGGAGATCCAACCCCATGTACAAAATAGGCCTAACTTGTAAAATTCAAGACCTACAAAATTCTAAAGGGATATTTACCCAAGAATAATAATTACAGCTTAGTGCTTTCGTATGATTTTTTCCAATCCACCACCAAGAATACATAACTATACGATTGGTAATCGTATCTACATCCCAAAACTCATCTCTGAACATAATATTGTTCCTTGATGACCATATAGCCCAACATACTATTAGCCAAAATCCCATAGCCGTTCCTACTTCAAGGAAATTTTTTAGACACCCGTTTATCCAACATAGCATATGATTCGAAACATCTCCGACCCAAAATTCCTCAACTTGTAACCAACGGAATATGAATTTCCAAACTAGATTGGACTTTGAACATTGGAAAAGTAAATGCTCAGCGTTTTCATCCATTAAGAAGCAGAAAGGGCAAACCTTTTCATTGACATTGTTTATAAAACCTCTTCGAACCAAATTGTCACGTGTAGGTATTCTATTGAGGATCAATCTCCAGCCAAATACTTTCAGTTTAAGTGGGGCGATAGCCAACCAATTCAATCTCAACGCTGATTTAACGTCCTCTGCAATAACCGGAACTAAATTGTTCTCTTTAACCTGCAAAAAATGATATAACGACGAAACAGAAAATACTGGATTATGGCCGAGTACCCAGACAACGGAATCCTGCACATCATCAACCAACCTGTAATCCTGCAGAACTTGGAGTAGTTTTTCGTATTGAACAGTGATGTCTTCCTGCAATAATTGTTGTGAAAATTTGATATTCCAATTCCATGTACCATCCTCCCAATACCCATTATCAATAACTCTACTGTTTTTATTTTCTGCTAGATGCCACGGATTTGGGAATTCGACCGCCAACATGTTACCCGCTGTCCAATGAGATGTCCAAAATGGAGTAAACTCTCCATTTCCAATTTTGTACGAAATCAGACCCTCTTCTAGATTAATGCCACAGGAAGAAGAAATTTGTACCAAGTCTCTCCACCACATTGACGGAGACACGCGGTTTCTAAATACCGCAGAACTATGTAATTCATGTAAGTAATTAGGATACCTGTTGTGAATTAGTCCTCTCCATAACCTATCTTCCTGAGAAAGAATCTTCCATATCCATTTGAACATAAGGGCTGCATTGAATAATCTGATATCTTTAACTCCAAGCCCTCCTTCTTCAACCGATTTACATACTACATCCCACCGGACCCAAGAAATACCTTTTTTCACCACCGAACCTTGCCATAAGAATCGTTGCTGAATAGACTTTAGGGCCTTAATAACTGTAGATGGAACTCGGTAGAACGACATATAATGGATTGGGATATTCGCCAAAACCGAGTTAATCAGTGTAACTCTGCCTCCCAAAGAGAGAAATCTGCCTTGCCACGAATTTAATCTTGCACGGACCGTATTGATCAACGGTTTCCAAAATGCAACCAGCCTGTGGTTACCTCCTATTGGTATGCCGAGGAACTTAAATGGACATGCTGAAACTTTGCAAGATAGAAAATTACCGGCAACTTCGAGAACTATATCTTCCACACCGATGCCAAGCAAAGAACTTTTGCTGAAGTTAATCTCAAGGCCAGATACAAGGTGAAAGCCTTTCAGGATTGCTTTAATGGCCATTATATTACTCATAGAACCGTCTCCCAGTATTACAGAATCGTCTGCGTATTGTAGGAGATCGAAGGAGGTATTCGAATCCATTTTGAAACCTGAGAAACTACCACTGTCAACAACTCTTTTAATAAGGACTGCCAACCCTTCAGCAACAATGGTAAATAATAGAGGGGCTAAAGGATCTCCTTGTTTGAGTCCTCTTGTAACTCTAAAGTCTTTGGAAGGGCTCCCATTCACCAAGACTGAAGTGAAACTATTAAACACTCCATTGTCCATCCACCTCAACCAATTGTCTCCGAATCCCATGTATGTCATGACTTCTCACAAGTAATCCCAATCCACACAATCGTATGCTTTGCTAAAATCAACCTTCAGCAATATTAATTCTTTCTTGGCCCATTTGGCAAAATCTATTACCTCATTCAAAGTCACCACCCCGTCAAGTAAGTTTCGCCCACTAATAAAAGCCGTCTGAGTTTGTGAAATTATACTCCCTATTTTATTCCTGAGTCTGTTTGCAAGGATCTTGGCTATCACTTTGTACACCGATCCAATCAAGGAGATAGGCCTATAATCATCGAGGTTCTGAGGGCTTCCGTTTTTAGGAATAAGGGCAAGAAAAGATGATGCAAGGACTTTGTGCAGATTTTCACCTTCAAAGAATTCCAATACACACTGTACAAAATCGTAACTAATTAAGTGCCAACATTTTTTAAAAAACTCAAAGCTAAATCCGTCTGGCCCAGGACTACGGTCTCCAGCGCAATCGAAAACAGCATTACGGACTTCAGCAGCATCTACTTGTTGGTCTAACTCAATTCTGTCATGGTTGGACAATCTTTTGAATCCATGACTCCCAATAGAAGGAAACGACCTTCTTGCCTTGCTGAATCTCTTATGGAAATGTAGCCTGACTGCATCTTTGACTTCCTCGACATCTTCAACATATGATTCATTAACCAAAACAGAATGAATTATATTCTGATGAATCCTATTCTTAAGCGCAGCATGAAAAAACTTCGTGTTGAGATCTCCTTCGGCATGCCATTTCGATCGTGATTTCTGCTTAATAATACTCTCTTTGATTCTAAGGTTTTGCCATAAAGAGTCTTCTGCATTATTCCTCTTGTTTATCTGCTCTGAACCTTCACTGCTTAACCCTTTATCAAACAGGCCTTCCACTTCATTAATTTCATCTGTGTGTAAATTTATCTTTGTGTCCACCCAACCAAAGATGTTGGAATTCCACCATCTGATTTTCTCTCTAAGACATTGTAACTTCCTAGAAAAAATGAAAGAAGGTTTCCCAACAAAATCCATCTCTTTCCACTCTTTCTCAACAAAAGGAATGAATTTTGGGTGCTCTAACCAGCAGGATAAAGTTTTGAAAGGTTTAGGTCCCCAGTTTGTATTTTTGACTGAAATCCAAACTGGCCTATGGTCGGAGACATCTCGAGCTCCAATCTTCTGGCTAACCATGTTCCAATCATTAAGCAAACCAGGAGAAACCAGAAATCTGTCCAACCGACAACACAATTTGCCTTTAGATCTAAACCATGTAAATTTTAATTCAGATAAAGGCAAATCCACACAACCACTCAAATTAATAAACTCATCAAACTCAATCATATGTCTTCTATTATGGCTAGAACAACCAAGTTGTTCACCTGAATTTTTGATTGAGTTGAAGTCCCCTCCGAATAACCATTCACCTGGATCTAAACTTAGTTTTAAAGAGAGAAGTTTAGACCAAAGAACCCTTTTTTCAGCAATGCTGCAAGGCGAGTATATATTGAATAAGTAGCAAATTTTGCCCCTCCAAATCACTTGCAGACCTAAGAACCCTTTTCCTCTATAACTACATAAAGGCTCCAAAGCTCCTTCCTTCCAAATAGTTAATATACCTCCAGATAAACCCTCAGAATGCATAGCCGACCATTGACATGCGCTACTGCCCCAAATACTATGTACTATATCATCTGTCATCAATGAGCATTTGGTTTCCTGAAGAAAATCAATAGATAAAACAAGGTGCACTAACATCGAACCCTTTCGGTTAGTTATTCAACACAAAAAGGAAGAAATTTAGAGATGTCATATTTAGAATGACTCTCAATAACAAAAGAACACTAGATATTTCCAAACAGGTGCCTATTATTAGTAGTAAATTACATTTTTCTAGGCAAACTAAATACAAGTTTGTGCAAAATTCACGTTTCAATGATAAATATATGTATTTGTATTAGCGTTTAAAAAGTAAAATAGTAATACATTTCCTAGAGGAAGAAAGAGTTCATTGTATCCTAATATGTTAATTGACACCTAATATAATACCAATAATGTAGGTGTCAACAGTGTACATGTTGTAGTCGAAGTTTGTTTTAGTATGTCAAATTTGGCCAGTTTGTTAGCTCAATTGTTTAAGTTAGCTTGTTTGTTTAAGTTAGCTTGTTTGTTTAAGTTAGTTTAGTAGTCTATAAATAGATTATTTCTCTCGGGTTGTTGAGAGAGAGTTTTGGTTATTCATATTCACTTGTAATTATTGAATCCTAATAGAGAAAATAAATAATAAAACAATTATAATAATCATGATTCTTCATCTACCTTCTTCTCTCTTTTGTAAAGCTTAATAGAATTTCTTGTGTTTCTTCAAGAAATACAATCTTTCTCATATTATGATTTGTTTTTAACGGCATCAATTCACCACAATATTATTAATTATTCATTAAAAAAGTATTGATTGAAATAATTAATAATCCCATTCAAATTTGGCATTCAACATACATATTCAAGAAAATATAAATAGCTTACACATATTTTTTCAAGTGAACTTTGAAATTTGAAAATATACTTGTGTATATGGTCATAATATGTTTTTACAAAAGACCGCACGTGACCATCCTTTGTATATGGGAGCAACGTCGGCTTAATCTTCGAAAGTTGCCAAATAAATTGAAGCATAATTTTTAAAATGGTATCAAGAAAAAAAATACATTTAGTCTAAATAATAAATCAGTTCCTCAAATAGCTTTATTGATGTATCAGCACTTCCGATGGCGACAAACCTTCCGTCGGAACTAAATTAAGCACATCTGGCAAAATTCTAGAAATTAAGTCAATTAGTTCAAAAATCAAATAAAAAAAATTAACTGCTAATTAGTAGGTTTGCATTATATTTTGAAACTATAATATAAGAAAAGTGTATGTTATTCAAGCATATTGCATACCTTGTGTTCTAAAATGTATCATGTTTTGGAAAACTCTTTGACGAACCTTTTAAATCTGTCAAAGAATTGTTACAACAAAACACAATTTTCAAGGATGAAAATGTTTCCCTTACCCTGTTTACTATATAAAAAATAAAAGAACTTAAAATTAGTACGCCGAATAGAATGAAAAAGAAAAAGATTACATTCATGCATACCTTTCTATAAATCATGAAATGTAAAGAAAAGACATAAACATTCGTCAACATTATATAAATCAATAATACAAAATATGAATAGAAGGGTTTATCTGTTAAAACATTGTAAGATTACATTCATGTGTAATTTATCCATATAAAAAGGCTGGTAAAATGAATATTGATATATCCTACCTCTTATGCTTTGATCAAACTGCATATTATCTTACTTTCAGGTTAGAAAACACAATGAAAAAACTTTTTCTGAGATATCCACTTTCAAGAATAGGTTAAAAAACACAATGAAAATGTGAATCACCTAAAACCCTAAATTAATTTTTACAAACAAAACACAAACCACAAATTCCAAAACCTATAAAATTCAATTCAAACCAAATGAAGAAACAAACCACATACCTTAAGAAAAAATTGGATAAGTAGAAGAAAAAGAGTCAGTTACCACATGTCCATTAGTGTTATTTGCCTATTATTCTATTATTTTGTCGTTTGTGTCCTCGTGATTAATTTCAATCATAACATTACTTCCTCCATTAAAACCAACTTTGTCCTCAAGGTTAAGGTTAGGATAATTATCCTAAATCCCAGACCAATTTTCCCATGTTGAAGCTGACCTAGGCATGCCCTCCCACTATTCCAACACCTTTGGGATTTGTTGTTGCTGTTATAGAATCACACGGGTCTGAATGATAGTCTAGGCATCAAAATAGGACCCAACGCATTACTAGTGAATGGTAGAGGCAGATAGTGGACATTATGCTCACCCGTGTAGGCAGAGAGAATTGATTACAAAATTTTTCTACACCCACAACTCTTTTTTTTTTGAAATAAAATGATTTTATAATATGATATTTAATTATTTATTATAAAAGGATTTTATAATATGATATTTATTTAATATAATGATTTTAAAAATATATATAAATAGGAATATATATATATATATATATATATATATATATATATATATATATATATATATATATATATATATATATATATATATATATATATATATATATATATATATATATATATAGTAAATAATATAAATATATACAGTAAGTAATAATATAAATTTACAATAATATATAGTCAGCTGTAAGTGGATTTTCAAGGTTAAGGAAGGAATCGAAGGAGTGATGTCGAAGCGATTTAAGACAAGGTTGGTTATTAGGGGTTTAACTCAGAAAGAAGGTGTCACACGACTTTAATGATGTTTTTTCACGTGATGTAAGGCATAACTCCATTCAAATTCTTCTTGCTATGGTGGCGAAGTTTAACCTAGAACTTGAACAAGTGGATGTGAAGACACCCTTCCTATATGGTGATCTAGATAAAACAATCCTGATGAGGCAAACTGACACTACAACAAAAGTAAGTTATAACATCGCACCTTAGACAGCGCTTTAATACAAAAGCGCTGCTATAAGTTAAAAACAAGGAAACTATTCATTTAAAAAAATAAAAGCGCAAAAAAATATAAGACCTTAGACAGCGCTTTGGTCAAAAGCTCTTTATAAGGTCTTATAAATTTAAAAAAAAAATTTAATGGAAAATATTAGACAGCGCTTTAGTTATAAGCGCTTTCTAAGGTCTTATAAATTTAAAAAAAATATAAGACCTTAGACAGCGCTTCGGTCAAAAGCGCTTTCTAAAGTTTTATTAATTTAAAAAAAAAATTAAAGGAAAATATTAGAAAGAGCTTTCCTTAAAAGCGCTTTCTAAGGTCTTAAAAATAAAAAAAATATAAAATCAAAAGCGCTGTCTAAGGCCAACCTTAGAAAGCGCTGTCTAAGGTCCACCTTAGAAAGCGCTTTTACGAAAAGCGCTGTCTAAGGTCTAATTAAATTAAAATATATGAATAGTCAGTATTCATTTTCATATTTCCGCTCTTTCTTCTCCCCTGCGAACTGAGCTCAAAACCCTTGCGAACTCAAACCTTCACCGTCAACCATCCTCCACCGTGCCGTCGTTCGTTGTTGCCGTCGTTGCATTGCCGTCCGTCCGTTGCCGTCGTTGTATTGCCGTCCGTTGCGAACTCATTGCCGTCGTTCGTTTTTGCTCTTTGTAACTGATACATTTCGTTCTTGCATTGCCGTTGTTACCGTCGTTAAAGGTACGTCGTTGTTGTGAAGAATAGGGTTTTGTTGCTTTACATTGTTGTTGTAGGCAAAATATCAAAGGCAAAAAAAAAGGAGAGACAAGAAAGAAAGAATGAATTGCCGATCAGAGATCCGAGAAGCAGAACGCAACAGATCGATCCAAAATGGCTCCATTCAGTGGCGACGAAACCGCTCCCTTCTTTGGCTTCCTCGGTGCCGCCGCGGCCCTAGTTTTCTCCTGTAAGTATTCATATTCATATTCAAAATCCAATCTAATCCAACTCAACGATTGAATAATAATAATCTCCGATTCGAAACGATGTCGTTTTGTAGGTATGGGAGCGGCTTACGGTACGACGAAGAGTGGCGTCGGAGTTGCATCGATGGGAGTGATGAGACCTAAACTTGTTATGAAATCGATCGTTCCGGTTGTTATGGCTGGTGTGTTAGGTATCTACGGTTTGATTATTGCGGTTATCATCAGTACTGGAATTAACCCTAAGGCAGAATCTTATTATCTCTTTGATGGTTACGCACATCTTTCTTCTGGTCTTGCTTGTGGTCTTGCCGGTCTTTCTGCTGGTATGGCCATCGGCATCGTCGGTGATGCCGGTGTTAGGTATATTTTACTTTCATTTCACTTTTTTTGTTTTATCTTGAATTACTATTGATTTAATGTCGGTTTTCTTGTTATTTGGATTTGTGGTTGCAAGATTTGTGATATAAGCATTGTATTAACGGTTTGTAAATTAACTTTTGATATTTTTATAAGCTGATTTTCTGCTTCTCTGCATAAGCCACACAAATTTGCTAAAAGAATTGGGGTATATAGAGCTAAATCATGAGGGCTTTTCAGTTGTTTACTCTTTGATTGATTTGTATAGTGTTGTTAAATAGCAGCGCTATAGGGTAGTGAATTTGAACAAATCTCTATTGTTTTGCGATAACTCCGTTCAATACAAATGTTGTCGGAAGTAGTGGCTATAGCGACTCTAAAGCACTCTTATGCGATGGAATTTGAATAAACTTTTTTTTAATGATTTACCATTGACAACAATACTGATTGTAAAAACAATTAATCCATATGCTCTTGTATGTATGATAAGTGCTGAATGAAGTGTTTGTTTGGAATTTGGAGCCACAGATTCTGAATGTCACTGTGGAATTGGTTTTGGTAATGTTAGTACACTGGTTGCTGGTTTTCATTATTCAAGTTATTCTATTTATTTATGTACTCGTTTTAAAATTGAGGTTATCTAGGACCAAGAATAAAGCTTTTCTCCTTGCATCATTAGTTTTTAATATGCTCAGTTAATAGATCAGAGATCTATATACTTAGACAGATGTTTGTTTTGATTCCAATAACTTATTAAGTATGGTTTTGTACTCTTGAAAATGTATCTTCCAAACAACCCATACCTTTCATTTATATTGTTTTATTCAATATATGATCTCTCTATGTGTCTTTTCTTATTATTTCACTTGACAATATTATTATTATTTCAAGCACCCCATATACAACATAGTATTGGATAGTTGAATACATAAATTAACAATGCTCTGCACCTTTTCCCTGTTTTGATCTTAATGACAAAAAAAGAAAATTATTTTCAGCCCCTTATTTAGACATTATGGAACCTCAAAACGCAAAGTTCATCATATCCATGTCTAATGAAATAGTTAAAACTAAATCAAACTATGTTATATTATTATGTAGTACTTTGAAGAATGCAAGTGTGCTCATTACTCAATTTCTCAATTGGATGAAATTAAAGAGGATTGGTGTCAATACATTATGGAGCTCGGAATTTTACAAGGTATAATATTGTACTCTTACTTTAATTGATGAGAATTTAAATATGTGTAACTTTGTTTATGTATTCTTTTAATTGAATTACAATCTTTGTGTTTTTAGGACCTATAATGTAGATTTGAAGCAATGCTTTGGTTGGATGCAAAAGTACTAGTATAAGTAATATGTGCATTTGTAGAAAAAATGTAATGATTTGTAATTATAAATAGGTGTATATATAATTTTGGTTTGTAATTTTAAATATATATATATATATATTGGTTTGAATTGCCCATTGTTTTGGATATATAATTTTGGTGTAAATTTGTATATTTAAATAGGATAAATTGGATTGATTTGAATCTCCAAATTGTGGTATTTTTCTGAAAAAAATTGCTGGTTGAAAAACAGGTCAAATTCTGGTTGAAAAAACCTGGTAAAAATTGTGGTTTAAAAAAATTTATATAAAATTTTTCGTATACCTTAGACAGCGCTTTTGGTGAAAGCGCTGTCTAAGGTGGGGATTAGAAAGCGCTTTTGACAAAAGCGCTGTCTAAGGTGGACCTTAGAAAACGCTTTTACCAAAAGCGCTGTCTAAGGTATACCTAAAAAAGTTCAAAAAGGTTGACCTTAGACAGCACTTTTGGAGAAAGCGCTGTCTAAGGTATAATAAAAAAATGTCAAAAAAGGTAGGGCTTAGACAGCACTTTTGCTGAAAGCGCTGTCTAAGGTATACCAAAAAAATGTCAAAAAAGGTACCATAGACAGCGCTTTTCATTAAATATACCCCCCTTTAGACAGCGCTTTTGGTATTACCCAAAGCGCTGTCTAAACCTATAGCAGCGCAGGTTTAGACAGCGCTTAAAAGCGCTGTCTAAGGGCAAAAAAAGCGCTGTCTAAGGTCTTATCTGTTGTAGTGTGAAGGGTATGTAGAAAAGGGAAAGGAAGATTATGTGTGTCGCGGCCGGCAAAAATATCAAGTCGTCATCATCCTTTATTCGTCCTAAGGACAGAAAAATAATGATAAAACCTACATCCTAAGGGTGAGACACTAAGGTTCGAGAGTCGGTTAAGCGAGAGGAAGGTGTTAGGCACCCCTCACTTCCATTGTACTCAATGGAATCCTCCTTTAGTTTTAGGGTATGTTTGCTTACTAATTTAGTGTTTGACTGTTTATATTTATTTACAATAATCCTTATTATTATCCGAAGAAGATATGGCTTTGATATAAGAGGGGGTCTCTAAGGTTTTTTATTATTATTGTACTCACTAGGTTTTACAACCCTATGCCTACATACCCTCGAATTTGAAGGATCAGAGTTTCCGCAGTTCACCTCCCCTATCCCCTATCCCTATCCCATATCCTAATCTCTTGCCCTATATTTTTACTCTTGGAACTTAAGAATCTAATTCCAAAATCCTAATCCCTTACCCTATATTTATACTCTTGAAACTTAAGAGTTCTATCTCATATCCTAATCCCTTGTCCAATGTTTATACTCTTGGAATCTAAGAGTCTAATCCCAAAATCCTAATTCCATGCCCTATATTTATACTCTTGGAACTTAAGAGTCTAATCCCAAAATCTTAATCCTTTGCCCTATATTTATACTCTTGTAGCTTAAGAATCTAATCTCAAAATCTTAATCCAATGCCCTATGTTTATACTCTTGGAGCTTAAGAGGCTAATCCCAAATCTTTATCCCTTATCCTAAATCCTAATTTTTATACTCTTTGGACCTAAGAGTTTTATCCCAAATCTTTATACCAAAATTTATGCCATTTTTATCCCTAATATTTATACCTTAGAATTATCCCAAAAATCCTGTATATTATAAACCAAATATCTATCACTTATCCCTTATTTTTCCCCAATTTCTATCTCTGAAAAACCCTAATAATTTATCCTATATTTCCTATTTATTTATCCCAAATTATCTCATACTTCTCAATTTAATTAATATCTCATAAATATCCCTATATATTGTATTCCTTATATTATTTATATTAACCAATTTAAAAAATTAATCCCTGATCTTAATATGTTTATTTATTTCAAAATTTATCCCTAAAATTATTCCATAGAATTATCCCATTTTATTCGTAAAATTATCCATTTTAATTTATTTAGAGAATAAATTGATTATATACTTATTTTTAAATTAATTATAAAGAAAACCCTTATTTTGTTATTTTTTTTAGGGTTAATAGTGATTTACCCCACTGTAATATAGGCAAGTTTTGATTTACCCCCCTTTAAAAAAGTAATTTTGGATTACCCCCTTGAAATTTTGGGGCATCCCCCTAAGCGTGTAAAAACCAGGGGGGTAAATAAAAAAATATATTTTACAGGGGGTAATTTTTCTACCTGGGGGCAAAAGACTTAGAATTTTAAAATTTCAGGGGGTAATCCAAAACACTTTTTTTAAAGGGGGGTAAATCAAAACTCGCCTATATTGCAGGGGGTAAATGACTATAACCTTTTTTTTTATTATTTGACTAATTATTAACCCAAATATTTTAATTATAAAATCAACTCTAATCTCAATTTAAATCCTTAATTATAAATTTTCCTTTTTAATTATAAGTATCTAAATAATCATCTATTATTTTTGTATTAATCCCCTTTTTAATTAAACCCTAAATATTAAAATTAGATTCCTAACTAATATAAAAAAAAATGTTGATTATAACTAACCGTTTACATAATAATTAAAATATAAGTTAGCATAAGTTATAGTTTGCATAATAACCAATTGCTTTTTAATTTCATAACGTGTCCCACAAAATGAGACTATCACAAATTAGCTTTTTAATTGACTAATTTATCCTACTTATAAATTATAGGATTACCCCAACCACATGACTAATCTTAAATAATACTAAAAACAAAGATACTAGGTATCTGTTTATTATTATTTTTTAAAAATATTTTTGAATATTTAATTATGAAAGAAAAGGCTTTCATTACAAATTATTTAATTATAAACTGCCCTAGTCTTATTAGTTAAAATTAGCTAACCTCTTATTAGTCTTAATTATTCTAATTAACCTAAATATCAATCCTAAATACAATAATTATTAGAATAAAAAATATTAAAAGTTGCAAGATTAACCTTAACAAATTTCAAAAGTTACCATTTAGACCTTCATCAGGCCACATCATCAAAAATAATGATGTAGCAGTCATTTTTTTAATTTTTAAATGAAAAGAAATTTCACATCATTAAAATGCTTTGTGAAATGACTCTTATACCCCACTTTTTAATTTTTTTTTATTTAGTTTTTCTTTTATTTAATTTTTTTAGAATTTATTTAATTTATAATTTTTTTATTTATTTAATTATTTTTCGTATTAATTTTATTTATTTAAATTGTTATTTTAAATTATCAAAATATTAAACTTGGGCCTAAGCCCATTTTTATTTCAAGACAAACACATATTGCAAGCCCATTTTCAATTCATTGATATATATGAATGATTGGTATATAAACACTTGTTTTTCTTATATACAAACCGATGTGGGACTTCTGTCATTCAACACCAAATGCTTCTCATAGTTTGCTTTTGTTGAAAAGGTGTTTTTGGGTTATCTTTATGAAAAGGACTTATCATTCTGTTCATAGTTAAATACCACCATGGCACGTTGATAAACACATACAACAAAAACAAACAATAAAATTAAACAAGATTAAGAAACTAATCCACCCCGACGATGAGGTATTTGTTTTGATACGATCCCACGACGAAAGGTCTGAGGATATCCATTCCCCACCACGCAAACGGCCACGGGAAGGACAGTGTTTTGAGCTCGTTACGAGGAGTGAGGTGCATGTCCCCATGTCTCTAGCATCTATCACACTTCTTGACGTGTTCCTTGGCGTCCTGTTGCATGGTGGACCAGTAATACCCTGCCCGAAGTGCCTTACGGGCTAAAGATCGTCCACCGAGGTGTTGTGCTTTGATTCCCTCGTGGATTTCCTAGAGTATACCGGGGACCTTGGTCTCCTCGACGCATCTAAGGAGGGGAATAGAAAACCCGCGGCGATATAGCTTGTCCTCTACTATAGTGTACGAGCACACTCGTCGCTTGACCATCCCCGCTTCCTTGGGATCCTCGGGCAGTTTTCCTGTCGTGAGGTACTCGTATATCAGGGTCATCCAACAATCACTATCCCCAATGGCGTTTACGTCTGCCTCAGGAATGGGTTTGTCGATGCTCGGGCGGGAAAGCACTTCTTGTATGATGGATTTGTTGCTGCTTTTCTTCTCTGCGCTTTCCAGTTTGGACAAGACATCTGCTCGGGTATTATGCTCGCGAGGGATGTGGGTCACTTCTGCAGAGGCGAAATTCTTCATCTTTTCCTTTACCAAGGTCAGGTATTCGATGAGGCATTCGTTTTTGGCCTTATACTCTCCTCGGACTTGAGAGGCTACGAGCTGGGAGTCAGTGAAGATTTTGACCTCCTTGGCGCAGAGGTCCTCGGCCAACCGAAGCCCGGTGAGGAAAGCTTCGTACTCTGCATGATTGTTCGACATCTGGGACAATCATCTCTGCCACAAAGTTGGCCAATACCTGAGCCTTCAGGGCCTTCCTTCCCTCGTATTGGATGTCGAACTCGGCAAGTTCGAGCAACCACCTGAGCATCCTTCCCACCATATATGGTCGTCCAAGGAGCTGCCTTATAGGCTGTTCGGTTCCTACGACGATAGTGTGGGCTAGGAAGTAATGGCGCAGCCTCCTGGCTGCGGTGACGAGGGCCAGGGCGACTTTCTCGATCTACTGATACCTGAGCTCGGGACCTTGGAGGGCTTTGCTCGTGAAGTAAATCGGTTTTTTTCCCGTCGGGGGTTTCCCGTTTGAGGACGGCGCTGATCGCTTCACTCGTGATGGCGAGATACAAGAAAAGAGTCTCCCCGTTCTCTGGCCGTGAGAGGACCGGGGGACTGCGACAAGACTCGTTTGAGATGGAGTAAAGCCTGCTCGCATTCCTTGCTCCATTCGAACATGGTTTTTTTTCGATGAAACTTGAAAAACGGGAGCGCGTATTGTGCGGATTTGAGGACAAATCGAGAGAGGGCGGTCAACTTCCTGTTCAGTAATTGTATTGACTTCTTCGAGTTCGGAGTTGGGATCTCGGAGAAAGCCCTACACTTGTCGGGGTTGGCCTCGACTCCTCTCTCGGTGAGGTAGAAGCCGAGGAACTTACCGGCCCGAACGCCGAAGGTGCATTTGTCGGGGTTGAACCTCATGCGGCATCTCCTCGCTGTGTCGAACATCTTCTTGAGGTGTGCGGCGTGGTCGACTTCTTCTGCGGATTTGAGGATCATGTCGTCCATATAGACTTCGAGCATGTCGCCGATCTATCCCAGAAAACTTTGTTCATCATCCGTTGGTAGGTCGCGTCAGTGTTCTTCAGGCCGAAGGGCATTACGTTGTAGTAATAATTTCCTGACTCGGTCATGAAGGTCGTGTGCTGTTTGTCGACCTTATCCATGTGGATTTGGTTGTACCCCGAGTAAGCGTCCATGAAGGATAATAGCTTGTAACCTGCAGAATTGTCGACTAGCTGGTCGATGTTAGGCAAAGGGTAACAGTCTTTCGGGCATGCCCGGTTAAGATCGGTATAGTCAACACACATTCTCCATTTTCCATTATTCTTTTTGACAAGTACAATGTTGGACAACACGGTCATGTACCTGGCCTCTGAAATAAAATTCGCCTCTAGGAGGTCTTTTACAGCTTTTTCAGCAGCCTCCGCTTTTTCAGGAGACTGCCTACGCCTACGTTGAACTATGGCCCTAGTGGCCGGGTCTACTACGAGCTGATGGCAAGTGAGCTCGGGGTCAAGGCCAGGAATCTCGGAGGCGCTCCATGCGAACAGATCAGCGTTTTCCTGGAGACACGCCTTCAGCTGCTTCTTCTCCAGTTCGGGGAGTTCGGTGCCAATCTTCACGTTCTGGTCTAGATCAGCGTTCTGCCCGTTGTTTTCCGCCTGGAGGTCGAGATCAGCTGCTCCGCCTCCGTCGTGCTCGTCCAGGAACCTGCTGTCAAGGCGATTGCGTTGACGCGCGGGAGAGGCCTCTGGACGGTGTCAGAGGATGACTTTGCTCCGATCCTGGGCTTGGTGCCGATGGAACTCATGCCTTTGATTACAGCGTCGAAGCGCCTCCTGGCCGCGTCGATGTCCCCGTGCATCGTAACTACCCGTCCCTTTGCCGTGTAGTACTTCATCTTGAGGTGGACCGTTGATGGCACTACTGTGAGTTTGGCCAGGGTGGTCCTCCCGAGGATGCAGTTGTAAAGGGATGGACATTCGACCACCAGGAAGCGGGTCTTCACTTGACGGGCGGTGTCTTCGGCCCCGAATGTTTCCATCAGTTCAACGTAACCCCATGTCGTAGTGGTGGTGTCGTTGAACCCCTGCTGATTCGAACCGATGTACGGGGTCAGATGTCTCTCGTCGAGCTGGAGAGTCCTGAACAGGTGAGCATACATAATGTCGACCGAACTTCCTTGGTCGACAAGGATCCTACGAACGTCAAAATTCGCCATCAGTGCCCTCACCAAGAGGGGGATTATGGCGTTGGGCGCTCCTCCTGGGAACTCTTCAAGGTAGAAGGTGATGGGGTTTGATTTCCTTTGCACCTTCTCGAGAGTGATGGTCTTCGCCGATGTTGCTGACTCCAGTTCGTCAAATTTCTGCTTGATCGATCCGACGGACAACTTCTCGTATCCACCTCCATATATGACCATTATTTTGGGGAAACCTTCCCATGTGCTGCGGGTAGCGACGGGGTCTTCGTGGGAGAAGTTTGCCCACATGCTGCGAACTGCCTCTTGACCTTCGAAGCCTTCGGGGACAACAAAGTCTTTGGGTCGAGTGACGTTGAGGGCGACCTGCAGCCGACTCTCGTTGGGAGGAGGTGTCGTCTCCTCGACGCTTTGGCTTCCCAGGCACTAGGACGAGGAGTGTCATTCTTCAGGGCGTACTTCTTTAGGTGCCCTTCCTTGATCAGGATCTCAATTGCATCCTTGAGATGGATGTAGTCCTCCGTGACATGTTTGTGGCTCTGGTGGAACCTGCAGTACTTGGACTCGTCCGTATATGGTTTGGGGGCAGTTGGCTTCGGAAAGAGGACGCCTCCTTTCAGAAATTCCGAGTTGGAACACTCGGAGAGGATTTGCGCGAGGGGAGCGTTGAGCGGCGTGTATTCCGTGAACCAGCCAGCTGGTCCTCGCGGTTAACGAGAGTCCCGGGGGCGGTTTTCCTTCTTTATTTCCCCTCCACGTCGGGGAGGAGAGTCTTCTTCTCTTCGGCCGCGGGAGCCTTCCTTCCGCCTCGAGTCAAGGGCGATCTGTGCTGCCTCCGACTCCTCGAACTCAATGTATGACTGAGCTCGTTGGAGGAGGTCCTTCAACCGGCGTAGTCTGCGGAGGCCCACGGACTTGGCAAAATCGGAACTAAGTCGTAGTCCCCGGATGATTAAAAACTTCTTCATGTCGTCGGTCGTGTGGACCTTGATAGCCTCTCTGTTGAACCTCTCAATCTAGTTCCTGAGAGGCTCGCTCTTCCCCTGGTAGATGCTCTCTAGTGCGGCCTCCGTCTTCGGGTGTCAGGGAGACGCCGTGAAGTGTTTGGTAAAGCGTTCTCTTAGTTGCCTCCAGGACGTGATCAACCTGGGTGCTAGACTCTTGTACCAGGTCATGGCGCCCTTTCGCAAGGTGGTGGGGAAAAGTCTGCACTTAATGGCTCCCTTGACGTTTCTGAAGTCGAGCATGGCTTCAAAACTTTTGACGTGATCGTCGGGGTCGGCCAGGCCGTCGTAGGTCCCCAGTGGAGGGTCCTCAGGTCGTCGTCGTCACTTCCGGCTGGGGACCTTGAAGGGGATCAGTGTTGTCGCCCAGGTCCTTGTTGTGGAGGGGAGTTCTTGGAACGGTTCCTCGGTCTCTCCTCGGCGGTCTTGCTCGTCTTATAAGTCGAGGATTGCCTGGGAGATATCTGGTTGGGGGCGCTCGAGACGTGGCCGACGGCCCTCGCGCACTGGCGAGGGGGTCCGAGATTCTTCCGGAGGAGTCCTTCGCAGGGAAGGAGAACGGCGGGTGAAGGCGGACGACGATGTCTTCGCGGGGAAGATCATTGTGTTTGCCCTCGCTCGAGTGCTTCAATTCTGAGATTCTGGTGCATGATCAGCTGGTTGGTCTGGTTGACCAAGGTGAATAGAACCACGGTGCTCGAATCGGCATTAGGTGGAGGAGCAACTGGCTGAAAAAGTGGCTTGCTGGTTATCCTGCTGGACGGCGTCGTAAGCCATGTCTTCGGAGTCTGGGGAGGCGGTCCGCCCGTCTCTTATGTCGTCTTCTTCGATGTTGAGAGCAGCATTGTCTTCACGGTGGTTTCCGTTCTCGAGTTGTGCAAGGACGGTGTCCAGAGCTTTGTTTGCAGACGGGTTGTTGGCCATGCTGGTGATGAATGGAGGAATTGCTTTTGTTTAACGACAGATGAAAAATGGGGAAGAAGTGATTCCCACAGACAGTGCCACTGATCGTACCTGGATCAGACAGTTAGATAGTGGCCAGCAACGTCGTATGGACTTCAGCTCCGGTGATGATGATACGGCGGGGGGGGGGGGGGGGGTATACTTGCAAGGTACTCCGACGCTCAAGTCAGGTAAGGTCAGAGAAAAGCAAATACAGAGAATATAGGTGAGAGTTAGAATGTTTCATAACCTAACCCTCTCAAGTGAGAGGGTATTTATGGAGAGCCCCCAGCGCGAGGCCAACGATTACTTGCACTGGGCTGGATTGTAAGGCCTAATCCAAGTAACTGCCAGGGCTTACGTGGCGTAGTGAAGACCAGCACGTGGTCTTCGCCCTGGTGTAACGGTCCCTAAATCTCCGGAAGTAGGGCAGACTGATTCCTTCGGGAGTGGGAAGTTACAAGAGAATGTGTCCTCGCGGAGAGGAGCACGTGGGTGTCGAGGCGAGGTGAATCCCCGGGCTATATGCTTTTGCTCGACAGTTTATGACTTGCGTGCCCGACGTCCAAAGGGGTTGGTACGTGCCCGACACGGGGCGATGTTGGGCCTTCGCTGGTCATTGGGTTTGGGCCTGCCCGACAGTAAAGCAGGTGTTGGTCCAGTCCAGAACAACAACTAATATAGGAGACATCTAGCAAAATTAAGTAAACAAAAATAAATAAAAAGAAAAAAAGGATTCAAAGATAACCAAGTCTCATGTGACCCTTCTTTATGTTATTTTAATATACTAATATTAAGTTTATTTGACTTTTCAAAGATTATCACATATTTATATAAATGCAACGATCCAAATTTCTATGCACATAGTGAAAAACTCAAGATGCAAAACAATAAAAAAAAAAAGAATGAAACTACAAATTCAAGAACATGAAAGTTAAAAAATGAGAGACGAACCCGAGAAACTGGAGATATAGAGCATTGCGGCGGAGGGGTCGCTGGCGGAGGTTCGCGACGGCGAAGCTTCATTTTCACGTCTGACGGTGTTGCTTCGTGCGGGTGAAGATTGCTCGAGGTCGCGGGTAGCGTATTTTCCAGCCGCAGTGGTGGTGATGACGACGAGACTTCGACGGTGTCCGTGCAATGGTAGTGTCGCGCGGTGGTTGCGGATCGAAGCATGGCGTCGAGACTTTTCGATAGCGATAGAAGATTTGCAGTGATGATGCAACGACGATTGGTGCGGTTATTCATCTCCGATTTCTTCTTCTATTGGTTTGTAGATTGTTGTGTTGGTAGTTGTTGTTGTTATGTTTTCAACAGAGTTAAGAACGTGATTCTATTTTTTCACCCGCAATGTGTTTTTTTTATAGGCAAACGTCAATAAAAAGAGATTAAGGAAATCTCAAACCATAGTACAGGAAATACCACCGTAAATACGGGAAACCCCAAAACAAACCTACTACAAAAAATCTAAGGGAAATTTGGTCCTTTCGTAAAGGCTACAACATTGCCTATTACGCTTGCCAAAAACCAACCAATTCCAGGAAGTCGCAACAATTGCGTTAAAAATGGAGTCAACATTACAGACTTCGTCCCTAAACAATATATTATTCTTAAATCTCCAAATATTCCAACAAGAAATAAACCAAATAGAATAGATAAATTCTCTTTACATCTACCTTTTAATCTAAGCATCCAGGCCAAAGCGTGGTAACAACAATCCAATTTAGAAATCCGATCAATGTCGATCCATTCACACACCAAATTCTAAACCAAAATAGATTTATGACACATAAAGAATAGATGAAAAGAGTCATCGTTAGTTCTGAAGCAAACATATATACCTTATCGTGGGGATTTTCTAAAATACCTATCGCAACCAAATTCGAACGGGTTGGCAGCCTATCGATAACTAATCTCCAAGCAAAAACTTTGACTTTCATTGGAATAAACGACTTCCAAATAAAATAAAAAAGACGAACCGAATTATCATCAACCGACACCAAAGCACCCTGCGAGGAAATGTTATCATAGAAGGACTTAACAGAAAACCCATTAACATCGTCCAAATTCCAGAGCCATCTATCTTGAACATTGGCCTGCAACTGAATATGTTCAACAGACTGTAACAGCTCCTCCATGTCACTGTTCACCTGCTGAGGGTTATTAGGAACCAATGCAAAAATATTCCAGGTCCACTTCTCATCCACCCACTCACCCAATTCTGACACGGTACATGATTTACTGTTACAAATCTGAAACAGATTATTAAAGGAATCCTTTAAGGGCGTAACTCCACACCACACTGAATGCCAGAATAGGACTCCCTGCCCATTGCGCACTACAGCTTTAATGTAGTCATTAAAAGAAGACTGAGGAACAGAATTAGAAACAGAAATAATATCCTTCAACCAAGCAGAACTAGAATGAATATTACCAATAACACTAAAAAGTTGAACTTTACGGCTTAAGTTACCATACCTACTTACGAGAATAGGACGCCATATTTCATTTCCTTCTCTACTGAACTTCTACAACCATTTAGCGAGAAGGGCTTTATTCAAGAGACCAACATGTTTTATTTTGAGTCCACCGTAGCTTTTTGGTTTATAAACCAAATTCAAACTAGCCTAAGAAATACAATGACTGCTCGAGATACCCACCCATAAGAAACTCCTTTGGATTGCTATGAAGTCTTTCACAACCTTTTTAGGAACCTTAAAGAAGGAAAGGTGATGAATCGGAAGGTTCGCTAGCATTGTATTAATAAGAGTAACCAACCCTCCAATCAATAAATTACGCCCAATCCAATTGGATAATCTAGCCCTCATACAATCCACAACAGGCCGCCAAAAAGAAGTACTCCTCTGGTTGCCTCCCACTCCAATGCCAAGAAATTTAAAAGGCAGAGAACCCGACTTACAATGGAGAAAGTTCTCCGAAGCATGTAACAGCTCTGGAGTATTGCCGACACCATACAGGCAGCTCTTAGAATAGTTAATCTTTAGACAAGAAGTAACTTTGAACCCACGTAAAATAGACTTGAAGGCCCAGATATTCGAAATGGAACCATCCCCAAACAGAAGGGTATCATCAGCAAACTGAAGTATATTAACCGAAGCTGCATTGCTGAATTTAAAGTCATTCCGAATTTTTAGGGAAGAAGCTCTTCTTACTAATCAAGCCAATCCCTCACCAACAATCGCAAACAAGAAAGGAGATAGGGGATCTCCTTGCTTTAATCCTCTCGTCGCCTTGAAATCTTTCGAAGGGCTACCGTTAATTAAGACCAAGAGATAACTATTGAACACAGACCCACGAATCCACTTCAACTAATTGGTACCAAACCCCATGTTAATCAACATCGATTCCAGAAATTTCCAGTCCACACAATCGTAAGCTTAAGCAAAGTCCACCTTGAATAAAAGGCACTTCTTGTTTTTTCTTCTTGCAAACTCGATGGTTTCATTAGCCAGAAGAACACCATCCAAGAGTTGATGACTAGGGATAAAAGCCGTTTGAGTAGGCGAGATTAGTTTCCCTATCACAGAACTTAATCTTATAGCAAGCAGTTTAGAGATGATTTTTAGGACACAACCTATTAAGCAAATAGGTCTATAGTCTTCAAACTTTTGAGGGCTATCCATTTTAACCACAAGGGAGAGGAAAGATGAAGCAAACGCTTTATCCAACTTACTGGTGTGGAAGAAATCCAAAACGCAGTTAATATTATCAGTTCCCACAATATCCCAACAAGATTTGAGGAATTTGAAGTTAAAACCGTCATTTCCAGGACATCTGTTGCCATCACAAGCAGAAACAACAACCTTAACATCTTCCTGCAAAAACTCAGAGTCTAAGAACTCCTTATCTTCCAGACAAAGAACAACAACACTATCAAAGTTGCAGTGAGTTTTTAACTTACTCTGTTCTTTAAATTTCTTCTCAAAGAAATTCATAGCCTCATGTTTTAATAAGACAGGGTCCTCCACCAGGGTACTCCCCACTTTTATGCCCGATATATTATTGGCCCTATACCTAGCTTTAAGGGAATCACGGAAATATCTCGTTTTGTTATCACCATCGCTCACCCACTTACTTCTGGACTTCTGTTTAATCATCAACTCTTTGAGCTTGAGATTTTTCCAAATATCTTCTTGAATGTCCAACCTCTCCTTAACAGTCCTCTCTTCTTGGCTATTATCAATCTCCACCAATTTCAACTCAAGCTCGTTTAGAATTGAGATGCTATCATCAATTTTCAAATCAAGCCAACCAAATACATGGATATTCCACCACCTAAGATCACTCTTAAGAACATTAAATTTATTCCATAAAACTATACTGGGAGAACCCGAGATAGCCCCAGAATCCCAAGACTTTTTCACAAAATCTTTAAAACCTTTATGCTTTAACCAACAGTTAAAGAACCGGAATGGCTTCGGTCCCTAGTTTACAGACTTAGACTTCAACCACAGCGGACGATGATCAGATATGTCCCGATCCCCCACCCATTGACTCTTCAAATCTAATTTAGCAATAACTGTATCACTAACCAGATATCTGTCCAATCTACTACAGCTAAGTCCATTATCATTGAACCAGGTATACTTACTTCCAACCACTGGCAAATCAATCAAATTCAGGTTTTCAATGAAAGAATTGAATTCCAGCATCTCACCATAATTAACACTACTCCTGCCTTTTCTCTCCTCTCTGACATTTATAGCATTAGTCTCCGGCTATAATCCAACCCCCATTAGGAGGCCGATTCTTAATGTCAATCAACTCCGACCAAAGTCTCCTTTTCTCAGATATTGTACACGTCGAGTAAATGTTTACAACATACAGATTCATATTATTACAAATAAAGTGAATACCTAAATAACCTTTCCCTCTGAAGGTGGAGCATGCGTAGGACATGTCCTTTTTCCAGATTGTAAGAATCCCACCGGATAGACCATCAGAGTTTGTCGCTGACCAATCGTACCACGACGACCTCCAAATGCTTTGAACAATCCCATAATCTATATGTTTCAATTTAGTTTCTTGAAGTAGACACAAATATGCCTTTCCCTTACTAAAAATTTAGGAGATCCTACTTCTTTTTTAGAGAGCTACAACACCCTCAAACATTGAACGACACTATATTCCTTGACCACCTCTTTCAACAATCTTCTTACGTCTTTTACCTTGTTTATCTTCATCATCTAACTCCCTTAGAATGCTTACAAAAGCTCCATCTTTGATGTCTCCCTCCAACCCTAACTGTTTCAAAGTGTTCAAGACTTTAAAGGGAACATCTTCAATGGCCTTCTTACATCTGTTATTCCCTCTAAACACATCAGAGTCTATTAAAGATTCATTGCATCTTAGCGAGTTAGAACCTTCTCTATCAAGAATAAGTCCCGGACGAAGGGGTTTAGACTTTCTAGTTGTATGAACACAACTAGGAATAACTGGGAAATCAACCGCAACATGGAGAAGGGAAGAGTAATAAGATGGAGAGAAAGGGATTTTAACACTATCATAAACCTCGTGTAACATTTTCTTTTTCCTATTTTTGGCCCAATTAAGCCACCCGGAGGCCCAGAAATTGGGTTTGAGCAATTCAGGTCCACCACCAGCCCATTAAAAAATTCTCCATTTAATAAGTTACTACCCGCTACTGTCATGACCTTGCACTTTTGAAAAGTAGGTTCTTTAAACAATTCAACAGTATCTAACCCCTCCGTACCCCCTATATCCACTTTGTCAGCACACAAAATGTGTTTCCCAACCAAAGGTTCAACTCCCAACATTGGATTTAAACAACAAGGTTTCAATCCCACCACAGGTTTGTTTGGCTTGTTAATATCCCCTCCAACCTTGTCAACTACCTCAAAAGTAGCCCCAACTATATATACTTCAACTGAGCCCTCTCCCCTTATACCAGACACATCCTTAACATGTGACACGTCGCGATCTCCAGCTAATTGCGTAGGGTTGCTAGACTCAACCACTTCCTCCTCAAAGGTATCACCCCAATCACTATCACCTTCATCAGAAGAGCAACAAGGTCTGATGAAGAATACACTCCATCCCCTTCATTATCCATCGTTAGTTTGAGCACCCCCTTATTCTCGCAGAAATCTTCAACTAAGGAAACTTGAAACGATAGCTTATTACACAAAACAACCACACTCTCGTTCAGAATTAAAGGCAGTTTAGTAATAACCTGGATACGAGCCACACCCAGCTTAGTCTTCTTAAGAGTAGCCTCATCTATCTGGTATAATTTACCCACCCCGAATACAGTAGCTTGAAAAGCAGATAAATTCCAGGTTGCAAACGGAAGCCCATAACACTTAATCCAAACAAGCCGTTCAACATCGACCTCCTCCATTGACCATGGTTTTATTGCAGAGAACCATTTGACAATACAATCTTCAGTTTCACTAATAAATTCATCTAAACTTCCCTCAACAATCTCTTCAATCAGACATTTGTATGCTCCATATGGTGACACTTTAATGTTGAAGAATCCCTCTTCATGTAAAATCCTTTGGATTTCAAATACATTATTTCCTTCAGCCACTACACCAACCCTAGCTTTCTCAAACCTTATTTTATCCACATCCTTCATGTTAACCTGCACCTTTGAAGGACTGTGGTTCATCGGAAAAAGGTTCTTCGGATTACCACCTCCCAAGGCTTGAGCAAAGGATCTCCCATCCATCATCTTCCTTCTTCCTCCCCCACCTGAGATGAGACCATGTCTTTTGCCATCCTGACTTCCAACCCCAAGCCCGAAAGTATTCTCTTCGCCCGCAATGTGTTTGATCCAATTCCCTAATCAATCATTTTGTTGTGTTTTTGTATTGAGTGTGATTGTTATTGCGGGGTTACTGTGTGTATAACTTTTTGCAGGTTTCTTTCATGGTTTCTGTTATGGTGATAAAGAGGATGATTGGAGTCATGGCTAAATACTTGTCATTGTTGTTTTGTGGTTAGATTTATGGTTTGTGAAGAAGGTGATGTGAAAAAGATGATTGTTAGTGATTCAAAAAGGTGGTTATTTTACATCATTTAAGTCATTTTTCATAACCAAAAAAAAATAGGAAGAGAATATACTTGTGGTGAGTTGTGTGTTAGAAAATCTGGGTTAGTTTTTTGTAGTATGAATTGATTTGCTAAGGGAATTTTTGTGTAGTGAGAATTGTTAGTAAGGGTTTGTGTGAATGGCCTCTCCTAATGTGAAAATTTTATTACCTATTATATGAATAAAATTAGGTCAATTAAATAAGGCAACTAAATATATACAATCAAAAAATTAAACTTAATATAATTTGATTTTTGACTTCTAGCCATATTCTATTAATCTATTATAATTCTCTTAAAATTGTTTACTTGTTCTCTAAGATCTAAATGGAAATAGAAATAATTTGTTTTTTCCTAATATTCTAAAAAGCTAACTTTTTCTATTACACTCTGATTTTAAATTTTTTTAATCCAAACTTAATTATAATCTTTTTTTTTTTGGAATAAAGATAAATTAATATTGCCAAAAAACTTTTCAAGCACAATGCCGATCACATCGATCCAGGCTCCATAGAGACAAAGAAACAAATTGAGAATATGAGACTAAGTCACTCTATTACAAAATTCAAACACTCTTTCATATTTTTCCGCCCTAAGCATCACCATATTTGTGATATCAGCACTTTTCAACGCTTGCCTATCCCTATTTTGAAACACACATTTATTTCTAGCACTCCAAACATGGTATATTGTCTCAGCCATCATAGCTTTAATCACTCTTGATTTTACGCCTTTGTCGCGAGTAGCTCGAATGGCCCATTGAAGCTCTACTTCCCACACATTAGGCTCATGTATAATGTTGAAATGATGTAAAACCTCATTCCAAAACTGCTTGGTATAAGTACAGTCAAAGAAAAGATGTTGCATAGTTTCAATATCTTTCCATAGCACACACCTGCCATTAGTAGGAATCCCCAATTTTTGAAGCCTTTCCTTTGTCATTAGACGGGTACGACACACCATCTACATGGTAAAGATCGCTCGTGGCCTTGCAATATTGCCATAGAATAGGACACTCCAAACCACTTTCGGTTTATCAGATCTTAAAGCATGATACATGATAGTTGTTGTGTATTTTCCTGCATTTTTGAATCCTTGCCAACATGCAGAGTTCTCTAAGATGTCTTGATGCTTAAAGATTGACTTAACAATCCACGATGAGTTTTGGCCTGGCTTGAAATCCTGTATTTCACTTTGTTTCACATAATAATGATGTAACCATTTTATAATCTTTTCTAAAACGATAACCTCATTAAATTTAATTCTAATCATATTGAGAAAAATTATACTACCTCTGTCCCTAATTATAAGACCCTGTTGAGTTTTTTTCTGTCCCTTTTTATAAGACCCTCTTCAACTTTCAAAGTGCATTAATTATTTTTTTCCACACATACCCCTAATTATATTACATCTTTTTTTGCACTCTGTAATAAATACAATTACATACACATTAACTATTTCTCTCTCCTAAGGATAAACTTGTAAAATTATACAAAATAGTCAATACATTTAATACTCTAACCAACTTTCTTAATTCCCGTGATTTTCTCAACGGGGTCTTATATTTAGGGACGGAGGTAGTACTAATTAAATTGAAAGTAAATTCCAATTTATTAAATTTTAAAACCTCTAATTAAACTATATTAATTTTAATTATCACTTTAATTTTTATTCTATTCTAAAAGTGATGATTATATTCTAGAGTTAAAATCCAATAAATCTAATAACAAAAAGTGAGAGAGATGAGACTCAAACTCATGCCCATATGCTTGTAAGTCCTTACCCTCAAGTCCCTACCAAATGGGCTATTGTATTTAGATGAAATGAAATGGAACTAATAATATAATTTAACTACTTAATGAATTATTTAACTTTACTGATTAATCCTGATTAATTTCTAACTAATAATGATAGCAAATAAAAATAAAAATAAATAATAGACTTGTTCTAAATATTCTTTTAATTGGTTAGTCCTAATATTTTTCTAAAATGATTATATACTATCCTAATTAGTTAATTAAATGAAATTATATATTAAATTGAAATTAAAATTATACCCTGAAAAGTTTAAAAATAGCCACTAAACCATGAAGAGATCAAAACTCCTAAAGAGTCAAAATGGTCCCCCGTTGACCTTTTAGGTCATTAGTTTTGACGAGATGAATTGTACGAGATTCTGGACATATCAGTAATCTAAACTCTAAGTTAGCTGAAAATAAAAAAAAAATAAAAAAAGAAGGGTGGTAAAAATTTGAGGTACGACAACTGCCCCTATTTAATCAGCTTCAAACTGAGATGATTGTGACGGTGAGTCTTCATCTTCTCAGGGAGGAGATGATTAAATATAAAGAGGAACCCTAATTTTGACCGCGAAGTGAATACATTCCGGAGTTGAGCATGGATTGAACAATGCTCCGTTAATATTCCAACCCAACTTTGATAACAACCCTAATAAAACCCTTGTTGATCAACATGCTTACGATTTCCCTGATCACAGAAATCGGGTAGAATTTTGATGATCCTCCGATTCCGTTTTGATAAACCTTGGTAGAACCCCTGATAAAAACATTGGTAATATCTTGATAGAACCCCTGATACAACTTCTGATGGAACCCCTGATGAAATTCTAGTAGAACCCCTTGGTATAATTTTGGTAGAACCCCCCTTGAAAAAATTTTAGTTGAACCCCTTGATAAAATTTTGGTAGAACCCCTTGAAAAAAAATTAATAGAACCCCTTGAAAATAAAATTGATGAAACCCTTTTTGACAAATCCCTTAGTAAAACCCCTTCAGTAAATCCCTTGATGAAACCCTTTAAACTTTTTTGACAACCCTTGATAAACCTTTGATGAAATCTTTAGATTAAACCTTGGTGAAATTCCTCTGATAAAAATCTGATGAAAATCCATAATGGAACCCTTGATAAAAAAAACCCTTAGATATTTGACGGAACTTATCCTGCCACATAGAAGAACCTCCTCCCTTTAACAGAACAAGAGTTCCATGCTCTCATAGACTTGATTCAATAACCAAGTTTGAGTAAACAACCTCTATCCTGCTTAGACTTATCACAGATATTCCATACAGGCTCACACCTTGATGAATAACTGCTTTGAAAGCCATTACCAAAGAATGCCACTTTCCTTAGTAGAGCAGTCTGTAGAAAGCCAGAGATAACTTCCACACAGCCTTGACCTTCAAAATGAGCAAGATCCCATGATCCTAAGTACCTAAATCAGAAATAAACTGATCCAAGCTGTGCTACCACCAGATGCTTCTAGTAACAACTTGAACACACATGCTGTGTAACACCCCCTTTCTATACCCCCAAATAATCACATAATCATTTAGGCACATGTTAAAAATTTCGCCAGAGTACGATTAAAACATGGCATAAAAGAGGCATGTCACATCATACACAAATTTACAACATACAACACCTGCTCAACATTGATATGCAACAGTGGGGTAACTTGCAATAGAGGAACTTAGTCCTTACAGCCACATCTCAATTTTTAGAATAAAAGCGGAAAATCTAAACATTGAATAACAACAAACATATATACATAAATCATCAAATATTCTCCACCAGCATCATACATGTTTACATAAACATTCATCAGCAAGATACATATACAAATGTATCACAAAAGAATCATAGCCATCCTAGATACCCGGTGCTACATATCATAGCCGACCGACCAAAAGAATGAAGACACGCTCCACAAAAAGACCACCAGCATACCTACTCTGCAATGCCTCATAGAGCATTATAAAACAGCAGAAGGGTGAGAAATATTATCATAATAACAATGCATATAATTATATATATCTTAGTATAAAAATACACATATTCCACATTCTCACTACAATTCATCAAAATTCACCAGTATACATCACAATGTATATATATATATATAAATATCACCCAGCATATTCATCATGCACACTTTCACAATTCACAATCATTCCACATAAACATACACATTTATGTTTATTCACCAATATATCTTTATAAAGATGATAAATGCAAATCATAGAGACTTACTCACGACTCTATGCAAATGCAATGCGGTACCGACTCAATCATCATTAGTTCTCTAAGGAACTCTACTGGAACCATCGCTCGTTACCAATGTAACTCCCCGTCGGGCCTACGATGTTCACCCATTGCTCACACCCCACATGGGCACACAATGTTTATGGATCGCTCACACCCCACCTGGGCACACGACCCGATCGCTCACACCCCACACGCGGGCACACGATCTGATTGCTCACACCTCACCTAGGCACACAATCCGATTGCTCACACCTCACATAGGCACACAATCGTTCGTAATCATCGCTCACACCTCACATAGGCACACGATGTTACCACGGATTCTCATTAGAATCGCTCAACACAAGAATGTATTTCATGATGCTTCACATGCAAAATGACTCAAGACATTCTTGAAATGCATACATATTCACAATATAGTCATGCATTCATCTCATACAATCACATACAATCTATATACATTCACATCAATGCACTATTGTATGATTCGCATTCCAACACAGTCAAAATGGTAAAAGTCGCTAAATAGCACTATTCCCGACTTTCTGACATAATAAAATAGGCCAACAGTTTCCACACCATCATAATCACAAGGTATAGCTCAATAGCTTTCCAACGATATAAAGAACGCCTAAATCGGAATTACGGTTCGAGAATTATGAATTTTTAAAAGAGAAGAAAATTATAAAAAAAAAAGCAAAAGCGCCCGGCGACGGCAGTGTTTCGCCCGACGATGCTTCAATTTCGCCTTCGCTTCGCCCGGCGAAGAAGGGGCGAAGGAAATCCCCACAAACGTGAACCAAACCAGTAGCTTGACACCCTCTCGCCTCTCAATTTCGCCCGGCGAAGGCACGAACCGCCCGGCGCTCTGGGCATTTCGCCCGGCGCTTCACACCAGAAGCAGAATTTCTGCTTCGTTTTCACTGTTCCAAAACCCCCAAAATCTCCATTTTCTTCCCCAAATTACTTCCATCAGCAAAAAAATTAATAACAATGGTTCATAAACATAGGGAGATCATACAACACAAATTATATCGATTTCTATCCGCGAAAACATCGATTTCTACCATTTTCTACACAAATGGGTTTTATACCAAAACTCATGAAAATTGACAAAATCAACAATACAATCATACATAATCGTATACATTGCTAAGATAACAAGATTTCACACCCTTACCCGGATTCCAAACTCGCTAATTGATCGATCTTGATGATTTTCCTAGTTTTCCCAAACTTTCTCCTCTTCTTTTCTCTTCTTCCTTTTTCTTTCTCTTCTTTTTCTCTAATTCTCTTTTCTTACTATTTTTCCTTCTATTTTTCCTTTCTATCTCTTTTCTTTCTATTTCTTTCTCTCATTTTCCAAACAATCAATTAATTCATTTTTCTCACAAATTCTAATTCCACTTAATTTCTAATTTATCATTAATTAAGAAAAGTCTAAAATACTCTCCATTCTAATTTCCCCGAAAACTCTCAAAACGGTAAAATAACATTTAACACACCAACTTCACAATTAAAATAATTTATCACCCAATTAAAATAAAAGACTCCACATAGTTGGGAAATAATCCAAATCGGGGAGTTACAACTCTCCCCCACTTTAGAAATTTCCGTCCTCGAAAATAATACCTGATTCAAACAACTCCGGATACGACTCTCGCATCCCACTCTCTAGTTCCCAAGTCATATTGCCTTCCGCAGCGCCTCCCCACGCTACCTTCACAAGCGCAATATCCTTGCCTCTTAGCTTCTTAACTTCACGGTCCAAAATCCTAACCGGTAAGGCTTCCACCGTAAGGTTATCTCTCACTTCAACCTCGTCCATAGGAATAACATGTGACGATTCCGGAACATACTTCCGAAGTTGCGAAACATGGAATACATCATGCAAATTGGAAAGATTCGGAGGCAACGCCACACGGTAAGCCACAACACCAACTCGTGCATAAATCTGATACAGACCAATAAAACGAGAAGTCAACTTCTTCGACTTCAAAGCACGACCCACACCCGTAACCGGTGTAACTCTCAAAAATACATGGTCGCCTTCTTGAAATTCAAGATCTTTCCTCCTCTTGTCATGATAGCTCTTTTGCCTACTTTGAGAAGCTCTCATCTTCTCCCGAATAAACTTCACTTTCTCCGTCGTTTGTTGTACCATCTCCGGTCCAACTATTGTTCTCTCACCCGTTTCATGCCAACACAAAGGTGTTCGACATCTACAACCATACAAAGCCTCAAATGGTGCCATACTTATACTCGAATGAAAACTGTTATTGTAAGTGAATTCAATCAACGCCAAATAATCATCCCAAGCACCACCTTGCTCGAGCACACAAGCACGCAATAAATCCTCCAACGATTGAATCGTCCTCTCGGTTTGACCATCCGTTTGTGGATGATAAGCCGAACTCAATCTTAGCTTAGAACCCAGAGCCCTTTGTAAACTCTCCCAAAACCTCGATGTAAATCTAGGATCTCTATCCGATACAATACTCTTAGGAACTCCATGTAACTTCACCACCACAAGAATATAAATCTCGGCTAACCTCTCCAAAGGATAAATAATATCAATTGGAATGAAGTGACCAGATTTAGTAAGTCTATCAACAATTACCCAAATAGCATTATGGCCTCTTTGCGTATTCGGCAATCCCGTAACAAAATCCATCGATATACTATCCCATTTCCATTCCGGAATATCCAACGGTTGCAAAAATCCACTAGGTTTTTGATGTTCCACCTTAGACTTTTGACAAGTTAAGCATGCATACACAAATTGAGCAACATCTCTCTTTAATCCGGACCACCAAAAGATTTTCTTCAAATCTTGATACATTTTGTTCGCTCTCGAATGAATACTTAAGTTACTTCGGTGCCCTTCATCCAATATCATATTTTTCAACTCTATATCATCGGGAATACAAATACGACCACGGAATCTCAAAACCCCAAAATTATCAACCTTGAAATCCTCATTCTCATTCAACATCAAATCAACGAATTTCAAGTCCAACTTTTGCTTTCCACCTACCGTTGCAAGAAAATCATTCGTAACATGTAGCATACCAAGTCTCACACTTCTCGGCGTCATTTCACAAACTAAACTCAAGTCTCTAAAATTCTCCAAAAGTTCCCATTCTTTCATCATCAATGCGGACATATGTAACAACTTCCGACTTAAGGCATCGGCCACCACGTTTGCCTTACCCGGATGGTAATTCAAACCAAAATCATAATCCTTTAAAAGTTCTAGCCACCTCCTTTGTCTCATGTTCAACTCTTTTTTATCAAATAAATATTTCAAGCTCTTGTGATCACTAAAAACTTCAAATCTCGCACCATAAAGATAATGCCTCCATATTTTCAAAACAAACACCACGGCCGCTAACTCCAAGTCATGTGTAGGATAATTCTTTTCATGCACTCTCAATTGTCTAGAAGCATACGCCACAACTTTTCCATCTTGCATCAAGACACCGCCTAAACCTGTCAATGAAGCATCACAATACACAACAAATGGTTCATTAGGATTAGGCAAAATCAAGATCGGAGCCGTTGTCAACCTTCTTTTTAACTCATTGAAACTCTCTTCACAATGAATATCCCAAATGAAAGCCTTTTCCTTACAAGTCAATTGCGTTAACGGAAGTGCCAACTTTGAAAATCCCTCAATAAACCTCCAATAATAACCCGCCAAGCCTAAAAAGCTTCGAATCCTCGTAGCCGACCTAGGAGCCTCCCATTGCATCACCGCATCAATCTTGGATGGATCAACACTAATACCACTATCGGAAATAACATGTCCAAGGAAACTTACTTCCGACAACCAAAATTCACATTTCGACAACTTCGCATACAATTGTTTCTCTTTCAAAATTTGCAACACAATTTTCAAATGCTCTTCATGCTCCTCCTGAGACTTAGAGTAAATCAAAATATCATCGATGAACACAACCACAAAACGATCCAACTGTTCATGAAAAATATGATTCATGTATTCCATATACACACCCGGCGCATTAGAAACCCCGAATGGCATCACGGAATATTCGTAATGACCATACCGTGTCCTAAAGGCCGTCTTTTGAATATCCTCTCCTTTCACACGAATCTGGTGATATCCCGATCTCAAATCAATCTTGCTAAAAACATTCGCACCAACCAATTGGTCCATCAAATCATCGATCCTTGGAAGCGGATACTTGTTCTTAATTGTCACTTTGTTCAATTGTCGATAATCAATGCACAACCGCATACTTCCATCCTTTTTCTTTACCAACAATACCGAAGCACCCCAAGGAGAAACACTTGGTCTTACAAATTTCTTGTCCAACAAGTCATTCAATTGCTTTTTCAATTCTACCAACTCCGATGCCGACATACGATACGGTGCCATCGAAATCGGTCTAGTACCTGGAACTAGATCAATAGAAAATTCAACTTCTCTTTCCGGCGGCACATCCGTAATATCCTCCGGAAACACTTCTGGAAATTCACACACCACTGGGAACACATCAAGCTCAACTTTACTCTCCACCGACAATGATGCAAACAAACCAAACAATTGAGCTTCGTCCGCTAAAAGTTTCTTCAACTCTTTAGTGGATAGGAAACTATCAAATTCATCATCTTCCAAAGAAGGAAACCTAACTAACTTGTGATAGCAATCTATATGAACTCGATTAAATCGTAACCAGTTCATACCCAAGATTACGTCTAAACCTTCCAACGGCAAACACACTAAATCCATCTTGAAGTCTTTACCATATATGGTCAAAGGACAACTCACACAAACCAAAGAAGTAGTTACTGACCCCATCGCTGGAGTGTCAATAACCATCTTACCATCCATCAAAGACAACACAAGATTCAAACGCTTCGCGCACTCAGACGAAACAAACGAATGAGTCGCTCCCGTATCAATAATAGCGACTAAAGGCGTACTATTAATAAAGCAAGTACCTTTAATCAGACGGTCCGCACTAGTAGTTTGAGTCCCCGCCAATGCAAACACCTTTCCGCCCGCTTGAGCTTGTTTCAGCTTAGTACACTTAGTACTAATGTGACCAACTTCTCCACAATTATAGCACTTCACCATATTCCTTCTACAATCTGTAGCAGCATGCCCAGTACCTCCACAATTAGAACATTTCACCACTGGCTTCCTACACTCAAATTATTTATGACCCAGTTCACCACATTTGTAACACCTAATAACACCGGAACCTCCTCCTCCTGACCTCCTATCAAAGTTTCCCCTATGCTTGCCCTTATCAGCGGGTGTCACATAAGGTCCACTTCTAGCTTGTTGCTTTCCCTTACTCTCATTCACACTTTTGTAATGTGTGGAACGAGCCTTACTATCTTCCTCGAAGATTCTACAACATTCTGTCAAATCGGAAAACCTCCTTATCCTTTGATATCCCACAACTTGCTTAATCTCGGGACGTAAACCATTCTCATATTTAATACACTTTGAGAACTCAACAGTAATCGCAGAATAATGAGGATGGAATTGAACCAACTCCACAAATTTAGCAGTATAGTCCATCACCGACATACTACCTTGTTTCAGTTCAAGAAATTCCATCTCCTTCTTTCCCTTCACACTCTCAGGGTAATACTTTCTCAAGAATTCAGTACGGAATAAATTCCAAGTTATCTCTTCATTATCCACCTCAAGAACTTCACGTATACCGACCCACCAATCGTCGGCCTATGCCTTCAGCATGTGAGATCCAAGCCTCACCTTATTCTCCTCCGCACAGTCCATGATTCTAAAGATTCTTTCAATCTCTTTCAACCAATTTTGAGCCCCATCGGGATCAAATTTTCCTTTGAAAACCGGTGGTTGATTCTTCCTGAATTCGTCATTAGCATTCACGTTCGGCGCACCTTGCACCGCCCTAGCCATTGACTCCAAAGCAGCAGCCACCGCATTGTCGTTTCTACCAGACATATTCTGATCGTTCCCAAAAATAACAACAAGGTTAAACAATAGTTCAACCAACACAATCAACAAGACAGACACGACCCGATCGCTCACACCCCACACGCGGGCACACGATCTGATTGCTCACACCTCACCTAGGCACACAATCCGATTGCTCACACCTCACATAGGCACACAATCGTTCGTAATCATCGCTCACACCTCACATAGGCACACGATGTTACCACGGATTCTCATTAGAATCGCTCAACACAAGAATGTATTTCATGATGCTTCACATGCAAAATGACTCAAGACATTCTTGAAATGCATACATATTCACAATATAGTCATGCATTCATCTCATACAATCACATACAATCTATATACATTCACATCAATGCACTATTGTATGATTCGCATTCCAACACAGTCAAAACGGTAAAAGTCGCTAAATAGCACTATTCCCGACTTTCTGACATAATAAAATAGGCCAACAGTTTCCACACCATCATAATCACAAGGTACAGCTCAATAGCTTTCCAACGATATAAAGAACGCCTAAATCGGAATTACGGTTCGAGAATTATGAATTTTTAAAAGAGAAGAAAATTATAAAAAAAAACGCAAAAGCGCCCGGCGACGGCAGTGTTTCGCCCGGCGACGCTTCAATTTCGCCTTCGCTTCGCCCGGCAAAGAAGGGGCGAAGGAAATCCCCACAAACGTGAACCAAACCAGTAGCTTGACACCCTCTCGCCTCTCAATTTTGCCCGGCGAAGGCACGAACTGCCCGGCGCTTCACACCAAAAGCAGAATTTCTGCTTCGTTTTCACTGTTCCAAAACCCCCAAAATCTCCATTTTCTTCCCCAAATTACTTCCATCAGCAAAAAAATTAATAACAATGGTTCATAAACATAGGGAGATCATACAACACAAATTATATCGATTTCTATCCGCGAAAACATCGATTTCTACCATTTTCTACACAAATGGGTTTTATACCAAAACTCATGAAAATCGACAAAATCAACAATACAATCATACATAATCGTATACATTGCTAAGATAACAAGATTTCACACCCTTACCCGGATTCCAAACTCGCTAATTGATCGATCTTGATGATTTTCCTAGTTTTCCCAAACTTTCTCCTCTTCTTTTCTCTTCTTCCTTTTTCTTTCTCTTCTTTTTCTCTAATTCTCTTTTCTTACTATTTTTCCTTCTATTTTTCCTTTCTATCTCTTTTCTTTCTATTTCTTTCTCTCATTTTCCAAACAATAAATTAATTCATTTTTCTCACAAATTCTAATTCCACTTAATTTCTAATTTATCATTAATTGAGAAAAGTCTAAAATACTCTCCATTCTAATTTCCCCGAAAACTCTCAAAACGGTAAAATAACATTTAACACACCAACTTCACAATTAAAATAATTTATCACCCAATTAAAATAAAAGACTCCACATAGTTGGGAAATAATCCAAATCGGGGCGTTACATGCTGCACTTCAATATTCTTATATCAGAAACAAATTAATCCAAGAACAATCCATCAAGATTATGACGTCTTCTTCTTCATCTTCACATCACCATTGTCTAGACCAGTTTCTTGCCAGGAAACTATCCAGAGTTCAGACGCTTCTGCCACACCAACTGACGCAGATTCTTAGGTCACCACCTAAGATAAATATAACTAAAAGCTTATGCAGTACCCCTCCCATGATTCTGCACAAACCAGATGAAGAGATGTTCCAACATCGTGTTGAACATCAGCAATCTTGATCTTCACATACAAGAATAATCAATTAAATACTTGTGAGTAACACAAATAGCAATTGATCTTAAATCCTTGTTCAATAATCATATTTCTCTGTTGAAGCTACACTCCACTAGATCACTTCATAAACACTTATCAAGTATTCAATCTTTTGAAAGTATCTTCTTTGACAATAAATTGTTGAGATACCAAGGTTGCCACCCTTGACTCAAGTAACTAAGATTCTCTTTGAACGAACCCCATTTACCTCAACAGTTCTGAAAACTCCAATCAGATTGGATCCATCCTTAGGATTAAAAGAGATGAATCCTTCCTTGCTATTTTGGATAGTGAAAATAAATCTCTTCCACTTTCTTCTGGTTGTGTTCATAGAAACACCTTCTAGTCAGAAGAATAACTAGAAGAAACCAGATGCACGACTGAGACGCCTTTATGAGTGGACTTGGGAGAATTCTCAAGTATTTTTGACAACCTAGCCGATCAATAATTTATCAAACTTCTAGAGCAAGAACTTGATAAACCTAAACTCAATTCCTCTCCTCTTCAACTGACTTCAAACTACACCACAGAACCAAGCTTCCAAGTACCAAGTCACCATAACAGACATCTTCCAACCACTCTTTCCATTCCATCGCTCCCGACTTTGGAATAAAAGATGCAGATATCTTCACATATAGAGGTCGACGATTGAGATCTTCCACCACCTGTCTTCAGCAACAACTCCAGAATCCCATAATTCCTAAGCTCTTCCATTAGAAACATATGCAGCGGAACCACCAATGAACAAATTCTGCTTGCCCTAATAAGATGTCAGAACATCTTATAAGACACCCCAACAAGAGAACTAGCCACTTCTCCTGCAATTGTTATAAAACCTCCTCAACAACAAGAACAAGCACCGGGTTGTTACCTTCGATCCAAAACATCCATCCCATCCATTTATACCCTTGAGTATGTCTAAGTTGATTGATCTAATCTTTAAAACTCCTCCTTGTTTAAACGCCAGAATGTATCACCCAAAGATCTCATCCAGAAACAGACAGGATGCCTGCTCTGATACCAATTGAAATTCTAGCATTGCAGATAGCAGATGGCCTAACACATGTCAAGACATTGTTCTGTATAAACATTTAAACACTGAGGCATAACAGCAGACTGATACCTTGAATATCAGAACTGCAGCAACATAGATGTTAGGACATCTGTTCCAACATGTTAATCAAAACTAAACTGTAAATTACAGAATGATAAACAACACAGAATATGATGACCCAGTTTGGTGCAACTCACCTACATCTGGGCGATACCAATCCAGGAAGAAGAATTCACTATCAATAGTATAGTTTTATGTAAACAACCTCAGGTTTACAGAAAGCACCAACGCTAACATATCACTACCCAATGAAGACTTTATCATTAGAAGTCACATCTAATTGATAAGAGAAACCCATCTCACTCCCTAAATCACAACCTGTGATTATCTAACAGTTAATACCTCATAACTGATCATCTCTATTGAAAGCCACCCCTTCCAATACAAAGTTCAGTCAAGCATCCTTGACTAACAAGTTAACTTGGATTTGCTTCAAAGCTTCATCCAAGAACACTACACGATTACATGCCTACGAGCTTCTGAATCTGTACAAGTAGCTATGTCTACCACACTGCATCAAATCGATATAGAGGGAGACTTACGAGACAAACCTACGACTCTCAAAACCCAAACCCTACTTTACAAAATAGGATTCCTAAGTCTATGGCATCCTCTCTCTTTTCTGTATTAGGTCTTGGCCTTCTTTTATAGTCTTTTGCTTTGTTGGGCTTCATATCTTTGATCCTTGATCCACTGCCAATCTCGCCTTGAATCTTGGAACAGATTTAAACTAAACCTGCTGTGACAGTCATGATGTCGAATCTACAAGATGTGACATTTCACTCGATATCTTTAGTTTGGGGCTGAAACCTTCATGTTGGAACATTTTTCCCAACATTATGTTTTACCAAAATTTAGTCAAACAGTTGGAGCTTTCACCATCTATACACCACACGAATTCCTCCTAAATTCTTATGTATAGATCTCCTTGTTCCCCGAGATACCACCTAATTGAATCTGGAATACTTCACATTCCTCAAAGAGACATACAGAGCCCCTTAGTTTGCTAGCTTGCCTAGATATTCTTCACACTTGAAGAACATCAAATACATGCTCCAGAAATCCTCAGCCCATTTGCCCTACAAGCACCAAGCTGGTCCACTTCTAGCATGTCCCATTTACATTAGACTTCCAAGACAATCCCTTACCCATCATTCTCCCGTATGAAATGATAAATACCTCTTAGACAAGATGTGAGTGTCAAGTTCCACACTCAGAACTTAGCATCCTACTCCAAGGATAACCAACCCAGAAGATGTTCTAGCATCAATTAGTACATCCTTCACATATCATAGACACTAACCAACATGGTTCTAGATATGTTCCACCACTGGACTTACTATTTGCATAGTAATCCAACTGAAGATCTTCAAACAACACTGCGCCACCAACTTGATCAATAAGAACTCTAGTAACTAAAAAGAGAAATAAACCTTCATCCACCAAAAGAAGTAATCTTCCATAAACTGAGAACTTCTGCCACAAGCTCCAAGATAGAAAAGAGTCAATACCTCCTTAAGTCTTTAACCAATCATCCTTCTGCCCAAGAGTAATTTGTTCCAAGACACTCCTTAAGAGTAATCAAGTGCCACTATTTGATTATCTTGATTTCTCGAATCCACACATGAGAAACACTAAATGCCAATTTTTGACTGATCTCACCCTTTTTCAGAACTCCCACAAGATACACTGATCCACCAATGAAATCTGATCTTCAAGTTACATGAACTACTTGCTCCATAGCAAGCCATCTTGGATCCACCAAGCCTTAGACATGTAACATCTTCTCCTTCCACAACTCTCGTAAACTGCATGAGATATACCTTTTTGAAGCATCCATAACTTCCATTATCCTGTAGATCAAATTATCTTAAGCTGATGTGCCAGAACACCAGCTGAGATCCTGAAATTAAGCTTGATGTCAGAACATTCTAATATGACATCCAGTTGCTGAATTCAACTCCTCCTTCTGCCACTTAGAAGAACCTCCTCCCTATTATAGAAAAAGAGTTTCATGCTCTCATAGACTTGATTCAACAACCAAGTTTGAGTAGACAACCTCCATCCTACTTAATCTTATCACAGGTATTCCATTCAAGCTCACACCTCGATGAATAATTGCTTTGAAGTTCCAAAGAATTTACACCTTCCACGTCTGATTCTTCAGAAGAGAAGTAGTTAGAGACTACACCATAGCCATACCAAAGGATGCCACTTTCCTTATGAGAGTAGTCTGTAGAAAGTCAGAGATAACTGCCATATAACCTTGACCTCCAAGATGAGCAAGATCCCATGATCCAAGTTGTGCCATCACCAGCACTCCATTCTGAACAAGTCTCTTGCCAGGACACTTTCTAGATAAACATCAGATGCTTCTAGTAACAACTCAAACATACCTGCTGCACTCAAATACTCCTAGATATGAAATAAACTGATCCAAGAACTATCCATCAATATTATGATGTCTTATTCTTCATCTTCCACATCACCATTTTCTAGACCAGTTTCTTGCCAGGAAACTCTCCAGAGATCAGATGCTTCTGCCACCCCAACTAAAGCAGATTCTTAGGTTAACACCCAAGAAAAAAAGATCCAAAAGCTTATGTAGTACCCCTCCCATGATTCTGCACAAACCCAGATGAAGAGATGTTTCAACATCGTGTTGAACATCAGTAATCTTGAACTCCACATACAAGAATAATCAATCAAATACTTGTGAGTAACACAAATAACAATTGATCTTAAATCCTTGTTCAATAATCCTGTTTAATTGTTGAAGCCACACTCCACCAGATCACTTCATGAACACTTATCAAGTATTCAATCTTTTGCAAGTATCTTCTTTGACCAACAAATTGTTGAGATACAAAGGCTTCCACCCTTGAGTCAAGTAATTAAGATTCTCTATGAATGAACCCTATTTACCTCAACAGTTCTGAAAACTCCATTTCGATTGGATCCAGCCTTAGGATTAAGAGAGATGAATCCTTCCTTGCACTTTTGGATGGTGAAAATAAATCACCTCCACTTTCTTCAGATTTATGTTTCATAGAAATACCTTCTAGTCAGAAGAAAAACTAGAAGACTCCAGATGCATGAATAAGATGCCTTTATGAGTGGACTTGAGAGTATTCTCAAGTATCTTTGACAACTTAGCCGATCAATCATTTTCAAATTCCTAGAGCATGAACTTGATAACCCTAATCTCAACTCCCCTCCTCTTCAACTGACTTTAAACTGCACAATGGAACAGAGCTTCCACGTACCAAGTCACCATACCAGACATCTACCAACAACTCTCTCCACCTCATCGCTCTCGACTTTGGAATAAAAAGATGCAGATATCTTCAAATATAGACGTCGACGATTGAGATCTTTCACCATCTATCTGTAGTAACAACTCCAGAACCCCATAAATTCTAGAGCTCTTCCATCAGAAACAATTGCAGCGGAACCACCAAGGAACAAATTCAACTTGCCCTAATAAGATGTTAAAACATCTTATAAGACACCTCATCACGAGAACTAGCCACTTCTCCTCCTCAGCAACATGAACAACCACTGGGTTGTTACCTTCGATCCAGAACATTCATCCCATCCATTAATACCCTTGAGTATGTCTGAGTTCATGAACTAATCTCCAAAAGTCCTCCTTGCTTAAATGCTAGAAAGTATCTCCCAAAGATCTCATCCAAAAGCAGACAGGATGCCTGCTTTGATACCAATTGAAATTATGGCATAACAGACAATAGATGTCCTAACACATGTTAAGACATTGTTCTGCATAATCATTTAAACAAGAACAAAACAACAGACTGATACCTTGAATATCAATAAGTGCAGAATCACAGATGTTACGACATCTGTTCCAACATGTTAATCAATACTGAACTGTAAATTGCAGAATGATAAACAACACAAAATATGATGACCCAGTTCGGTGCAACTCACCTACATCGGGGGGATACCAATCCAGGAAGAAGAATCCACTATCAGTAGTATATTTTTATGTAAACAACCTAAGGTCTACAGTAAACACCCACGTTTACCTATCACTACCCAATGAAGACATTATCATTAGATGTCACATCTAAATGATAAGAGAAACCCATCTCACTCCCTAAATCATAACCTGTGATTATCTAACAGTTACTACACCATAACTGTATCATCCCTATTGAAAGACACCCCTTCCAATACAAAGTTCAGTCAAGCATCCTTGACTAACAAGTTAACTTGGATTTGCTTCAAAACTTCATCCAAGAACAATACACGATTAATTACCTATGAGTTTCTGAATCTGTACAAGTACCGATGTCTACCACACTGCATCAAATCGATACAGAGGGAGACTTACAAGAAAGCCTACGACTCTCAAAACTCTAAACCCTACTTTAAAAAATAGGATTCCTAAGTCTACGTCATCCTCTCTCTTTTCTGCCTAGGTCTTGGTCTTCTTTTATAGTCTTCTACTTCGTTGGGCTTCATATCTTTGATCCTTGATCCACTGCCCATCGCGCCTTGAATCTTAAAACAAATTTAAACAAAACCTGCTGTGATAGCCATGATGTCGAATCTACATGCTGTGACATTTCACTCGACATCTTTAGTCTGGGGCTGAAACTGTCATGTTGGAACATCTTTCCCAACATTATGTTTTACCAAAATTTAGTCAAACTCTTAGAGCTTTAAAAAACTGAGACCAATTCCATGGCTGAAGACCAGGATCGAGAGGAGGTTTTACCCTTTTCTAAGTAGCATTACTTAGTAAGAGAAGATGGAAGAGCAAATAACTACCATTCACAACCACAATCAAAATTTCGGGTATTCCGATATTTAATCCTCTTTTACCTTGAATGTCCGAACGCCTTCACCATTCACACCTTCAGGTCCAAGAAGATTAAATAGGGGCATCTGTCATACCCTAAATTTTGACCACAAGGTTCCACATCATTGTACAAATCATCACCATAATATGGAAGTACCTTCATACCTTATCAACCCTCTCATAGATTGTTGAGCATTCACCTCAATCAATAATTAAGGTTTTGAGCTCTCTCAGAGCACTCAGGCAAGGGATCAATCAAGAATTGACATGATCTTCAACTTGTCAAGCCTCTCAAACATCCATGAAGGCTCAAAAGGTCTCCCACATCAAGAATCAAGCATAAGAATGCAACATTTCAAAAATCATGAATTAGGGTTTCTTGACCTAATTTCCCCCTAAGTTGACTTTTGGAACAAGGCATGAGCCAAGACCTCAATAAATGATTTGAGGAACTCAAATATCTTATATTGATCCTCTCACAAGTTTAAATTGACACAAAGAACTTGATCCATGAGCAGTGCAAGAATTCAAATTCATCTGGACCACAAACTAGGGTTTTTGAGAAAAAGTCAACCATACCTTTGACTTTTGACCAAGACATGATCTCAAACCTTGGGAAATGATTCAAGACACTCTAAAACACCTATGGAATCCATCCATTTGGTTTGAGTTAGCCCAAGGACTTGATTTCATAAAGGATCACAAAGTTTGAAATTCATCTAATAAAAAGTCAACTGTGCCCAAAACTAAGTTTGACTTTTGAGATTTTTTTGACAAATATGGCTTTTTCAAGTAAAAAAGAATGTTAACTTATGGTTTGGATCATCATCAATCATGAAAAATCAAGAAAATTAGGGTTACTTGCAAAAGGGGTAATCTTAAGAAACTTAAAATTTCAATAAGTTATGGAAAAAATATGATTTTTACCAAACTCTGCAAGACCATAACTTATGATCCAAGCATCCATTTTCTTCCATCCAAAGCTCAAATGAAAGTTCTCACTACATACTACAAAAGTGTCCTCCTGATATATATAGTCAAAAGATGCATGGATTTTGAGTTATAAAGCCATAAAGTTAGTGTTTCATGGGATTTCCACTTTGACACTTAGTGAAATTTTGAGACAAAATCTGTTTACATTTTTGCCAACTTTGAGGTCATTTTTCTCCATGATCAATAATGATCAAAGACCAAAGGTAAGCATCAAAGTTGAAGTATGATGTGCAAGCTTTCCAAAGAATACAAGAACATCATAAAACTCCATTTGAGCAAAGAGATATGGAGTGATCAACATGCCATACTGCAAACTGTTTACAAGACAATTTTGGTCATATCTTGCTAGCCACGGTTGTTTTGTCAAGAGCAATGATCATGGAACTACACCAATTTAATGGGGTCAGAGTGAGTCACAACAAACCTGCAGAATTGAGTCAAAGAATCAAGAAAAATCTCAAATTGGAATGATGAACTTTGTCTTCTTATGCCTTGAATTCAAATGGCATTTATGTGCAATAGTGCACATTCAACAAAAGGACACTCCTCAGTCAAGATGCTCACATAAACAACAATAAGAATGACTGAGGAATGTGGAATTGGTCAAAAGTTAGCTATGCCACTTGAGAAAGCTATTGTACCTTGCATAAGAAGTAATGATACCAATCCAAAACCATTGAACCAAGTTCTTATCCTCCAATCTGAAGTTGTTCATCCAAAACAAAGCCATCAACCTATAAATAGAGGTCACATTGCTTCATTTAGATCACACCAAAACAACCACAATACTTATTTTCTCACAAATTATTCCTCTTGCAAAATTCACAGTTCTCAAAGAGTGAAAACTTGGAATTCTCAATCCAGTCCAATTCCACTCAAACCAAGCATCCAAACACTTCACATAAGCATCATATAAGTGATCCATAACCTCAAAGCACTTCTGTAACATCAGAATCACCAAGTCACTATCCTTTTGGTCAAATATTCCTCAAAGTTACAGATAGGGTCGAGCCAAGTGATCCAGAAGGTTTCAACCCATTCTAATCATTGGAACACCATCCTTGGGGGTCAAGGAAGCTATCCAGATCATCATCTTGTATCTATAACACCTACATTGTAGAATTCGATTCTCACGTGCAAGGTAAGCTTCCTTAAATCCGAACTCTATGAATTATGCATCATAAATATGTTTTCAACTTACCAACATGTTTCTGCACTTATGTAGAGTGTTTCCCCTCAATCAATTGCTTTGTATCTATCGTGTATGGAATTTCACAGCGTTCTTGCAAAAATTAGGGTTCATCTGTTCTTCACATGATTTCTCACTCTACACTTAAAAGAAATGCAATTAATTGGTACCATTGAAATCCTTGTTAAAAAACAAGCAACTTTCATGTTTATGGAAGTCAATTTCATTGCGTATTCAGTGAGATAGGGGAGATTTTGCAAATCTGAAATGGAGGGTGGCACAAGGAAAAATATGATGTTCTTCGCACCCTTTTTCAAAAATAAGAATTTTTAATTATTTCTTAATTAATTTAAAAAATTCATCTCTCTCTCTCTCTCTCTCTCTCTCTCTCTCTCTCTCTCTCTCTCTCTCTCTCTCTCTCTCTCATTTTTAATATTTTTCAAATGATTTTCTAAACATAAATCATTTATACATTTTAATATTCTATTCCACAAAAAAATTCGAAAAAGTATTTTATATTTGATCTATTTTTGAATTTTTCAAAGAATTGCTTTTTAATTGTTTTAAACGTTTTAAATGAATTCTTTCTCTTGATTTTTCAAAACTAATTGAATTTCAAATCATCTTTTGAATTAAAACATCTATTTTCAAACATTTTTTAAAGTTCGCAACATGTTTATTAAATATATTTGATATTTATATCTTTTTTTGTTTAATTTTTCTTTAAAAAATGAATTTTAAATAAAATTAGGGTTTTTCCTTGATTTTTAAATCTTTCAAAACTTCATTTGAAACACTTGGGCCTCTATTAGAGTGTAAAACCCAACCCCTTTTTGTAAATAAATAAATTTTGGACCTCTGTCATAGTATAAGTCCCAGTGCAATTTTCAAAATAATGGTACGTTCACTGTTTTCATCTCACTACGCCAAAAATATGATTAGACAGCACCAAAAAGACAGCGGTATTATGCAAAAGCGCTGCTAAAAAGAATAAAAAAATTTCGCTAAAAAAAACGCCTTAAAAGAAAGGCTTTAGAAAGCGCTTTTCAAAAGCGCTGTAAAAGTATGTAAAAGAGTGCCACCTTAGAAAGCGCTTTTAAAAAGCGCTGCTATAGGTATCACCTTAGAAAGCGCTTTCAGAAAGCGCTTTAATAGGGCTCAATTTCTTTTCACTTTAGAAAGCGCTTTCTAAGGAAAAGCGCCCTCTAAAGTCATTTACTAATTAAAATATAAAACAATTCTAAACATTTTCAGAGACAGCGCTGTATTTGTTGTTTGACACAATTATACTGAAAAACATCAAGAATCACAAAAAATGGCAAAAGGGGGGGTCGAACCCACGCCCTTTAGGTAGGGAAAGGAATTTTAAATTATATTAATATATCAAATTATATTTAATATATTTAAATTATATATTTTAACCTATTTAAATTATATTTAATATATATAATTTAAAATATATTAATTTAAAATATACTTTAAATTATATTAATATATCAAATTATATTTAATATATTTAAATTATATTAAATTATATTTTAATTTATTTTATATTATATTTAAAATTATTCAAATAATATATTTAAATATATATGTTTTAAATACAAACATTTTAACTTCTTTAAATACTATTTAATATATATAAATTATATTAATACATAATTTAAAATATACTTTAAATTATATTAATATATCACATTATATTTAATATATTTAAATTATATTAAATTATATTTTAATTTATTTTAAATTATACTTTAAATTATTCAAATAATATATTTAAATATATATGTTGACACCGTATTTTATATATTTATGGAGTGAGTATAAACAATGGATGAGGCGTAGTACCGCTGGTCAAGGAGGTTTGTGTGTTTGTTTGCCATGCTTTGAGTCTGTGGTTCGAATCCCCCTCGCCCCAGACTCGTTTTTATATTTTTTGACATTTTCAGGTAAACCTTAGACAGCGCTTTCTAAGGACAAAGCGTTGTTATAAGCCTTCTAAAAATAGCCTTTAGAAAGCGCTTTAGAAAAGCGCTGTCTAAAGTTTAACCTTAGAAAGCGCTTTAAGAAAAGCGCCCTCTAAGGTCTTTAAGTTTCCTTACTTTAGAAAGCGCTTTTTAAGGAAAGCGCCCTCTAAGGTCATTTATTAATTAAAATATAATACACATTTCATTTCATTTTCTGAAACTGCTTCTACTCATTTTCTTCTCTCGACCCTTGCTCTCTTTCTTCTCTGCTGAAACCCTTGCTCTCTTTCTTCTCTACTGAAACCCTTTGCCATTGCCGCCGTTCATCCGCCATTGCCTTCGTTCATTCGCGGTTGCCGTCGTTCATTGTCGTGACTTCACTGCTGCCGTCGTTTTGCTGCCATCGTGACGAAGAAGAGGTACATTGTTGTTGTTGTTCTTGTCATCGTTATTGTCAATCGTTCTTGCATGTTACTGTTGTTCGTTGTTGCTGTTCGTTGTCGTGAAAGGAACCATACCACCACCTGCAACTTCTTCTTCTTTTTTTTTTTAAAAGAAACGTAAAACAACATTTTTGTTGATGTTTTTTGTTTATAAATTTATTTCTCTTGATTTTTAAACTATTATTGTTGTTCTTGTTTGGTATATATAATAGAATATGACCCTGCAGTGAAAGCTAGAGTTTCTATGTAGAATGATGATAAAATTCGAATATTTTGTGTAGGATTACTATTGACCTCTCCTTTTGGTACCTGTTACTAACAAGTATCAATTTCTTGTTAGAATTAGAAACTCAGAATCTTATTATTCTTTTATAAGGGTGTTTGTTTATTTACTTGGTACCTGTTACTAACAAGTATCAATTTCAGTGTTTATTAATTATTTTTCTTTTCCTTTTCAATTTTCACTTTAACTTGCTTAGGCTTTGTAAGTTGTAAGTATTCATTAACAGTGAAGTGAGGGTGTTGGTAAGAAACATTTTTGCTTTATGAGTTTATATTTCTTGGTAGTATGTGTGATGAAAGGGCTAGGTAAGAAACTCTTTTGCTTTATGAGTTTATATTTGTCATTTAATTTTTGTTTTTTTCTTTCTTACTGGTAAAATGTCTAATAACCAGGAAGACACCTACGAGACACAAGATACACAGGAAGCTCGAGCTCAGAATGAAGCTTCGAATGTAGAACATGAAATAAAAAGAGGAAAAACCATTATGAAGAGAATCATCTGTGCTAGTGATAAAGGGATGAGATTTGATGTACATTGGAGTGACCAGAACCAACTAGTTGAGCCTAACGGTTCAATGTTATCTTCATACATTGGTTTACTTGTCCCGTCAGCACATTCCAATCACTAGTGATAATTGGAGGAGTAAATCGTTGGATGCCGGTAAAGAAAAGATATGGACTGAGATACAGGTACTTACCAAATATGATTGATGTTATTAGATTTTTGTTGACGATTAAGTCTTTAATTTACCTATACTAAAACACTTTATGTTTATATGTGTATGTTTTTTCTTAGAGGTCCTTTAATATTGAAGAAAGCCGGCAAAAATATTGTCTTCAATTGGCCGGAAAGAGACACAGAGGGTTTAGAGCCTTATTATCAAACAAATATATTAATTTTCACATTATTGCTTATTAGTGATGCTACTTAATAACACAAAACATCTATATATTATTTCTTATTTGTTTGTCTATGTGTAGTGCCCTCGTCAGCGTAATGGCATAGACTGCGGGTACTTCGTTTTGAGGTTCATGAGAGAAATCATTCAAATGGGACAATTGGAGATTCCTATTAGGGTATGCATGGTTTTATAACTTAGGATTTATTTTAATATTTATCGGATATGTCATATAATTTATTATTTTTAACTAAATAATGCGTATTTTGTTTTGTTATGTAGTATTTCGATGATATGGCGTGTTCTTGTTACACAAGGAAACAATTGAATTATATTACAGAAGAATTTTAGTATTTCGATGAATTATATTTCGATGATATGGCGTGTTCTTGTAGTTTTGTGAATGTAAATTTTAGTTTTGTGAATATAAGAAAATTCTGTTGCAAGAAGAATTCTGTTGTAAATTTTGTGAATTCTGTTAATGTATATGAATTCTGTTGTTGCAAGAATTTTGTGAATTTTGTAAATTTTGTGAATTCTGTTGTAAGTTTTGTGAATGTTAATTTTATTGAAATGTATATGAATTCTGTTGTTGCAAGAATTCTATTTCTTGAAATGTATAAGAATTATGTTGTTGCAAGAAATTATATAAGAAATGCTGGTTTGAAACTATGCAGGTTTCTGCATAAAAAATGGCTAAAATGGGATTTTTTATACGTAGAAAAAATCAATAAAATTATAGGTATACTTTAGAGAGCGCTTTTAAGGAAAAAGCGCTCTCTAAAGTCCCCTTTAGAGAGCGCTTTTAGGGAAAAGCGCTCTCCAAAGGTATATAAAAAAATCATTTTCCGTATACATTAGACAACGCTTTCAAAAACGCTGTCTAAAAGCACATTTAGAGAGCGCTTTTGAAGGAAAAAGCGCTTTCTAAAGTTTATAAAAAAAAAATTTTAAATTTTAAACGTATACTTTTGACAGCGCTTTTAAAAGCGCTGTCTAAAGTTCCCTTTTAGAGAGCGCTTTTTCATAAATAAAAAAGCGCCTTCTTTACCTACGACAGCGCAGGCTTAGACAGCGCTTTTATAGGGCAAAAAAAGCGCCCTCTTTTCCCTCTTTTCCCGTAGTGTCTGGGCCTCTCCTTGAGTATAAGCCCCACTCTTTTTCCTTTCAATAAACATTTTGGGCCTCTAATAGAGTCTAAGACCCAACCCCTATGTCACCAAAAAACCGACGCTACACATACCTTTTTTTTTTAAATAATCAAAGCTTCATTCATTAAGGAAACTTGATACAATTACAAAATGAATGAGACCTTTCTAAGTTCTATTAGCCCAACTATATACATGGCTTAAAGAACAAAGAAAGCAAGAGATAAAATAGATAATACATTAACCTCAAGTAAGGCTCAATAACAAGACCTTCTTAATTTCATAGAGATCCAATAGGCATCTTCACCCAATCATAGAAGCTACCCTCATATCCCCTCGTTTTCTGTTTCTTTCTCCACTTCCATGTTATTATTTGGATTTCTAACAACATGTCTTTCTTTGCAATATCAGACCCTTTAAATAGAATAGCATTTCTGTTCTTCCAATTACACCAACAGGCTGAAATCCATATGAAAAGTAATTTTGATTCAGCACCACGTGTTTTTGCCCATGTCAGAAACATTTCAATACAACAGTTCCCAGTAGGAAATTTACATCCTAGCCAGTTTTCCATTTCAGTCCATAACCGCATGATTTGATTACATCCTAGAAACAAATGGCTGTTATCCTCTACCCTATCAGAACAGAAAGCACACAGCATACCATTCGGATCTGTAATGACACCTCTTTTGATGAGATTCAACCGTGTAGGCAATCTGTTCAACAAAAATCTCCATCCAAATATCAAAATCTTCAACGGTAACTTAAGCTTCCAAAGATATCCAAGAGCTTCCCTAACATTCTCCTCCAACAAGTCGACCTCATTACTTCTATTCCACCTGTCATAGCATTCTTTGACACTAAAAGAATAGTCCATCTTCCTTGGCCAAATAACAATATCTTCCTCTGAACTGGACATCCTGCTTTCCCTCAGTAAACTCAATAATTCCTCGACAGATTCATCCACTGCATTAGCAAGGATTACATTTCTATCTCTGATGTCCCAATTCCACACATTATCACTCCAACTTCCACAATCTTTCACCAGAACATTTTGATTTGGAGATGAGTTATACAGAGTTGGAAACTGATTTTTGAGAGCCAAGTCACCTAACCACCTTGATTTCCAGAACAAAGTGTTCCTACCATTACCAATTTTCCACACCAGATTATTGAACATGCCCTGCTTATTGGAGTGTGAAGCAAGTCGACCCAAATCCTTCCACCAGCTAGAGCTCTGATATTTAGAATCTTCAGATTGTTTGATAAACAAACTGTTAAAACTGCATTCATATTTAACCTTTAAAATACTTTTCCATATTGCCTCTTGTTCATCACTGATTCTCCACAACCATTTGGCTACCAAGGCTCTATTGAATGTACCCACATCTTTGACTCCTAAACCTCCTAGCTGTTTAGATTTGCAAACTAAAGACCACTTTACCCAAGCTATACTCTCTCTATCACCCTTACCAGACCACAAGAATCTTCTTTGGATAGCTTTAATTTCCTTTATCACTTTTACTGGAGCAAGAAACATAGAAAAATAATGAACTGGTAGATTTGTTAAAACTGAGTTTATTAATACAACCCTCCCACCAATTGATAGATTCTTACTTCTCCAATTTGTCAGTCGATTTTTGAAAGAATCAATAACAGGTTTCCAATAATCATATGCCTTATGTCTACCACCAATTATTAATCCTAAGAATTTAAAAGGTAACTTGCCCACTTTATAATTCAGAAAAGTAGAGGCTGCCTCAAGTTGATATCCTTCTACCCCAAATCCCAAAATGTTACTCTTACTATAGTATATTTTCAGACCTGGTAATGCTTCAAACCCTCTCAACACTGCTTTAATACCCCATATATTTGACCATGAATCATCACAGATGAATAAAGTGTCATCTGCATACTGTAACAGACAACTTGTGGTGCTACCAACTACTTTGATGCCCTTCATAATGCCACTCACCTCAGCTTTCTTTACCATCAGTGCCAAGCATTCAGTTACCAAAACAAAGAGGAATGGAGCCAAAGGATCCCCTTGTTTTAATCCCTTTTTGATTTCAAAATCCTTGGAAGAACTACCATTGATCAAGACCGATCCATAACTCTTACAAACTAAGGCCCTTATCCAACCAATCCACTTTGGAATGAAGTTCATAGCAGCTAACACCTTGCATAAAAACTTCCAACTTACACAGTCATATGATTGTGCAAAATCTACTTTAAACATGAAACATTTCTTCTTCTTCTTTTTAACATAATCATATATTTCATTGGCAACCAACACACCATCTAGAAGTTGTCTACCTGGTACGAAAGCTGTCTGAATAAGAGAAACCAATTTACCAATGACAGATTTGAGCCTTGTAGCTAACATCTTGGAAACAATCTTGTACAAGCTACCAATTAGAGCTATTGGTCTAAAATCCTTAAGATGTTGAGGGTTGTCCATCTTTGGTATGAGAACAAAGAAAGCAGAGCTGAAGGCTTTAGGAAGAGCAGGCTTGTCATGAAATTCATTGATACAGTTGTACACCTCCTTGCCAATCACATCCCAAGTCTTTCTAAAAAACTTGAAGTTGAAACCATCAGGTCCTGGACTTCTATCACCCTCACATGACTCAATGGTTTCAAATACCTCTTCAAAAGAAAACCTATCAGTGAGAAACTTATTGTCCTCCTCAGAAAGTTTGTTTAACAAACTAAGGTCCATATCAAATGGCTCATAATCATTATTGTGAAACTTGTCTTCAAAGAAACCATGGATGACTTGTTTAACTTTCTATACTCCCTCCTCCTCTTGCAACCCTACATTCAAGGCAGAGATATTGTTCAACCTCCTTCTTCTATTGATCACTGAATGGAAGAACTTTGAATTACTATCTCCCTCCTCCAACCATTTCAACCTTGACTTCTGATATAAAATACTTTCTTTTGTATTCAGTTTGTTCCACATTTCCTCCAAGGCCCTGCCTCTAAACTTCAGAAGCTCCTCATTCTCTTCATCATTTGAATCAACCAATGTGTCTTCAATCTCATTGATCTTTTTGATGTTCTCTTCTATTTTTAAATCACTAATGCCAAAAACATGAACATTCCACCATCTGAGCCTGTTTTTTAAATGCCTCAATTTCTGAAAAAGAACTTCTCCTTGTGTTCTGAAACGTATCATGCTTTGGATAACTCTTTGACAAACCTTCTAAATTTGCCAAAGAATTGTTACACCAAAACACAATTTTCAAGGATGAAAATGTTTCCCCTACCCTATTTACTATATAATAAATAAAAGAACTTAAAATTAGTACGCCAAATAGCATGAAAAAGAAAAGGATTACATTCATGCATAACTTTATATAAATCATGAATTGTAAAGAAAAAGATATAAATATTCGTCTAACATTATATAAATCAATAAAACAAAATATGAATAGAAGGGTTTATCTGATAAAACATTGTAAGATTACATTCATGTATAATTTATCCATATAAAAGGGCTGGGAAAATGAATATTGATATATCCTACCCCTTATGCTTTGATCAAACTGCATATTATCTTACTTTCAGGTAAGGAAACACAATGAAAAAACCATTTCTAAGATAACCACTTTCAAGAATAGGTTAAAAAACACAATGAAAATGCCAATCACCTAAAACCCTAAATTAATTTTTATAAACAAAACACAAACCACAAAATCCAAAACCTATAAATTTAAATTTAAACCAACTGAAGAAACAAACCACAAACCAATCATCCAAAACCCAAAAAAAATTGGATAAGTAGAAGAAAAAGAGTCAATTACCACGTGTCCATTAGTGTAATTTGCCTATTATTCTACTATTTTGTCCTTTGTGTCCTCATGATTAATTTCAATCATAACATTATTCCCTCCATTCAAACTAACTTTGTCTTCAAGGTTAAGGTTAGGATAATTATCCTAAATGCCAGACCAATTTTCCCATGTTGAAGTTGACCTAGGCACGCCCTCCCACTATTCCAACACCTTTGGGATTTGTTGTTGCTGTTATAGAATCACACGGGTCTCAATGATAGTCTAGGCATCAAAATAAGACCCAACGCATTAGTAGTCAATGGTAGAGGCAGAAAGTGGACACTATGCTCACCCTTGTAGGCAGAGAGAATTGATTACAAAAATTTTCCACACCCATTACTCTTTTTTTTTTTTGGAATAAAATGATTTTATATTATGATATTTAATTATTTATTATAAAAGGATTTTATAATATGGTATTTATTTAATAAAATGATTTTAAGAATATATATATATATATATATATATATATATATATATATATATATATATATATATATATATATATATATATATATATATATATTTATTTATTTATTTATTTATTTATGTATAGATATTAATATATATTTATTTATATATATATATATATATATATATATATATATAGTAAATATATATTATTTACTATTTATATAAATAATAATATATATTTACTATAATATTTTTACTCTATATATTTACTATATTTAATATATCTAATATATATAAATATATAATAAATAATATAAATATATATAGTAAGTAATAATATAAATTTACTATAATATATAGTCAGTTGTAAGTGGATTTTCAAGGTTAAGGAAGGAATCGAAGGAGTGATGTCGAAGCGATTTATGACAAGGTTGGTTATTAGGGGTTTAACTTAGAAAGAAGGTGTCGCACGACTTCAATGACGTGTTCTCACGTGATGTAAAGCATAAATCCATTCAAATTCTTATTGTTATGGTGGCGAAGTTCAACCTAGAACTTGAACAAGTGGATGTGAATACAACCTTCCTATATGATGATCTAGATAAAACAATTCTGATAAGGCAAACTGAAGGGTATGTATAAATGGGAAATGGAGATTATGTGTGCCAGATGAATAGGTCGTTATATGGTCTGGAATAATATCATCGACAATGGAATAGAAGATTTGACAAGTTCATGGAACACACAGGTTTAACTAGGAATTCGTTCGACCACTGTGTTTAATTTAGATGTCGACCTCGAAATTCACTTGTTATTTTGTTGCTTTATGTGGATAACATCCTCAAAGCAAGCAATAGTGTCGAGGATGTTATAAAGGTGAAGAATGAACTCAATAAGGAATTCGACATGAAGGATTTGGGAGCGCCCTCCAGAATTCTTGGAATTGACATCCAGAGAGATAGAAAGCAACAAGATTATGCTTATCTCAAGAGACACGCTTGAAGAAAATTCTCGACAAGTTTGGTATGTCAAATTCAAAGTCTTTTCTAACCCTACTAATCCTCAGTTCACGTTGAGTATGACTCAAAGTCCTAGTCCTCAGTTTTACTATAGTATATATATATATATATATATATATATATATATATATATATATATATATATATATATATATATATATATATATATATATATATATATAATTACTATATTTACTATACTATATATTTAATTAGTATATATATATATATATATATATATATATATATATATATTTAATTACTATATTTACTATACTATATATTTAATTAGTATATATATATTAATTACTATACTATATATTTACTATAGTATATATATATTTAATTACTATATTTACTATATTTAATTGATATATATATATATATATATATATATATATATATATATATATATATATATATTTATTACTATATATATAATAATTACAATATTTTTTATATAACATATATATTAATTGTATATATTTTATATTATATATATATGTATATATATATATTAAATATTTATTATTTACTATATATATATATATATATATATATATATTATTTACTATATAAATATTTACTATATTTACAATATAATACTATATATTTATAATAGTATTTACTATATAATACTATATATAATTAGTATATTTATATATATAAATATATTTATAATATTTACTATATATAATTACTATATATTTATATATATTTATAATATTTACTATATAATACTATATATAATTACTATATAATATAATTAGTATAGTTAATATACAATATAATTACTACATAATATAATTACTATTTACTATATAATTACTATATAGTATAATAGTATTTACTATATAATTACTATATAATATAATTAATATATATATATACTAAACCTTTATTTTTATTGTTAACATTTCACCAGTTTTTTTCAACTTTTTTGTCTGCATCTTCTTGCTCAGTTTGAAGTTACAGTTTCATAAGTTCAACGTTATTGCAATGGCTCTAATGGATAATTCTTTGATTAAGAAGAAACTTCATTCTACAATACCTTTAAAGTCGATGTTCATTCCTCTTGAGCTCATTAGTGAAATCCTCTCCCTCCTTAGTGTGAAAGACATCCAGCGATTTAGGTGTGTAAGCCAATCTTGGAACACTTTCATCTCTGATTCAACTTTTACCGTAATGCACCTTAAGATATCTTCCCAAAATCCTCATTTCATACTTTCAATTCCAGAATACCCTCTGACTTGTGTGGTATCAGTTCTCGTTCATCAATTACACAAGAATCATTCCATAAATGTTGTGGGTGACACTTGTCCGAGTCTTAAATGGGGAATTCGTGAGGTTGTTGGTTCGTGCAACGGTTTGCTATGTGTGCTTTTCAATTGTATCACAAATGTAAAAACTAAGTACAAGTTTTGTTTATGGAACCCAGCCACAAGGACAATATCTGAAAAATTGGGATTTTTGTGTGACTATGAGCCTTTATTAGGCCGTTTCAAGTTTAGCTTTGGTTGTGATTATTTAACTGGAACATATAAGATAGTGGCGCTTCATACTGAACGAAATGATGGAGAGAGCGATGAAGATATATGGAGAAGCAAGGTGAGAGTTTTCAACTTAGGTGATAATTGTTGGAGAGATATTCAAAGTTTTCCTTCGGTGCCTCTTATTTGGAATGATGGTGCGCATTTGAAAGGAACTATTAATTGGTTGTGTATTCGTGGTGGTTACATATCGATGTGTGATGGAGAAATATTTAGATATTTAATTCCAGATGTTAAACAATTGATGATTGTTTCACTTGATCTTTCAACAGAAACATATACACAGTTTTTGCTTCCTAAGGGTTTTACTGAGGTACCGTGCCTTGAGCCATCTCTTAGGGTTATGATGGGTTGCCTTTGTTTTTCACATGATTATAATAAAACTGAATTTGTTGTATGGCAAATGAAGGAGTTTGGAGTCCTAGAGTCTTGGACTCAATTATTCAGAATTGAATATTTTAATCTTCAAATGAATAACCCTCCTTTTGAAGATGACTTTTTTAATGTTCAATACATGAAATGTGAGATTCCATTGTTACCGTTGTATATTTCTAATGATGGAGATTCATTGGTATTGGCACACGATGAAGTTTACGCAGTTATTATATATTATCCGAGGGATAATACAGTAAAGAGAACTAGAATTTCCAATGAAATAGATTGGTTCACTGCCGTTGATTATGTTGAAAGCCTGGTTTCAACTCATTGGAAGTAAGTTCTTTTGAATCTATGCTAATTTATTTATGTTTCTTACAAATATTTACAATAACATATTATGTGAAGTATGTGCTAATTACATATTATGTGAATATTAAATGTAATAATTACAAAGCTAGGTTTCAACATATTATGTGAATATTAAATGTAATAATAACATATTATGTGAATATTACATGATGATCAATTTATGCTAATTGATCATTGTAAAGCGATATTCAATTTATTATATAGATTTATTACACCTACTAATATACTGGATACAAGAAAGTGATAGACTTGTAAATATTTATTGTATAGATTTTTTGCACCTATAATTCTAATGATAGATGAAAACAAGAAAAACTATAATTATTTAATATAATAGTATTTATTTATTGTATAGACTAGTAAATATTTATTGTATAGATTTTTCGCACCTATAATATGTTACATGCTTTGATTCATGATATTGTTATTGAAGCAGTCTAATGAATAATTTTTTATATTATAGACCTGGATATGGAGATAGAGATGAAGATGATGATGAATATGAAGATGAATACGAAGATCAACTAAGTGATATCGATATTGGATTTGGTGGATGGACTGGTTTGTATTAGATTATGATTATGTACCATGATAAAAACATATAAAGGATTCAGGGAATATTAATTTTCATATTTTTATATATGCAGCAACACATCTATATTGGTATCTGCAAGTTCTCTCAGTTGTTGTTTGCTAGTGTTAGTTTTGTTGGTTTTTATTAATATTGTATCATGTAAAGTCACAGTCACTTATTCTAAAGACATATTGGATAATCTTTCAATTTCAACAATCTTCTCTCATAATCATCTATACTCTCTATGAACAATTTATGTTAGTTGAGCTCAATTATTCATAGTTTTAATTATATCTCTCATAATCATCTATACTTTTTATGAACTGTTTCTGTTAGTTAAGCTAAATTATGGTCTGGAGGCTTATCTTATAAAAATCACATTGATGATCTTTTAAAAAGAAGGGGATTTATTTTTCCTTCTAAATGGAGTCTCTATTTCATTTATGATAAATCTTCCTAGCATTTATTTTATGATTGTGAATATGTTTACAAAATTCGGTGTTGGTTATTTTCTGTTTTGAATAGCCATTGTTGCATCCAGAATTGGGATGATGTTTGGAGTACCTATAGAAAATTTTGGTCCGCTCAGTGTGTTATGGTGGTGCATGCGAAGATCATTCATCTTTTCAATGGAGACTCCATTTCTTGAAATAGTATTAGATTTAAGGACAAGTTCATTCAAATTTCTTCTTCCATTAATTATATTCTTACTGCTTGTTCTCTTTTCGGTAACAACACAAAGATTGCATCACCCCTCAACATTCAAGACTTTGTTTTCTTGAAAACATTCAAGATCAAAATTCTGCAACCAAAAGCCACTAGTACAAAAAACACCTATAATTACGGTTGTGAAAGACCTATAATAATGGTTAAACAACTAATGTTAGGTAGGGTGTGATTGTATGTAGGTTATTAACAACCACGATCCAGTGCCCATGGTAGAAATGTAGGAAGTTTGTTACCTAAAATCATTGTTGTTTTAAATATCCGTGGTAAAAGGTTAGTCATCATTTTTTATTTTTGCCACATATTTTGCCTGATTACATTGATAAATTTCATCATAATATGTAATATTAAATAATTTTCAAACAACAATAACTATAAGAACTGTCGTAAATTTTGTGAATTACGACAAAATTCAATATCAATTTGTGAGGCAAAGAACAATAGCAACCAAAATAAATGGTTTTTCAGCAATAATAATCAGTACATGGATAATATAACAGAATAAGGCAAGAAAAAACAGAAGGTTTGTTTACACAGTTCGATCAAACGATCTATTCTGGGGGAGAGAGCAGCTCTCCAAATCACAATACTCAGAAAATAGCTTTCGCTTTCATGTTCCCAAGAACAACCATATTTTCTGCCTAAGTGTTTTCCAACCTCTCCAACTCTCAACATATGAATCACTCAAACCCAAGGTGTAATAGTGTTTCTCAATAACCTTAAGCAACTACAAAAGTTTCCCAAAACATTTGCTTTTCTAAGGTTTTCCTTGTGAATAGCTGAAACCCTATGCTATACCTTTAAACCCTTGCTCTCACTTGTTAGTGTAAACTCTAAGAATGTCACACACCAAACATATAAGAGACACATATTTATAATAGAAAATACCCAACAAACAAAACCCAAAATCACATGGATCCATGGACCGAATCGAAAAAGCCCGAAAACTCAAAAACATTATTCACTGTACGAACGTTAGTATTCATCCGTCGGATAGTACTATTCACCGTACGATTTTTTTCTTGACTTTTCGTCCGACTTTCTAAAACTTCCGATTTTCGTGGTAAATGCAATCTCCAAAATATGTTTTCTTTCTCTTCATCAACAAAGGTTTTAAGGCACATTTATAACAATCTCCACCTTGACTTTAAATCGTGTTGATACCAATTTAACAATCAACAACATTACTGCTCTCTACCAAGTTGAAACTTTAATCAATAACTTTGATCAAATTCAAGCAACCCTTGAATCTTGATCTCGCAACTTGCATCCATTTGTTCCCAATTACCCTTTTTTGCCTAGGTAATTTGACAAGCCTACAAGTTTCAACCACCATTGACTCCACCTGTTTTCAAATATCTCCCTGAAGGTTTTTCTTCTTTTATTTTGCATTCCTTCAGCCACATTTAAAACATAATATCCAAGGCAAGCAACAATCGTCCCTTTGAGATGCTACAATAACCCTCCTTATCTTATCATGAGTCAAATGATAATCAAATATCTTTGTAACCGTTCCCTCACTACTGCTAGCATCCATAGTAGGAAACTCCACCTAAAACTGAGTTTTTTCTATTATAGATTCTCCCAGGTTTCTCCCTTGGTTTTCACTATTCTTCTTCTGAAGAAATTCTCTACCAACCAAGTAAGCTGCTTTAACTTCACTCTTCTCCAAAAACTCAATAACAACTCAGGAGTAACATGCATTTATATCCCTTGATTTCTGCAAAATTCATTGTACTCCTCTAAAACTATATCAAGGCATTCATAACGCCTTAAACTCAAATCCCATAGCTCTTCCTTGTCATGAAAGCCTCCACGAGTTAACGATGAATGAATAATTACATTTGAACCTTCTAAAATATATAGACCATATATTTTAGACTCTTTAGCAATAATCATTTCATCACGCAAAATCTTCAACACTCCACGTTCAACTCTAGAACAATAGCCTAGATCATCAAACATAGTTATAGATAACAAATTTCGCTTGAGTTCTGGAACATACCTCACATTGTGAATAAGAAGTTCACGATCATTAAACATTTTAAATCTGACCGTACCAATAGCATGAACCTTGCATGCCTTATTATTACCAAGGCGAACTACTCCATCTTGCACCATCTTCAAAGTTTCAAAGTATTCTATTCTTGGACACATGTGATAAGAGCAACCTGAGTCAATGACCCAACTATCTTCAATTTCTAAGCTCGATACTACTAGTGCTTCAACATCTTCATAACTTTCTTCACCCAATGCAACTACAGCTTGAAAAGAATCTTCATTGCCTTTTCTTTCAGGACAATCCCTTTTAAAGTGACCGATTTTCTGACAATTAAAACATTTTACCTTTGACTTGTCAGACCTCCTTGATATGGACATCCCTTTACGCTCACCTCCTCATCTTGACACATTTAAGCCTTCACCACTATCTTCAATCTTCAAATCTTTCGACTTTGAAAATTATTTGGATTTCACCGTCATCTGGACTTCATCCAAAGTAATAGTACCTTCCTTACTATAAAGAAGGGCATCATTAAAGTTCTCAAAGGATCTGGGTAATGAACTCAACAGGAGCAAAGCCTTGTCCTCATCATCAATCTTCACTTCAATTATCTCAAGATCATCGATAATCTTGTAAAATTCTACGAGCTGCTCAACTATGGATTTGTTCCCCACAATTCGGAATGAATAGAGTCGTTGTTTCAGATATAACCTATGAACCAAAGACTTTGTCATATACAATGATTCAAGTTTTGCCCACATAGCAACCGCAGTTTGGTCCCTGACGACTTCTCTTAGAAATTTATCCCCGAGGCACAAGATATTGACACTCCTGGTCTTATCCACCATCTCGGTCTTCTGTACCTGTGTAAGCCCTGCAGGCATCAATGCTTCACTCTTCAAAGCATCGATACATTTCTCTTGAATTAAAATTGCTTCCATCTTAATTTTCCACAACCCGAAGTCGTTGTTACCGGAAAATTTCTCGATCTGCCATCTACTAACCATGGTGCTCACATGTCAACAATATCTCTTTGCTCCGCGCTCACCGCACCACTTGTTGTGAATATTGTTGTGAATTATGACAAAATTCAATATCAATTTGTGAGGCAATGAACAATAGCAACCAAAATAAATGGTTTTCAGGAATAATAATTCATACACAGATAACATAATAGAATAAGGCAAGAAAAAATAGAAGGTTTGTTTACCCAGTTCGATCAAACGATCTACTCTAGGGGAGAGAACAGCTCTCCTATTCACTATACTCAGAAAGTTGTTACAAGAGATTACAGATGAGTTACAAGAAAATAGCCTTCACCTTCAGGTTCCCAAGAACAACCATATTTTCTACCCAAGTGTTTTCCGACCTCTCCAACTCTCAATATATGAATCACTAAAACCAATGGTGTTATAGTGTTTCACAATAACCTTAAACAACTCCAAAGGTTTCCCTAAACCTTTGCTTTTCTAAGGTTTTCCTTGTGAATAGATGAAACCCTATGTTATACCTTTAAACCCTTGGTCTCCCTTGTTGGTGTAAACTCTAAGATTGTTACACACCAAGCATATAAGAGATACATATTTATAATAGCAAATACCCAACAAACAAAACCCAAAATCACATGGATCCATGGACCGAATCGAAAAAGCCCAAAAATTCAAAAACACTATTCACTGTACAGACAACACTATTCACCGTACAAGCGTCACTATTCATCCGTACGGATAACGCTATTCACCGTATGATTTTTTTTCTTGACTTTTTGTCCGACTTTCTAAAACTTCTAATTTTCACGGTAAATGTAATCTCCAAAATATGTTTTCTTTCACTTCATCAGCAAAGGTTTTAAGGCACATTTACAACAACAACAACAACAATAATAATACTAATAATAATAATAATAATAATAATAATAATAATAATAATAACAAAAGCAACAAGAAGAAGAACAACAACAAGAACAAGAACAAGAAGAATAACAAAAACAACTACAACAACAACAAAAACAAGAAAAACAAGAACAATAACAAGAACAACAAGAACAATAACAACAACAATAACAACAACAAGATCAACAAGAACAACAAGAACAAAAACATGAACAAAAACAACAACATCAACAACAACAACATCAAAAACAAAAACAATAATAATAACAATAACAAAAATAAAAATAATAACAACTAGCACAACAACAAGAACAACAAGAAACACAACAAGAACAAAAACAAGAACAAGAACAAGAACAAGAACAAGAACAAGAACAAGAACAATAACAATAGCAAAAACAACAACAACAACAACGACAATGACAACAAAAATAACAACAACAACAACAACAAAAAATAAAAACAACAATATGACCAGACGCCACTTTTCACCACGGTTGGAATTCCAACAGTGATTAAAAATGACACCTTCCTATTTTTTACCCCGATTTTTATTAAAGACCGTAGTGGAATGTCTTTTAATAAAATAAAAAAATGCAGGTGCCTAAATATCACCTATTACTTCAGTTGATTGACTATCTGAGTTAATAACATGTTACGAAAGGTATATTTTGTAGTAGTGAGCCTCAAATATTGTGAAGTGATTTGGAAGCCACCCCTTTGGAGGTGGATTAAAGTTAATTGTGATGGCACATTTTTAATCAACTCGAGGACCTTAGCATGTGGAGGTATTTTCAGAGATCATAAAGGTTACTTTGTTTGAGCTTTCTCTAATTATTTAGGTGTAACTAACTCTCTTATTACCGAACTCTTTATGGCTATGATAGCCATAGAGTTCACCTAGATGTCACTAAATCTCTCATTGCCGAACTCTCTGGGGCTATGTCAGCCATAGTGTTAACTAATGAGAAGGGTTGGTGTAACCTTTGGTTGGAAACCAACTCTGTTAGGTTGGTTTAGGCTTTCAAGCCTCCTTTTAGGGTACCCTAGCAGATCCCAACCAAATGAGTCAACCGTGTTAATATCATATCCAAAATGTTTTTATGTTGTTTCTCACATTTTTCGGAGAAGGGAATACTTGTACAGACTTTCTTGTTAACTTAAGTTTCACTGTTACATATTAAGTCTACATTGACTCGCTGTCCCTATTTCTGAAAGCAAATTTGTAAGGAATATGTTAAGTTTGCATTTCTTTGGGTTTTCTTTCCACTGGGAGAGTCTTGGTTTTAGCTCTCTCTCTCTCTCTCTCTTTCTCTCTCTCTCTTTTCCTTTATATATATATATATATATATATATATATATATATATATATATATATATATATATATATATATATATATATATACCTTATTTAAAAGAATATTATATGAGTTTAACTCTCAAATAAAATAATTCTCTAATGATTTAAATTTATCAATATTTTAAGTGTCAATGTGTATATAAGTGACTTTTAAATTCATAAGTAATTTTTCATAATTTTTTAATTAAAATTAAAGATCATAGCTACTATAAAATAGAAGAATTTTTCAAAATTAAGTTGCTTCTTATTTTATCAAATAAATTCTAGAAAAAAATTAAACAAAATATTGCTCATTTGTATTTTCTAAGATTTATAAATGAATAAAATTTCAATGCTATTAATCGGAGCAAATTTTAAAAGTTAATTAAAAATTAAAAAAATAATTATCCATGAACAATTAAATATTATTTATAAAATAAAATAATCGTAAATAATACAACATCCGGCCCTACTTATAAAAAAAATAGTTTTTAGATACATTAAATAATTAACTATTGTATCTAGACAATAAATAAATTAGACACATTAATTATTCAATAAATTTGAAAATAAATTTTTTATATATAAATAGGAGTAGAGAGAGTATACCATTAAACTTGATAAAATAAATAAAAACAAAATTTTTACTACATATATAATCTTTTATTTTATATGGATTGTAATATTTACGACATTACGTACAAAATGCATAAAAAAGCAATAAAATTTTCGCATTTTGATCGGCGTCGCCCAACATTTTATCACTAACTTGGAAGATACATGTCCTTTCGAACGAATATATTAAAAGTCTAATCGTTAGGTTAAGTATTGGTAAAATATAAAAAATAGTATATTTTATTTATTAGGTCGGTTAATTAAACCTCCGCAATTTACCATTAATTACGTCGGTTTTTAAGAGTGTCGTAATTGCATTATATTTAACCGCCATTATTTATGTAAACTAGTCAATTTCATAACAGCGCTCACTTTTTATTCTTTTGCACCTATTTTTTCTCTATTGTTTTATTTATTTCTTTTTTTATCCAATTAAAATTTTCTATTTTTTATGTGAACATTTTTTTTAGGATATTAAATTGTATCATTGCTTTTTTTGGTTAAAAAGATTTTTTACACACGAGTAAAGAAATATATTATTGATTAACATAATTATATAAATATAATTTACATAAGCAGAAGAAGACTTTTAATCTATCCTCTCTCACTTTCTTTCACGCCAAAACCCTATCTTCTTAACAAATAGAAACTAGTGGCCGCCGCTTCCGCACATTTCCAAACGGTTCCGTCGATTTCCCTGAATATCATAAGTGAATCTCATCATCTTAGGTTTGTCCAAATTATTTTTGGGCGGAGGAAGCATTGTTAAGGTTCAAAGATTAGCCATATTTATAGGACGGTTTTGCTTCATTCACATCAATAGAAGTGCTTAAGAACGTGGTAAGTAAATTTTTTCCTTGCTCGACTTTGTGTTTCCCATGTAATTTTTATTTCTTATTTGATTTCGTTAGATTGGACCCGACTTGGTGAGCACATTTGCTAATAATGGATATGATGAAATTTTATTTTAATAAATAGCTAATACTTTTCCCATCTTAATGGTACAGGGGATCTTCAATTATACCATGTTTTTGTCAAAACACAAACTCTGGATAAACTTGAGCTTCAGGTGAGAGTTGATTTCATCATTAAGCTTGAGAGTTTCACACTAAGAAACTGAGAGTCAAGAGATCCATAAATTATTTTGTCAGAGATCTATATATTACAATTTGTTTGATTTCTGCATTTTGATCTTTTGAACTATTAATCATATCAAATTTTCATATGTGTCATATTCTGATGGTATATCATGGAAATCATTTTCTAAGTTCTTTATTTGTATTATAGTTAAATCCAAGAGACTATGTGATGGATATAAGAAAATTCCTTCTCAAACCATATAGAAGAGTATAATGAAATTTTTGAGGTAACTGAAATTATTATCGGCGGTAGCTCCGTGGAAATGGTTTCTAGTATGAACCTTTTCTCTTACACAAATATGATGTTAGATGCTATTATATTATGACATCATCATATATTGTAAATTGTATTTGTATCCATTTATGATAACAGATCTATACTTCAGTGCTTCACTATCAACCCCACTTGGCCTACAGAATTGGACATGACAAAATAAAGCTGCAAATTCAGGAGGTATGTTATAGCTTCCCTTCCCTCTCTTGAATTTTTTGATATTAAATTGCTAGTAACCTTGCCTGATTTAGTTATTATTACTAGTCCATTCATGGATTATACAGAGGAAGGAAATGACTGGAAAATCAAACATGGGAAGGAGTGAAAAAGGGTCAAATACTGTTGTTGATGCTGCCTCCAGTTTTTTAGAAGCGTTTATTAAATCTGATGTTGTACAAATAAATCACATGGAAGTTGTTACAGAGTCTACTATAGCTGGTACAACAGAGGTTACAGTAATAGGTGATGACACTATTCTGAATTTAGAGGTGAATGAGAATGAAGCCACTAATGAAGGGAATCAACCAAAGCAAGGTGAATATGGTTCAGGAAGAACTTTTGTTTTTTTTACAATTGAAATAGTATTTGTATGTTTGTGGGGGCATATTGGCGGTAAGTCCTTTTTTTTGCACTTTAGGGGTGGGGTGTTTATACAATTTGAGAGTTTTTTTTTCTTTTAAGGCCGCTTTGCTTTAACTTTTCAATGTGTTTTTATTAAGGAACTATCTATTATGTTATAATTTCATAGATGGTATCTGTTGAGGAGGACGACCTTGCTGGCCTGGATGATGTAAGCTACGACGAATAGGACAATTATGAAGCTGAGCTTACTGAAGGTGATTCAAATTCCATTGGAACTACTTCTAGTAGATGGTCGTAAAAGTAAAAAGCACCTAATATGTATAGTTATTTAATAATTTTAATTTTGTGTGTGACATGATGGATCTGGACTATATTATATGGCCATGACAATAATGTAAACATTCCTTCAAATTTATTAGTTGCTGATAACACATAGCCACTTCCTCTGATGAAAGGTAAAGGAAAAGCATTCATAGTACTTGGTTTTAATCAAAATCAAAGGGATGCCTTTGGTAAAATTTTGATGAGATTATTTTCTATTTTATCTCTATGTACTGAGTTGAAGAAATGGAGTTTCTTGGCAATATTTGTTTAAATCAATGTTGATACTACTAATAAACTAGTGCAAATAATGAAGCTACTAATGTGTAATTTTTTTTTATACATTTTGTAGTTGGTGCCTGAAATATTTTTTAATAATTTTTGGTACCTTTTGGTTTTAGTTATTGTAATTTGTCTATGTTGAAATAATAAATATAGTCTAAAGTGAAGATGCTTCAAGCAAAGAAAGGGAAAGCAGCATTGTTGAAGAAGAGTTCGATGACAACATGCACAATAGACCGAAAATGGTGACAATCAAGAAAATCTTTTTAGGACCAGTAATTCATCTCTCACCTGTAACACCATTGTTGCAATATTCCGAGTAAGATTGCATTCACTATATATAAGTATTTGTATTTAGTTAAGAATAAGAAGTTAAATCCTAATATTTTTTTGTCTCTGCCTTTATGCTGATTGTCCTTTTTCAATTTATCCAGCCAAGGTAAGTAGGGTACAAATTCCAAATTTGCTTCTACAAATTATACTAAATCTTCTAAAAAATAACGGAGCAGTATTGCACATGCCGAAACAAATGACTCTCAAAAGTATGTTCCTACATGTGCTTCATATAAAGAAATTGAGTGGATAGATCTTCCACCATACCAACTCTTCACATCTACTTTAGATTAGATCAAGCACTATTGAAACAATTTAAAGTTTTCATCTTACTAGGTGTGAAATGGCTTATGTATTTTATAAATTTGTGGTATCAAATTACTTGACCCTTACATTTTTGCTTTGTCTAACATTAACAAATATATAGTGGTTGACTCGTTATAGGAAGAAAAATATATATTGAAATATATTTGCTATTATTTTGAAAATTGATTCCAATATATTATGGTTGACATGGAGCAGAATATATATATCTTGACATGGAACGTAATAGATACTTGTACATATGTTATTTTGTTTAGAAAAGTATGAAAAACCTGGTAGTAAGAACTGCCAAGATTTTCTAGTTTTTTTTTTTGGAAAAAGTAATAAATTACGGCGGTTTGAGCTACCATAAATCACTAAACATAACTGACGTTACTGCTAGGTATATTACGACGTTTTGTACGGCAGTTGACAGTAAACCGCCATTTTTTTCCTTGCGGCCGCAAAAATGTTGGCGTTTTAAGAAAAAGCCGTTATTGTAAATTATGGCAGTTGAAACCGCCATATTTTTCGTATTTTAGCCGCCACAATTTACCCAATTTTTTGTTCTCTCTCTCTCTCTCTCTCTCTCTCTCTCTCTCTCTCTCTCTCTCTCTCTCTCTCTCTCTCTCTCTCTCTCTCTCTCTCTCTCTCTCTCTCTTCCTTTATATATATATAACCTTATTTAAAAAAATATTATATGAGTTTAACTCTCAAATAAAATAATTCTTTAATGATTTAAATTTATCAATATTTTAAGTGTCAATATGTATATAAGTGACTTTTAAATTCATAAGTAATTTTTCATAATTTTTTAATTAAAATTAAATTTCATAGCTACTATAAAATAAAAGAATTTGGAATAAAAGATGCAGATATCTTCACATATAGAGGTCGACGATTGAGATCTTCCACCACCTGTCTTCAGCAACAACTCCAGAATCCCATAATTCCTAAGCTCTTCCATTAGAAACATATGCAGCGGAACCACCAATGAACAAATTCTGCTTGCCCTAATAAGATGTCAGAACATCTTATAAGACACCCCAACAAGAGAACTAGCCACTTCTCCTGCAATTGTTATAGAACCTCCTCAACAACAAGAACAAGCACCGGGTTGTTACCTTCGATCCAAAACATCCATCCCATCCATTTATACCCTTGAGTATGTCTAAGTTGATTGATCTAATATTTAAAACTCCTCCTTGTTTAAACGCCAGAATGTATCACCCAAAGATCTCATCCAGAAACAGACAGGATGCCTGCTCTGATACCAATTGAAATTCTAGCATTGCAGATAGCAGATGGCCTAACACATGTCAAGACATTGTTCTGTATAAACATTTAAACACTGAGGCATAACAGCAGATTGATACCTTGAATATCAGAACTGCAGCAACATAGATGTTAGGACATCTGTTCCAACATGTTAATCAAAACTAAACTGTAAATTACAGAATGATAAACAACACAGAATATGATGACCCAGTTTGGTGCAACTCACCTACATCTGGGCGATACCAATCCAGGAAGAAGAATTCACTATCAATAGTATAGTTTTATGTAAACAACCTCAGGTTTATAGAAAGCACCAACGCTAACATATCACTACCCAATGAAGACTTTATCATTAGAAGTCACATCTAATTGATAAGAGAAACCCATCTCACTCCCTAAATCACAACCTGTGATTATCTAACAGTTAATACCTCATAACTGATCATCTCTATTGAAAGCCACCCCTTCCAATACAAAGTTCAGTCAAGCATCCTTGACTAACAAGTTAACTTGGATTTGCTTCAAAGCTTCATCCAAGAACACTACACGATTAATTACCTATGAGTTTCTGAATCTGTACAAGTACCGATGTCTACCACACTGCATCAAATCGATACAGAGGGAGACTTACAAGAAAGCCTACGACTCTCAAAACTCTAAACCCTACTTTAAAAAATAGGATTCCTAAGTCTACGTCATCCTCTCTCTTTTCTGCCTAGGTCTTGGTCTTCTTTTATAGTCTTCTACTTCGTTGGGCTTCATATCTTTGATCCTTGATCCACTGCCCATCGCGCCTTGAATCTTAAAACAAATTTAAACAAAACCTACTGTGACAGCCATGATGTCGAATCTACATGCTGTGACATTTCACTCGACATCTTTAGTCTGGGGCTGAAACTGTCATGTTGGAACATCTTTCCCAACATTATGTTTTACCAAAATTTAGTCAAACTCTTAGAGCTTTAAAAAACTGAGACCAGTTCCATGGCTGAAGACCAGGATCGAGAGGAGGTTTTACCCTTTTCTAAGTAGCATTACTTAGTAAGAGAAGATGGAAGAGCAAATAACTACCATTCACAACCACAATCAAAATTTCGGGTATTCCGATATTTAATCCTTTTTTACCTTGAATGTCCGAACGCCTTCACCATTCACACCTTCAGGTCCAAGAAGATTAAATAGGGGCATCTGTCATACCCTAAATTTTGACCACAAGGTTCCACATCATTGTACAAATCATCACCATAATATGGAAGTACCTTCATACCTTATCAACCCTCTCATAGATTGTTGAGCATTCACCTCAATCAATAATTAAGGTTTTGAGCTCTCTCAGAGCACTCAGGCAAGGGATCAATCAAGAATTGACATGATCTTCAACTTGTCAAGCCTCTCAAACATCCATGAAGGCTCAAAAGGTCTCCCACATCAAGAATCAAGCATAAGAATGCAACATTTCAAAAATCATGAATTAGGGTTTCTTGACCTAATTTCCCCCTAAGTTGACTTTTGGAACAAGGCATGAGCCAAGACCTCAATAAATGATTTGAGGAACTCAAATATCTTATATTGATCCTCTCACAAGTTTAAATTGACACAAAGAACTTGATCCATGAGCAGTGCAAGAATTCAAATTCATCTGGACCACAAACTAGGGTTTTTGAGAAAAAGTCAACCATACCTTTGACTTTTGACCAAGACATGATCTCAAACCTTGGGAAATGATTCAAGACACTCTAAAACACCTATGGAATCCATCCATTTGGTTTGAGTTAGCCCAAGGACTTGATTTCATAAAGGATCACAAAGTTTGAAATTCATCTAATAAAAAGTCAACTGTGCCCAAAACTAAGTTTGACTTTTGAGATTTTTTTGACAAATATGGCTTTTTCAAGTAAAAAAGAATGTTAACTTATGGTTTGGATCATCATCAATCATGAAAAATCAAGAAAATTAGGGTTACTTGCAAAAGGGGTAATCTTAAGAAACTTAAAATTTCAATAAGTTATGGAAAAAATATGATTTTTACCAAACTCTGCAAGACCATAACTTATGATCCAAGCATCCATTTTCTTCCATCCAAAGCTCAAATGAAAGTTCTCACTACATACTACAAAAGTGTCCTCCTGATATATATAGTCAAAAGATGCATGGATTTTGAGTTATAAAGCCATAAAGTTAGTGTTTCATGGGATTTCCACTTTGACACTTAGTGAAATTTTGAGACAAAATCTGTTTACATTTTTGCCAACTTTGAGGTCATTTTTCTCCATGATCAATAATGATCAAAGACCAAAGGTAAGCATCAAAGTTGAAGTATGATGTGCAAGCTTTCCAAAGAATACAAGAACATCATAAAACTCCATTTGAGCAAAGAGATATGGAGTGATCAACATGCCATACTGCAAACTGTTTACAAGACAATTTTGGTCATATCTTGCTAGCCACAGTTGTTTTGTCAAGAGCAATGATCATGGAACTACACCAATTTAATGGGGTCAGAGTGAGTCACAACAAACCTGCAGAATTGAGTCAAAGAATCAAGAAAAATCTCAAATTGGAATGATGAACTTTGTCTTCTTATGCCTTGAATTCAAATGGCATTTATGTGCAATAGTGCACATTCAACAAAAGGACACTCCTCAGTCAAGATGCTCACATAAACAACAATAAGAATGACTGAGGAATGTGGAATTGGTCAAAAGTTAGCTATGCCACTTGAGAAAGCTATTGTACCTTGCATAAGAAGTAATGATACCAATCCAAAACCATTGAACCAAGTTCTTATCCTCCAATCTGAAGTTGTTCATCCAAAACAAAGCAATCAACCTATAAATAGAGGTCACATTGCTTCATTTAGATCACACCAAAACAACCACAATACTTATTTTCTCACAAATTATTCCTCTTGCAAAATTCACAGTTCTCAAAGAGTGAAAACTTGGAATTCTCAATCCAGTCCAATTCCACTCAAACCAAGCATCCAAACACTTCACATAAGCATCATATAAGTGATCCATAACCTCAAAGCACTTCTGTAACATCAGAATCACCAAGTCACTATCCTTTTGGTCAAATATTCCTCAAAGTTACAGATAGGGTCGAGCCAAGTGATCCAGAAGGTTTCAACCCATTCTAATCATTGGAACACCATCCTTGGGGGTCAAGGAAGCTATCCAGATCATCATCTTGTATCTATAACACCTACATTGCAGAATTCGATTCTCACGTGAAAGGTAAGCTTCCTTAAATCCGAACTCTATGAATTATGCATCATAAATATGTTTTCAACTTACCAACATGTTTCTGCACTTATGTAGAGTGTTTCCCCTCAATCAATTGCTTTGTATCTATCGTGTATGGAATTTCACAGCGTTCTTGCAAAAATTAGGGTTCATCTGTTCTTCACATGATTTCTCACTCTACACTTAAAAGAAATGCAATTAATTGGTACCATTGAAATCCTTGTTAAAAAACAAGCAACTTTCATGTTTATGGAAGTCAATTTCATTGCGTATTCAGTGAGATAGGGGAGATTTTGCAAATCTGAAATGGAGGGTGGCACAAGGAAAAATATGATGTTCTTCGCGCCCTTTTTAAAAAATAATAATTTTTAATTATTTCTTAATTAATTTAAAAAATTTATCTCTCTCTCTCTCTCTCTCTCTCTCTCTCTCTCTCTCTCTCTCTCTCTCTCTCTCTCTCTCTCTCTCTCTCTCTCTCTCTCTCTCTCTCTCATTTTTAATATTTTTCAAATGATTTTCTAAACATAAATCATTTATACATTTTAATATTCTATTCCACAAAAAAATTCGAAAAAGTATTTTATATTTGATCTATTTTTGAATTTTTCAAAGAATTGCTTTTTAATTGTTTTAAACATTTTAAATGAATTCTTTCTCTTGATTTTTCAAAACTAATTGAATTTCAAATCATCTTTTGAATTAAAACATCTATTTTCAAACATTTTTTAAAGTTCGCAACATGTTTATTAAATATATTTGATATTTATATCTTTTTTTGTTTAATTTTTCTTTAAAAAATGAATTTTAAATAAAATTAGGGTTTTTCCTTGATTTTTAAATCTTTCAAAACTTCATTTGAAACACTTGGGCCTCTATTAGAGTGTAAAACCCAACCCCTTTTTGTAAATAAATAAATTTTGGACCTCTGTCATAGTATAAGTCCCAGTGCAATTTTCAAAATAATGGTACGTTCACTGTTTTCATCTCACTACGCCAAAAATATGATTAGACAGCACCAAAAAGACAGCGGTATTATGCAAAAGCGCTGCTAAAAAGAATAAAAAAATTTCGCTAAAAAAAACGCCTTAAAAGAAAGGCTTTAGAAAGCACTTTTCAAAAGCGCTGTAAAAGTATGTAAAAGAGTGCCACCTTAGAAAGCGCTTTTAAAAAGCGCTGCTATAGGTATCACCTTAGAAAGCGCTTTCAGAAAGCGCTTTAATAGGGCTCAATTTCTTTTCACTTTAGAAAGCGCTTTCTAAGGAAAAGCGCCCTCTAAAGTCATTTACTAATTAAAATATAAAACAATTCTAAACATTTTCAGAGACAGCGCTGTATTTGTTGTTTGGCACAATTATACTGAAAAACATCAAGAATCACAAAAAATGGCAAAAGGGGGGGTCGAACCCACGCCCTTTAGGTAGGGAAAGGAATTTTAAATTATATTAATATATCAAATTATATTTAATATATTTAAATTATATATTTTAACCTATTTAAATTATATTTAATATATATAATTTAAAATATATTAATTTAAAATATACTTTAAATTATATTAATATATCAAATTATATTTAATATATTTAAATTATATTAAATTATATTTTAATTTATTTTATATTATATTTAAAATTATTCAAATAATATATTTAAATATATATGTTTTAAATACAAACATTTTAACTTCTTTAAATACTATTTAATATATATAATTTATATTAATACATAATTTAAAATATACTTTAAATTATATTAATATATCACATTATATTTAATATATTTAAATTATATTAAATTATATTTTAATTTATTTTAAATTATACTTTAAATTATTCAAATAATATATTTAAATATATATGTTGACACCGTATTTTATATATTTATGGAGTGAGTATAAACAATGGATGAGGGCCTAGTACCGTTGGTCAAGGAGGTTTGTGTGTTTTTTTTGCCATGCTTTGAGTCTGTGGTTCGAATCCCCCTCGCCCCAGACTCGTTTTTATATTTTTTGACATTTTCAGGTAAACCTTAGACAGCGCTTTCTAAGGACAAAGCGTTGTTATAAGCCTTCTAAAAATAGCCTTTAGAAAGCGCTGTCTAAAGTTTAACCTTAGAAAGCGCTTTAAGAAAAGCGCCCTCTAAGGTCTTTAAGTCTCCTTACTTTAGAAAGCGCTTTTTAAGGAAAGCGCCCTCTAAGGTTATTTATTAATTAAAATATAAAACACATTTCATTTCATTTTCTGAAACTGCTTCTACTCATTTTCTTCTCTCGACCCTTGCTCTCTTTCTTCTCTGCTGAAACCCTTGCTCTCTTTCTTCTCTACTGAAACCCTTTACCATTGCCGCCGTTCATTCGCCATTGCCGTCGTTCATTCGCGGTTGCCGTCGTTCATTATCGTGACTTCACTGCTGCCGTCGTTTTGCTGCCATCGTGACGAAGAAGAGGTACATTGTTGTTGCTGTTCTTGTCATCGTTATTGTCAATCGTTCTTGCATGTTACTGTTGTTCGTTGTTGTTGTTCGTTGTCGTGAAAGGAACCATACCACCACCTGCAACTTCTTCTTCTTTTTTTTTAAAAGAAACGTAAAACAACATTTTTGTTGATGTTTTTTGTTTATAAATTTATTTCTCTTGATTTTTAAACTATTATTGTTGTTCTTGTTTGGTATATATAATAGAATATGACCCTGCAGTGAAAGCTAGAGTTTCTGTGTAGAATGATGATAAAATTCGAATATTTTGTGTAGGATTACTATTGACCTCTCCTTTTGGTACCTGTTACTAACAAGTATCAATTTCTTGTTAGAATTAGAAACTCAGAATCTTATCATTCTTTTATAAGGGTGTTTGTTTATTTACTTGGTACCTGTTACTAACAAGTATCAATTTCAGTGTTTATTAATTATTTTTCTTTTCCTTTTCAATTTTCACTTTAACTTGCTTAGGCTTTGTAAGTTGTAAGTATTCATTAACAGTGAAGTGAGGGTGTTGGTAAGAAACACTTTTGCTTTATGAGTTTATATTTCTTGGTAGTATGTGTGATGAAAGGGCTAGGTAAGAAACTCTTTTGCTTTATGAGTTTATATTTGTCATTTAATTTTTGTTTTTTTCTTTCTTACTGGTAAAATGTCTAATAACCAGGAAGACACCTACGAGACACAAGATACACAGGAAGCTCGAGCTCAGAATGAAGCTTCGAATGTAGAACATGAAATAAAAAGAGGAAAAACCATTATGAAGAGAATCATCTGTGCTAGTGATAAAGGGATGAGATTTGATGTACATTGGAGTGACCAGAACCAACTAGTTGAGCCTAACGGTTCAATGTTATCTTCATACATTGGTTTACTTGTCCCGTCAGCACATTCCAATCACTAGTGATAATTGGAGGAGTAAATCGTTGGATGCCGGTAAAGAAAAGATATGGACTGAGATACAGGTACTTACCAAATATGATTGATGTTATTAGATTTTTGTTGACGATTAAGTCTTTAATTTACCTATACTAAAACACTTTATGTTTATATGTGTATGTTTTTTCTTAGAGGTCCTTTAATATTGAAGAAAGCCGGCAAAAGTATTGTCTTCAATTGGCCGGAAAGAGACACAGAGGGTTTAGAGCCTTATTATCAAACAAATATATTAATTTTCACATTATTGCTTATTAGTGATGCTACTTAATAACACAAAACATCTATATATTATTTCTTATTTGTTTGTCTATGTGTAGTGCCCTCGTCAGCGTAATGGCATAGACTGCGGGTACTTCGTTTTGAGGTTCATGAGAGAAATCATTCAAATGGGACAATTGGAGATTCCTATTAGGGTATGCATGGTTTTATAACTTAGGATTTATTTTAATATTTATCGGATATGTCATATAATTTATTATTTTTAACTAAATAATGCGTATTTTGTTTTGTTATGTAGTATTTCGATGATATGGCGTGTTCTTGTTACACAAGGAAACAATTGAATTATATTACAGAAGAATTTTAGTATTTCGATGAATTATATTTCGATGATATGGCGTGTTCTTGTAGTTTTGTGAATGTAAATTTTAGTTTTGTGAATATAAGAAAATTCTGTTGCAAGAAGAATTCTGTTGTAAATTTTGTGAATTCTGTTAATGTATATGAATTCTGTTGTTGCAAGAATTTTGTGAATTTTGTAAATTTTGTGAATTCTGTTGTAAGTTTTGTGAATGTTAATTTTATTGAAATGTATATGAATTCTGTTGTTGCAAGAATTCTATTTCTTGAAATGTATAAGAATTATGTTGTTGCAAGAAATTATATAAGAAATGCTGGTTTGAAACTATGCAGGTTTCTGCATAAAAAATGGCTAAAATGGGATTTTTTATACGTAGAAAAAATCAATAAAATTATAGGTATACTTTAGAGAGCGCTTTTAAGGAAAAAGCGCTCTCTAAAGTCCCCTTTAGAGAGCGCTTTTAGGGAAAAGCGCTCTCCAAAGGTATATAAAAAAATCATTTTCCGTATACATTAGACAACGCTTTCAAAAACGCTGTCTAAAAGCACATTTAGAGAGCGCTTTTGAAGGAAAAAGCGCTTTCTAAAGTTTATAAAAAAAAAATTTTAAATTTTAAACGTATACTTTTGACAGCGCTGTCTAAAGTTCCCTTTTAGAGAGCGCATTTTCATAAATAAAAAAGCGCTGTCTTTACCTACGACAGCGCAGGCTTAGACAGCGCTTTTAAGTGCTTTTATAGGGCAAAAAAAGCGCCCTCTTTTCCCTCTTTTCCCGTAGTGTCTGGGCCTCTCCTTGAGTATAAGCCCCACTCTTTTTCCTTTCAATAAACATTTTGGGCCTCTAATAGAGTCTAAGACCCAACCCCTATGTCACCAAAAAACCGACGCTAGACATACCTTTTTTTTTTAAATAATCAAAGCTTCATTCATTAAGGAAACTTGATACAATTACAAAATGAATGAGACCTTTCTAAGTTCTATTAGCCCAACTATATACATGGCTTAAAGAACAAAGAAAGCAAGAGATAAAACAGATAATACATTAACCTCAAGTAAGGCTCAATAACAAGACCTTCTTAATTTCATAGAGATCCAATAGGCATCTTCACCCAATCATAGAAGCTACCCTCATATCCCCTCGTTTTCTGTTTCTTTCTCCACTTCCATGTTATTATTTGGATTTCTAACAGCATGTCTTTCTTTGCAATATCAGACCCTTTAAATAGAATAGCATTTCTGTTCTTCCAATTACACCAACAGGCTGAAATCCATATGAAAAGTAATTTTGATTCAGCACCACCTGTTTTTGCCCATGTCAGAAACATTTCAATACAACAGTTCCCAGTAGGAAATTTACATCCTAGCCAGTTTTCCATTTCAGTCCATAACCGCATGATTTGATTACATCCTAGAAATAAATGGCTGTTATCCTCTACCCTATCAGAACAGAAAGCACACAGCATACCATTCGGATCTGTAATGACACCTCTTTTGATGAGATTCAACCGTGTAGGCAATCCGTTCAACAAAAATCTCCATCCAAATATCAAAATCTTCAACGGTAACTTAAGCTTCCAAAGATATCCAAGAGCTTCCCTAACATTCTCCTCCAACAAGTCGACCTCATTACTTCTATTCCACCTGTCATAGCATTCTTTGACACTAAAAGAATAGTCCATCTTCCTTGGCCAAATAACAATATCTTCCTCTGAACTGGACAGCCTGCTTTCCCTCAGTAAACTCAATAATTCCTCGACAGATTCATCCACTGCATTAGCAAGGATTACATTTCTATCTCTGATGTCCCAATTCCACACATTATCACTCCAACTTCCACAATCTTTCACCAGAACATTTTGATTTGGAGATGAGTTATACAGAGTTGGAAACTGATTTTTGAGAGCCAAGTCACCTAACCACCTTGATTTCCAGAACAAAGTGTTCCTACCATTACCAATTTTCCACTCCAGATTATTGAACATGCCCTGCTTATTGGAGTGTGAAGCAAGTCGACCCAAATCCTTCCACCAGCTAGAGCTCTGATATTTAGAATCTTCAGATTGTTTGATAAACAAACTGTTAAAACTGCATTCATATTTAACCTTTAAAATACTTTTCCATATTGCCTCTTGTTCATCACTGATTCTCCACAACCATTTGGCTACCAAAGCTGTATTGAATGTACCCACATCTTTGACTCCTAAACCTCCTAGCCGTTTAGATTTGCAAACTAAAGACCACTTTACCCAAGCTATACTCTCTCTATCACCCTTACCAGACCACAAGAATCTTCTTTGGATAGCTTTAATTTCCTTTATCACTTTTACTGGAGCAAGAAACATAGAAAAATAATGAACTGGTAGATTTGTTAAAACTGAGTTTATTAATACAACCCTCCCACCAATTGATAGATTCTTACTTCTCCAATTTGTCAGTCGATTTTTGAAAGAATCAATAACAGGTTTCCAATAATCATATGCCTTATGTCTACCACCAATTATTAATCCTAAGAATTTAAAAGGGAACTTGCCCACTTTATAATTCAGAAAAGTAGAGGCTGCCTCAAGTTGATATCCTTCTACCCCAAATCCCAAAATGCTACTCTTACTATAGTATATTTTCAGACCTGGTAATGCTTCAAACCCTCTCAACACTGCTTTAATACCCCATATATTTGACCATGAATCATCACAGATGAATAAAGTGTCATCTGCAAACTGTAACAGACAACTTGTGGTGCTACCAACTACTTTGATGCCCTTCATAATGCCACTCACCTCAGCTTTCTTTACCATCAGTGCCAAGCATTCAGTTACCAAAACAAAGAGGAATGGAGCCAAAGGATCCCCTTGTTTTAATCCCTTTTCGATTTCAAAATCCTTGGAAGAACTACCATTGATCAAGACCGATCCATAACTCTTACAAACTAAGGCCCTTATCCAACCAATCCACTTTGGAATGAAGTTCATAGCAGCTAACACCTTGCATAAAAACTTCCAACTTACACAGTCATATGCTTGTGCAAAATCTACTTTAAACATGAAACATTTCTTCTTCTTCTTTTTAACATAATCATATATTTCATTGGCAACCAACACACCATCTAGAAGTTGTCTACCTGGTACGAAAGCTGTCTGAATAAGAGAAACCAATTTACTAATGACAGATTTGAGCCTTGTAGCTAACATCTTGGAAACAATCTTGTACAAGCTACCAATTAGAGCTATTGGTCTAAAATCCTTAAGATGTTGAGGGTTGTCCATCTTTGGTATGAGAACAAAGAAAGCAGAGCTGAAGGCTTTAGGAAGAGCAGGCTTGTCATGAAATTCATTAATACAGTTGTACACCTCCTTGCCAATCACATCCCAAGTCTTTCTAAAAAACTTGAAGTTGAAACCATCAGGTCCTGGACTTCTATCACCCTCACATGACTCAATGGTTTCAAATACCTCTTCAAAAGAAAACCTATCAGTGAGAAACTTATTGTCCTCCTCAGAAAGTTTGTTTAACAAACTAAGGTCCATATCAAATGGCTCATAATCATTATTGTGAAACTTGTCTTCAAAGAAACCATGGATGACTTGTTTAACTTTCTATACTCCCTCCTCCTCTTGCAACCCTACATTCAAGGCAGAGATATTGTTCAACCTCCTTCTTCTATTGATCACTGAATGGAAGAACTTAGAATTACTATCTCCCTCCTCCAACCATTTCAACCTTGACTTCTGATATAAAATACTTTCTTTTGTATTCAGTTTGTTCCACATTTCCTCCAAGGCCCTGCCTCTAAACTTCAGAAGCTCCTCATTCTCTTCATCATTTGAATCAACCAATGTGTCTTCAATCTCATTGATCTTTTTGATGTTCTCTTCTATTTTTAAATCACTAATGCCAAAAACATGAACATTCCACCATCTGAGCCTGTTTTTTAAATGCCTCAATTTCTGAAAAAGAACTTCTCCTTGTGTTCTGAAACGTATCATGCTTTGGATAACTCTTTGACAAACCTTCTAAATTTGCCAAAGAATTGTTACACCAAAACACAATTTTCAAGGATGAAAATGTTTCCCCTGCCCTATTTACTATATAATAAATAAAAGAACTTAAAATTAGTACGCCAAATAGCATGAAAAAGAAAAGGATTACATTCATGCATAACTTTATATAAATCATGAATTGTAAAGAAAAAGATATAAATATTCGTCTAACATTATATAAATCAATAAAACAAAATATGAATAGAAGGGTTTATCTGATAAAACATTGTAAGATTACATTCATGTATAATTTATCCATATAAAAGGGCTGGGAAAATGAATATTGATATATCCTACCTCTTATGCTTTGATCAAACTGCATATTATCTTACTTTCAGGTAAGGAAACACAATGAAAAAACCATTTCTAAGATAACCACTTTCAAGAATAGGTTAAAAAACACAATGAAAATGCCAATCACCTAAAACCCTAAATTAATTTTAATAAACAAAACACAAACCACAAAATCCAAAACCTATAAATTTAAATTTAAACCAACTGAAGAAACAAACCACAAACCAATCATCCAAAACCCTAAAAAAATTGGATAAGTAGAAGAAAAAGAGTCAATTACCACATGTCCATTAGTGTAATTTGCCTATTATTCTACTATTTTGTCCTTTGTGTCCTCATGATTAATTTCAATCATAACATTATTCCCTCCATTCAAACTAACTTTGTCTTCAAGGTTAAGGTTAGGCCTAGGCACGCCCTCCGATGTTGAAGTTGACCTAG